>CM023955.1:33534747-33623216 GCA_013407115.1 Glycine latifolia
ATGAAATAGTAGATGGTCAGAAATGTTTGAACATAGCGATACTTCAAATGTGGATGATGTAAGTCTTTAGGGAACATTTAATATGTTGTTTACATTAACTGCAACGTAAATAAATTTGTGATAATGTATTACCTTAACTTCTTGTTATTCTTTTGTTGAAATAGGTTTCTCGAAGAGTACAGTAGATCAAATGGCAATGGTCTTGTCTATGGATTTCTTGAATCGCAATCTATACGCAACATAAAGGACAAACGAGACCAATGTGAAAAATATATTGAAGCATGGTTGATTGAATCACAAAAAGAGATCTACCTTGGAGCTTACTTGAACCAGTAAGACCTGATTTGTATAAATAAATTGGTTATTTTTTGTGTATCATGTTTACGGTTATACATGAATTACTTATTATGCAGGGCCCATTGGCAACTTGTCGTTTTGTGTCCTAGGACTAACACTATTGTATGGTTCTGTTCATTGCGTAAAAGGCCTGATATATACATCAAATCTGCAATTAACAAGTTAAGTGTATCTTTCTTTAAGGCACACAAAAAATTCATTAAGTTTTGGTATGGAGATGTGATACTAATTAATCATTCAAAATGTGATAACACATTCAGTGTAATGAAGAATTTGAAGAATACTCCACCTAACTGGATTGAAGTCAAGGTATGTTGCATTATATGCCGGAAAATAAATTGGGCATTAGTTGGTGAGATAGTTTTTTTCATATTTACCTACGTTACTTTAATAATCTGATTCCTCATTTTAGAGTCATGTCCAAAGTGGCGGTTATAAGTGTGGCTACTATGTAATGGCATGGATGTGGAACATGGTAAGCGGGGGTCTGACAAGTGATTGGACCACAGTATGTTTACTTGTATACTAATCTATTTTGCCTTTATTGGTTAGGTTATTGTTGTCTATGATGAAGGTGACTAACTTGTTTCCATTAACTGTGTGTAGTTCTTTGCTGATAGATCACCGTTAGAATTGGAGACCATCACATCAATTCGGAAGAAATGGGCAGCATACATGATACAACTGTGGGACCTATAAAATTACACACTATTTTATGATTTCATATGTTTTACAACAATGTTAAACTAAGGCATGTAGTACAGTAACCGAACATGTCAAACACAACATGTCTATTGAAGGTTCAATTTATATTTGCTGGATGTTGTCATTTCAGTTTTCTTCTTTTCCTTTCTTTGTATGTGATAGAGATGTCTGCTGTTAGTCTTAACTTTATTCAACGTGTCAAACGAGTATACTTACTGGATAAAGTCTTATATTTTATTAACTGCTTAGTAGAGAAGGTTTGTATTAGCAACTATAATATTTGTGGCACCTCAAAGAATAACCGAACTCGAATTGAATGTGCCGACGTTGTTTCATTTTTTAAGCATCATCATGGTGCAGAGGTATTGTTAGTAATGCATTGAAGTGGAAGGTCAGTACATGCTTTACTTGTTTATTTCTCCTTTTCATATACTTGAAATCTTGAGATGTTTGTTGTGTAATTGACTAGGTTCGGGAGATGGAAAAGAAGAAGGAAGGAAATCCTAGTGAAGCAAGGGCCATTTTAAAGTTTGATTGTTAAGTTTTCTCCTAAATTGCGTAGTTCCTATTACCCTTGTTCATGGCAGGGAAAATTATGGTCAACCTGATAGTAACATTGATAGACAGTAGATGGCCCGTCCTATGACTATTGCTAGTGGCCCCACAGACTCGAATGAAGCACTGGATATTATTTATTTTGGTTCTCCTGAAGAGGTGAATAGAATGAGTGATAGTTAAAAGTTAACAATTTTGCTGATATGTATATAGATATGTTTTGAGATATTCCCCCTATTCTTTTTTTGGTTTTCAAAAATGGAGGTTGAACTCTGAATTTAAACTATAAATTTTTTGGGTGCAGTCTGTTGAAGGAATGAAAGTTGTTTGTCATGAGTTAGCTAAGGCCATTACTGATCCTGAAGGAAGTGCTATGGATAAAGTTGTGAAAGATGCAGATAGGGTAGTTTCATGCGTTGCCAATAAGGTGAGATAGTTTTCTAAAATATTCAGCAACTGAATGTCATACAGCCCATAAACACTTTCTTCAAGAAATCAGAAGTTCTCTGATCTAGTTCTGAAATCCCTTATGAAGCTTACAAGGGTAACTTGTGCAGCCATCAGTTAAATCTAGAGGGATATAAGATAAAGATAAACTACACAATTTTGTTATAAATATTATTGGTCTGGATGTAATATTTTAATTTAAACCAATAGTTGCTGGATCACAGGGGTAATTCATTATTTGTGCTGGACTCTAAAATCTATGTATCTAATTGTCGTTCTATCTTCAAGTATAGGTGATGGGAAGTTCAATGTACTGTGGTGATAGAGAATCTTCTTCTGGACTCAAATGGCATTATGAAAGTTACAGATTTTGGATTTAGTTCATATGCACAACAGGTAAGATTATATATCTTCTAATATACACACATACCTGCCATACAAGTAGCTTATGCATGTGAATGTAATGAATTTTTCTGATTTGGCCATGAGAAACTATAAGTATTGAAACTTGAAAGCATACCATATTTGTTGCTAGTTGTACTGACATAATGGAATTCCTTCTAATGTCTCAGCTGTATAATCTTTGCTTTCATTTGCATGAATATAGGACCTTGTTTTAATTGGGAAATTATTAATTATTTATTGTAGGAGGATGAACTTCTCCACACTGCTTGTGGAACTCCAAATTATTATTCATATGGGTACCATAAATATTATTTTTTTGGATTAGATTAAGGACTAGATTTGTGCTTAAAATTGCAGTAGTTCGTAGGTTACAATTGAACCTATTGTGATTGAAGACATGGCTAGATTGAGTTAAAAATCCCCAGTGACTGAGGGTCCTCCTAGGCTGATTGTTTTCTTATTCTTTTCAATTATTATTATTTGCTTCTATTAATTTCCCCAGTAATGATTTGTTCTCCTTTTTTTCATGCTGCTGTGTGTTTGTTACCAATTCAAGAACTTTGAAGAGTGACTTCAAAGAGGAATTGAAGAGTGTAGAAGGTTGTCTTGTCAGCATTCATTCTTCAATTGTTGCAGCCATAATACTGGTTACATACTCATCCATTGGACTTGGACTGGGCATCACAACAGTAATAGGTAAGGTTCATTTTCACAATTAGAATTTAAGGTTTTGTTTACTTGTCCATTCAAGCCTTCTGATCATTGAAGGGAAAAAAAACAAGTAATATTGTAATAAAACCCAAACTTTATGGCTAAAACATTAAATGCCAAAATATCATTAATTGTGGAATTTATGAATGAACAAACAAACTATATTATGATATTTTATGATAATAAAAGAGTGGAAAGAGAACAACAGATCATGAGAATTTTGGTTGCTTTTGCAGAAAATGGAAGAATTATGGGAAATGTTGCTGACAAGTTATGGTTAGTCTTCCAATGAATTGGTGATATTGCCTGTGAGCCTTGTTTATGATTTTTTTTAATCAGATTTACAGTCAGCCGATATATGGTGTTGTTGACAGATGGTGTTGAAAAACATATATATACCCCAACAGTGGATTTATGAATAACAAGCAAAAAAAAATTAAATATGAGAAAAAAAATTATTTCAAAGACGGTTCTCAAGTGCCGTCGTTGGTACGATATATAAACATCTTTAATCAAAGACGGTTCATGCAAGGACTGTCGTTATCTTGGCTGACCCAAAAAAAAAAAAAAGCTATGTCAACGACAGTTAGCTCCGAGACCGTCGTAGATATATTGTGATATTTTTTTTAAAAAAAAAAACGTACACCAAATCAAAGACGGTTGACTGGTATGGCCTGACGTTGATAATACTATAAAGAAGACGGTCAAGGGACCATCGTTGATATCATACGTAAACAACGACACACATTTTGACAACGGTCGGTAGCCCGACTTTAAAATCGCTTTTTACCCGTCGTAAAACTTGCTTTTTGTAGTAGTGCTATCTCATGATTTCTTTATGTTGTTGTCAATGTTTTCTTTATGTTGTTATATTTCATAATCGTCATCTGTTTTCGATCTTTTCTTTTCTTTTATTTTCGATCTTTTCTATTTGTTTTCTTCTTTTCTACCTTGAAAAGAAACCAACCTTTTAGTGAAACCACTCATCTCAATTATATTATACGATGAAATTAAAACATTAAAACAACAAAAAATATTAACAATTACATAGATAAACATAATCATGGAAACTTAATAAAATAACAGAACGTACAAACAATAGCAATTAGAGAGACAAACACAAAAAGCAGAACATTAAAAAATGAAAATAACAAAACGTACTAGCAATAACAATTGAAACATGAAAATAAGGAAACTAATCATAATTTGAAAGATGTTGTGCAGCGGACATGTCTTCTTCCAGTAGTTGGATTATTGGTTTGTTAAAAATAGCTAAAATTTCTATTCGACAGAAACGCTTCCAGTAATTAGATTCTACTAACACCTTTAATACATCTTCATCATTTTTCAGTTGTATTATTTCATATTCAATTAATTTTTTTAAATATTTTGCATGGCCTGGTTGTCGAAAGAACAATTGTCTAACCACCTGTGATTCATGAGTTCCATAAGGGGGAACTCCTAGGGGCGCAACTTGCTTGATTTTATCTGTGAGTGTTTCGATATTGCATCGGGAAGGAATTTAAAATCTTATTGGATTTGTTCCAATAAAGGAGTAACCCAAAAAATTGCCTTGTCGTGGTATCTTCCACTTGTCGTTGTAATACAATATTGCATCATGAGTAGGAGTGATGGGGGATCGAAGTAGGTTGAGTATACCATCGGGTATTCTGCTGATGATACATAATAATTCTATAGGACCAACACACGGGTGTTTTTTATGGCACATTAACATTGTGCAAACATCATCATCATTTCTCAGTTGCAGAGAATGAAAAAAAATATTGCTGACCTGTATTGATGGATGGTTGTCGATAGTAGATTTCATGCACAGATTGGTCATTGGTGAGCAGAAGGGTGTTGTGCATTCTACTCTTGAGTGACTAAAAAGAACACTCATTGGGAACTCTCATTGGTATTGGAGTAGGACATTGAAAAGAAACACCAGTTTGGTTGTGTATGATTGATCCATTCGGAAAAATGAATGCTAATTTGGAATTAGCAATGGTTTGAGAGTTTGTTTCACCTAAGGATGCCATACTATTGAGATTGAAGTTCGTTTGCGGAGGTATGTTGTGTGTGAATGTGTGGTTATGTTAACGGGGTATATATAAGGGTGCAAAGTCGTGCCTGTGTGGGGCGTGACCAATCGCGCCTGGATGAGGCGTGACTCAGCTCATGTCTTCATAGTGTTGTCAATGTAATTTTATAGTTCCATATGCTATAGTAGGCACGCGTTCTGTCAGATTTATTGGCTACCGTATGAAGGACCACCAAGTGTTTTAATTGCATTCGTCATAGTGTTGTACAATGTCATTTTACAGTTCCACATGGTGTAACAGGCATGCGTCCTGTCAAATTTATTGGCCACCACATAAAGGACCACCGCATGCATACCACCATGTGTTTTGCTTTCGTCATATTGCTAGCAATTTTAATGTTTTCTTTATCTTGTTATATTTCATAACTGACTGTCTTTGAGGTTTACTATTTTGTTGTTTGTTGCTTTACTTTTTAACACAGTCTATAACAAATAACATAGTCTGTAACAAGTAACAAGCGATAAACATTGTACATAACATAATCCATGACAAATAACAAATACAAAATATAAAGTCTACGAAGCCGGAGGCCACTCCTGATGATGCGCCTGACGATCTGGCAATCTGCATCTATCACGTCCACGCGAATACTGTGGAGCAGGAGCAGGTGGTGGCACATGATATGGAGCTAGAGTGTCCTCGACTGGCAGCTCTGAATGATAGTATGACTGGTGTGGTGAAAAATCTATTTAGCTATACATGTCCTTAATAGCTATATCATCCCACGACTAAGGTCCCTGACTACTGCTCCCTGCCTGATCCCCGGATGTCATGGCTACTGGACTGGCATGATACGCCGACTGGCTCTGCGTGTCCATCAGTGGGCCCTCTGGCTGATAATATGTATGAGCCTCCGCCTGGGTAGTCTCGTGAAATGTCTGCTGAAAATCGTATTCATGACCTATGAAAGGTGACCTAAACCATCAACCCATGCGTGGCCTGCGTGCATGAATAGGCTCAGGAACTGGTGGAATAGGTCGGCGATGACGTCCTATCCCTCGACCCTCTCTCGCAAGACAGCCAATGTCGATGGACAACTGTGACTCCTCTGGAAGCTGGGTCAAGGGTGCCTCTGGACCTGCCTCCTCCACCCAAGCGAACTCTCTGAAAACAGCAATCAAGCAACCTACTTCCTCGAGTACATATTCCAAACTGTGGTTCAGAAACTGCTCAGGCGTGGTGACAAAATACAATTCTCCAGACCATCAACCTATAACTCACAGCAGATATACATAAACAAAAATATAACATAATAGTAAAAAAATGATTTTGAGTAAATAACTTACACAACGTCCTAATTTGGCAGCCCGCTTCGTCACATATCGCTTGCCGGAAAGTCTATACTAAACCATGTACTCATGGTTGGGTGACATAAGACCATGTATTTCAGGAGGCACTTCAACATGTTGAACTCTCCTATTCCATCTCTCTATAAATTTCCTTAGCTTGCGAGCCCAATTTTCTTGGGGTTTACCCCAAAGAGTATAATCATGCACACCTTTCAATTTTCCAGGCCTGTGAGGTATTGGTTGATCCCGCCCAAATTGCCTCATGCATCTATCAGGCTGCACATACTCAGCAATGTGAAAACAAATAATAGGTGTCCTAGCCATCCACAAATGCTGTGTGTCAGGAAATGCACCCAAGAAATCGTAATCTAGATAAGGTTGTCAAACCACCTACACAATTAAAACATATATAGGAGTCAATTGCATATTCACATCCATTTTAAATAAATATATTTGATTAAAAAAACATACATCATCTCTACATAAGGTGTCTAGTCTGTCTCGATACCAATTAAGTGAGTTCATTCTGAAGTGACCTAGAGCATTAAATCTAATTTCCATATTCAACATTCAATTGTTAATTGCAGTACACATAAATACATGGTAATTCAAGTAATACAAAATAAACATACCTGTGTCTAAAGTGGCAGTCCAGTTCATACTGATCAGGCAAAGGGGGAGCAATGGGTGGAAATCTGAGCCATGCCCAAATCTGAAGCAAAATAGTGCAACCACCAATGTCTTTTCTCTTCGGGTTTGTACAATCGCACAACTGTCTAAACAAGTTTGCCAGAACCACAGACCCCCAACTATATGAACCAATATCAGCAAAATCACCACCAAGTAAGGCGATGTAGCGACATCCTACTACGCTCCCCCCCCCCCGGATCTATCCAAAAGGATCCAAGATCCTAACATACGTGCAATGTGAGCCTTCGTGAAGTATATCACATTCTGAGGGTGACCAGCAAATGCATCCCATGTAGGATACATCTATCAAAATATGATAGCTTCAAATTGTCGGAGGATAACTCAGGTCGTATCGAGCCCGTTACCAAAAACCTTATTGCACAATTTTGCCCAATCTGTGTAAGTCTGTCCGATAATGACTTGCCCATCAGTAGGCAATCCTAGTATACCTGGAACATCTTGCAAGGTAATTGTCATCTCACCCTACGGCATATGGAAAGTATGTGTCTCTAGCCTCCATCGCTCAACCATGGCACTGATAAGGCCAGCATCAATCTGAAAAATATAGGTCACTTATCAATTTATAAGTTCAAAATACATTAATTTCAACACATTAAACATAACAATATTAGTAAATGGATACCTGCATATATCGCATGCGAGCAACATGTGTGAAACCAGCCTGAGTCAAATATTGTGCGACTAGGTCTGGAATATCGTTGGGTCAGGGTCCACCACTAGGTCTACCTCCGCGACGAATCTTTAGCTCTCTCTGTGTTTCCTCGTTCCAAACAACCTGTGAAGTATGAGTGCGCTGTCTGCGCCTCCTAAGTATATCCCATCTATATGGTTCGAAAAAACATGCGTTGTGGGATCGGTAGGCTCAGCCTCATGGTCAGATCCAAAACGAGGTGACTCAGATGACGATGAATCGGCCATAATAATATGCTACACATTTTATAATCATATTATCATAATTTATTTAATTTGAAATAAAAATTATTTTTAAAAATTGATTATGTATGTCTTAGGTAGGTCCTTAATCATAACCTAGGTCATTAACTAATAATATTCTAAGCCAATAAACATATTACAACTAACTAACTATATCGCTAAAGTATGTTTCAAGTAACTATTTATAATATAAGTCACTAACAAGTTCCTAGATCAATAACAATTTTCTAAGACAATAATATAATATACTTCATGTAATTTAAAAAGCAGATATTCAAGCACTTACTTGACTGACAGAGTTTCACTGCGCAAAGCCTCGAATTCAAACAGAAAGCTAGAGAGGAGTCAGAGCAAAGTGCTAGAGGGAGGTAGAAGTTAAAAAGTGAATTTAAATACTAAACTTGGGGTATATATAGGGGAACAAAGTCGTGCCTGGGGGCGTGACTGGCTGCAGAGTCGCGCCTGGGTGAGGCGTGACTCAGCTCCAGTTGCGTTTGTGTGGAGCACGACTTGTTACGTCCTGCTGGGGCGCGACTAACTGCTATAGATTCGTAAATTGGTTCAAAACGACTATAAATACGTAATTGTTTTTTAAAAAAATAATATTTTAATTTTTTTTGCCCTCTTTTATCTCCTACAACTATTTACATTCATCTTATTAAAAAAATTTATCTTGTGGAGATAATATCTATTGTTTTATGGGGCAAAAGTTTTTTCATCACACATATATAAATAAATAAATAATTCTTATGGGGGCAAGTGCCCCCACAATGGTGTATGCATCCGCCAATGCTTGTTTATGCTTTTGCTTGAATGGAGGAACACAAATAGTTTGATTTTTTTTTTGTTTTAACCCTTCGGTTCATTAGGAAAAAGTAACCCTAGTCGGAAGGTAAATTAAGTCTGATCAATAATTATTTTCATCAAGGATCGAACTTGGGTAATACCCGAACGATTAAACTTTAACTTTAACACATAAACCACTTGTGTCCAATCACTTGATTAAATACTTTTGATTAATTGTGTTATTTATATTTTCTATTTAAAAATTATTTTGTAAATTAGTTATATAATATTCTGTGAGAACACTGACTATGAAGAGTACTGTGATTAAAATGACAGCTAATTACATAATGGACATTATTAAATAGTAAGAAAATGGGAAAGTCGAATTTTTCCAAGGCCTTTAGCCAATGTTTGGGATCCATTGGCTAAGGTAACGTACACAAGTTCTAGTGGATGAGAAAGATTGGAGGAAAAGTGAATGTTACCAAATACGCAAGGCAGCAGAATCTGAGACCAGCAACATTACAAGATTGGAGTCTGTGGGGGGTGACGAATTAGCCTAATAGGCAAGGAAATGTTCATTTATATTCAGCAACATTGATAGTCATTATGATATATTTGAAATCTTATAAAAGGGAATAAAGGATACTGTTTAGGGAAAACTAATAGTGCGTTGTAAAATCTATAGAAACTTTTTACAAATGGACTGAATAAGCAGCTAGACATTGATTCATCTTGTTTCTAAATGCTTAGCAAATCTTTGATAACTGCATAGAAATGCTGAGTATCATTGGTGTATAAAAGCTTTGATTTTTTCCATACTTCATAACAAATTTGATATGAATTGAAAAACAGAAATAAGGTCATTATGAATGGTATTCCAAAGAACACAGAGTTGGGCATTGCCGGCTTTCCATGTTTCCCCATCAGCAGTAGCAACATTAGAGAATTTATTGAAAGGTTTCATAGTGATGACCACGAGAAATTATCTGCTCCGGAACTATCACATCAGCTATGGTCTCTGTCAGTAAAAATACAACACATAGATAAGTGAAAATGCTTACTAACAGCAAGTTAATACCATTTGCTTAAACTGAAATCCTGATTTTTTTTATTAAAAAAAAAGTTAATCAATTTATTCACAAATTATGCAAATCACATTTAATCAAATTGTATTAAAAAAACCACTGATTACAAATCTTCCACACAGTTAACAATCACACCTTCTGCATTTACCAAGAATATGGTGCATGAGGAATTCCATGCGGAGAAAAAATGGATGGGGTTTCTGAATTTGAGAAAAAATGGATGTGATTCATCCATGCGGAGTACTACAACACAGCAGCCATGCCTAAAACAATATCAGAGAGAACCTGTTAGAATTCAGTCTTGCTCATTTTTCTTGCTTGCTATGGATTTTGCTGTCTTTGTCGTCAATTATACTTTGAAACGAGATTAGCAATTGCAGTCTGTAGACCGTCCAAAGTAATGGCAAAGGATGTCATCAATCAGCTATTGCACAATTTGCGGTTTTAAATTTTAGATTTGCATAATATTGTGGAAGATTTGCATAAAAAGTTTTTCCCAATTTGAAGCTCTAAATTTTAGATTTCTGTTCAAGCAAAGTTGTTACAAAGCCGTTGTTAATAAGCATCCCAATTATCAGGTGTCGCATTTCTACTGGCTGGGACCACCGCTGATGTGATAGTCCCGAACCAAGTAATAATTTCTCGATGATCACATACCCAAAAATTATAAAACTGATCACATACGCTGGATGGAGATTGTTCAGTGAAAACACTAAACTATGATATATTACTCAATTTCTTCAATAGAATACACAAGAAAGAATAATTGACAAACAAATAAGAGACAAATTCAGGCATTTTGTCACCTGGACCCACTCTAATCCAGTTTTGCAATCCTCCTATACCTTGTGTTGGTCCTACATGAACTCAAGAAGGGGGCTTGAATTGAGTTTATAAATTTAGCAAAACAATTCTGATAAAATCCCAAAAATAAAAACAGATAATCAAATTATAAAGAGGACAAAACACAGTGAGTTTTAACGGGAAAAAAAAACTCTTAGGGTCAATGGAAGCAAACAATCACTACTCCAATTGGATCACTCAATCCAATTGAATAAAAAATACTTCACTATTTAAAAAGTCAATATCCAATACAAGTCGATCCCAAACCTAACTCTAGATTTATATGACTTTTTCCAAAACTTTGTTCCTCTACAAAGTTTCTCACACAATTGCTGATTTAACTCTAAAACAGACTTTTATCAAATATTTCAAAGTTACCTTAAAGCTTCTAAGTCTAAGCAAAAGACACAATATAAACATAAGAGCAAATTCTCAAAAGATATATGTAACTCAGATTGCCAATATAACTCAAAGAGAATTCACACATTTTTTTCAGACCCCATGATAATCTATTTATATTCATATATGAATACGACATTTATCAACAGAATGAACTTTATCAGCAGATATCATATCCATTTTATTTGCCCCTTATCCAATTTTATTTTAAGAGTGCAAGTGGCAATCTAAGTCAAGAAAATCAAAGAGAACTTACTCTTACAAACTTTCTAGATGACAGGTTCTGATCTTCCTTCCTGTCCATCAATAGTTACTTCCTTTAAATCTTCTTTTGAGACTTGTAGTCAAATTGGGCTAATGCTCTATTTTGACCCAATCCCTTAATATAATATTTGGCCAACTGTCAGCATCAAAAGCCCAACACCTGGTTCTCCATCTAATGATGATGCTGATTCCATGTATGTTTACAAAGGCACGACTCATATATTAACTCTTTTCGGATCCTAATTTTCAAAACTTTACTTTACTCCAACCAATCAGAACTTGGATATTACAAAAGAAAGAAAGGTGCATACTTTAGCGATATAATTAGTTAGTTGTAATATGAGTATAATTCCATCACGACCCCCTTGTGCACTAGCTGTGAATTGTAAGCAAAAGCCACAAAATAATCAATAAATAGTTAATTACTAGCTTGGAAACCCTGTTAAAGGATGTGAATTAGTTGTTTTGGGTGGTGATTCATGGATTTTGGAGAGATGATGTTATTGATGGAAGCTCTCTTTGAAGCCCCTTTTTTATCCCCTCTCCTTAGGCATCTAAGCTTGGAAACCATACAGGTAAGACAAGCTCACTTTTTTCTTATTTTCTGATTCTTTAGGAGGTGTTGGAATTAGTTCTTTTGTATTTTGTTGCTAGTTTGTAGAGATATATGATTTTGAGATTTGAGTGTTGATATGAATGAAAATTGATGGTTGGGAATACCTTATGTATGAATGAATTAGTTGTGGGGATGTTCATATAGTGTGAAATCGAGTTAGGTAAGATAAAAATGGAGTTCTTATGAGAAAATTCGTATTCCAAGCCTCTTTGAATCATTTTAATTGTTTATATTGTTCTACAATTGATTAAAATGAGCTCTAGGGGTTTTATTTTGGTTTAGAATAAGCTGATAATCGATTATGTGACCTGTAATTGATTAACTATTTTAAGTTCTAGGGTCTATATTTTAATCCAAGTGTGCAAATAATCAATTATCCAATCTGATAATTGATTATTTATATCAACAAAAGTTCCCTGCAAGAATTCTGCTAAATTTTATCAATTTATAGTGAGACATGATCGATTAAATAGACCAAAATTTAATCTTTGAGTGGGAATTAGGAAAATTGTTATGTATAAAAGTTGTAGTCTTAGATGTTAGCTAGCTAACCAATGACTTTGCTCTCACCCAGAAAGAATGTCTACAACTTTAGATATGCTCAAATTGATGAGCAAAGATCAAGTTATCGGGAATAAGGAAAAGTTTCATATAGATCGTAACTAATTTAGACATAGTATAATTCCAAACTAGGTTTTGGGGTAAACATAAAAATTGTAGATAGTCTTCTTAGTTTTCAAATGAGACAAGAACCAACTTAATTAATTGAGTTAGTATAACTAGATATCATATTCTCAACGTACAAAGGTCATTGACATATAATAGAAAATGGAGGAGATAATAACCTAAAACTTAAGGGATGATACGATAACCAAATCTATTGATCTTTAACTAAATATTCAAACATCTATTTTGCTCTGGAAATCTCTAAACGGTAAGATTATTTTCCCTCGGCTTCTTCCCCCTTGAAGGGTCAAAAAGCATAACAAGAATAAGGCTTCCCTTTGACCAACTTGGGCGCCATTTGATCAGTTGACAACTCATCATCCAAGTCTTCCTCGTCCACCTCCGAAACCATGGATATGGTCTAAGGATTTCTCCTACTTCTATAAAATTTTCTCAGATCCTTCCCATTTATAAATTGTTCAATGCTAGCAACTTTGATGATTAACTGTGCCAAATTCACACAGTCTTGTATGAGCAGTTGTTCTTGCAGCTATGCAGTGATATTTCCAACTATGATGGTTGCATACAATAACTCCAAAAGATGCACATTACATTTACTCCTCATTCACTTGAGTCATTCTAAGAAATCAACTAACTCGTTAGCCGATTGTTTAGTATTCATCAGATTGGTTATCGACATGTCTGGTTGAGGTTTATAAAATCTATCATGGAAACACAATTCCATGTTGGCCTAGATATTAATTTGGTAGCAAACTTGAATACCAAGTGAATGTTGTGCCCGTGAGCAATAAAGGAAACAGTTGTATCCGATAGTAATCCTTCTGACTAGCTTCCCTACATTGAGTCGTGAAATGGCCAACGTGCTCCATGGTGGATTTCCCATCTTCGCCTTAGAAGGTTTCAAAATCCACAATTTTGTATCCTCTTGGCAAAGGGACTTCCTTGTCAATCCATTCAGGGTAAGGTTTCTTGTACACCGGCCTGTCGATTGGCTTCAACTGCACCCCAAAATGCTTACAAATTGCATTTGCTATCATATTAGCATCTATGGTTTGAGGGGCAGTCGTTCTCACCTCACTTCAAGTGGCTATGGGGTTCTCTGTCATAGTGGAGTGTTGTGTACTAATCATTTGTGGCACTGTCATGTTTTGGGGGCGACATATTGAATGGCATCTATATGGTTTGCCCCTTAGTCATCGGCTGGTGATGTCCCATATATTGATGGTTCAGATCCCCCATGTATAACCTATGCCAATGTACCCTGACGACAACTGAAACATTGGTAAGGGAGTCATTGATGGTAATGGTGACAGCCCAATAGCACCTGAGACATTAGGTGGATGCCTAGCCATTTGCATTGTACCAAATTGCCATGGAGGAGGTCCAAATGCTTCAGTACCTGTCACAAGCCTAGTGACTAAAAGCTGACAAAGTTGATTTTTGGGTGCAGAATTAGTCATTGGCTTTAATTGACCGTGACAGTGTTCCTCCTCTCGAGCTTTATGGAATTCGTTCAAAACCATAGGTATCACAATATCACCCAATTTCCTAGAGAGTTGTTGCATGATATCATGAACCCCTATCTCTATTTTCTGGCGCACAATAGGCGGGACAAGTGTTGCCATCTTTAGCACTGGCACCATGGTGTTTGGAGACTCTCCCTCACTGTCTACACAGTCTTCCAAGATAAATCTGGATGATTGATAGTGGTTGTCATGGATACCATTGGGGTATTAATGACTGTGGATGTGGGAGCTACCAATGTAGCTCCAACGCTTGCTTGAACAGTGGCGCGATGGCTTGAAGATTGTTTAGCGGGTGGTTCCATTTTCTATTTTCCTGATCGTAATTGCATACTCCAAGGATGGTCTGCTAGAAGAGTTGGAAACCTCAGGGGTGTAACTTTGGTCCCACCGAGCGTGCCAATTTTATGTTGGTGTGAAATTCGCTTAGTCATGGTGATGACTAAGTACCAAGTGATGATTCCCTTTAAGCAATTGACGCAAGAAAGGGACTATGTTCCTTGGTTGGGTTCCTGGTCCACTCTAAAGAGCTTTCCAATAGTTGAAAAACTATTTTTTTTAAAATTAGGCTACTCCTATGTAAGGAAAGTGATAAACGACTAAAAACAATAAAGAACTTAAATGAATAGGTGAAATAAGTGAAATAAAGCAAGCAATTGGTAGAAAAATTACTAGGTTTTTGTGTATTGATGTATGTGTTTCCTATATGTGATAAGCCCTATTTATAATGATCGACTCACAGTTACATTAGTTGAAGCACTATAAAAAATCCCAACAATCTAGGAGATTATGGCCATCACCCTTCAACCACTTCCTTGTTTATTAGTTGACTTCCACGTTCTCTAAAACGATTTGCACATTATTCAAAGCATTTTCCTGAGTCATTTTATCATTTTACCCTACTTTAGCCAAACTGCCTCCATTAACTTATTTGTATTAGCCGTTTTCAATTAGCAACTATTGTTTCAATGGCTAATTTTTAGGTATCAACAAGAATTAATTAATAGTTTATCTATTTTCACCAAAAATAAAAATTATTTTGTTCATTTCCTTGGATTTTGTTGTGTGGCCATGATATGTTATTAGGATCTTCTTAACTAGTGTCCTTAGGGCATTGGTTAAGAAACTTAACGAATAAAGTACTTTTGTTAAAATCATAGGACGGAAGGTGTAAAAAAAAGTTAGGGAAAACATAAGTTTATGCATCTCAGTAAAAAAAATTCTCCTTTTAGTTCTTTAACTAATGTTCTAAGGACACTGGTTAGCATTTACATATGTTATTAAAGGGCTGCAATGACACTTGAAATTGATTGTGGCTTTCTGGTCTAGAAATTTTAGGCGATTAAGTGTTATACTTTTTAGGGAAAATTGTGTTTTAGAGATGCAAGGTGTATCATATTATTGGATGGTTTTTTAATAAGTGGCTTTTGGGATCTATATACATGGGATGGGGGATTTCACTTCTTGTCATTTATCTTGCTCTTATTCTTATTAATTAAGTGTCTAAATTATGTAATTTTTGAGTGTTTTTTGAGATAATTATCTTTCTCTTATCCTTATTAGAGGGATGTTTTAACTCAATTTTCTTTGTTTTCATTAGAATTTGAATTTTAGTCTAGTAGTTTGGTTTCTTGGTTACATTATAGTAATTCACCCCATTTTTTGTAGAAAACTGAATCTAAAGATGTAGACCACATTTTGGAGATTGATTATGAAGTATTGAAGTTTCAACAGGTCAGTTGAGGCAACAAATTTATGGAATAGCAGATTCTGTCATTTGGCTAAGTCAACACTTCAAATAAAAATTATGCTTTTGTATTTTTAGGCCTGTCCCTTAAGTATAGATGGATTCCCCTTAGTTTTTTCTTTTTTCTTTCATCATTGTATCATTTTACACTTTTGTATTGTTCTATTGATGGGAAAAATCTCTCAAGTGTTCTAAGGGTGATATGGAGTTGCTCACTGTCATGAGTGGCTGATTTCTCCGTTGTAAGGGATAGGTGTAACCATTTCTGATCTCTCATGTATTTTTTGATATGACTAATATATATTCTGCATATTTGTGTTCTATGTTAGCATTTTGTTTCTTTACTTAAAGCTTGTCGTCGATTGGCCACACATGGCATGATTTTGGGACATGAGTAATGTTGGAAAACACTTTTATTGTCTAGAATTGAAACAATATGCCCAAGAGGCTCAGTGTCTAGGAATGGAACTAAGATTGTTGGTTATCTTGTGTGACAAAACTTAATGTTAGTGCCCTCATTAAGTGTTGAGGAATCATGACTTAGTGAAGGTATCTAAGACTCTTTTTACCTAAAGAATTGTGATTAAGAATACTTTTATTGGACGATTTTAATATAAGAGCATAAATGGTAGAATGTATGACACATTAATGGATGAAGAGAATGAAGATTTGGTGAGATCTGTCTCCACAACGTCTCTACATTCTATTTTAAAATCTATTTCAATTGTGTTTTGTCATTAAAAAAAACTACAAAAACATCTTTTTAATCTTATCCAACACTTGATCTGTTGTCTATATTCACAAAATCACCAAAATTTTATGTTTATACCACTTTCTTGTGCTATTCTTTAGCCTAAGATAATATCTAGGTGAACATTGCTAATTATATTGCACAAGTCTCTTGCAAAAATGATATCTAAACTTGTTTATCAAACTACTTGTATGATTGGTGCACTTGTCAAAATAATCCAACAACGTCTTGTTCTAAATTTGATAATAACATATTAATAAAAAAATTGATTTATCCAAAATAAAAATATAACTTTCCATGTTACCGACTTCGTTAATTTTTGTATTCAACCCAAACATATCCATTTAAAATATATAGGTACGAAATTACATATCTTAAAGTAATGACGTACACATACCTTGAAACTGTAGCTTAAGATAAGTACTGTTATTGCAGAATTGAAGACGGGGTCTAGCATGCGAAAGGCAAACATGTTTCGTATAATATGAAAGTAAGAAGGACCATTGGATTTGCATCTTAGCTTTTTATCTTGCCCCAGAACCGGTACCCTCGATTTTTTTATTTAAGTTAGGCACAGTACAAACCTCTGCTACACCTCGTTGAATGCACCCTATGGTGCACAGCGTTTTAGTCTATTCGCATCAGATTCCAATGTTGACCTATTCTTTATGTCTTCGAATGGAGGGAGCAAACGAACAGCAGGGAAGTAGCAAAAATATTAAAAGGTTATTAAAAGACCGGGGGTTAGAAAAAAATTTGATGGTTTAAGTTTTATAATAATGGTGGGAAAATTATGATAATTGTTGAAAAAAGAGGAATAGCTAAGAAAAAAAATGAAAAAATAAGAAAATTATTTAATTTATTTGAAAAATACCATATATTGATGTTAAGTAATTAATACAATTAATGATGTTGTAATTTTGTAAGGTTGTGATTTTAGAATTTTGTGTTTTTCATAAAATAATAATAATATTAATTATATTAATTGATTAGGTAAATGTATATTAATGAAAGTTGTGTTATAAGTTTGAGTTTGAGTTGATGTAAATTATTATGAAAAGTGGATAATAAAAATATTAAAGGATTTTTTAATTGATTGGTAGTTTTGTAAGGTTGGTAAAATCAAAAATTGTGTTTTTTTCAGAAAATAATAATAATTGAAATAGGATGTTTGTATAAATGGAATTTTTGTTATAAGTTTGCGTTGGACGTTGAAGTAAAATAATATGAAAACAAAAGAATGAAAAAATATAGATGAGGCCATAGGTGAGGCCATATTTTTAATTGGGAAGTATAAAATGGCGATTATTAATAAACTAAAATTTATGCTTATTAATGAATAGGTCAGTCGAAACAATGCCTTAAACAAGTGAGGTCATAGGTCCTTGACATATTATATGACATATATCCACCTGTAATGAGGGTATCCCATTAGGAGAAAGTAGAAAATAGTTATTATTAATTGTAAATATGAATTTAAAAAATGTGCAGCCCTTAAGACAGCAATGTTGTCCTATTTGAACGACCCAAAAACCAACCGTTGGAGAGGTTTACACATTTTATTAGAATAATTTTAATGTTTAAAAGAGTTTAATTCCTATAAATATAGATAGCGAACAAAAATTTGAGTTTTTATTTTTGGAGCTTAAATGACTTAAGTAGACTGTTTTTATTTTCCATATTTTATGCAAAATAAAACAAATATGAAATTAATATATCAATTTAATGATATAATATATGTATAATAGCTTAAGTATATATTAATTTAATGATATATATATATATATAAGTATATAATTTAGTTGATTTATGAATTAATCAAGTAGAGATATAAATAGCATAAGCTTAGATAATTTTTTAAAGAGTTTAACTTTGACTCGAGGTCAATAGGTTAATTGTAAAATGAAGTCTTGAATTATATTCGAGTTGATTCAATAAATTGTGAGTCCTATGATGACTATTTTTTTAATCTAAGCATAAGTTGGATTTCATTTTCATGTAAATGAATCTGATGAGACAAGTTTTATATATTGAATTGGTCTAAAAAGGTTTAAAAATGCTGTCACAAAATCGTAAACAATCATTATTTTAAAAATAGTCTTTTCATTAAAATGAAAAACATAAAGCACTAAAATATATATTTTTAAAGATAAACTTCTAAACTAAATTAAAAGTATGTTTTAACCCTACAAATATACTTGACAAGCCCAACCATAAAAGTATTAAACTCCTGTATAATGTTGAGTTCACAAAATACCTTCTTATATGTTTTTTTATTATTAGGTTGAATTGTAATTTTGGTCTCCCTAGTTATTTAATTTGTAATTTTGATGTCCTTGATTTGTAATTGTAACATTTGACCTCTTAGTTTTATAAAATTGCAATTTTGGAGCGTGATAGATTATTAACTAATAATTGTGATTATTAAAGATATTAAATTAAAAAAAACTATTAATCATTAAAAAGTTAATAAAAGATTGTTAAATAGGGTGCACCATAGGGTGCATTCAACGAGGTGTAGCAGATGTCTGTACTGTGCCTAACTTAAATAAAAAAAAACCGAGGGTACCGGTTTTGGGGCAAGATGAAAAGCAAAGATGCAAATCCAACGATCCTCCTTACTTTCGTATTATACGAAACATGTTTGCCTTTCGCATGCTAGACCCCGTCCCCTCTCTTCTAGAATTTACAAGCACCTAAAAGAAGAAAACAACTAGATTAATCTAAACGTGATAAATTAGTTACCAATAAGCTTGTTTAAGATTTATGCTATTTTGTATAAATTATGCAATTCTTCTAGATATATACGTATATCTAAACGTGATATTATAGATTAGTTAGTTGACACACAGTTATTTTAAAAAAATAATAATTACGTGTTTTCATCGAAAAGTCAATCAAGAAATAATGTAAATTAAGAATGATTTTCTTGCAAAAGTAAATAAAAATAATAATAAAATATTCGTTAAAATAACCAATAGTGTGAAAAAAGTCAATTCATGATGCCATTGTTTAACTAAAAATATATTCTCCAGTAAAAAAAATAAAAGAAGCTAAAAGTATGTTCTCTTAACTATACAATATATGTGCAAAACTTTCCAGCAAAAAAATCAAGTTTAGGAAAAATCAAACAAGATAAAAAAAAATACATCTTGCATGAGCTAGATCTTAAATTGTATAGATTTTTAATAAACAAAGTAAATATATGTTGACATTAATGGCATTGATATCTTAAATTTAAAACATGACACTAAAAAAAAAAAACTTAAAATTATATAGTAAACATCCGTGTGGCTAGATCTGGATATAGGCGTGTGCTAGAATTGAATTTAATTATTGTTGGTTTCTTTTATTCAGGGATAATAAAACAATCTAAGTATCTACAAGTAAATCTATTCAATCTATCTACAAATAAATTTATATATATATATATATAAAGCTTTGATGTGAAAGATTGAGAAAGCGAATAGAAATTACCTCTGAATTAGTATGCTTGTGCTGCTTCACTTCGGATTCTCTCTACAGAAATGTGCCTCAAGTGATTCAATCCTCTATAATGTTTCACATGAAGTCAGCAGAGTCAACCCTTCACGTTGACGTATATAATAATCGATCTGGTGCCATTTTGTCCACTCGTTTTTTCCTTTTTCCTTTTATTTTAAAGGCTGCCCTTCTGGCCTTTCATTGGTCCTTTGGATTTATTTTTGTTTATTGGGCTACCTGTGTGATTTGTTTCGAAGTTATTCAATAAACCCGCACAACGCATGGCCAATTTGTTATTTACATTAAAAAGATAAATAATAAATAATTTAATTCCTTATCTCCAATTTTTATTATGTTCTCTTTACTCCGTTTTCTTGTTTCCAGTGGTGGATAAAAAAAATTCAATTGTGACAAAAAATAGTCTAATATTTTTTCAAAAAAAAAAATATGAGCTTTATTAAAAATGGTAATAAAAAATTAAAAACAGTGAAATTTAAAAGGATGATATGAATAAAATTAGTAATAATTTATTTTCTTTTTTATCTTTTACAACTATTCACATTTATCTTATTAAAAAATTATTTTGTGAGGATAAGATCTATTTTTTTATGGGACAAAAGTTTTTTTATTACACATATATAAATAAATAAATAATTCTTACGGGGCAATTGTCTCCACAATGGTGTATGTGCATATGCCAATGCTTATTTCTCCTTTTGCTTGAATAGAGAAACACAAATACTTTGATTTTTTTTATCTTAACCCTCTGATTTATTGGGTAAAAGAGACTCTAATTAATTTGGAGTTTAGTCGAAAGGTAAATTAAGTCTGATCAATAATTGTTTTCATCAATGATCGAATCAGATAATACCCGAACGATTAAACTTTCACTTCAACATATTAATCACTTGTGCTCAATCATTTCGTTAAATAGGTTAATTAATTGTGGTTTTTCTATTTTCTATTTAAAAATTAGTTATATAATATGCTGTGAGAACACCGACTATGAAGAGTACTGTGATTAAAATGACACTTAATTACATAATGGACATTATTAACTAGTAAGAAACGGGAAAAGTCGAATTTGTCCAAGGCCTTTAGCCAATGTTTGGGATCCATTGGCTAAGGTAACGTACAGAAGTTCTAGTGGATGAGAAAGATTGGAGGAAAAGTGAATGTTACCAAATACGCGAGGCACCAGAATCTGAGACCAGCAACATTACAAGATTGGAGTCTGTGGGGGGAGACGAATTAGCCTAATAGGCAAGGAAATGTTCATATATATATTCAGCAACTTTGATAGTCACTAATGATATATTTGAAATCTCATAAAAGGGAATAAAGGATATTGTTTATGGAAAACTAATAGTGCGTTGTAAAATCTATAGAAACTTTTTACAAATGGACTGAATAAGCAGCTAGACATTGATTTATCTTGTTTCCAAATGCTTAGCAAAACTTTGATAACTGCATAGAACTGCTGAGTATCATTGGTGTATAAAAGCTTTGATTTTTCCCATACTTCATAACAAATTTAATATGAATTGAAAAACAGAAATAAGGTCATTATGAATGGTATTCCAAAGAACATAGAGTTGGGCATTGCCGGCTTTCCATGTTTCCCCATCAGCAGTAGCAACATTAGAGGATTTATCCAAAGGTTTCATAGTGATGACCACGAGAAATTATCTGGTCGTGGTCTCTGTCAGTAAAAATGCAACACATAGATAAGTGAAGATGCTTACTAACAGCAAGTTAATACCATTTTCTTAAACTGAAATCCTGATATTTTTTGTTAAAAAAAACGTTAATCAATTGATCCACAAATTATGCAAATCACATTTAATTAAAAGATACTAAAAAACTGCTGATCACAAATCTTCCACACAGTTAACAATCACACCTTCTGCATTTACCAAGAATATGGTGCATGAGGAATTCCATGCGGAGTATTACAACACAGCAGTCATGCCTAAAACAATATCAGAGAGAACCTGTTTGAAATCATTCTTGCTCATTTTTCTTGCTTGCTATGGATTTTGCTGTCTCTGTGGTGGTATGAATTTTAACCTGGGTTTGTGGTCAATTATAATTTGAAACGAGATTAGCAATTGCAGTCTGTACACCGTCCTAAATAATATGGCAGAGGACGTTATCGATCAGCTATTGCACAATTTGCGGTTTTAAATTTTAGATTTGCATAATATTGCGGAAGATTTGTATAAAAAGTGGTGGCTGCTTTAAATTTTAGATTTCTGTTCAAACAAAGTTGTCACAAAGCAGCTGTTAATAAGCATCTCACTTATCAGGTGTCGCATTTTTACTGGCCAGGACCACAGACGATGTGATGGTCCCGGACCAAGTAATAATTTCTCCATGACCACATACCCAACAATTATAAAACTGAAAAATGGACATGCTGAAGGATGAAAATGCATCTAACGTCATGGCTAGTTATGGAACAAAAGGTTGAAAAAAAAACTGGTTGAAAATTGTGAATGGAGGAAATATAGGCTAGTGTTGTTCACAGTAGCAAGGCGAGGTAGGTTGAGGAATTGGCGCAAGAAAGCACGTTGGATGGAGATTGTTCAGTGACAACACTAAACTATGATATATTACTCAATTTCTTCAATAGAATACACAAGAAAGAATAATTGACAAACAAATAAGAGACATATTCTTGCATTTTGTCACCTGGACCCACTCTAATCCAGTTTTACAATCCTCCTATACCTGGTTCTCCATCTAATTATGATGCTGATTCCATGTATATTTACAGAGACACGGCTCATATAATAACTCTTTTCAGTTCCTAATTTTCAAAACGTTACTTTATTCCAACCAATCAGAACTTGGATATTACCCAAGAAAGAAAGGGAAAGGTGCAGGAATCTGAGTTCATGTCTTCAAATCTTTATGCCTTTCCACCATCCACAGATTCCATCAACCTTTTCATAAACATGGATTAGAGTTCCATGAGATCCAAACTACGTCTAAAGTGGACAAGATCAAAGTCACCAACATCATGGACTTAACATTCTATCCAACAAGTGACATGCAACACAAATCCAAGCCAAGAAGAATCATTCATCTCAACGAGGGGGGTCTGTGCACACAAGGGGATCTATCTCAACCCTTGATTGGATAGTGTATTTGGTATATGTCTTACATTGGTGTAAATGCTTCTTTAATTTCTATTCTAGCTTATGAATACTCCAAATTAAACCATTGAAGAATTATCAATATATTAGGACATACTCTATTAAGGATTTGACCACTGGGGGTGGCATCAAAAAATGATATTGGTGCTCGAAAAATGCTCAAATGCATTTTATTGAAAAGCGCAGTGGTTGTTTTGTATCCAGCTAACACAACAAGAAATGTTATGGCAAAGGTGAAAATTCAACTTCCAATTGCCAAAGCAGCATAGACGACCATAAGTGTAAATCTTCCAATAGCAGGTTCTGCTTCTGCAGTTGCTGAAATAGGTGTTGCCACAGTCATGCAATAATTGCTTGCAATCTGGAAACCTATGGTGACTGTCTGTGAAAGTAATATGAAGGGTACAAAAGTACCTCCATAAGCTGTTGTGATGCATTTCCTGTAACGCCTCTCTTTGCTCTCTCGTGCTTGATTAATTTTAGATGAAATCTTGTGTCCACTTTGTATTAAAATTAGATTAGTAAAATTTTTTCACGAAAATTTATTTCGCTTTGCTTGTAATGTTACTAGTCGTTTATATCTAAACGAATTCTTTCTCTCTCCATGGTTTAATTATAAAAAGTACAGTCTAACAATACAGTCCAAAGTATAGTTCATTATACAGTCCCAAATACATGCCAACGTAAAATACAACTAATTTAAATCTAAGTCATCAACACATCTTCATCATCACACCTTCTTCAATATCATCTACAACTTATGCTTTCCTGTTCCTCTGCTCGCCCAAATAAATTGGGGTCATCACAGGTGTCAATCACAGACACAAAATAGGGTAAGTTTATGCCAAACATAGTTTGAATAATATAAACACAGATAAATAAAATCCACACAGCTTATACAGTGTACAGAACATCATACATATACCCATTGTGCGATGTATAAGATGCATGCTCGTTTTTTTTATATGATACATGACTGAGATCTCAGCTTATCATAAAATCATCATCAGTGGCCACAGTCAAGATAGCCCCATCCCAGTGGCACACCTATCCATTCAGTCGGGGTAGGGCAAGGGCACGTAGGAATGTCACCTCCACCTATGTGATCATCATGGTGGTGTGGTCCTCCCTGAAACACACTACCCCCAGTTCAATCTCTGAACGCATGGACTCGGTTCAACTATCTGACAAACAACTCCACGGATTAACCCCCGCAAGGTATAACTCCACGGATTAACCCCCGCAAGGCATATGCGTATGAAATGCATGAATGTTTCATTTTATCAAGTTTTAAACATCTTTTCAACACATAAGGCTTATCATATAAAACCTCTCACCATAGTCTCAGAATATAGCCATAATTCTCCGCAACTTACGGAATCCATAACCGCTCAACCAATACAAGGATTCCAATTATCAACATAACATAATTCTTAATTTGTTTCTCATCCTCAAAATTTAATTTATTTTTCAATCATCAGAATCATAAACCCCCAAGCCACAAATTAATCTTTATCATAGTTCCGTCTCACGTGATTAATAAAATACCATACAGCAACTTCAACAAATAAAATAGCATACAGCAACATCATGTTACAGCAACATTAAGTTATAATATACAGTAACATACAGCAACATACAGTAACATATTATCATACAGTAACATTAAATACAGTAATCTTTACAATATACAGCAACATAATAAAATATCTTACAGCCACATGAAATTATAGCAATATTAAGTTACAATATACAGTAACATCATAAAATAACATACAGCAACATTAAGTTACAAATACAACAATTTATAGCAACATAATAAAAACATACAGCAACAACATACAGCATCATTAAGTTACCAATACAGCAACGTAATAACATGACATACAGCAACCTTAAATAATTAATTACAAATACTACAACATTAAGTAAGTAGTAAAGAAATACCACCAAGTACCCTATGGCCACTAAGTGAAATTAAATTATATTGGACAGCCACTTATTTAAATTTCAAGTTTATTCTTTGTTAAAAATTATTCTAGTTCATTGAGAATTTTAATCAAACACTTGGTATGCAATATAGAATGCTTAAAAGAAAGCTATTTAATCATCATTCTTTATAAAGCTCCACATCATAGACATATTTCCAACCAATTTCTAATACCAAATTTAACATAAATACTCAAGGAATCATAGCATAATTTTTCGGCCAACATCACATATGTCAACATATTTTATTTAATCACTATAGCTTTAAATGCTTGTTTTCTTAAGGACAACTAAACTTCTTCTAATTTTCGGTTAATTCCTACTCTTCTTTATGAAATTTAATTCAAATTATTCATCCAACACTTAGTTATTTAATTTAGAATCAAGTTACTTAGTCAAATAGTCATTCAAGCTCTTTGGGACATTTTATCAAACACCTAGTCTACAAGCTTCATGAAATAAAGCAAGGAACATTATTCAAACTAAGCTTAACATAAACTCCCCATACCTTGCTTTCCTTAAGCTTTTGGACAACTTTCCTTCCTTTGAAATTGAATAGCCTTGCTCCTTAAGATCCTTGGTTTCCACGTGAACTTCTAAGCATGTAGGTCTTGATTTTGTTTTAGGTAAAAGGTGTTTTGGAAAGGAATAAAATGGAAAGCTTTTGGTGTGAGACTTTCACGGCCAAGCTCTCTTAGAGCTGCCCAAATTTCCGGTCCTACACCTTTTTATAAGGTGCTAAGCTTAAAAATATCCAAGGATGATGATTACTAACTTTCCATGTGGTTAGTTTTTCATTGGCTAGCCTTTCTTCATGTTCCAAGTGGCCTAAATCATGAAAATTCCACACTTTTCCTTGGCTGTCTTGTTTTGCACGTGCATCTCCTCCTTGCCCAAGCTTGTTTACGGTTCCTACTTAATGGTGGGCATTAAGGAAGTGCAAATATCTTAGCTTGCTTTCTAGTTGGTTTTCTCCCATTGGCTAAAGCTTTTGCATTGTACAAGTGTCCTAATTCATGAATCTTCTCAAGCTCTCCTTGATTGTATACGTGCAATGCTTGGCTTAGAGGGTAAGTTTCACCAATTTTTGTGGATGGGAGGATTTTGTGTTTTTTCTTAAATTTTTCCACAACCCGTTTCTGGAAAATAATTATTCTGGGTTCGTTAACCGTTGGATTTCCTTAAAATTTTAAGGGTATATTCCTATCTTATATATCTAAGTTTTGACCGTTGCGATCGCCGAAATAATGTCCCTAGCTATCCACGTATTTTGCCAAAGGAGACAACATAAGATTTGCTTCAAATATCTTTTTAAGCATTAATTACTTTCTTTACACATGGACCAATGGAAATGGCTAGGTTTCTTAACTCTCCATGTGTCTATTCTTGAATGTTCTAAGACCTTTCTCCCTTGATTGTGTATCACATGGGCAAGGCTTGACCTTAGATAACCAAATCAACAATTTTTCCTTTTTATTACATGTAATAACAACTTTCTAAGTTCTTATTGGTCCAATTTGTCTTGAATTATTAAAATTACTAAACTAACTTATTTAGGCAACCTATTTCTCCCATAATTAAGAAAAACTTCATAGATTACATCCATCCTTTTTCCTATAATTTTCTGATACTCGAGATAGTCTACATTAAGCTCTTTTCAACCTATTTTCCAAAATTCGTAGAAATTCTATTTTAGGGTTCTCCGCCTCCAACCTTGCTGATAATTTGTTATCAAAGAGTATTTTATTCTATACTCAGGTTCCCACAAATTTCTAAAGTCATCTTGGTCAGTTTTGACCTAGGGGCATTTTGGTCATTTCCAAAATGTCCAGGGGTGTTTTCGTCATTTTCCCTGAATCTTTTATACTGCCTCTGATTAATATTTTACCTTAGTAATTGACTGTGATTCCAAAATTTTGGGGTGTTACATTTCTAGTATACTTTAAACCCAACTCCACCATTTTCTCTTTCTTCTTGTCCTTTGGGCTCAACTGTGTCGTTTGACTTATCAATTTGATCATTTGTGTTTTTGACATTTTGCTCAAGTTCAAAATCGCTTAATTAATTTGTGACCTCCTTGGATGTACTTGGTGTTTTAAATGTTGGCTTTCTCTCTAAGGACTTAATTGAAGACAAAGCTTCTCTGTGTGCATCTACAAGTTCCATAAAACCAGTGCCAATCTTGAGAATGTCATTGTATTTTCTGTTGGAAGGAGGATATTTGAGAAAATGAAAGGTTTTAAAAGATTTGGAGGAAGAGAATACTTTATTATTTTTTCTCTTGGCTTGATATTTATGATGGTGATTTCTAGATACAACTATTCTCTAGATATTTTTATGGAGATATCTAGATTTTGGGTTAAACATCTCTTGAATACTTCTAGATATTAGGCCATTTAACAACTAAGCCCAACATATCTAAATCAAGTTTATTATTATTCAATATTTTCCTTATTGAGTTATGCTTCCTTCTCTTATGACCTACATTGTAAGCAAGATAAACATACTGAGAGAAAAGTAAATTGACCAAATGTTGTTGTTTGAAGTCTTGACCATGAAATTCATGAATCACTTAGCAATATTATATCAACAACAGGCAAGAATATTCTACTTGATGAGTAATGTATATCACATTTTTTTATTTAAAAGGCCAAGCAAGCGCTCCTGGAACAGTGTAGCATAATCAGATAACACCCATAACAGCCTCTCCATCAAATGCATAAAAAAACGAGGGTAATTATATTAGCTATATCCAACAACAAAGCCTTAGCCGAGAGCACAATATGTAATCTGTATTTACAGAGATCAGTTACATAAAACTCCAATTGACATAGTAAAAACTGATTTATTTTTAATTTTTATACTCAACGTTGTAGAATTCAACATATATGCCCATGACAGGTGTTGGTTTCAAACACCAGAAGCATGGACAATGAATCGGCACTATAAGTTCAAAATGATTGTTTGATTGTTCATGAGTGGGAATTTAGGAACAAAGTTTACACCACATCCCATTTGCCAAGTAAATGAAAAAGTGTGCAAATAACATTTCAATACAAGATTTATACAAAAACGAGTTATAAGGCAAACAATTAAATAGGTGGTGCACAGAAACAAAGACCCAAACTTTTTGTCAATCCTGAAAGAGTGAGAAAAGCTTCGAGGGTTAGGTACCCAGGTCAATGTTGTGGTTCGGGTTCGTGTTCTTCACTCTTTCGCCGTTCCAGAAACTTAAAACTTATCAAAGAGTGAGATTTGCTTCCATAGTCAAAGAAATATAACGAGAGAGTTCCAGGGTGACAGTAATAGATAGATTGAAATGGAGAGAGGGTTTGAGGGTGTTCTTACCTTTGCCTAGAGTGAGAGAGCTTCGAGTAGCAGATCGACGATGACGGTGTGGGAGAGGAATTCAATGTCAATGGCAGCACAGGATAGACTTTCGATAGCAACGACGACAACGAACGAGAGACAATGACAGAGCTAGGGTCAATGACAAGCACGGGTGAGAGGAGTATGTGAGAGAGGCAGTGAGCTAGAGAGCACGAGAATGAAAAGGAAAACTCGTCCATTTCAAAGACAATTTGTGGAAACTTATTGAATTCTTTATTTCAAAACATTGGTTTTCGAAGAAAGCGATGGCGTATTGCAGTATCCACGACGGTTTTGATACAACCGTCATTATAAAGCTACAATTTTTAGCCACCATCAATTTTAATCAAATTGTCTTTGATTGACTACTAGAAAAATGTTTTTAATTTCGTCATTTTAACACCATTTTTATCAAAATCGATGTTAAAAAAAAATACAACAGATATCGTTAAAAAAACTAGGAATGACTCTTAGTTCAGAATTGCAACCATACTTATGTCTCCTAATTTATATTAAAACTATGTATCACATTGTTCAGAAGTTCATCACTATGCAAAGGTAAGGGGAAGAGATATTGTACACAGTCTTACTCTTACATATACAAAGAGACTATTTCTAGATTCGAACTCATGATCAACAAATTATCAAGGTATAACTTTACCACTGTGTCAGAACTCATCTTTATTTCCTAATTTACATTCACATATATTTAATGTGCGAAGGTTTATCAAGAGACAGAGTGAAGGAGGTATGGAAGGGGAGAACGACAATCCATATAAACTCAAAGTCCTCACTTCTCTCATCCAAGAGAAAAAGTTGTTAGGGACATTCAAATAGCAATCCCCTATATTTTCAAGTACAAGTAACTTCAAATCTGGGCAATCCAACTTTTCAGGAAGTTCATAAAAATAACAGCAATTAATGAAATATAATGGCACTTTTGAAGTTGATCTACCTTCGGCCACTCTTTCATTATAGTGTACCTCGGAAGTGCATAGGTTGAATGAAACCTAGATGCAATTGATCTTGCCACGTCACACACAGCATCATGCATTCGAATCCATCCAGGTTCACCTTAAAGAAACAATGAAAAACTTGTAATATATGTTTCTTGCCTTTGTCAATGTGCACATCTGGTCATAAAAGCCCAAACCCCCTACAACATGAAAGTAATTCTCCAGTGAAGATGTCATTTAAGCCAAATGAACCAATGAATAAGAATAATGAGTTTAGTTCCTCATTCTCTAAACAGTTAAAACTCAACTCCAGAGTAGGATAGACTCTATTATGCAACTCTCATGATCAAAACCCTCTAGTTGAATTAGGGCATCCTTACAAGCAGTGGCATCCTTTTTTCTCAAATCCTTTGCCACAGTAAATATCAAAAGCGGCAAACCAGCACAACATGTGGCCACTTTTTGTGCAATTGGATTTATATTGAATTTTGTAACATCACCACCTGCCATTTTCTGGAACAAATTCCAACTATCCATCTCCTGTAAAGCTCTAACATCAAATTCTGTGTTCCCATCCTTTTCATCACATTAAGGTCTCTAGAAGTGACCACAAATTGGCAACCGTTGTGTTCATCACCAAAAGGAATTCCCACTTCTATCAAATCAAGTTCCCTCCAAATGACATCTAGAATAATGAGAACATTCTTCTGTCTTAGACACGATTCTCCTGCTCTTTCTTCCTTGGTCTTTTTTTCAAATGTTTTGTTCAACGCATGAGCTATTCTGTTTTGAATTTTTCCCACATTTGGAGAAGAGGTTATAGCGGCAATAGCCACAGCACTAAATGACCCATCTTTCTTTATTTTCCACTCTAACTCATTAACAAGTGTAATTTTACCCACACCACCCATCCCCTGCACCCCAATCATGTAGATTTTAGGATCCTTCAATGCTTCCTTAATCTCATTCAGCATTGATGCTCTGGACTCCAGTGCTTTGTAACCTCTACCAGATGGCATAAGTGTGACTTCAGAAGGAACACGGTAAGAAATTGAATCAATTTTTCCATTTTCTATGACTTCAGAAATCACTCGTGTCATTTCTTCAAACCTCTTGCTCAACTGGCTTCTTGTCCACAGATTGGGAATTAGCCCCACACAACATCCTGCTTGTGCAGTTGTGCTAGCCCTTCAATGTCAATAAGTTTCTTTGTCTAAGCAACAACGTCATTCGCTTCTTTCAGCCAGTTCTGTACAATATCTTCAATCTTTTCTCCATTATTTTCAGCCTCATTATTGAAATATAAAAACTTCAGGAAGGTGAAGGCAATATACATTGCATTGTAATAAAACAAAACCACGAGACATTGAAGCCATTGTTTGAACCATTAATTCATTTTTTTTAATCACGTTCATATAAGCATGATAGCAATTGAAGCACAAAGATTTAAAGCCATACAACAAAATCATGCATAGTGCTTTTATATTGGAATTTTAAAGTTTCGACAAAAAGATTTCCTATATGTTTGCAATATGTCAATTTCTTTTCCAAAAATAAAAGAAGAATGCAGTGAATTATAATTCCAATTAAAATTTCATGATGAGCCAGATATCAACGTCTTGCATCATGTTTCTACCGCACCTCTGTGTATATTTACCGAAAAGAAATAATAAAATTAACATATAAAGATTAATAACAAGATCAATAGCAAGGCTAAAAAATAGACTCCGATACTATATATAAGAAGTTTAAAAACTTATAGTTCATGATATAAACACAAATAAATTGTTCAATATGCAAAAATATACACAAAAACATATACTTCTTGTAGTCATCGTTATCAAGCACTCTATCATATGCTATCTCACAAGTAAATATACTTAGTATATTAGTGTTTAGAAATAAAGAGAGAAAAATCTTCTAAACTTTGTTTTTTCTGAAGTGTGTGAATTATTGGAGTACCACAAATAATTTATGGGCAAGAACAGGGACTCTTCCACCTTATTAACAAATCATAACTGTCCTTGTTAGTTCTTCCAACAATAAAATGTTTATTATGACTATACCACAGTAACAGCTTTATTATTTTATAACAGTTTTTCATTATTAAGTAATTAACTATATTAATAAATAATCAAATCAATTCATAATATATGAGTAAAGAGAATATTTTTCAACAACAATTGATATAGGAAATATATGTTTTCCTAAAAGGATATACAAATGAGGCTGATTAGTTTTCTTTCCAAATTTATTTTGTATCCCATTAAATGCTACAGTTTACATGCTATTGGTTTGAAAATAAAAAATACACACATTGCCTCCTGCAATTTCTTGCAAGGGGGCTTCGTACGATCGAAATTTATAACAGTCATGATAAGTTAAAAGATAATGCTATAACCGTTGATTAAAAAATTAACAACCATATAAGATTGTAATTAAAAATATACATGTACAAAAAATTATAAAAGTATTAAAAATCTCAACCATTATTTTTATAAAATTATATTTTATATTCTAAAGTCTAAACCACACCTTGGTCGCCTCATGAAAAGAGCTGGATACTTCTAACCAACCAAGTACACGCCAGCATATACAAACACCCAAATCTTACATTATATAATTATCATATTGGATATACAAGTTTATTTATTGTGTATAAATAGTTAATGTGTTCAAATTAAAATTAAAAATCATTCAAATATTATTTAAGTTTAATTTTTCATAAGAAATAATTATTTATCAGACTTTACTTATTTTTCAGTTAAATTCTGAATTAATCAAGATTTTTTTCTCTAATGAATCAAAAGATTAAAAAAACACATACACGTATATATCTTACAAATTAATTAAAGACTTTCTCCTTAAAAGTTAAAACAAAAAGACACAAATTAGGTAACTAATTATCTAATATTCATATAGTTGCATACACAGATGGGACTACTCGTGCAAGCTTTGGTTTCACACCAAACGAACATGAAATCTCCAAGGCAGAACCCATCCACGTGGGTGCGTCGTGCGCATATCCTACTCATGAACTACTAGCACATACGTGCTTTGTGTCACTGCCGGTGGTTCAGTACAATATGTATAGGACGCATCTTCGATGAAGCTTTCGAATGAGATTTTGACACCACACCAATTATTTTGCCACCGTGATTGTAAACCACTTAACATATGATACTACAATGCGAGATTCCATCATAATACACATAAGATTCATATATCAAAATGACGGTCACAAATATTTATCTATATGTATACATCGTGAGCTGTACGTGGTATTTATTATGATATAAACTAGACAAGATATAATGGATAGAGGTATAATCAGCTTTAATGTCAAACCACACGTATTATAAAATAAAATAAAATTTACGAGATATTCAATTTAAAATGTAGAAAGTGAAAAACTTGCCAAATTTGTTAGAGTATAGACTTCAGAACTGATTTAAGTTAATGAAGGTGACTCTTTTTCTTTTGTATTATGGAAAAGAAAACTCTTAAATAGGTAATACATATGTATATTTAAAACTTGAATTTAATTAAATTAAAATAATCTTGTGTTTGTGGGTTGGTGTCTGTTGAGCCAATTGAGTTGCTAATTCTTATTGGTTCAAAACCGAATTCAACCGATATTTATTCAATCAACTACATAAACAATTTAAATACTTAATTGGACCAGTCATGACTTTGATTTCTAGTGCTGGTCCAGTCTAATTTCTAATAATACTGATTCAATCGCTCCTCAAGTCTAAATCACATGGGTATCCCATCTTGGTGTTTATGGTCAAGGGTACCTAATGGTTGAGTGGCGTATTTGATATTCTTTTATCATTTTTTAATTCCTCATTCCTTCAATTGTATTATAAAATAGAGGTCGATCTTAGGTACTGTTGAGCCTGTGAAGCCCAAAAGCCATTGTGCTGAACTTTTTTAAGTGAAACGGTGTGTTTTTGTTTTTAACCTAAAGTATATAAGCTTTTTTTTTTACTTCACTAACGTGGTGGGCAGCAGCAGCAACGTGTGTGCCTTTTTTCATTTTTGGCTTTTACGCTTCTTTTCTCTCTTACACTCCAGAAGGTTCCTATTTGCTTTCTTTTCATCTTGAGTTTTCTTCTGTAACTTAGTACTATTAGGGTTTGTTATTTTCTGCACAAACCTTGAGTATAGTGAGCGAAAATTGAGTGATAATTATATAGGTTATTTTGTGGTTTGTGTTTTGCATTCCTGTGGTATTGCAGGTGGAGGTCATCTCTCTCTTGGGTTTGATCCTGTTGGTGTTCTTGAGGCTATTCTCTGTAAGGAATTGTGTGAGAAAAAGGTGAAATGTTAGATAATGTGTGTTCTTGATATTAATAAAAAGTTATCTTTTGTACCTTGTAAATCTTATTTTTCTTGCTTACATGTTAATTTTAGGTTTTGTTCTTGTTGAAAGTTTAGCCTTGTAATCCTGAGGAATGCTGTTAGAATATTTATTAATACTTTAGTGTTAATAAAGGGTCTACAGGTTCTTTACTCTTGGATATAGATAATAAGGGGTTTCTCCTAGTTATTGAACCAAGTAAAATACTTTTGTGTTTTTCTTTCTCTTTATTTCTGCTTTCGCTTAATTTTCGTTTAATTTTCAGTTTGATTGTGCGCTTAAAATTCTAACAGTCAGAGGATCTCCACTCAAAAGAAAAGATAATTTCATTCTTGATGGAACTATTTGACATTGAAATTTCTTATAATCAAGAATCAAATCATTTCACATTCTTTTCTAACATGGTCACATTGCGGTTTCCAAACATAGCCGACACTCCTACAAATAATTAATTATGGGTGGTTCCTACAAACTCCTTTCAAAATTGCATTACTTAATTATTGGTCATTAGGTGGGCAGATTGTCTGGTTCTGATGCCCCACTGTTGCAACCATTAGTGGGTGCATTATGGCTATCCTAATACAATATATTGCTCACTTGGAATGCCTTGGTCGCTCGACAAGTAGACATCAATGGGTCAAAGATTTAATATTTTTTTCCATCAAACTTAAACATATGAATATTATTATCTTAGCACAATTATATGAATCTTATCTTCCATATAGTACGTTAATTTATTATTGACTGGCTTATAGTACCAACAAGCAAATAAAGCAACCCCACCTAGTCTTAATTAGTGAACTATGCATTGGTCTATATAAAGGACCATTCTTCACCTTTCGAAACCATCGTGCATCTTCCACTATCCTAATTGCCTCTAGTTCTCTCACTTTAGCTATTTTCACAAACCAAAGAAAAAAGAATCATTTTTTTTTCATTGTAACATGTCTTCCTCAGAGAGTGTCTTTGAACTGGGAATTGAGTTCTCAGAAGCCAACAATGTTCTTCTCATGTCTCTAATGGAAGAAACACAAGAAGAAGAGTACTATGGCGATGATAGACTTGTGAGCATGATTCAGTCATTGAAGGCAGAGATCACTGACACTGAAATGGGTCAAATGTATGAGAAGGGACACACGGATGATCAAGATTGCTCCACGTCAGTCGGTGGCCCTGATCATTGGGTTGACTTGGAATTGATCTCTTCGTTGCCCTTTGATGAGATGAATGCATGGATCCCTTGTGGATATGAGATGATAGAGCATGTAGAAATGGAATATGAAGCTCGAAATAGTGTTGATGATCTTCAATTGTGTTATAGAGCTTTCTTGGATCAACAATATAGAGAAAATCATTATTTGGCACAAGGGCCAAGTGATCTAGTATTCTGAATTAATTTATATACGTAATATTGTATAAGGAAACAGAAGAGAACATTGATTACTTTGTAATTAATTTGTGAAGGGGTCCTAAATTAAGTACATGTTAATGCCAAACCTTTTATTTTATCTTTTGTTTACTCTTTACTTTCATGTAATTACCTAGCTTAAAAATAAATAGAATGGATCTTCCTTAGTCCCTCGATCATTCTTGCATATAATAAGAAATAGTACTGATTTATTCTTAATGACTTATTACTTCTTTTATTTTTAGTTTTCTTAAATGATAATTTTCTTTTGCATGTGTCTATGAGAAAGTAATCATAGAATTAGCCCAAACTAATTTAACCTTCATCGAGTGCGTGAAACCAATGATTAGGAGTTTAAGTACTCAAGTAATTATAGAAAAACTTTACTGCTCAAATAGTCTTAGCTCAAGCATAATTTTCTACATATAGAGGATACATGTTGTATTTATCAAAAAAGGAAAAGTAATTTGACAACTGATCCTTGGAGAGGTTTTCTACAAAAGGAAATAATATACTTTGAGTTTTATAATTTATACTTCTCCCTTTTACAATTAATTTTTTATGTCTCTTTGTCACATAATTTATCTCATGATATATTTTTCTCTTTTATTTTTCCACTTCACACACAGAGGCATGCATGTATGCACGCACGCTAGGAGTGAGCATGATCGGGTTCGGGCAGGTTCGAATCCAAACCTGTCAGCGGGATGTAACTGACCTGAGCATTTCATGGCCCATATCCGACTGTTTTGGTTACGCGGTTTCGGGTCTTGCGTGTTATGGTTTGAGTAAGATGGGTGCATTCAGATTAGGCTCATTTTGGGCCAGAATATATTTTACGCAAAAAAAAAAAGTATTTTTAGTTTTTTTTTTAAATTTTGCTTACTTATTTTAAAAAAGACCACACAAAATATTGCAGGGAAAAAACAATAAAACTTAATCAGAATTACAAATATTAAGAGACTAAACTTGTCAAGAAAGTATACAATATAAGTTAACGATGTAAATATTTAATCCACAGTACATCCATAATGATCATGCATATGAACACTAATTAACTACATAATATGCTTCTTGTAAGTCCACCATGTCAACCTTAAAGGAGTAGCCTAAAATTCATTAAACTGGTTAATGCTGGAAAAAAAGAAGATAATATCAAATGTTTTATATGACTTTATCTCTTTAGTTCCCTAGTACTATATGGAATTAAGAACAATAGATCCTTTAGTAGAATAATTAAAACGTATTAAAATAACTATGGATTAATATAACAAACTCAAGATTATCATCTATGGATTTGCTATTGCTGGGAAGATGACCAAACATTAGTTAAATGCAACCACATATCAACAATTCTAGGGACAGAATCTGCAACATAAGAAATGTTTTTTTATTAGAAAATAAGTATATTAATTAGGTATAAGGGATACCTAGAACCCAAATACAATAGTCAGTAATTACAGAAAAGGTCCACACCTGGTTCTGTTCTATTTAAATTGACACCAACTAAATAACCAATAACCAGGGCATTAAATATCAAAGACCACACCAGCCTACAACTGTCTACTCAAACGTCTGTCTACTCAAACGTCTAAAAAATCAGTAACTACGCCACTAAAAGAGCAATAAATGATACCTGATTACTACACATTCCTCCTAAAATTCCAGTAACAAGCACCATGAAATCAGCATGTGGCAAAAGTATCATCCAATCAAAGGAAACTTCACCTGTTAATGCATTCTTCCAATATCATAAACACTTAATCAAATTGCCTCAAATTCAGCATAATTAATGTGAAGTGTAAAAAGGAATAAATTCCTAACAAGAGTCAATGATATGAAGAAAACAATTCAAAAAGTACATAAATCATCACCTTCTCATTTTTTTTTTTAAATTTCCTAGGCACAGTAATAAAATTGTATCTTGGTGATTTGTTGATCATGAATTCGAATTTGGAAATAATCTCTTTGCATATGTAAAGATAAGGTTACGTACAATATTCCTCCTTTTTATTTACACCATAGCATGAAACCTCTGGGTAATTGAGTAAGTAATTTTTTTCTTGGTCTAGTACATTGATTTCAAGTAACATGGAGATGCCAATCATTGGCAATAAAGATCAAATCTTCACCTAAGCAAAGGCAGAAAAATCTTGTAAACTAAGTTTATAGTTTTTTACCCACACAAATCAAAGGGAAAACAAGAAAGGCATACCATTTTGGTTCTGAAAAGTACAATGTAGAGTAGTTTGCAGCTATCAATTAGCCTCAAGCATAAAAAAGAAGGACAAGCATAAATGTAGCAAAACCTGTTCAATTGGAGATCAATAATGCCTAAATTCCTTAAGAGTGTTTCTTTATATATTCTTTCAAGTTTTCATTTTCAGACTAACTGGTTAAAGGAAAAAACAAATCTACTAAATTAAAATATTCCAAGAACTAAAGTAAAATTATTTAAACTATTACCCAATAAAACCAAGCAGCAAGTGATCAAATGATTACAAAATAGATATATTCCATAAGAATCAACATATCTAATCACAGCCTTGTCTCACATATTGGTTTCAAAATGACACAAAAAGTTACTTCCACTACATTAAAAGAAGAGAATCATATTATCACTTATCAAAAACAAAATTCACTAAATAAAAATAATAATTATAATAGTAAGAGACGGTCACAAATAAATCAAATATGACCGGTCACAAAATTGATTGTGACTAAGATGTTGGACCAGCTGCAAAAGCAAATCCAACTCCTTCATGTCCTCTTATTGAGCATCCTTGAAACTTCGACAGATTAAAAATAAATATTATTAATAAATTCAGCAACATATTTACAGGAGAATTAAAAAAAACTGAAAATTACACCTCCCATAATCTCAATTTCTTCTTCAAAAATGTCACAGCCACATCATTAGATGATGCATTGTCAACTGTGATTATGGACACATTTCTGAGTCCCCATTCCTTCAATATTTCTTCAGTTTTCTTTCCTAGTAGCTCTCCTTTGCGGTTAGCAATTGATGAAAACCTAATTATCCTTTTTTGATACTTCCAATCATTGTCTATGAAGTGTGTAGTGAGTGTCATATAGTTCAAGTTCTGAACAGAAGTTGAGCAATTAATGGTGAGTGCTACCCTAGGATAATTTGATTTCATAAAGGCCTTTAAGATAATTTTTTTCATCCTCATACACCTATGTATAAAAGATCTTTAGCAACTGTGAACCTTGATGGGACAATAAACTGAGGCTGTAACTGTTTACAAAGTTGCTTAAATCCCTTATCCCCAACAATCCTAAATGATTGTTCATCTACAATGACAAAAATAACAACAACCCTTTTACAAGCTTTTTCATTAAATCTTTGGCTAGCTACAACTACAACAAGGGTATTATTTTCTCTAGCTTTAAAGGTGAGGGTTGTTTGGTTAGGATCATTGACATCAGAATATGGATAGTTTGAACATAAACGAGTAATGTGGTTAAGAAGGTTAGATGTACCATGTATTTTTGGATCATATATAAATTCTTTACCAGAATGGTTACACGCTGCAATCGAATCAACAGAATCAGGTTTCTTTGTGAAGTGGTCCCAGACAATAAAGGTTGTTTGTTTACCACTAGCATTTGATATCCTTTTCTTTGTATTTTTTTGGAATTGCAGCTTCAGGAACCGCTACTCCTTGACTGTTATTAGGTGGAATGTTTCCAGCCTCTCCCTCTGCATTAGCAGGATTGGTGGTATTTGTTACTGGCCAGGGCTTGATTAGGCAGCTGTTGAACAAACTGCTCCATCACTGAATAATGAAGATGTCTTAATCAATAATTACCATTTATTTATGATGCAATTTGGTTTAGTATTAATGAACTATATTACTTATATTGAAAATAATTACAGCAACAACTTAAAACATTAAGTAACTACTTATAAATGCAAGAATAAAAGGTACACCAAAAAATAGTTTCAATTTAGAACAAGAATTGATAAAGATCAATATGATAATTAAGTGAGCCAACATCAACAGTTTTTATAAGCAGAACATATAATTGACTAATTCACAAACTCATGGAATAAGAATTTTTGGAAATAAAAATTAATTCACACTTACCTGTGGTCACGGCAAGACGAGCCGTTTCTAATTAATGATAGGTGTCAAGTGGAAGTGCAGTTAGAGCAACACCTTTTTCCTTTGCTAGCCATGTTTCAGCTTTGTCCCTCCTTTAAAGCTCAACACCATCCACAATACAAAACAACATGTATGAATAAAAAGAAGAACCATGGTGGCTAAACATTAACACTAGAGTTACATTTGCATAAGACCTTAATAGTTATTACTTATTACAGCCACATCACAAGCAATACAGCACCATGGTGTTTAAACGCTAACACTAGTAACAAGACAAGATGAAGAAAAGAAAATATTTGACCAAGAAGAATTCTAGTATTTAATGGTGAGGTGCTTGTAAGATAAAAGGACAGTTCTTAATTACTTGTTAGTAAGTTTCCTCGTCTCAGTATGAAATTCAAGAGCCCTTGAATTCTTATAAATTTGGCTTGGAATCTACAATCAAAATTTATTTTGTCATTTCTCATAACACGTAATGTGATAAAAAAAAAGATATAAGACTAAAAAAAAACAAAGACTCATCGGCAAACAAAAGTAAGTCCTGACTCCTTATTCTTAGCTCCTAGTATTTTTTATTTTTGCACGGCTAAAAAGGGATATCATTGAATCTGTTGCAGTTTATGCAAATTAGGAGTAAATTATTGTACAATCACGTGTTAATATAAAATTTCAATCTTCTGTACACCTAAGCAAAGATCGGATATGGCCAGTTTAAACTTATTAGCACTTGTCACTTGGAATTAAGAGCTCAAAGACTTCTTTTAAGTTATCATATTATGATCGAAAATATAAAAGATCACATTACTTGAAACAAATTACTAAGGAGTAATGTAGCCACAGTATAAGTAAGTATAATGGCGCTGAGATGTATTTTCTTATACTTTTGAATGAACGGTTTATTTTCTTGAGTATGAAACGAAAGAAACACTTAGAATGAAACCTAAAAAGGAAACCAAGAACGAAACCCACAAAACAAACAAAAAAAAGGAGAAGAGAGACACGTTGATAGTGCAGTGCAAACGGAATGAGACTCAGTCTCTGACAAAGAGAGGCGACTCAGGTGAGGTGCTGACAGCAGCGCACCATCTTCAATAACAATTTTAAACGCAAAGTGGCATAGCTTCTTAGGGTTTCAGACTTCAAAGAGAGTGACACAACTTTAGGAACTGAACGAAGGAATTAAGAGAAAGTGATTAGGCTTTCAATGGCGCAGCTTCTACTCTAGTATTCACTTAATGATATGGATAGTTGAGGACTGGGCTAGGTTTAGGCACGCAAGTCTCTATTCTCTACGTCTACAACACAACAAGTCAACAACAATACTAACACTATCAACATACTACCTTGATCGGGTTGGGTACCGACGATTTCAGGATTTTAAACATGCACCCGACCGACTGAACCCACTTAAATCTATTTTCCCAACCCCAAAAACCCAATCCCTCCCAAACCCACCCAAAAACGCTTTTTATTTTGGGTTTTCCAGTTTTGGGTCGGTTCTTCAAAACCTGCTCACCCCTAACACACGCACGCACGCACGCAATGGTGATCATAATTAGTCTAAGACAAGTCATCCTAATCAATCGATTACAATTCAATTTAGAGGCTGGCCAATATGTGATTTAATGGTTAGTTAATATGGTTAGGTGATCACTTCGAGGTTGAGCCTCAATTGATGTTATGTTCAATTGGCCTATTTAAACAGTCCATAACCCATCAACAAGTGCTAAGCTTGAGAGGTGTAAGCATTTCTTATGCTTCAACGATCCACAAGCTCTCAAGTGCTAAGCCTAGAAGGCATAAGCACTTGTTATATATGTTCGATCAGCCTACCCCAAATAATCTACATCCTTTAAAGTGCTAAGCCAAAAAGGTGTAAGTGTTTGTTATGTTTGGTTAGTCTACCTCAAATGGTCCACAACTCTTTGAACATTGAGCATAAGACATAAATACTTGTTATGTTAGGCCAGCCTACCTCGAACATCCAAAACTTAAGCTAACATAGATATGCTCATTTTTAATTATTGCTTTAGGGCTTCAAAGTTGTTTGGTGATGTTAAGATACAAGCAGTGTCAATTGATATCAATCATTCCAAATAGAAAAATGCTAACAGCATACTCTCTTACATATTCTTTTGAACACATTATCTTATTTTTAAAATATTTCTTGTAAATTACAAAAAATTGTGGATTTCACATCTTATTTGATGACACTCTCTCATGATGTTGTAATTTTAAAAAATATTATAAAATATATGTCAGGAAGAGTGTGTTGGAGAGTGTTGTCCTAACACTCCTTTTAATAAACCCCAAAGTGGGACCCATCAAAATTAGTAATTTTAATAAATTTTAACCAATGACTTAGAGTGTTAAAGAGAGTGTTGCTAGTATTAATTCCTCTTTGTGTTTTTTATGTTTCATCGGATTTATTACAAGGAGTACTAGGAATATACTCTTTCTAATACACATTACTATTGGTTGAATTGTTTTTTGGAATTACAAAATCAAGAGATTAAATAAGATGTGAAACCTGATAATTTTTTTTTTAATTTTGAAGAAATATTTGAACCAATAAGAGTCTAGTTCAAAAGAATGTTTAGAGATGTGTTGCTAGCATTTTTCAAGTTTTCAGGTATATGATATTTATTTCCAAAATATTTTCTTCGTCATAAAAAAAGAAGATTCTTGTCAAAATTATTGAAGTAGTCTAACTCTACAAAAAATATAGCACAATGAAACAACTTATTAAGCCTTAAAACAATACTTTAAAACGTGCATATCTGAGTTAACTAAAGTGATGAATAGTTCGAGGCAGGACAATTGAACTTAACAAGTGCTTATGTTTCTTTACGCTCAATGTTTGGGTTTTTGATCATTCAAGGTAGGTCAACCAAACATAATGAGTGTTTACGCCTTTCAGGCCTTAGTAAGGAGTTGTTGACAATTTGGGGTGGGATGCACTACAAGAAAAATGAGCTATGCCTACGGACTCCTTTTGCCTACAGTCATGAATTAGTGTAGGTAAAATAAAAAAATACTTCTACCTACAAATGATTAATGTAGGTAAAACTTAGTAACTTGTACCTACCATTATTTGGTGTAAGAAAATTTATTAAAACTAAAAATGACTTCTACCTTCAACTACTTTATGTAGGTAAAACTCCAAAAATTTTGTGCCCATGATCGGTTAGTGTAGGTAAAATTCCAAAAATATTTTCGTACTTTTTTAATTGAATTGTGAGAAAGACTAACAATACACTTTTTAATATATAGTTTGAGACTCACTTGATAATTGACTCATTGAAGTTAATTCATAAAATTAATGAGCTGAATTTAAGTTTAAAAATAAATTTATGTATATCTATTAATCTATTTATTCATATATTGTCCTTTACATATTGGTGAGAAAGCACAAAGGGGGTGCAGGAAGTAATTATGTGTTTAAACACCAGAAAAACATGCCGTAGTATTAGGGTCCGAAAGAAAAGCATTCAAAAGAAAAAGGAGGTGCGTTCTCTCACCTTTTTCTTATTCATTTCGTTGATCATTCTTCTTCTTTCAGGTTACACGCAGAACCTGCAACTGCTGGAAGACTTGCGCTTCGCTATCGCCGCCACCAAAATCAAGGCCTCTCCCGACGGCAAGTACATCATGGCTTCCGGCATCTATCCGCCGCAAGTCAAGGTCTACGAGGTCAGGGAGCTGGGCTTGAAGTTCGAACGCCACTTGGACTCCGAGATCGTTGATTTTCAGGTACCAGCTTCAATTCTAATGAAATCAAAAGTTAGGTTTATAATCTCCACTAGTTGTTGAGCGAACCTCATTTTATTTATATTTACATTAGTTCATATTTATGTGTTTGTAAGCGATCTCTTACAGAGGAGGAACTGCATAGCTTCAATTGAAATAAAGGAGTAGGTTAAATATAAAAAGATTCATGAGTGTTTAACTCAAGTTCAAAATATTTCCATAGGATATATTTTTATTGCATAGTTTATCTCAAGTTTGCTCGGTAATTTTCACATATATTTATAGTTTTGCTCACAAACACTTCTCATGAGTGTGCCACTGGCTTGCTGCAGGTGAAGTAAATGTTTCTTTGTCAATTATTGTGAGGTTTTCTTCAAGGTGCCAAAGCTGTCGAAAAATGAAATAGTTGTGCAGCTTGTGGTTTCATATTTAAATCATGTCCTCTCACAACAATCAAGGTTGAAATTGGAGATTGCTGCTTCTACCAATAGTTCTGGCTTTTTATAACTTTGGACATTAGGGATAATAAGGATGGATCATACAGCTGCAACTATATGGCCAAAGATGTTGGCACTTATGAGATTTGTGCTTCCTTTGATGGCAAGCGTTTCTTGTCATGCCCCTTCAGTATCAATGTGTACAACAGTAAGTTCAAACAACATGCAGCTTATGATTTTATCATTATTATTATTTTGGAATGTATGCTGCTTAATGTTAAAAAGTCATATATGCTTCATAATTATATTGGTATAGATGGATATACTGTTGTCAGAGGGGCTTTTGCTTTCTCTAAGATCAAGTTGTTGATCTTTTTTATCTTTTATTCTAAGATTAAAGGGGAGGACAAATTTTCATTTGAAGTAAACATTTTCCTTATTTTAGAATTTTCTAAAACAATAAATTATCTTATAATCTTTCGGTCATCAATTCTGTTTTTAAAACATTAATTCTTGAAATTAAAAAATAAAAATTAACCATGATTTCTGTTTTCCTCCAAACTCCTGCTTCCAAACATAAACAGGGGAGATAATCAATATTTTTCAAATAGTTATTCTCTCTCTCTCTCTCTCTCTCTCTCTATATATATATATATATATATATATATATATATCCAATTCATTCATTCATTCTTCCACCATTGTTGCAGGTTTTTCAATTCCAACTCTATTCCCTTACTTCTGTTCTACCTCATCGACAAAAGATTTCAATTCCTCTCCTAAATTTTTATATACTTATTTCCTAAACTTTGATTCTCTTCTTAAATTTTGTACATATTTTCGGAGCCGAACAAGATACTCCAGTGGTCAATGACTCTGATCTCGTCGCCATTTGTGACAAGCTAAGACTCATCTCGGTCAACGACTCTGAACCCGAACCAAGCGCTTCCGATTTGTTGAAATCCGATGAGGAATTGGCCGGACTCTTGTATGCCAAAGGTGCTGTATCTTCCCATTCCAAAGTTTTGTTTGCTTGCCTTTATTAGTGGTTTACTTAAATGGCTAGTGTTTTTTGTTTGTAATTCTCATTTTCCTACTTGTATTTTTATTTTTAACGTAGTCTTGAGGAAGAAAGAAGGATTGAAAAGCAAGGTGGTGTGCCTCTAAGCTTTCAATGGTGTGTGACTTTATTAGTAACAACAAATGAGAAAGACTTGGAAGCCTAATGTCAAAGGTTGAGCTCAACCACGTGGTTTTATTCACAATAAAGTGTTAATATTTTGTTACCTCTTAAAATGAATTATAAAGTTTCTAAAAAAGGGATTGTGTATGATTTTTATTTTCAAAAACTATTCTTAGTTTAAAAAGTAAAGAAAACGTATACTTATATCATCACCGTGTAGCACTGCAGCATCATTTCAAACTATTTACACCTTTGAGTTAGGACTACATACAGTATGTTTGATTTGGCCTAAGATGTATTTGATGTGCATTAGTGCATCAATCTTAACGCCTAAAAGTCTTTTCATACTAATTTTCAGAACCAATTTTAAAAGTTAAAAAATTTTGAATGAAAAATTTTATTATTGAATAGTATGAAGTTGTGTTAAAAAAATAATTTTTAAACAAAAAATGGAAAGAATGAAACATAAATTAAAAAAAAAATCAAGAGATATAATTCAATTATTAAACAAAGTGCATTCAATTAATTGAATAGGATAAATGAATTATTATAGTTTTAATATTTTTCTCAATTCTTAAGAATAAAAAAACAATTTTAATTCTCAGTCTCAAATGATGTTAGGTCTAGTCCTGTTACATGGGATTTCCCTCTGCTTCCTGCTTCATTAGCTTGTGATTGTGTCACATGTTGAATATATATGTTATATATATTAATATTAATATGTTCACATACAAGCCCAATAGGTTATTGTATAGTTATATGGGCCCATATGGGCTGGAGCCCAATAGCTTACTATATTACTAGGGTTTTCCTTACGCTGGAGGTAACACTGTTGAGCATTTCAAATTCTGATGCCTCTTGGTATAATACTTCAAGCACCCAACACTAAACCTTTCTCTCTCTCAAAGCCTTTACCTCCAACAATCTTGAAGTATTAGCTTCGTGTATCGGATTTGAGCGAGTAAGGTGTTGTTTCGAAGATCTCATCGAGAGGAACTCAAGGGTGTGATCACTTTCGTGTTTCGACGAAAGGATTGACCGGGATCTGAGATTGAAATTGTGCAGCCGCAACTTTTGAGGCTAGATCCTAGAAATTTCAGCCACTTTCACGAGTTGAAACCTTGTGGGTTTTGTTCTACTCATCGAGACGATCGTTTTGAGTGGTCGTGGGCGTAAAACGGAGGTCAGACGAAGAAGATATAGCCGTTTGAAGTTTCTGCAGTTTTCCGACGAAGTTTCCGGTGACTGGTTCATCTTCTCCGGCGAACTCTCCGGCGACTGGTTTGTCTTCTCCGGCGAACTTTTCCGGCGACTGGCGACTTTCTGGCAAATTTTTCCGGCGAATTTTCAGCAAGTTTTCGGCGACCTAAAATCATTGTTCCTAAGGTTTTTGGGCGTTCCGGATCCATTTTTGCGGTCAAATTTGACAAATTTCACCTCTATAGTGCTGTTTTGAAAAGTTAGAAGGCTTGATACACTTTGGAGGACTTAAAGGTGCACTCTTTCTAACTCCTTTACTTTGATTAAAATGGCAAAACATAGTTCTCATGATATTATAAAGCTAAAATCCTTTGATGTCACTGAATTTCATGGTTGGAAATTTCATGTTCAGTTTGGTATGAAGGAACGTGATATATTCTATACAGTATTAAGTGACTTTGCATCTACTGTTGAAAATGTGGATGAATATCAATGGATTAAAGATGAAGATTTTTGTAGAGATTACTTGTTAAACTCCTTAAATCCTCGTTTAGCTATGACTTATAGTGAGTATAACACTGCAAAGGAGATATGGGATCACTTAAACAGTCAATTTCAAAAACAAGAGAGGCTTTCTAAGACTCTTATAGCCGAGAAGTTTTTTGACTTTAAGTTCAATATGAACTCAAGCATCACTTCTCAATTAATTGAACTTGAGAATATGAGGAACAAGCTAAAAGAGGATAATTCTGATTTGCCTGATAATCTCTTTGTTTGTCTTGTGTTGAGTAAGCTACCTGCTGAATGGAATTCTTTTAAGACTGACATGCACAGACTAAAAGAACAGATGGGGCTGGATGAATTAAAAAGATATATTCATATTGAAGATCAAAATATTTGTAGGAAGAGTTTGGAACAAGTAGGACAACAAAAGTCAGTTGCCAACTTAGTTTCACATTCCTATAAATATCAGAAAAAGTCCAAGCCACCAAAAGGTGAATCCTCTTCACAGTTAGAGGCCAAAAAGACTGTCTTCAAGAAGAAGAAGAAGGGCAAGTGCCATAACTGTGGAAAGTGGGGTCACTGGGCAGCAGAGTGTAAGCTACCAAAGATGTTAAAGAACAACACACCACAAAATGAGGCTAATATGCTAATTAGTGAACCTGAGCCTCAAGCTTTCATTGGGATGATGAATAATGGAAAGGCCAGTGTCTCTTCTGAGTGGTGGTTGGATAGTGGTGCTACATGTCATGCAACAAATGATGGGAATCTACTCACTGAGGTTATAGAAGTGAAAGACACCGTGGAAAATTGTAATGGTGGCGAGGCAGAGGTGACTCATGTTGGAACTGCTAATTTGGTGCTTTCTTCAGGTAAGTTACTAACTTTGAAACATGTTAAAGTAGTACCTTTACTTAAAAAGAATTTAATATCTATGAGTTTACTTGATAAAACTGGTATGTCTTTTTCAACTATGAATGGTAGAGTAACTTTATCTGTTAACTCATGCTACTTCGGTTGTGCATTTATGATCAATGGCATGTATAGATTGAGTTTAGATATTGATAGCATAAACAATGTTAGTTCTACTTTGATTGATCCAAAATTATTACATAATAGACTTGGACATGTGAACTATAGGAAAATGCAACATTTATCTAAAACTCACAACATTCCATTAGACACTTCTATTCGATTTGACAAATGTGAAGTGTGTGCACAGACTAAGATCACTAGAAAACCTTTTAAGTCGGTTTCTAAAAGCACAACACTTCTTGAGCTTATACATTCTGATCTTTGTGATTTTAAAAATTATGTCACCAAAAGGGGACGGAAGTACCTAATCACATTCATAGATGATTTCTCTAGATATTGTCATGTTTATTTGTTGAAATCGAAAGATGAGGCTTTTGAGAAGTTTAAGGTTTTTAAATCTAGAGTTGAAAATCAACTTAATTTAAAAATTAAGAGGTTTAGGAGTGATAGAGGAGGAGAATATACAATGACTGGGTTCAAAGAATTTTGTGCTTTGGAAGGCATAATACTTGAAACTACTGCTCCTTACTCACCCCAATCAAATGGTGTTGCATAGCGTAAGAATAGAACTTTAATTGAAATGCTAAATTCTATGTTACTTACAGCTGGAATGCCTTCCTCCTATTGGGGAGAAGCTGTTTTAACTGCTAATCACATCTTAAATAGGTTGCCGCACTCTAAATTGTCTAAGACACCTTATGAGATATGGCAAAAACGTCCTTGTAGATATGATACCCTTAAAACTTGGGGTTGTGTTGCATATGTAAGGATACAAGATCCTAAAAGGCCTAAGGTGGGACCTAGAACAACTACTTGTGTATATCTAGGTAGTGCAGAAGATAGTGTTGCAAATAGATTTTTGGATTTATCTACTAATACAGTGATAGAATCTAGAGATGCAGAATTCTTTGAATACAAGTTTGTTAGAAATCTTGACTTGAAGGTTTTTGGATCTACAGATATGATTTTAGAATCTCCTGTAGAATCTGTAGCTTGTCCTTCTAACACTAATCACACACAACTGGCTATTGAACCAATCCCAGTTAGAAAATCTACAAGAGATAAAGTTTCTAAGAGTTTTGGTGAGGACTTTGTCACTTACCATATAGAGGGTGATCCATTCTCTTATCAAGAAGCAATGAGATCTAGGGAATCCTTACTGTGGGCAGAAGCCATAGATGATGAAATGAGTTCTTTGCTACAAAATCACACTTGGCAGCTAGTCAATTTGCCAAAAGGGGCTAGGACTATAGGCTGTAAGTGGGTATTAAAGAAGAAACTGAATAGTGACGGATCAATAGCTAGATATAAAGCACGTTTAGTAGCTAAAGGCTTTAAACAACAGAGTGGAATAGACTTTTTTGATGTTTATTCACCTGTATGTCATTTGTCAACTATAAGAATTCTTCTTGCTTTGGCATCTATTGAACACTTTGTAGTGCATCAAATGGATGTAAAGACAACCTTCTTAAATGGAGAGTTAAATGAAGAAATATACATGGAACAACCTGAAGGGTATGTCATGAAAGGCCTTGAGGAAAAAGTTTGTAAATTGAACAAATCTTTGTATGGTCTCAAACAAGCACCTAAGATGTGGCATCTTAAGTTTGACAAGGTGGTAAAGAGCTATGGTTTTCAGTCTAGTTACTCAGATAAATGCCTTTACTATCGCTTCATGTCAAATAAGATAGTTATCATATGCTTGTATGTTGATGACATGTTAATTCTTGACTCCGATCATTCTATAGTGAGTGATGTGAAAACCACTTTAGCTAGAGAATTTGACATGAAAGATCTTGGTATAGCTAATACCATTCTCGGTATGAAAGTAAGCTTTGAAAGGCAAGTTATCTCCCTTAGCCAAACTCATTATATTGAGCAGCTACTTTCTACTTGGGGATACAGTGAGTGTAAACCGAGTGAGACACCATATGATTATAACAAAAGACTGAGTCCTAATGAAGGGACCAGTGTGGATCAGTTAAAATACTCAAAACTGATAGGTAGTCTCATGTATGCTATGAGTTACACTAGACCTGACATAGCCTTTGCAGTTGGCATGTTGAGTCGTTTCACTAGTAATCCTAGTAAAGAGCATTGGGATGCCCTCAGTAGGCTGATGAGATACCTTAAAGGTACTAAAAATTATGCTCTATGTTATTCTGGTTATCCTCCAACTGTGGATGGATTTTCTGATGCCTCATGGTGCTCAGAAATTGGAAATAGTAAATCCACCAGTGGATATATATTCACTCTAGGTGGAGCTGCTATTACTTGGAAATCCAAAAGACAGACTTGTATTGCATTGTCATCAATGGAATCAGAACTTTTTGCTTTAGCCTCAGCTGGTGAAGAGGCAGAGTGGATAAAAAATCTGATTATGGATATTCCTTTGACTAAACTAAAGATTAATTCTTTAAGTTTATTTTGTGATAATCAAGCAGCAGTCCAAGTCGTAAAGAATGCTCTCTTTAATTCAAAGAGAAGACATGTAAGACTGAGACATGCGTTGTTGAATTATCTGCGAGAACAAGGAGTTATCACTTTGGTCGATGTGAGATCGAAGGATAACATGGCCGATGCTCTCACAAAAGGTTTGCCTAAAGATCGATTATTCAAAACAGTGGGGGAAATGGGGTTAAAGACTATGTAGATAAGTCTTAATTATCATTTACTTACCTTAAATTGTGTGTTTTGAATTATCGAATCTTCTTTTGTTGGCCAAATGATAAGCACACTTTATATGTTTCATTGATGATCGTGGTTGCTAACTATTTTAAAAAGGGTGAGTTATCTCATTCCAAACTTGATGAGATGATTTTAATCCAATTCAAAAGTTCTATCTGGGAAGCTTGTGTCATTCCAAACTTGATGATACAATCCTACCAGGTTGGCCTATCCTCTTTGGTTAAATGATCTCATTCCAAACTTGATGAGTTGATTTTAAACTAATATCTGGGAAGCTTATGTCATTCCAAACTTGATGATATAATCCTACCAGGTTGGCCTATCCTTTTGGTTAAATGATCTCATTCCAAACTTGATGCTAGATTATTTGACTTTAGGGAACTAGTAACTGTGACTTTCCAAATTGAAACATAGAAATAGTTGATTATATAAGAAGCTTATTGGTCTTGTTCTAAATTGAAACTTAACATTACTAGACTAGGTAATTGTGAGTGACGTGACTATTAGTCTTATTATATGAAACGAGACAATCGTTACTCTCTTACAAATAAACTTAGGTTGATGGTTCTTTATAACTTAAACTATTTAGGCCTTGTTCATACTTTATGAAACTGGCTTGATGCTTATAAACATGATATTATGATGCTTTATGACATTGATATATGTTTTTCTTTGCCTGATGATATGATGCTAAGTTCTTTTAGTAGAACTAGACATTTTTAGTAGTCTATTCAAATGATTGAATTCATGATAATATGAAATTCATATTTGACATTCTACAGGGGATGGCAAAGATGGAGGAGAGCTTACTGAGTGGAATCCTGAAGAGGACGACCTGCTTGATATATGAATTTATCATTTAGAGTTGTAGGGAACTTGACAGTTCACCTGCTATTGTCCATTATGTTGGAGTCCATTTACTTGAGACTTATATTTTGTTATTTCTATTTTGTGAACATCATGATTATTATGCTTCTTTCTTAAATTTGTAAGGCCTTAGACTATTTTGACTGGCCTACTTATATTTGATTATTATGCACATGTTGGTTGTGAACTGATTTTGAGATTGATTTTTTGGATGTTGGGATTTGTATGAGTTTAGATTTAATCTAAAAACTCTTGGTATTTATATTGATATATTGATCTCAAAACAGATTCATGATAATGATGATTCATTTAGTTTGATTGCAAACGTAACCTAAGTTTAATATTTTATTATTAAAACTCTTTGACCGATCCGAGTTGACTGTCTTGGACTGGATGTGGATGATTCATGTTTGTTTGAACATTACACTGACTACCTTATTGGATTGTGTTGTATGATGAACATAGGAGGATATTGTTGAATATATATGTTATATATATTAATATTAATATTAATATGTTTACATACAAGCCCAATAGGTTATTGTATAGTTATATGGGCCCATATGGGCTGGAGCCCAATAGCTTACTATATTACTAGGGTTTTCCCTACGCTGGAGGTAACACTGTTGAGCATTCCAAATTCTGATGCCTCTTGGTGTAATACTTCAAGCACCCAACACTAAAACTTTCTCTCTCTCAAAGCCTTTACCTCCAACATCATAGATATAACTCTTGCCTCACAAGGCTGCAACTACCAAAAAGTCAAAGACATTGTGTTTCATTTCCCATCCCTAGCTATCCCTTGGTTCTGTTCTTGGTTTCCCTTGATCTTGTTTATGCTCTTTCAACTGGGTGGTGCTAGAGTTATGTACCAATATTACTATACCTATTTATCTATTACTACACTACTTCTATACATTGATGGGACAGTGTCTCACTGCCCATGTGCGTTTATTAATGTTCTCAAGTACTTCATGGTTGCAAAAGCATTGCTATTAGAATCACATGCATTAATTTTTTTCTGGCCTGAGAAACGCAAGTCATTTTGACTTCACCTTTTGACATGTTCTTTATTTTTGTTTTGTTTTTTTCATGTAACTAAAAGTATTGTAATTAATTTAACTTGCAGCTATTCTCAACAATGAAGTTGCATGGTTTGATATGGATGAGCACAACACAGGCTTACTAACGGCCATGCTAGGTGCGGATGCAACATTAGTAAGTAGTGCTCTAGCTGACAGACTCTCAACCATTGTGCAAAATGTAGCTCTCACTGTAACAACTTTTGTTATTGGCTTCACATTGAGTAGGAAACTAACAGCAGTGGTCGTAGCCTGCCTTCCCCTTCTCATAGGAGCTTCTATTACTGAGGTTAATCTCATAAAACCACTTCATTTACCATTTTCTCTTTTATGATGCACGTTTTTGTGCATGATTCATGCATCATTCTTTAGTGTATATAACCAACAGAATAGCTAAGTTGAAATTATTTATGCAGCAACTATTTCTCAAGGGGTTTGGACGAGACTATGGCCATGCTTACTCTAGAGCAACTTCATTGGCTCGTGAAGCTATTGCCAACATATGTACCGTTGCTGCTTTTGGCGCAGAAGATCGAATCTCAATCCAGTTTGCATCTAAACTGAACAAACCCAACAAACAAGCTCTTCTACGTGGCCACATATCAGGTTTTGGCTACGGCATAACACAACTATTGACTTTCTGTTTCTATGGACTTGGCCTTTGGTATACATCAGTATTAATCAAGAAGAATGAGTCAAATTTTGGAGACATCATGAAGTCCTTCATGGTCTTAATCATCACTTCTCTGGCAATAGAAGAAACACTAGCTCTTAGCCCAGACATTGTGAAGGGATCACAAGCATTGGGATCAGTTTTTGGCATTATCCAAAGGAGAACAGGCATCACCCCAAATGACCCCAACTCAAAGATGATAACTGATGTCAAAGGAGAGATAGAGTTTAGAAATGTTAGCTTCAAGTACCCTATGAGACCTAATATCACCATATTTCAGAACATAAACCTCAGAGTCCTAGCAGGTAAGAGTCTGGCAGTAGTGGGGCAAAGTGGTTGTACTGAGGGGACATTAGAGTAGTGGTTTGGTGACTGCAAGGTGTAGTCACTTGTCATTTTCTTTTGGGTAATTGGACAGGTCATCGGGAAGAAGGAGTCTTGGACTCTTGGTTATTAAGGTCTCTATTTTACTGCCATTTTCATTGTTGTCTTGAGTGTATCCAGGGTATTGTGTATTACTCTGTTTTCCCCTTAAATAAACATTGTTATTCAGTGAGAATTACTTGGTTGACCTGTTGCTGTTTACATTAGTTCCTTATATATTCTGGTACCAACATTAAGTATCAATTCTTATTAAACTCGCATCACTTAAGACTTCTCCATTAAAGATGCTCTAACAAATCAAATACATTGGAACTGCAGAATATAATTAATTATAAGTTTCTGCATTCTGAGTTCTAGTTGGCGCTCATACTTTGGACAATAGGCCACGCCTGTCAGGGGAACCAATCTTATATGACTTTTACCTACAGTTAGACGTTATAGGTATATGTTAATGACTTATACCTACACTTAGAGATTGTAGGTATATGTTAATGACTTTTACCTATGGTTAGAGGTTGTAGGTATACGTTGATTACTTTTACCTACACCTACAATAAATTGTAAGTACTACGTATAGTGACAGACAAATATAATCATAGGTAAAGATATGTCCGTAGGTAAAACTTGTACATACAGACTAATAACCGTCACAATACGCCCCCTCAAAGTTGACGGGGATAGTGTCCGTAGGTAAATGTCAATTATACTTTTACCTACAAATTATTGACTTATAATGACAGATGTTGTCTGTAGGCATATGTCCTTTTCCTTGTAGTGATGATTAAATATAACAAGTGTTTATGCATTTAGGCTTAACACTTGAGTGGTTTGGGATCATCCAAATACATCCACTGAGCATAACAGACACTTATGGATTTGAGGCTTGACACTTGAGTGGTTATGGACTATCTAGACAATTCAATCAAACATAATATTTAGCCTTGATAAAAGAGTGATCACCTAAGTATACTGATTGACCTACAGATGTCAAACTAATCAATCTTTAAATTGAACAATGTAATTGATTGAACAAGATGACCCATCTTAGACAATCATGATCATCAGACTACATTAAAAATCCATCGACCTCTAAACCCCACCCATAAGTTCAAACGAAAGGAAGCATAAGATCTTCCAAAACGTGGTTAAGGCATGATAAGAACTACCTTTCCTTAGCACATTAGAAAGACACTATACTCAACTCTCTAAAAAAGGCAAAAACAATACAAGTCAATCAGATAGAAGAGTAGAACCATATTTTGTTGAAAAATATTTACAAATTGTTACCCGTTAAAATATTTTTTTTAGCTAAATGAACCAATCTAGAAACTTAACCCAAAAAAGTTGTTATTTCCGATAAGTGATAAGATATGACCAATGGAAGAGATAGTTCATCCAATTTTTGAAAATTAAGAGGATTAAATCAAAAGCTTTGGAGATAAATGTAAGCAGAATTGAAATTGAATCTAAGTTGGTTTTCGAAAAACCGATGTAAAAAAATAAGCAGTGGCATTTTTGAAATTAAGTTCAACTTTTTAAAGACGATTTTATGAAAACCGTCTTTAAAAATCCTGTGTTCATTTCAAAATACGAAACTTGAATCAAAGATGATTTTTGTAAAATCATCTTTGAAAACAAGTGTTCAAAGACGATTTTCGTAAAACTGTCTCTAAAAACAAATATTCAAAGATGGTTTCATAAAATCCTCTTTGAAAACAAGTGTTCAAAGACAGTTTCATAAAAATTGTCTTAGAATTAAGTGTAATTTTACTTTTTATAACCTCCCTCCCTCACCCTCCCCCCTCTTTTAAATTTTTTAATTTGAATTTAAATTTGAAACCAATAACGAAAACGAAAACCAGGTTTACTTACAAAGCCATTCTTCTTTATTCTTCATCCTCTCTCTCACAATCAGATAGAAATCCATTTTTAGCAACAAAAAAAAAACTAAAAGAATGAGAGAGTGAGAGAGAGAGGTTGCTGCCACCGCATTCCGCCGTCCCTTTCTCGCCCCTGAATCTGAAGAAGCTCTCCTGCGGCAGCAGCCTCGATCTCATCTTGATCCTATTCAGACCTAGCGATGACGCCAGAATTGACGACACTGACAACAACGTTGACGATTCTCGTCGCTTCGCCATCAACTTCTTTGCCGGAATCCTTTCGAGACTTAGCGACGATTCCAGAATCAGCGACACTGACAATGACGATGGTGATTCCCGTCCCTCCGCCGCCTCCAGGAGGACCAGCCGCCCAAGGATTATTGTAGCTATATATGAGGTAGAGAAACCTTCAGCCTGCTCTCACAAAGGTCTCTACTAATCGAGAGAAACTTGTACAAATTTGTTTAATACAACATTTGCAGCTTTCTGATTTTATATAAATATTTTCTGAAATATGTTTTACATATGACAAGACCAATAAGTGAAAAAAAATTGATAGAACATGTTCATATTCTCTATCTACTCGCACTGCTCCTGCTTTCTCTGTTTGAACAATTATGCAGGTGCTTCCATTTTTTTTAACAGCATAATGGTGCTTCCTGGATATCATTGCTATAATATAAACTTGTATAATATGATGGTGTACTGCTATCTTTAATATTGCTGTAAAGGATTGGACATAGAGAGGAAAGGAAAAAGAGAGAAAAGGGAAAAACCAAAAGGAAAGGGGAAGATGAACAATAAACATTACAGAGTGTGCCAACTATTCACTTCTGTTAATTTAACACCAGGCCTAAATTTGAGTTGCAAATTACAGTTAAGAGGACTGTGGGCCAACTATTCACTTCTGTCGATTTACTCAATTTAATTTTCAGGAGATTAATCATGCTGGAATGCTGGCACAGGAGGACTGTGGGCTGAACTTGTTATCAATAGATGTTATTTCCATATCCTAAACCTTTCTCCATCTTACAGATTCAGTTAGATTTCAATATTTTGAAGTGATTTGTTTTTCAATTATTATGAATTATTTTTAGGCTTTGAAGCTGGAGGCCCAAACAATGCCTTAAATGTTTATAATTGGTCTATTATTGGACCATGGGAGGAGAGATGTGGGCACCTTGGTGATGTTTGGAACTATTGGAGTGATGATGGAATTGGTTTTTTTGAGTATCTCCAAGTGAGTATTCTTTTACAACTATAATTAAATTTGTCCTACTTTAGTTGAATAAATATAATATGATTTAATATTTCTTGAGCAGCTAGTAGAACCTTGGGGCATTGCCGATATGGGTGTTTAACGCTGGTATATTCTTCTTCCCTGAGTTGAAATTTATTCTCAACAAAATTTATTTGAATTTGTCTCTTTTATCTAATTAATTGAATCTCTTATTAGGTTTCAGCCTTAATAATGAAATTGATACATCATCCATAGAATCCTATGTGCAAGTACAACTTTCTTCCCTTGCTTTTGTCTTCTCAGTAATCCTTTATGAATTTATATCTTTATATTTACTATTATTCTAAAATCTTTGCATTAAAAGGACGCCCTTGATGGCATTGAATTTGCAAGAGGCTCTCCTACATCACAATGGGGTTCTGTTAGAGCTGCAATGGGACATTCTACCCCATTTGACTTGAGATATGTTGCTGTTGGAAATAAAAATTGTTGGCAAACTTATTTTAATTATCAAGGTATGCATTTTTATTGTTTCTTATTATTCTTTCAGCACACATAAGTAAACCATTTATTAAACTTCCTTTTGTGTGAATAAAAAAGGTTAATGAAACTTCTTATTAAGTGTAAAAACTTGTTTTATATCACTCAACACATTTTTCATTTGTACAAATCAAAAAATTGATGTTATTCAATTATTGACATATTTTTTGTTTCATTTTAGGAAACTACCTTAAATTCTATGAGACTACAAAAGCTGCCTACCTAGATATTCAAATTATCTCAAATTGTGATGCTTCCAGCAAATCATTAAATGACCCGGCTGATTTGTTCGATTTTCATGTAATGAATAATGTTCTCACATTAATTACTTCTTGAACTTTCATTTTGTTGATTTAAATTTAACAAGTGTGTTTTCTTCTTTTTTTTTTTTTCATTTGTCAACTTATTATCCTTTTTAATGTTTTATCTTTTATTAGACATATCCAAGCTCTAATGACATGTTTTCAAACGTGCCATCAAATGTTTGTGGCGTAATTATTATATTCTTCATCTAAACTTATGAATGATATGGTGTCAGGTGTTGGTTTTGCTAGTGCAATAATTAGCCTTGGAAGACTAGAAGTTTTAAAAGTAAGCAAGTTTGAGAGAGTTTGGAGCTGCCCAAATTCGCATGGTAAATAACAAGGTAATGTATTTTACAAACATTTAGAGATAATAATTTGTCATATTGTTAGTTTATCTTTTTTTTTTTTTGCAATTTAGTCTTTTATCTTTTTATAATTTTGGCTACATAATAATTTGTCATATTGTTAGTTTTGTTTGCTTTTGATTAATATGATAGATAGAGATCTTAAATTATTATATGATGAATGAATTGAATAATTAAGTTGATTGGATAAATAAATTACAATTATTTTTAAAAAAAATATATTCTGAGACAGTTATTGAAAAAATCGTTTTAGAAATCTTAATTTATTTTATTTTCTTAAAGAAAAAGAGATTCTAAGAAGATTATATGAAAAATCGTCTTAGATAGTTCACATTCTAAGACGATTTTTGCGAAAACTGTTTTAGAATCCTTAAATTTTTTAATTTTTTTTAAAAGACATTCTAAGACAGTTCTATGAAAAATCGTTTTAGAAAGTTTATATTCTAAGACGATTTTTCCATAACATCGTCTTAGAATCCTCACGTTTTTTTAATTTTTTTTAATGAAACACATGTTTTAAGACAATTCTAAAGTAAAATCGTCTTAGAATGTTCACATTTTAAAATTATTTTACCTTAGAACCGTCTTAGAAACTCTTTTTTAAAAAAATTTATTTATAAAAACCATTTTCTAAGACGGTTCCCTTGAGGAACCATCTTAGAATCGGTTGTTACAAAGACGGTTGGAAAACAATCTTTGTATGCCTTAGATAATTGACGTAAAATGGTGTCCTTGTAGTAGTGATTGGTCAAATACGGTTATATACATGAAGAACCCCATGATCTAGGAGTAGTTCCTAAAAAATTGGAACATGGGAGGTGTGTCGTGTTGATGCTTAGCCAAAATACGACTAAATTAGATGATTGAAAAATGAAGAAGTAGTGAATGAACATGGATGCAACACAATTTTGATTAAATTAATTTATATTTTACAATATAAATATTTGTTTCAAAAACGTTTATAGGGACCTTCAACCAAAAACAATGAGTCAATGCAATTACTTTCCAGTTATCTTTGCCGAATTTACTATTTTCTTTTGATTTGAGCTCTTATTTTAGTTTGCTAGTTAATATTCTCGATCACCGCAAATCAAGTGTTTTCTTTAATAAATTCATAGCCCACAAAAGGTCAAGGGACAAATTTTTCCTCTTGACAATCAAATCATTTGATTTTTCATTCAAATTTTAAAATCGTGTTGAAATAATTACAATTGAATTCAATTCGGTTAATTATTAGTTTTTCTCGTGACAATACATATATACATTTTCTTATTATAAACATATATGAACATTCTTCTTATATATAAATCATTAGATTATATTTGAATGATCAAAGATAAAAACAAAAAAAGCATATGAATTTTTTAAGCGATTATATAATCATTAAAACAACTTTAAATATGATCATCCATTTAACTATTTTTCACAGTAAGAATTTTCACTTGATATGTCATCCTCTATGTGTGCGTATAAACAATGAAAAATGAAAAGAGAAAAATATATGATGAGATAAATCATCTGATAAAGAGATATAAAAAAAATTGTGGAAAATAGATATATAAATTATAAAACTGAAAGTATTTTATTATTTTTAAAAGAAAAAAGCTCTCTAGTTAAGGATACAATTTTTTGGTGTTGATCCTTTAAGAAAGCTAATAGTCTTTGATTTCTTGTTGTAAGTATGAAAAATACTTCATTAAAGAGGTAAAATTTATTTATGTGATCTAGATCTCTATGCTTTAGGGATAAGTCTCGTGATTTTTGACCATGGAATGCCTTACTCTCATAGGATTCATAATAAAATTAGTTTGAGTTAATTCTATTTTTTTTAGAGAAAAACAAAATTATTATTTTAAAAAATTATAAAAGAAAAATAAGTCACTCAGAATTAACTAATGATGCGGAGTTTATTGCAGAAGGTCATAATCATGAATAACACATTAATTAATTTCAAAATACTGCATCACATATGGCCCTTGCGCCAAATAATTAATCTCTTTATGTTCTTGCTCGAAGAAAACTCCATAACACAATTGAAAATCATTGATGTCATTTCCAGCTTCATATTCCATTGCTGCATGCTCCATCATCTCATCAAAGGGCAAAGAGGAGATCAATTCCATGGCAACCCAATGATCAGGGCCACTGACTGACGTGGAGCAATCTTGATCGTCCAAGTGTCTCATCTCATACATTTGACCCATTTCAGTGTCACTGATCTCTGCCTCCAATGACTGAATCATGCTCACAAGTCTATCATCGGCATAGTACTCTTCTTCTTGTGTTTCTTCCATTAGTGACCAGAGAAGAACATTGTTGGCTTCTGAGAAGTCAATTCCCAATTCAAAGAGACCCTTTGAGGAAGACATGTTACAATGAAAATACAAGGAGTGACCCTTTTGTCTTTGGTATATGAAAATATAGTTAGTGAGAGAACAAGAAGAAATTAAGGCAGTGGAAAATGTAGGATGGCTTTGAAAGGTGAAGAAGGGTCCTTTATATAGGCAAATCCATGGATGTTGTTTCTTGGAGTGCCATGGTTGATGGCTTGTGCAGAGATGCATGGGAGGGTTGTCGTTGCTAGGGACCTGTTTCAATGAGTGCAACAATAGATGGGTATATAGGGAAATGTTTCATTCAAGACTTTTTTTTTTGTTAAATTACTCATTAGGTCGTCTAATTTATTTTCAATATTCAATTAGGTTTTATAATTATTAAGAGGTTTAATTGAGTTTTTTAATTATTTAAAATGGTTCAATTGAGTCATTTCCGATAATTAAGTATAAATGTCATTAACAAATCATCTATGTGGTATGTGGTAGTTGTTGTTGGTGAAGTGTATTAACGTTAACAACGTGAATTAAGTATGTCAAGTCAGACAGCTGTGTTAACATTAACACTTAATTGATGAAAATAATCCAATTGAATCATTTTAAATAATTACATAACTTAATTAAACTAGTTAATAATTAGAGAACCTAATTAAATATTAAAAATAAATTAGAGGGTCTAAATAGTAATTTAAGTTTTTTATTGATGAGGAGGAAAAGTCTAGTTGAAGTTAATAAATTCCACTACAATTATTATAATGTGTATTTTGTCAAAACATAGTTTTAAAAATTACTTTTCAGAACAACAAATATCAATTCTCTTATTTAATTTTTTAAAAAAAAAACATATATCATAAGAGCTATATATATAGTCTTAAGTGAGTTAGTTGCTTTCTCTCTCGATATATAAGTTACTTTTTTATTCTTTTAGTTTTTTCTCTCTCTTATTTTTGTCTTCTCTTAATTATGGTACTCATGAAACGAACTACAACATTGATTGTATCATTTCTCATCCTTATATGTGGTGTGGATTACATTTGGTTGTATTTTCTTAAGTATTGAGCAATGTGAATTCTTTCTTTTGTTAAAATAAATAAATTAATTTCCCTTAATCTTAAAAAGGTATGAAATAAAAGTTGTAACATGATAAATCATCTTTTTTTTCTCTTTTCAAAACAACCTCACCAAAGGTCTTACCTAAATAATATCTCTTTAAAAAAAATTCCACCAATCTCCTTTTCAAATTCTTTTTATTATATAATATAATTTATTTTATTTTATTTTCTTTAAAACCATTAAAAAAAGATTTTTTCACCTTATCTTATTTTAATTAAATGGCATTAACTAAATTGTTTTAGTTATTAAAAATGTTGCACTGTGAACTTAAAGGTAATTGTTTTAGAATGGGCGTATTAGGGGCTGATGTGAGATTTAGTTTTCACCCTTTGCATAAACCGAATCCCGGATCTATCATGTTTCCCTATATCAAATATTTTTTTAAAGGTTTTCTCCAACATTTTTCAAATCAAATAAATGTTAGTGACAACTTTATCTCTTAAATAATATTTTTCATAATTTCGCCTCAATCTTTGTTGTAACACTAGGTTTGTATCTCAATGCACACCTATAGAGTAATTTTTTATTCACAAAATACATCAGTAATCTTCCTAAGGATGATCAAATCTCAAAAAGCATCAAAGGAAAAAAAAATACAAGCACAAAGATAGGAAAACTAACTTCCACTAAAATTCCCAAATCAAAAATCCATTGACATAACCCCATCAAATAGGGCTTTAGCTAGACATAGTAGAGTAAAATATTTCTTAAAAAAAAGTAAAGTAAAAGATAATAAAACATAAAGAGAAAGAAAGAGAAAACTCCAATAATGAGCTTCCACCTTAATTGTCATCCTTGTGCCCATAAAACTACTTGAGGGAGAGGAAAAACACACACTAAATAACGACTCCAAAGTAGAGAATTGAAAAGTGATCCCCTAACTGTCTCTTTTTCTTCCATTTGTGTTCATGTGATGTGCCAGGTTCCTTCTGCTAAAGCGAAATGTCGTCGAAAGCTTTTTTTCAGTTTTGCTTTTAATTTATTTCCTAAAAATATAAACAAGAGAAAAAAAACATAAATTATACTAGAAATTTATATATTAGAAACAGATAACATTCTCCATTCTATTTTTCTAAAATTATTTATTTAAATACAAAATGAATTAAAAGAAAGTGATTAAATATTCCTTAAAAGTGACAGGAAAGTTAGATAATCTAATAAAAATATCAGTAGATTATATGACACATATTCGGGTAAATTTAAAGTGATATATGATTTTCTATATGAAGAAATTTTGTACATCTCTTAGGAAAGTTCTCACAAGAGAAATCTCAATGAACTTGGCCAATTTTCATGAACTATTTGGTTGACTTAAATTTTGCTTAAAAATAGCTACACGCATTATAGCAATAGTGGAGATAATTTGTGTTCTAAGAATAATGGTATATTCAACCAAGTAATTAATTCATACACCAAAGGTGCATATGAAATGTAAAATATTGAGTTGATGAAGAAAATATTCCCTGAAACTTCTTCTACTAGAGTAATTCATCAATAGTTTAATTTGTATGGACAACAAATTCATAATTAAATAAGAGATTGTAAATTCATAAATGAAACGAATGTTTCACTTAAGTGGGAAAAAAAACCTCCCCTGTTTTACTTTTAAATTAAACACTCCCCCTCACTCCACTTGCTTCACTTGTTTCATTTGTTTTAAAACCACATAGATCTCTCTCTTTCTCTGTGTCACATCTCCTCTCCATCATCTTTAACATTTTCTTCTGCTAACTTTCCCCACTTATTTCCTCGATCGTTGTTCAAAAACCCATCAAATTTCTTATACCCATTTTTTTAAAAGTTTCTATTTGAAGTTTGAGGTAAACCTATAATCCACAAAGCTAGATGATTATTTTTATGACATAGATTAGTATGGGTTGTGTGAGTTGTTACAAATTTAAATATTAGGATTTTTATGGATTCCTAAAAAATCTAAGTTTTATAAAATTGGGGAGTTTATTATATTCTTTTATTCTTAATGTTTAGATTCTTTGAAAAATATAGTGATTGTTTCTCCAAATGACATTGAAAGAGTTTGAATTGGTTCTCTTTAGTTGTGAGTAACTAATTTACCTAATGACTTTTACATTGGTATTTTTAGGAGAAACAAGTAAATTTCAAAATAAGTTTTCTTTACGATTTTAGTTCCTATGAGTACTTGAAACAAAAGATACGTATAATATTTATTTTACTTGGTTGGACTTGTTTTTGTATTATTTTTAATAGTTTTGATAATGTATTTTAAATGCCAAAATTGATTTCTCATTATAGGATTTGTGATTGAACATTGTTTGCTACAATGAAGAGATAATGTAGCTTATGGGTTGAATACTCATATAATTTATATGATTTTCATTTGCTACAACGATAATGTACCAGGTTGAATACTCATAGCTTATATAGTTTTTTATTTATTATAACGAAGAGATAATGTAGTCTGAGAGTTGAATACCTATAGTTTATATAGTTTTAGTTTCCTACAACAACAAAATAATGTAGCCTATGGATTGAATACTCATAGTTTATATAGTTTGTGTTCGCCACAATGAAGAGAGAATGCATCCTATGGGTCTAATATTCATAGTTCCTATAATTATCGTTTTTGCAACAAAAAAGATAATGTAACCTACAAGTTAAGTGTCATAGTTCTATAAATTGTTCACCACAACAAAGAGATAATGTGATCTATGTACACATAGTGTGATGAGATAGAGTTAGAGAAAACCCTAGATGTAAAAGATGTATGATATTCAATTTACTGAAATGATATTTTTGTTTGTCATTTTATATTGATGTAGTTCTTCATGTGCAAACCATTATAAGTATGTGTTATGTAATTTCATAGTAAAGTTTTATTCTCGTTTATGATTTTATTTATATTCTATGAATTCCCAAGAGAATAAATATCAATTATACAAAGTGAATTAAGTTGTATTTTACTTTTATTTAAATGTCATCATAACCTCTTATTTAAATGTAAAAACTTGGTTATATATATGTTTGTTTTCTCCTTCTTGTCTACTCTGTTTATTCTCACTAAGTTTTTGTAACTTATCCTATCCTTTCCTTTTCCCCCCAAATTTACAAGTGGTTGAATAGCAAATTTTTTGGGATTTGTTGACCTACCCAAGAATTTATTTATCTTTGTGATAGGCCTCCATAGTATACAGTGAGAGGTATTTGTTGGTAATTAACTATAGTATAATGCAACTATAGGGATAAGGATATGGACATGATAGTCATGAAAATATGATGTTTTGAAAAGTTATGATAATTATTATGTATGATCTACGTGATTTTTTGTTGAAGTGTTTGGATATTTATGTATAGTTTGTATGGTTTCATAGGTGGTTCAACATATGTATTATCCTATTTTAATTAGGGGAAACTCTATTGAATTTTTGGTAGCCTTTATTATTTATTTTCTATTTATATCTCAGTGTAGTTTTATTCTTAGGCTAAGAGAACCTTAACATATGTATGGGATCCGATTCAAAAGTGGATGGTAACAATTAAATTGAACATAACATTTAAAATGAAAACAAATAAAGAGAAACACATCCCATTTTAATAGTAGAGAAAGAAATCAAAAAGCTCAATGTGTGAATGATTAAAAGAATTTTCAATAGCATAAAAATCAAAGAACAAAAAAAATAGCCATACCTCATCAATACCTCCATCTATAGCCACATGAAGGTCGTCGTCTTCAAATTCTGATGATGAATTGAATTCTTGTTCTGCATTCTGGATACTCAACAATAAAAAAAAATAGAGCATTAAATTCTTAACTGCAAAAGGTGGAGTAGGAATTGGAGTTGGGATCATGAAGTTTTGTTGACGAGTTCATTACCTTTTTAGTGAAAATTGTTCTAATCGTAGTATTAAGGTCTCTATCCCAATATTCATGTTCTAACGATATCCATCCAGATGTCACCTTCTTGAGCCTTGGTGTGGTTAATTTTCCATGACAAAAAGTCTCCATCATGGGACAGTTATCCAACTTTACCATTTGTAGTGATTGAAAGTAGAAGTTGTAACTTTCCTGGCAAAAGCTTCTGAGCCTCGGTAACTCTTCCAATGTTAATCTCTCCAATTTCATAAAAGTAATTTCACACAATGGTGCACCATTCTCGTTCTTGCTTCCGTAAATTTCCTCTAGCTTATCACAATTACTTATGCTTAAAATGCGGAGTTTTGGTAAACTTTTGGCCATTGATGGCGTTATAATACTTACGACTCCATCACAACCGAATACCTCCAATTCATCTAAAGCCTCAAATAGCACAAAGGATTGGACTATGGTATTCATATTATGACAACTCCTTACAGATAATTTTACAAGGTAAATATGTGTCATATCAGAACTATCACTTTTTTCAACAACATTCTTTATGGCACACCGGTTTATTCTAAGATCTTGGAGCTGCTGAAGCTCCTTAGCCACAGAGATTGGAAAGACATAATCAAAGCGTTCACAACTTTCAAAGGTAAGTCTCTTCAGCTTGGAAAAGGAATTCGGAGCCAGTTGATTAGGCCATATTGACTTCAAATCATCCATGTTCTTGATATGCAGTGTGTCCAGGTTTGGAAATCCAACCTACAATATATATATTCCAATTGCATACATAAATGTCATATCTACTTTAGAAGATAAACTACAACTATAGTTATAATATTCCATTGTGCAATGTTTATTTACCGGTACCTGTTCTTCTTCTTCTTGGACAAATATGTCCTTCAGCATAGAGCAATTATAAATGTGTAGACTTTGTAGTCCGGCCACTGCTCTAGCCACTGAGGATGAGAACAAACTTGTTAATCTATCACAACCACCAACTGTCAAGCTGGTCAGTTTTTGAATGCAGGAACCGACTGGAAGTATATCATCCCATATCTTACATGTATTGATCTCAGACAACACCAATGTTTCAAGTTTAGGCATCACAACCTATGGAAATACACAATACTGTGAAATAAATTGCAATGGCATACACTCGTAGAGATAGTAGGTATTTGCTAGGTGATCTGGAATTGGTAAGATAGAAATTTATTCAAATGTATATATTGTGATGAATACACAATAATTTGTTAAATCGAACACTATCAAGAAAACACCTAAGAGTTGAAATCAATATTTAAGTTGCAAAAAGAATTCAAATAGTGAAGAAGTCGTAAATCATGAGTTTACCTTTTGATTAAACATTGCCTGCAGAGGAATGGGTTGATTATCTTCCTGGACTGTTAGTGGCAAGCAGAAACTCAAGAGCATAGGTAATCCTTTTAATTTAAGAGAATGCAATTCAAGGCGAACAATCTCAGGAACTTCTTTCTCATCCAGTGCTATGATCTCTTGCATATTTTCGCATCCAGTAATTTTCATCTCATGAAGTTGAGAAAGGTTTTTTAAGAAAGAATACGAAAATAGATTCTTCAAACTATCACAACCTTTGACCTTTATAACTTGAAGATTTGCAAAAGAATGTTCTGGATATGGACCATAACATATTTCTTTCATATTTTGTAGATTAAGAAGAACCAGAGTCTCCAAATTAGGAAATGCAGAATAGGGAGTCGGCATCTGTTTTGAGTTAATGATGTGCACCAATTCATCACTTTCTTGGATATGCAAATGCTTTAATTGTGGAAAACCATCATTCAATTGATACACATCCTTAACAGCTTTCAAATTAGCAAAGCTCAAATCCTCAACTGTAGTCAACGGTACAATTGTCCACAAAGAGTCCGTGAGCTTAAGCGTCCTCGAAGTTTTAAGAGCACCACCCGACCATTCTATAGACCATTTCCACATATCACCAATTAATATGTTGTATCTTTCGAGCTTTGAAAGGAACTGCAAGTCCTCTGGCAAAACCGAAGTATCTTGGATGGATATGTCCAAAGTTTTCAGATTATGCAAATTCCGTAGCTCACCTAAACTTGCATTGTTGCTTTCACTTTGGCTCCCCTCAAGCTCCCATTCGATATGGCAATTCCCCATGTACAATTCTTCTAAGCATGTCAAACTTGATATAAGATTTCTAGGAATGACTCTTAGTTTGGAGCAGTTTGCTAAATTTAGCAACCGTAGCTGAGTTAGACTTGCTATTTCTTTTGGGAACTCCTCAATATTGGACCTTTCTAAGAAAAGAATTTCTAAATTTGTGAGTTTTCCAATCATCCTTATATCTTCTAAATTACTTTCATATATAAGCAATGAACGAAGGTTGCCCAAGAGATGGAGCGAAGGAGGTAGGGAATGGCTAAAGTCCATTCCACCTAAATCCAAAGTCCTCAATTCTCTCATCCCAGAGAAAAAGTTGTCAGAGATTTTCAAACGGTCACCAACTTTTGCCAGTACAAGTAGTTCCAACTCTGGACACTCCAACTTCTCAGGAATTTCATCAAAATAAGTCAGAGGAATTATAATATAATGGCACTTTTGAAGCATATCTGCCTTCGGCCACTCTATCATTTTAGTGAACCTCTGGACTGCATAAGTCGGATGAAACCTGGAAGCAATTGATTTAGCCACATCACGCACAACATCGTGCATATCAATCCATTCTGGTTCATTGTCAGCTTCAAGCAATAAAGAAGAGGCCCTAAGGTCATTTATTAATGTGTAATGTCTATCTCTTGCCGCTGTCAGTGTGAGCTTCAGCTCATCATAAAAGCCCAACCCCCAACAACATAAAAATAATTCTCCAGTGTGGATATAATCGAGGCCAAATGAACCAATGAATAAAAATAGTGACTTCTGGTCATTCCCTAAAAAATTAATACTCAACTCCAGAGTAGGAAATACTTTATTTTGCAACTCTTCATGATCAAATGTCTCTAGTTGTCTTAGGGCATCCTTCCAAGCAGTAACATCCTTTTTTCTCAAACCCTTGGCGATAGTAACTATCAAAAGGGGCAAACCACCACAACATTTGGCCACTCTTTCTGCAATTGGTTTTATATCCACTTGTTTAACAACATCACCTGCCATTTTCTCGAACAAATCCCAACTGTCGTTCTCTTGTAAAGCTCTTAGATCAAATTCTTTCTGACTTCCCATCTCCTGCAGCACATTAAGATCTCTAGAAGTAACCAATAATTTGCAGCCCTTGTGATCATCACCAAAAGGAATCCCCACTTCCCTCAAATTAAGTTGACTGCTCCTCCAAATGTCATCTAGAATAATGAGAACACTCTCTTGCTGATGTATCCTATGGCGCAGTTGTGCTGCTCTTCCTCCTGACTCTTCTCCAAGTTTCTGACCTGATAACTGTTCAGCAATTCGGTCTTGAATCTTTTCCACATCTGGAGAATCGGTTACAAAGGCAATGGCTACAGCACTAAATGAGCCATCTTGGTCTACCTGCCACGCTAACTGTTCCACAAGTTTTGTTTTACCCACACCGCCCATCCCATAGACCCCAATCATGTAGATTTTAGGATCATTCAATGCTTCCTCAATCTCATTCAGCCTTGATGTTCTGGAGACAACTGCTACATAATCTCTAGCAATCGGTGTACCTATGAATTTAGACGCAACAGGGTAAGAAAATCTATCAAATTTTCCGTTGTCTATGACTTTGGAAATCTTTTTTGTCATCTCTTCAAATTTCCTGCTCAGTCGGTTTCTTGTCCATAGATTGGGACATAGTCCCAGACAATATCCTACTTCCATGTTAATAAGGTTCTGTGCCTCATTAACAGTGCCTTCTGCTTCTAGCTTCCAGTTCTTTACAACATCTTCAATCTTGTATGCCCTCCTTATAGCCTCTTCAACATCGTGTTGCACTTTGTCCTGGGTATCCTTCAGCCTTTGAACCTCGCTTTCAAGCCCTTCAAGATTCTTCTCATAGGACAGTATGTAACCAATTTCACTTGAAGCACATGGAAGCACACATTTAACAATTGGAAAAACAGTTGAGACAATGAAATCCATCACGACCCCCTTGCGCACTAGCTGTGAATTGTAACCTAAAGCCACAAATATAGTCAATAAATAGTTAATTACGACTAGCTTGGAAACCCTCTTAAAGGGTGTGAATTAGTTGTTTTGGGTGCTGATTCATGGATTTTGGGGAGATGATGTTATTGATGGAAGCTCGCTCTGGTGAGCTCAAGCCCCTTTTTTATGCCCTCTCCTTGGGCACCTAAGCTTGGACACCCTAAAGGTAAGACAAGCTCACTTTTTTCTTATTTTCTGATTCTTTAGGAGGTGTTGGAATTCGTTCTTTTGTATTTTGTTGCTAGTTTGTAGAGATATATGATTTTGAGATTTGAGTGTTGATATGAATGAAATTTGATGGTTGGGAATACCTTATGTATGAATGAATTAGTTGTGGGGATGTTCATATAGTGTGGAATCGAGTTAGCTAGGTATGATAAAAATGAAGTTCTTGTGAGAAAATTCCTATTCCAAGCCTCTTTGAATCATTTTAATCGTTTATATTGTTCTACAATTGATTAAAATGAGCTCCAGGCTTTGATTTTGGTTTAGAACGAGCAGATAATCGATTATGAGACGTAGTAATTGATTAACTATTTTAAGTTCTAGGGTCTATATTTTAATCCAAGTGTGCAAATAATCAATTATTCGATGTGATAATTGATTATTTATATCAACAAAAGTCCCCTGCTACAATTCTTCTAAATTTTATCGATTTATAGTGAGACATGATCGATTAAATAGACCAAAAGTTAATCTTTGAGTGGGAATTAGGAAAATTGTTATGTATAAAAGTTGTAGTCTTAGATGTTAGCTAGCTAAGCAATGACTTTGCTCTCACCCAGAAAGAATGTCTACAACGTTAGATATGCTCAAATTAATGAGCAAAGATCAAGTTATCGGGAATATGGAAAAGTTTCATATAGATCGTAACTAATTTAGACGTAGTATAATTCCAAACTAGGTTTTGGGGTAAACATAAAAATTGTAGATAGTCTTCTTAGTTTTCAAATGAGAGACAAGAATCAACTTAATTAATTGAGTTAGTATAACTCTAGATATCATATTCTCTACCTACAAAGGTCATTGACATATAATAGAATATGAAGGAGATAATAACCCAAAACTTAAGGGATGATACGATAATCATAAGCATTAAGTGGAAACTTGTTATAATGGTAGAATGTTGCATAATTATAATACATTGATTGGTCTATATGATTTTACTGTTGCTAAACTATTATGTTGTTGTTTTAGATAGTCATGCTCTTCATGAAGTGATTTTATGTTGTTGAGATGAATATATTATTGACGAGATGATGATGTGTGTGATGTGATTTTGGAGCTGGAACTATTCCTATATTCTTTTATATATGTGTGTGTGTGTGTTAAAGGATCTTTTTGTGTCCTATTGGGAAGATTTTATAGAAAAATGGCTACTTTGGGAAGATTAGTTCCATGTCAGGACTTGTAACACTATGGTTTTCATAATAGTGAAAAATGTTTGATTTAAAATTCAAGAAATCAAGTTTAATTTTGAGAATTTAAAAACCTTAAGTGATAAAGTTTGTGAGTGATCTATGGGGTGGTTTGTCGGGCTTATCCTAGTAACCTTTTAGGTTGTTTATCCTAGTGAGAGTTGAGTGATAGAGCAGAGATTCATCTCAGCCACACTGTTGCTTAGCGAGGAAAATCTCTAGCTTAAGCTAGATGAGGCTTTAGCACGAGTAAAATTGAACTTAAGCGAGAATGGTGCTTAAGCATGAATCCATCTAAGCGTAAGTGTGAGTGTCAAAGGGGATGATATGAATTTTCGGAAGTGGCACTTAAGTATTTTTAGGCCTGGCCCTTAAGTATAGATGGATTCCCCTCAGTTTTTTCTTTCATTATTGTATCATTTCACACTTTTGTATTGTTCTATTGAGGGATAAAAGCTCTGAAGTGTTCTAAGGGTGATATGGAGCTGCTCACTATCATGAGTGACTGATTCATATGTTGTAAGGGATAGATGTAACCATTTTTTAGCTCTCATGTATTTTTTGATATGACTAATATATATTCTACATATTTGTGTTCAATGTTAGCATTTTGTTTCTTTACTTAAAGCTTGTCGTCAATTGGCCACACATGGCATGATTTTGGGACATGAGTGATGTTGGAAAACATTTTTATGGTCTAGAATTGAAACAATATGCCCAAGAGGCTCAGTGTCTAGGAATGGAACTAAGATTGTTGGTTATCTTGTGTCACAAAGCTTAATGTTAGTGCCTTCATTAAGTGTTGAGGAATCACGACTTAGTGATGGTATCTAAGACTTTTTTTACCTAAAGAATTATGATTAAGAATACTTGTATTGGACGATTTTAACATAAGAGCATAAATGAAGTATGTATGACACATTAATAGATGAAGAGAATGAAGATTTGGTGAGATTTGTCTCCGCAACGTCTCTACATTCGATTTTAACATCAATTACAATTGTATTTTGTCAAAAAAAAAAAAACAACTACAAAAACATCTTTTTAATCCTATCCAATACTTGATCTGTTGTCTACATTCACAAAATCACCAAAAGTTTATGTTTATACAACTTTCTTGTGCTATTCTTTAGCCTAAGATAATATCTAGGTGAACATTGCTAATTATATTTCACAAGTCTCTTGGAAAAATGATATGTAAACTTATTTATGAAATTACTTATATGATTGGTGCACTTGTCAAAAAAATCCAACAACTTCTTGTTCTAAATTTGATAATAACATATTAATAAAAAAAATTGGTTTATCCAAAATAAAAGTATAACTTTCCATGTGACCGACTTCATTAATTTTTTGTATTCAAACCAAACATATCAATTTAAAATATATTGGTATGAAATTACATATCTTAAAGTAATTACGTACACATACCTTGAAATTGCAGCTTAAGATAAGTACTGTTATTACAGAATTGAAGCACCTTCTCCTCTCTTCTAGAATTTACAAGCACCTAAAAGAAGAAAACAACTAGATTTATGCCACAATGTTATAAATTATTACTAATAGGCTTGTTTAAGATTTATGCTATTTTGTATAAATTATGCAATTCTTCTAGATATATACGTATATCTAAACGTGATATTATAGATTAGTTAGTTGACACAGTTATTTAAAAAAAAATTACATGTTTTCATCGAAAAGTCAATCAAGAAATAATGTAAAGTAAGAATCATTTTCTTGCAAAAGTAAATAAAAATAATAATAAAATATTCGTTAAAATAACCAATAGTGTGAAAAAAATCAATTCATGATGCCATTGTTTAACTAAAAATATATTGTCCAGTAAAAAAAAAAAAGAAGCTAAAAATATGTTCTCTTAACTATACAATATATGTGCAAAACTTTCCAGAAAAAAATCAAGTTTAGGAAAAATCAAACAAGATAAAAAAAAAAAACATCTTGCATGAGCTAGATCTTAAATTGTACAGATTTTTAATAAACAAAGTAAATATATGTTGACATTAATGGTATTGATATCTTAAATTTAAAACATGACATTAAAAAAAAAAAAAAAGAAACTTGAAATTGTATAGTAAACATCCGCGTGGCTAGATCTGGATATAGGCCTGTGCTAGAATTTAATTTAATTATTGTTGGTTTCTTTTATTCAGGGATAATAAAACAATCCAAGTATCTACAAGTAAATCTATTCAATCTATCTACAAATAAATTAATATATATATATATATATATATATATATGTGAAGCTTTGAAGTGAAAGATTGAGAAAACAATTAGAAATTACCTCTGAATTAGTATGCTTTTCCTGCTTCACTTCGTATTGCTTTGTGCCTCAAGTGAGTCCTTCTCTATATATATACTCACTTTTCATTTCACTCCTCTATAATGTTTCACATGAAGTTAGCAGAGTCAACCCTTCACTTTCCCACATAACATATATAATAATCAATATGGTGCCATTTTGTCCACTTGTTTTTTCCTTTTTCCTTTTTCCTTTCATTGGTCCTTTGGATTTATTTTTGTTTCTTGGCCAACCTGTGTGATTTGTTTTGAAGTTATTAAATAAACCCGCACAACGCATGGGCAATTTTTTTATTATTTACATTAAAAGATAAATAATAAATAATTTAATTATTTATCTCCAATTGTTATTATGTTCTCTTTACTCCGTTTTATTGTTTCCAGTGGTGAATAAAAAAAAATTAGCAAAATTTAGTCTAATATTGTTTCTAGTTAGTTGTGTCACAGCAGGACACAATAAGTTGCGCCCCCACATAGACGCAACTGGAACTGAGTCACGCGCCTCCCCTCCAGGCGTGACTAGTTACGCCCCACCCAGGCGCGACTCTGTAGCCAGTCACGCCCCCCAGGCACTACTCTGCAGCCAGTCACGCCCTCCCCAGGTGTGACTTTGTCCCTTCAGCCATTTCCCCTATTTAAACCCAATATCTTCTTCACATTCTTCACAACTCTTCTTCATTATCTTTCTACTCATAAATATCTCAAAATTTGCTTATTTATACTTTCTGTTGTGCTTTTTGGTTATATATATAAAAATGTATACACATTCTGATTCTGTTCGTATTGTTCTATATTATAATGGTAGGAAAATTGAGGGTCGACGTGGTGTTGTTTTCGAAGGTGAGAAAAGGCTAACACGTATCAAGTGTAACTCAACTATTGACGAATTGCATCGGAAAATATGTCAAAAATTAGTTCTCAAAGGTAATCAATCTATCACTATGGTCACTGCAAGAATATGGTGCGATGATAAATATATTAGCATGCAAGTAGTATACGACGAAGACGTAGAAATGGTAATAGGAGAATTTTTCAACCAATCAATAAAAGATTTCTTAGAGTTGTACATGGATAGTGCTGAAGCAGAGGATGTCGCTTTACCAATGAGGTCAGTTGATTTCAATTCATCCCATAATGCATCAGTATCTGCTGCTCCACTTGTTAATTTGTATATGGAAGATGAAAATGACCCTACTTGGGTTATGGATGACGATGACGATGATGAAAATATCACAATGGAAGATCGTCTTCTTGTCGAGAATGCTAGTGCTTTGGACAATGATGAGGATGATGGTCGAAGCGCAACTCAAATAGAAGTACATCAGGATGTATGGGAGTCTCAAATCCAAGCACATGAGGATGTGGGGGAGTGTTAATTACCATAACATTCTGAAGGTGTGATACCAAACAACACTTATTTACATATATGTATTGTTTTTCATTTTATGTATTTTTTTGGTAATAATAATGGGAGTTTGCACACGTAGGTGAGGGTAATACAACTTTTTGGGATGGAATCCCACATTACACATACATTGATTGGGATCATCCGAGTGAACAAGATTTTGTCACTGATTCTGGTTCAGTTGAGGGTCCATGGATATTAGGGAATAAGTTGTTTGTTAAACAAGAATTTGCATCAAAAAAAGAGGTGCAGATGACAATCAAGCGGAACCTCATTGAAGGAGCATCAAGAAGCTATTGTGGTTGAAAGCACGCCTACAAAGTTAAGCTTGAAATGTCGTGCACATGACCAGAATTGCCTGTGGAGGGTTAGGGTAATAAAACCAACGTACGGTGAAAGATGGATGGTTACCAAATGGGGTGGGGATCACAATTGCTTGAATGATCACATTTCTTAGGACCACAAATAGCTTGATGCTAATGTTATTGCTTCACTCGTAGTAGGTACGTTATTGGATGGCATGAGAATTAATGATTTTATTATTATTATTATTATTATTATTAATGTTAACGTTACATTTTTTATTGCTAGGGATGATAAAGCATGATCCATCATGTTCAATTGGACTAGTGTAGGAGAGGATAACTCATTCCTATGGATACAAAGTTTCATATAGAAAGACATGGTATGCAAAACAGAAAGTAATGGCAATTATCTACGGTGATTGGGAGGAATCATACGCAATTTTGCCTAGGTGGTATAACTATATGCTTCGCTTTTCACCAGGTTCTGTTTATCATCTTCAAACAAAAGATTATTATGTGGGTCATAGAATCATTCATGGAAAACGTGTGTTCCACCGCATTTTTTGGACTTTCAGACAATGTTGCGAAGCTTTCAATTTTTGTAAACCGATTATTCAAATTGATGGCACTCATTTATATGGCAAGTACAAAGGAAAATTGTTGATTGCCACAGCTCAGGATGGAAATAATGAATGTTTGCCACTTGCATTTGCTATTGTTGAGGGTGAGACGTTGGAAGCTTGAGAATACTTTTTGGATAACATTCGCACTCATGTTACAAAGAAGACAAATATTTGCCTTATTTCTAATCGGCACCAAAGCATATTATCTACAGTTGAGAGGCACCATGGGTGGCAGCGACCACATGCATATCATGTGTTTTGCCTTCGTCATATTGCTAGCAATTTTAATCAAAAGTTCAGAAATGAAAATTTGAAGAGAGCGGTATTGAATTTAGGTATGGTTAACAACTTCATCTTCCAATTTTGCATGTATTAATGAATTTTAATGTTATTATATTTGTGTTCAGGTTATACTCCTTCTATGATCGATTTTGAGTTAGACTTGGCACGTTTTCGTGATGTTGTGAGTCCTGAAGTTGCAAACTGGATTGATAACATCCCAAAGGAAAAGTGGACCCGTGCATATGATGTAGAGGGACGAAGGTATGAGCATATGACAAAAAATTTGTCTGAGTCAATTAACAGGGTTTTAAAGGGTGCAAGAAACATGCCAATAACCGCCTTGGTTAAACACACATATAACATATTGGTGGAATATTTTGTATGCAGGGGTCAATCGGCTGCTACGCAATTGCAAGGTCCTCATCGTCATTGCAAAAATATGGTTGCTATGTTGAAGGCCAATGAGTCCAATGCTACTGGTCTTTATGTCCGTACATATAATGTTGAACAAACTGTATTTTAGGTTGATGATGGGTATGAGAAATCATATTCTGTAAACCTCCCTGAGCGGTTTTGTCAGTGTGGGAAATTTAAGGCATTCAAGTATCCTTGTAATCATGTTGCAACAACCGCTTTACATGTTCATCAGGCACCGGCACAATATGTGGATGACATATTCCTTACAACAAACCTGGTAAACGCATACTCATTTCCATGGCATCCAATTGGTAATGAGCTAGCAATTTCACCTAGTGCGGATCCAATGGTCATACTTGATAAAAAGGAGTTGCGTGCAAAGGGTCGTCCAAACTCAACTAGAATACGCAATGAGATGGATGAAGTTGAAGCTAGTCAAAGTCGTATTAGGTGTGGTATATGCAGATTACCTGGTCACAACCATCAAAATTGTCCTAGTCGTCCATCTACCTCATGATTTCTTTATGTTGTTGTCAATGTTTTCTTTATGTTGTTATATTTCATAATCGTCATCTATTTTCGATTTTTTCTTTTCTTTTGAATTTCTTTTATTTTCGATCTTTTTTATTTGTTTTCTTCTTTTCTACCTTGAAAAGAAACCAACCTTTTAGTAAAATCACTCATCTCAGTTATATTATACGATGAAATTAAAACATTAAAACAACAAAAATATTAACAATTACATAGATAAACATAATCATGGAAACTTAATAAAATAACAGAACGTACAAACAATAGCAATTAGAGAAACAAACACAAAAAACAGAACATTAAAAAATGAAAATAATGAAACGTACTAGCAATAAAATTGAAACATGAAAATGAGGAAACTAATCATAATTTGAAAGATGTTGTGCAGCGGACATGTCTTCTTCCAGTAGTTGGATTATTGGTTTGTTAAAAATAGCTAAAATTTCTATTCGATAGAAACGCTTCCAGTAATTAGATTTTGCTAACACCTTTAATACATCTTCATCATTTTTCAGTTGTATTATTTCATATTCTATTAATTTTTTTGAATAGTTTGCATGGCCTGGTTGTCGGAAGAACAATTGTCTGACCACCTGTGATTCATGAATTTCATAAGGGGGAACTCCTAGGGGCGCAACTTGCTTAATTATATCCTTGAGTGTTTCGATATTGCATCGAGAAGGAACTTAAAATCTTATTGGATTTGTTCCAGTAAAGGAGTAACCCAAAAAATTGCATTGTCGTGGTATCTTCCACTTGCCGTTGTAATACAATATTGCATCATGAGTAGGAGTGATGGTGGATCGAAGTAGGTTGAGTATACCATCGGGTGTTCTGTTGATGATACATAATAATTTTATAGGACCAACACACGGGTGTTTTTCATGGCATATTAACATTGTGCAAACATCATCATCATTTTTCAGTTGCAGAGAATGAAAAAAAAATATTGCTGACTTGTATTGATGGATGGTTGTCGATAGTAGATTTCATGCACAGATTGGTCATTGGTGAGCAGAAGGGTGTTGTGCATTCTACTCTTGAGTGACTAAAAAGAACACTCATTAGGAACTCTCATTGGTATTGGAGTAGGACATTGAAAAGAAACACCAGTTTGGTTGTGTATGATTAATCCATTCGAAAAAATGAATGCTAATTTGGAATTAGCAATGGTTTGAGAGCTTGTTTCACCTAAGAACGTCATACTATTGAGATTGAATTTTGTTTATGGAGGTATGTTGTGTGAGAGTGTGTGGTTGTGTTAACAGGGTATATATAAGGGTGCAAAGTCGAGCCTGTGTGGGGCATGACCAGTCGCGCCTAGATGGAGCGTGACTCAACTCCTATCTTCATTGTGTTGTCAATGTAATTTTATAGTTCCATATGTTGTAGCAGGCATGCATTCTGTCAGATTTATTGGCTACCGTATGAAGGACCACAAAGTGTTTTAATTGTATTCATCATAGTGTTGTACAATGTCATTTTACAGTTCCACATGGTGTAGCAAGCATGCGTCCTGTCAAATTTATTGGCCACCGCATAAAGGACCACCGCATGCATACCATGTGTTTTGCCTTCGTCATATTGCTAGCAATTTTAATGTTTTCTTTATCTTGCTATATTTCATAACTGACTGTCTTTAAGGTTTACTATTTTGTTGTTTGTTGCTTTACTTTTTAACACAGTCCATAACAAATAACATAGTCTGTAACAAGTAACAAGCGATAAACATTGTACATAACATAATCCATGACAAATAACAAATACAAAATATAAAGTCTACGAAGCCAGAGGCCACTCCTGATGACGCGTCTAACGATCTGGCAATCTGCGTCTACCATGTCCTCGCGAATACTGTGGAGCAGGAGCAGGTGGTGGCACATGATATGGAGCTGGAGTGTCCTCAACCGGCAACTCTGGACGATAGTATGATTGGTGTGGTGAAAAATCTATTTGGCTATACATGTCCTCAATAGTTATATCATCCCACGACTAAGGTCCCTGACTACTGCTCCCTGCCTGATCCCCGGATGTCATGGCTACTGGACTAGCATGATACGTCGGCTGGCTCTGCGTGTCCATCGGTGGGCCCTCTGGCTGATAATATGTATGAGCCTCCGCCTGGGTAGTCTCGTGAAATGTCTGTTAAAAATCGTATTCATGACCTATGAAGGGTGACCTAAACCATCAACCCATGCATATCCTAGGTGCATGAATAAGCTCAAGAACTGGTGGAATAGGTCGGCGATGACATCCTATCCCTCGACCCTCTCTCGCACGATAGCCAATGTCGATGGACAACTGTGGCTCCTCCGGAAGTTGGGTCAGGGGTGCCTTTGGACCTGCCTCTTCCACTCGAGCAAACTATCTGAAAACAGCAATCAAGCAACTTACTTCCTCGTGTACATGTTCCAAACTGTGGTTCAAAAATTGCTCAAGCGTGGTGACAAAATACAATTCTTCAGACCATCAACCTATAACTCACAGCAGATATACATAAACAAAAATATAACATAATAGTAAAAAAATGATTTTGAGTAAATAACTTACACAACGTCCTAATTTGGCAGCCCGCTTCGTCACATATCGCTTGCCAGAAAGTCTATACCAAACCATGTACTCATGGTTGGGTGACATAAGACCATGTATTTCAGGAGGCACTTCAACATGTTGAACTCTCCTATTCCATCTCTATATAAATTTCCTTAGCTTGAGAGCCCAATTTTCTTGGGGTTTACCCCAAAGGGTATAATCATGCACACCTTTCAATTTTCCAGGCCTGTGAGGTATTGGTTGATCCCGCTCAAATTGCCTCATGCATCTATCAGGTTGCACATACTCAGCAATGTGAAAATAAATAATAGGTGTCCAAGCCATCCACAAATGTTGTGTGTCAAGAGATGCACCCAAGAAATCGTAATCTCGATAACGTTGTCAAACCACCTACACAATTAAAACATATATAGGAGTCAATTACATATTCACATCCATTTTAAATAAATATATTTGATTAAAAAACATACATCATCTCTACATAAGGTGTCTAGTCTGTCTCGATACCAATTAAGTGAGTTCATTCTGAAGCGACCTAGAGCATTAAATATAATTTCCAAATTCAACATTCCATTGTTAATTGCAGTACACATAAATAAATGGTAATTCAAGTAATACAAAGTAAACATACCTGTGTCCGAAGTAGTGGTCCGACTCATACGGATCAGGCAAAGGGGGAGCAATGGGTGGAAATCTGAGCCTCGCCCAAATCTGAAGCAAAATAGTGCAACCACCAATGTCTTTTCTCTCCGGGTTTGTACAATCGCACAACTGTCTAAACAAGTTTGCCAGAACCGCAGACCCCTAGCTATATGAACCAATATCAGCAAAATCACCACTAAGTAAGGCGATGTAGTGACATCCCCCGCCCCCCCCCCCCCCCCCCCCCGATCTATCGCAAAGGATCCAAGATCCTAACATACGTGCAATGTGACCCTTCGCGAAGTATATCACATTCTGAGGGTGACCAGCAACTGCATCCCATGTAGGATACACTCTGTCAAAATATGATAGCTTCAAATTGCCGGAGGATAACTCAGTGGCCGTATCGAGCCCGTTACCAAAACCTGATTACACAATTCTGCCCAATTTGTGTAAGTCTGTCCGGTAACGACTTGCCCATCAGTAGGCAATCCTAGTATACCTGCGACATCTTGCAAGGTAATTGTCATCTCACCCTGTGGCATATGGAAAGTATATGTCTCTAGCCTCCACCGCTCAACCATAGCACTGATAAGGTCAGCATCAATCTGAAAAATATAGGTCACTTATCAATTTATAAGTTCAAAATACATTAATTTCAACACATTAAACATAACAATATTCGTAAATGGATACCTGCATATATCGCATGTGAGCAACATATCTGAAATCAGCCTGAGTCAAATATTGTGCGACTAGGTCTGGAATATCGTCGGGTCAGGGTCCACCACTAGGTCTACCTCCGCGACGAATCTTTAGCTTTCTTTGTGTTTCCTCGTTCCAAACAGCCTGTGAAGTATGAGTGCGCTGTCTGCGCCTCCTAAGCATATCCCATCTATATGGTCCAGAAGAACATGCATTGTGGGATCGGTAGGCTCAGCCTCATGGTCAGATCCAGAACGAGGTGACTCAGATGACGATGACTCGGCCATAATAATATGCTACACATTTTATAATCATATTATCATAATTTATTTAATTTGAAATAAAAATTATTTTGAAAAATTGATTATGTATGTCTTAGGTAGGTCCTTAATCATAACCTAGGTCATTAACTAATAATATTCTAAGGAATAAACATATTACAACTAACTAACTATATCGCTAAAATTTTATAATCATATTATCATAATTTATTTAATTTGAAATAAAAATTATTTTTAAAAATTGATTATATATGTCTTAGGTAGGTCCTTAATCATAACCTAGGTCATTAACTAATAATATTCTAAGCCAATAAACATATTACAACTAACTAACTATATCGCTAAAGTATGTTTCAAGTAACTATTTATAATATAAGTCACTAACAATTTCCTAGATCAATAACAATTTTCTAAGACAATAATATAATATATTTCATGTAATTTAAAAAGCAGATATTCAAGCACTTACTTGACTGACAGAGTTTCATTGCGCAAAGCCTCGAATTCAAACAGAAAGCTAGAGAGGAGTCAAAGCAAAGTGCTAGAGAGAGGTAGAAGTTAAAAAGTGAATTTAAATACTGAACTTGGGGTATATATAGGGGGACAAAGTCGCGCTTAGGGGGGCGTGACTGGCTGCAGAGTCGCGCCTGGGTGGGGCGTGACTCAACTCCAGTTGCGCCTGTGTGGGGCGCGACTTGTTGCGTCCTGTTGGGACGCGACTAACTGCTATGGATTTGTAAATTGGTTCAAAACGACTATAAATTCATAATTGTTTTTAAAATAACAATATTTTAATATTTTTTTTGCCCTCTTTTATCTCTTACAACTATTTACATTCATCTTATTAAAAAAATTATCTTGTGGAGATAATATCTATTGTTTTATGGGGCAAAAGTTTTTTTTATTACACATATATAAATAAATAAATAATTCTTATGGGGGCAAGTGCCCCCACAATGGTGTATGTGCATCCGCCAATGCTTGTTTATGCTTTTGCTTGAATGGAGAAACACAAATAGTTTGATGTTTTTTTTAACCCTTCGGTTCATTAGGAAAAAGTAAACCTGATTAATTTTGAGTTTAGTCGGAAGGTAAATTAAGTATGATCAATAATTATTTTCATCAAGGATCGAACTCGGGTAATATCCGAACGATTAAACTTTAACTTTAACACATAAACCACTTGTGTCCAATCACTTGATTAAATAGTTTTGATTAATTGTGTTATTTATATTTTCTATTTAAAAATTATTTTGTAAATTAGTTATATAATATTCTGTGAGAACACTGACTATGAAGAGTAATGTGATTAAAATGACAGCTAATTACATAATGGATATTATTAACTAGTAAGAAAATGGGAAAGTCGAATTTTTCCAAGGCCTTTAGCCAATGTTTGGGATCCATTGGCTAAGGTAACGTACAGAAGTTCTGGTGGATGAGAAAGATTGGAGGAAAAGTGAATGTTACCAAATACGCGAGGCACCAGAATCTGAGACCAGCAACATTACAAGATTGGAGTCTGTGGGGGGTGACGAATTAGCCTAATAGGCAAGGAAATGTTCATATATATTCAGCAACATTGATAGTCATTATGATATATTTGAAATCTCATAAAAGGGAATAAAGGATATTGTTTAGGGAAAACTAATAGTGCGTTGTAAAATCTATAGAAACTTTTTACAAATGGACTGAATAAGCAGCTAGACATTGATTTATCTTGTTTCTAAGTACTTAGCAAATCTTTGATAACTGCATAGAACTGCTGAGTATCATTGGTGTATAAAAGCTTTGATTTTTTCCATACTTCACAACAAATTTGATGTGAATTGGAAAACAGAGATAAGGTCATTATGAATGGTATTCCAAAGAACACAGAGTTGGGCATTGCCGGCTTTCCATGTTTCCCCATCAGCATAGCAACATTAGAGGATTTATTGAAAGGTTTCATAGTGATGACCACGAGAAATTATCTGCTCCGGGACTATCACATCAGCTGTGGTCTCTGTCAGTAAAAATGCAACACATAGATAAGTGAAAATGCTTACTAACAGCAAGTTAATACCATTTGCTTAAACTGAAATCCTGATTTTTTTTATTAAAAAAAAAAAGTTAATCAATTTATTCACAAATTATGCAAATCACATTTAATCAAATTGTATTAAAAAACCGCTGATCACAAATCTTCCACACAGTTAACAATCACACCTTCTGCATTTACCAAGAATATGGTGCATGAGGAATTCCATGCGGAGAAAAAATGGATGGGGTTTCTGAATTTGAGAAAAAATGGATGTGATTCATCCACGCGGAGTACTACAACGCAGCAGCCATGCCTAAAACAATATCAGAGAGAACCTGTTAGAATTCAGTCTTGCTCATTTTTCTTGCTTGCTATGGATTTTGCTCTGTCTTTGTCGTCAATTATACTTTGCAACGAGATTAGCAATTGCAGTCTGTAGACCGTCCAAAGTAATGGCAAAGGATGTTATCGATCAGCTATTGCACAATTTGCGGTTTTAAATTTTAGATTTGCATAATATTGTGGAAGATTTGCATAAAAAGTTTTGCCCAATTTGAAGCTCTAAATTTTAGATTTCTGTTCAAGCAAAGTTGTTACAAAGCCGCTGTTAATAAGCATCCCAATTATCAGGTGTCGCATTTCTACTGGCCGGGACCACCGCTGATGTGATAGTCCCGGACCAAGTAATAATTTCTCGATGATCACATACCCAAAAATTATAAAACTGATCACATACGCTGGATGGAGATTGTTCAGTGAAAACACTAAACTATGATATATTACTCAATTTTTTCAATAGAATACACAAGAAAGAATAATTGACAAACAAATAAGAGACACATTCAGGCATTTTGTCACCTGGACCCACTCTAATCCAGTTTTGCAATCCTCCTATACCTTGTGTTGGTCCCACATGAACTCAAGAAGGGGGTTGAATTGAGTTTATAAATTTAGCAAAACAATTCTGACAAAATCCCAAACATAAAAACAGATAATCAAATTATAAAGAGGACAAAACACGGTGAGTTTTAATGGAAAAAAAAAAAACTCTTAAGCTCAATGGAAGAAAACAATCACGACTCCAATTGGATCCCTGAATCCAATTGAATAAAAATACTTCACTATTTAAAAAGTCAATATCCAATACAAGTGCAAAACCTATTATAGCTTTATACAAGTCGATCACAAACCTAACTCTAGATTTGTATAACTTTTTCTTAAACATTGTTCCTCCACAAAGTTTCTCACACAATTGCTTATTTAACTCTAAAACAGACTTTTATCAAATATTTCAAAGTTACCTTAGAGCTTCTAAGTTTAAACAGAAGACACAATATAAACATAAGAGCAAATTCTCAAAAGATATATGTAACTCAGATTACCAATATAAATCAAGGAGAATTCACACATTTTTTTCAGACCCCATGATAATCTATTTATATACATATATGGATACGACATTTATCAACAGAATGAACTTTATCAGCAGATATCATATCCATTTTATTTGCCCCTTATCCAATTTTATTTTAAGAGTTCAAGTGGCAATCTAAGTCAAGAAAATCAAAAAGAACTTACTCTTACAAACTTTCTAGATGACAAGTTCTGATCTTCCTTCCTGTCCATCAATAGTTGCTCCGTTTAAATCTTCTTTTGAGACTTGTAGTCAAATTGGGCTGATCCTCTATTTTGACCCAATCCCTTAATATAATATTTGGCCAACTATCAGCATCAAAATTTCAAGTCCAACACCTGGTTCTCCGTCTAATGATGATGCTGATTCCATGTATGCTTACAGAGACACGACTCATATATTAACTCTTTTCGGATCCTAATTTTCAAAACTTTACTTTATTCCAACCAATCAGAACTTGGATATTACAAAAGAAAGAAAGGTGCATGGATCAGAGTTCATGTCTTCAAATCATTATGCCTTCCCACCATCCACAGATTCCATCAACCTTTTCATAAACATGGATTAGAGTTCCATGACATCCAAACTACGTCTAAAGAGGACAAGATCAAAGTCACCAACATGATGGACTTAACATTCTATCCAACAAGTGACATGCAACACAAATCCAAGCCAAGAAGAATCGTTCATCTCAACGAGGGGGGTCTATGCACACAAGGGGATCTATCTCAACCCTTGATTGGATAGTGCAATTGGTATATTTTACATTGGTGTAAATGCTTCTTTAATTTCTATTCTAGCTTATGAATATGAACCCATAAAATTGGTGCATATTGTGTGCTGATAGCAATAGGTTCATGATAAACACTTTAATTTCTATTCTATTTTAGCTTATGATCAATAAAAGCTTGCAATAACCAACTAATTATTGGGGTAGTTGGGTTGAGGTAATTGAGTTTACCAATGAGCTGTTAAACTTATTGTTGGGGTCCAAGGAGAATCATGGTTTGTTCCTCTTATGATTTGTGTTGTTCTCAATAGTATAATTTAAAGAAGCATTAAAGATTGAAATGCACCAACTCGGGTGATTCCATATTATCTCTGCCCTTTCACTTATTGTTTTGATCCCTCAATGTTTTTTCTATTTCATTTTGATTTTGTATCCCCCCATTTTCTTGTTTTGTTTGATTATCAATAATTTTCTCAAATGGCATTAAAGATTGTCTGAAGTTACTGTTTTCTTTTGATTTCAACTCTTATTTTAGTTTGATAGTTAATATTCTCGTTGGATTCGATCACCCCAAATCAAGTATTTTCTTTAGTAACTTCAGAGTCCACAAAAGGTCAAGGAACATATTTTTCCTCTTAACAATCAAATCATTTGATTTTTCATTCAAATTTTAGAATTGTGTTGAAATAATTATAGCCAAATTCAATTCGGTTAATTATTAGTTTTTCTCGTGACAACACTTATATACATTTTCTTATTATAAACATATATGAATGTTATTCTCTTATGTATAAATCATTAGATTATATTTGAATGATCAAGATAAAAAAAAAAGCATACAAATTTTTTAAGCGATTATATAATCATTAAATCAACTTTAAGTTTGATCATCCATTTATGGTTGTATGTTTTATATTTTTTTAATTCTCAGTTTTCACAATAAGAATTTTCATTGATATGTCATCCTCTGTGTGTACGTATAAACAATGAAAAACGAAAAGAGAAAAATATATGATGAGATAAATCATATGATAGAGAGATATAAAAAAAAGAATTGTGAAAAATAGATATATAAATTATAAAACTGAAAGTATTTTATTATTTTTTTTAAAAAGCTCTCTAGTTAAGGATACAATTTTTTGGTGTTGATCCTTTAAGAAAGCTAATAGTCTTTGATTTCTTGTTGTAAGTATGAAAAATACTTCATTAAAGAGAGGTAAAATTTATTTATGTGATCTAGATCTCTATGCTTTAGGGATAAGTTTCGTCATTTTTGACCATGGAACGCCTTACTCTCATAGGATTCATAGTAAAATTAATTAGTTTGAGTTAATTCTATTTTTTCTTAGACAAAAACAAATTATTATTTTAAAAAATTATAAAAGAAAAAAAAGTCACTCGGAATTAACAAATGATGCGGAGTTTATTGCAGAAGGTCATAATCATGATTAATTAACACATTATATTTAAAAAACAATAAAAAAAAACTCGGGAAATAAGTATCAGTACTACTTCTTACATGCAAGTACGATTGAGGAACTGAGAAAAATCCACCATACATAATTAATTAATTTTCACTATGAAAAAATAAAGGGAGAAAAATTAAAAGGTTTGGCAATAACATGTACTTAAGGAGTCAAGGAGTAAGGCCTCCCTCACAACTTAATTACAAATTAATCGATGTTCTCTTCTGTTTCCTTATGCAATACTACGTATATTAATTAATTTCAAAATACTGCATCACATATGGCCCTTGCACCAAATAATTAATCACTCTATGTTCTTGCTCGAAGAAAACTCCATAACACAATTGAAAATCATTGATGTCATTTCCAGCTTCATATTCCATTACTGCATGCTCCATCATCTCATCTCCACAAGGGATCCATGCATTCATCTCATCAAAGGGCAAAGAGGAGATCAATTCCATGGCAACCCAATGATCAGGGCCACTGACTGACGTGGAGCAATCTTTATCGTCCAAGTGTCCCATCTCATACATTTGACCCATTTCAGTGTCACTGATCTCTGCCTCCAATGACTGAATCATGCTCACAAGTCTATCATCGCCATAGTACTCTTCTTCTTGTGTTTCTTCCATTAGTGAGCAGAGAAGAACATTGTTGGCTTCTGAGAACTCAATTCCCAATTCAAAGAGACCCTATGAGGAAGACATGTTACAATGAAAAAACAAGGAGTGACCCTTTTGTCTTTGGTATATGAAAATATAGTTAGTGAGAGACCAAGAAATTAAGGCAGTGGAAAATGTAGGATGGCTTTGACAGGTGAAGAAGGGTCCTTTATATAGGCAAATCCATGGTATTCTAACTAATACGAGGTGGGGCAGCTTTTGCTTGTTGCTATTGCTTGTAGGCCAAATCAATAATAAAATATGTAATGAAAGATAGGATCATATATATAATTGTTCTAAGTAATACTCATATACTTGTGATGGAAAAATTTTATTATTAATTGATGCTTTGACCCACGTGGATGTCTACTTGTCGAGCAACATATATATCAAGGCATCCCATGTGTGCAATATATTGTATTAGGCATTTAGGCTGCCATAATTCACCCACTAATTAATGATATGGTTGCAACAGTGGGGCATCAGAAACCAGACAATATGCCAACTTAATGCATATAATTAACTAACATATAAGAAATAAAAAAATAAATTAAAAACAAGAAAAGCGTGTGTTTGAATCATAGTTTTAAAAATCGATCTAGTGATTGACCCGTTCAGGGTACTGGATTATTGGGTGACCTACATGACAATGTCTTAAAATATTTTTAAAAATTCACAAATTAATATTATTCAATAACATAGATAATTAGATACCAAAATATTAAAAAAACATCATTATCCAAGTTCAAACAAACAAGTAACAAATATCACAACCTGATCCAGGTCATAACAAAGATCCGCATGACTCGGTTTATAATAAAAAATATTAAATTTTTATACTTGTTTTAAAATATTAAAAAAAAACATAGATAATTAGATACCAAAACGTAAAAAAAAATATTATTGTCTAAATTCAAACAAACAAGTAACAAATATCATAAACATAAACTAACTAAGTTTAAGTTCAAGAAACAAAATCATTAATACACAATTATAGAATTTTAAGTCCCAACCAATAATTCATTTTTATCTCATAACACATACTTGTACTCAATTTACTTTTATTCTATATTAATATTATTAATAATTTATGAGTATTTTGAAAATAAATTTTATGTGTTTAAGAAAAAAAAACAATCTCACTCTTACATATATCATTTATCTACTATTAACATACTTAAAGACATAAAAAAATATCCACTTAATTTAAAATTCAAACTCTTTCTTCAAAGTAAAGGAAAAAACCATTTAAAAAAAAATTCATTACCATTTTTAGTTTTTTTACGCTATCTTTGTGCAGCTTGCAAAACACTTTCGCCAAAAAAAAA
>CM023955.1:33623316-33671423 GCA_013407115.1 Glycine latifolia
CCCCCTCCCCCCACCGCGACCAGAAAACCCCCCACCCCTGGCGCCGCGAACAGCCGAGCCCTCACCCTCCCACCACACACCCACCCCTCCACCACACACCACCACCCACCGTAAGTACAGATGACGCTTGGAGGTAGAAGACGGAAGCGCTGAGGCAGAACTGCAGAGGACTTTTTTTTAAATAGCGACCCGGTCCGATTTGTCGGGTCGGCGGTCGAACCATGAACCCGGCCAGGTCGCACAGATTCGCACAGAGTTAAAAGCATGACTGATCCATTAATAGACTCGACCCGGTCCAGCCACCAAGTCACAGTTCGACTAGTCCAATCGGCTGGGTCGGTCCGGGTTTTAAAATAGTGGTTTGAATGGAATAATGTATATGTTTTAACAAAAACATAAATAATTAATCAACAATAATTAACATAAATAATAATAACTTGTTATCTTAATCAAGTTATCCTCGAGTTCTCGACTATGGTCTTAAATATAAAATAAATTATGTTAGGAAAAAAATATTCATCTTCTATGTTTTTATTATCCTTAACAAAAATAAATCACTTTTTACATAATTACTTTATATTAAGATTCATTATCACTAAGAAATTAATATAAATGATTGAAATGTAAAGGCAAACATTAAAGAAATTAATGAAAGATATCCTTAATTGATTGAGTTTGGTATGTCTATATTGAGTGTATGAGTGTGTTAATAATTTAGTTACACTTAATTAATAATAATATTAGAGATAATAATATCCTTGGAATATTTATGATAAGATAGTTATTTATAGAAATAAAATAATAATTGAATAATGTTCAAACAAAATAGATTGAACAATAATAAAATATAATACAATAAAATAATATTTATTTGAATGATTAATTGAATTGATATATGTCATTTAGTTATAGTTTTAGAGGAAATGAATATCAAGTTAGCACGTAGTATCACTCATAGAATCAAACATTTTTTTATTTATATTTATATATATTAGATTAAATGACATAAAGAACATTTCAAAATAAAGGAAGAAGGATCTAATTGAGATCAAATTTTATTTATAGTTAATGGTCATATATAGGTCTAAATTTTTTCTTAAAAGAACAAGGAATAATTATATATAATTTATAATCAATCTACTGAAATTCAAAAGGGGAAAACAACAATTTTCAAACTAATTGAAAATTGTTGTTTTATGATTTTTCCGAACAACAAGATTTTATTTTTCCTTTTCATCAATTGTATTTATAGAAAATATAGTGTATAATTAATTTCTTAAAATATGACAGTTTAGTGAGACTTTAAAAAGAACTTTAAATCCTTTTATAGCATGTTCCCACTACTTTTTTTACTTTCTTAACATAAAAAATCATTATTTTTTTTAAGGAAATGTGTGTTTCACAAAATCCTTTTAATTATGTTATTATCAAAATCTGAAAATTCTACGTGTGGACCAGACTTGGTCTAGGTGGACTCCAAATTCTACACGTCGGATGATATGTAGACTTTGCTTAAAGGAGGAACATGTAAAACAAAGAAAAAGCACTCTGACGCTCAAGTAAATACATCAATTTAGAAGAGAATAACTGAGTGTGAGAAATCGGTATAAGATGTAGAGAATGAGTAACTTGAGTAATGCATTCAAGTCTTAATGGGATGTTGAGTGAGTTAGAGAGAACCTGTAGGGTTGTATTTATAGTGTGGAGTGTGGGTTTTGGGCCTTTATTTGTCAATAATATGTAGATAAGATAATAACAGATAATAGTAGGCAATTATCTAATTTAAATATAAGATAATGTATACCTTATTGATATAATGTTATTTGTAGATAAATAACAATTTGTAGATAACTTGTTAGGATATAAGATAAGGTGGTTGCACCTATTGTTGACGAGGAACCCAGACAAGTGTGTCTGGATTGACACTTGGAAAGTGAATAAACATTATTTAATGTGGCAGTACTGATGTGGAGGGTGTCCACATGTACAGTGACCTCATGATGAAAGTCACATGTCATTTTACTATTTTGGACTATACAAATTACATTCTCAAAATTATTCTAAGAAATATAATATGCGAATATCATTCATGTGTGTTTTAAAAAAAATGTTTGATTACATTTTAATATTCCTGTTGGGTTTAATTTTTAAAATTTAAATAATTTAAATTAAAAAAATTCATGTGTGTTAGGTAATAAATTTTCACATTTCTATGGGAGCTCGAGCAATATTTTCCCACCCCTTGAGAATAGAAATATTGAAAAATATGGTAAAAAAAATTATAACACTTATGACAAATCTGATAAAATTTCATGAAACAAACAACTCATAAGTTTTTTTTAAATATTACTTTAAGAACATTTAACCATTTAATCGACCTCCCAGTGTTTATCATTTGTCCTAAATTAATTTACCTATTATCAATTGGGAATTAAATTAGGGGGAACAATGTGATTAACTATGGCCGATCGTTAATTACATTTTAAGAGGACAGACAATTGAACTTGCATTGTTTAAGAAATTTATTAGAATTAGAATTGGGAAAAAATAAATATGCATGAAGTCACAATCCTAGACTTATTTTTTCTTTCTGACTCAACTCGGCTAATGCCAAAAAAAAAAGAAAACACAAACTAAAAACCAGAACCAATAGCTGAAGAATCAACTAACAAATTAAGATCCCAAAATAGCCACATGCAGGAGGCTAAAGAAAATAAATAATTCCTTGCTGCATGGATATATAGCCCTAGCTTGGCAAGACCATCTGCAACCATATTACACTCTCTAAGCACGTACTTGTAAGACACTGTCATGGGATAGTCACTGCTTGCCTTGATTGCTCGAACTATTTGGAAACACTCATGACTATACCCTTGCAGACACCAATTAATAATCAAGCCAATGGCCTCCTCAGAATCTGATTGAGCCTCAATATCATAGTAGCCACGTTCACGAGCCATTTGTACACCATGGAATTTTGCCCACAACATGGAGAATTGAAGTGTCCCCTCCCATATTGCAGCCAAACCCGGCTATAAAATCATCTTGAGAATCCCTAGTACGTAATTCCTCCGCAAGAAGCTCTAGGCACTTTTAATACTTTGGCTCCATCACAGTTCACCATCATCTTGTTCCCTAGAGTTTGAAAACTGATTGTTGAAAACATATTGATTAAAAAGAACTTGGAGGAGATACTAATCGTGAGATGCACGAATAAATTTGCAGGAGAATTTTTTTTATTATATAAAAAATTTTATTATTTTATATTATTCAAAAGAATTAAAATCAATTCAAATGTCCATAATAAAAACTTAATGTGATTAATTTTCAATACAACTATAAAATTTATTGTGACAATATTTCTCGTAAAGAAGAGGGCTGAGAATTGAAATTGATTGAGATATTTATTAGAGTTACAAGTGGTGGAAAGTAGCTTTGCACAAAGTCACAATCCTAGGCTTCTTTTAATATCTATTTCACACTAAATTTTATGTTCTATTACTCATTTTTCCTAAAGAAACAACTAAACACAATTACTCTCAATCTGATTAAACCTCAATTAATTGCTTAGTTTATGAGAAATTAATTATTTGAAAATACAATTGATCATTCCGATTTGATATTCGAACTTTTAGTCCATAATCATTATTCTTCTGTAAGATACGTTTGTCCCTTTGCAAACCTATTTCTATGCACCAGTAGGATGTCACAATTTCACTAGTATCATTAGGGTTCGTTGTATATAAGGTTTTATCCACTTTGGAGTTAGGTAGGTTATCATGATTTTAACCTTAAAAGCGTCTTCATGAATTAAGAAAAAATAGTGTTTAATTTATAAACAATTTTTATCTCAAGTCCAAAACAACTTAGGATTTTTTGACATATGAATCAATTATAGAGATGACTCTAGTAAAATTCAGGACATGGTAAAAAAAATTAGTGGGTTTAACTAGTTTATAATATAAATATCAAATATCACACAACTTATATATACTCACTCCTCTTATACACTCGATAGACTAATCAAAATCAATTAAGAATATTATCTCATTCATTTCTTTCATACTTTTTCTTTACATTTCAATATATTTTAGTTACATTATCCCTAATTTCATTAAAAATAAAAGAAAATCCCTAAAAAAAGTAACAAACATTTCAATTTTTGAAATTTTTTAATCATCAAAAATTATTTATAATTACTTTATCCATATAAGTCTTTTAATTAGTTATTTCAAATTGTATACTTAATTATAGGCATTAAGTGGGCATATATTGTCTGATTTCTGATGCCCCAAAGATGGAACCATTATAGTGGGTGCATTATAGCTAGCCTAATACCATATATTGCTCTCCGGGAATGCCTTGATATGTTGCTCGACAACTGGACACCAATGGGTCAAAGCATTAAATTTTTCCAGCACAATTATATGAATATTATATCTTAGCACAAGCATATGAATCTTATCTTTCATTACATAATTTGTTATTGATTTGGCCAACATGCAGTAGCTACAAGCAAAACCAACCCCACCTCGTATTATTTAAGGTACCATGCATTTGCCTATATAAAGGTCCCTTCCTCTCCCCTTTAAAAGCCATCCTACTTCTTGCACTGCTTTAATTGCTTCTACTTCTCTCACTTTAACTATTTTCATAAACCTAAGAAAAAGAGTCACTCCTTTTTTTTCATTGTAACATGTCTTCCTCAGAGGGTGTCTTTGAATTGGGAACTGAGTTCTCAGAAGCCAACAATTTTCTACTCATGTCTCTAATGGAAGAAACACAAGAAGAAGAGTACTATGGCGATGATAGACTTGTGAGCATGATTCAGTCATTGGAGGCAGAGATCAGTGACACTGAAATGAGTCAAATGTATGAGATGAGACACGTGGATGATCAAGATTGCACCATGTCAGTCAGTGGCCCTGATCATTGGGTTTGACATGGAATTGATCTCTTCTTTGCCCTTTGATTGGATGAATGCATGGATTCCTTGAGGAGATGAGATGATGGAGCATGCAGCAATGGAATATGAAGCTGGAAATGACATCAATGATTTTCAATTGTGTTATGGAGTTTTCTTGGAGCAACAATATAGAGAGGCTAATTATCTGGCACAAGGGCCATGTGATGCAGTATTCTGAAATTAATTAACTGTAGTTATATATATATATATATATATATGGAAACAGAAGAGAACATGGATTACTTTGTAATTAATTTTGTGAAGGTTTCCTTAAGTATATGTTATTGCCACACCTTTTAGTTTTATCTTGTCTTTACTTTATCTCCCTTTACTTTCATGTAATTTCCTAGCTGAAAATTAATCAGAATGGATTTTCCTCGGTTCTTCGATACTTGCATATAATAAGAAATAGTACTGATTTATTCTTAGTGACTTATTACTTTTTTATTTGTAGTTTTCTTGAAATTATTATTTTCATTTTGTTTATGACAAAGGAATTGAATTAATTAACCCAAACTAATTTTACAACTATCATCGAGCCTAAGTAAGATTGCCTCCAAATAGAGTATACATGTTATATTTATCAAGAAAGGAAAACAAAGTTTACAACTGATCCTAGGAGAGCTTTTTTAAAAGACGAAATAATATTCTTTGACTTTTATAAATTATATTTTTCTGTTTTATAATTAAATTTTTTTTATCTCTCTATCATATCATTTATCTTCTAATATATTTATTTTCTCTTCTCTTTTTCCACTTCACAAACAAACACACCCACATATAAAAGTGAAGTATCAAGTAAAAGCTTTTCTTATGTTAAAAAATGAGAATTATAAATCTAGAACATACATATACGATCATATGTGGCTAATCAAAATTAAAAGTTTGTTAGTGATCATATGATTGCATGCATAAAAAAATTATGTGCAATTTTATTTTAATCTTCATCGTTCAAATGATCTAATGGTTTATAAGAAAATATTTATATATGTAAATGATAATAAAATTTATATATATTTATAAAGATGTAATATCTCTTATACTTTACTGTGACAAAAGAAACCCTATCATGCCATACTACCATGACCTAGTGTGATCAAGGAGGAATCATGCCTATATATGGATTATAACATTTAACTGATCGAATTGTTTTATTAGTGCCTTTTTTGGAGTGGAGTGCATGGTGCCTTTCTCACGTGCCAAAGACAGGTGATACCTATCGTGCTTTAACCACGTGTAAGAAGACTCTAGGTTTCCTTTGGTCTGGATTTATGGTTTTGAAATCCTATATAATTTGATGAAATCTAGAGATCATGATTGGTTTAAGACGGATCATCTTGATCAATCGATTACAATTTAGTTTATAGGCCGACAAATATGTGTTTTAGAGGTTAGTCAATATATGCATAGGTGATCATTCCAAGGTTGAGCCTTCATTGATATTATGTTCAATCAGCCTATCTAAACCTTTCATAACGTCTTAAGTACTAAGTTTGAAAGGTGTAAGTATTTATTATGCTTGATTGACCTACTTGGACAATCTACAACCTCTCAAGTGCTAAGCTTAGAAGGCATAAGCACTTGTTAGTTCAGCCAACTTATCCTAAATAATCCTCACAACCCTTTAAGTGCTAGGCCTAAAGGCATAAGTGTTTGTTATGTTTGGTTAGTCTACCAAGAACGACCCATAATACTTTGAACACTGAGCCTAAAAAGACATACGTACTTGTCATGTTTGGTTGATCTACCTTGAACAATCCAAAACTTAAATTAACTTAGAAATGCACATTTTAAATTATTGTTTTACGATTTCAAAACTTATTTGGTAATCTTCTTTTTAGTTGCGACCGAGTTGACAGACTTAAGGTTGTGGACATAGTGATTGTGTGTCGAGTTTGAGCTTTCCAACTTGCAAATCTTCCTTTTATTGTGTTGTTCACACCTCGAAACCGAGTTTTTGGTGGGGAAGCCTCCTCATGGCATTGTGCCTCTATTGTCTAGCAAGTCTAATTGCATTCTCGGCTTCTATCTCGATCCATTTCACGATCTTGATCTTGTGAAGGATCCTTATCTTTAATGAATCTCTGCAACTGTCCATTTTGGATCAATTTTACTATCTTGTCCTTAAGGGTAGTGCATTCTTCAGTGTTGTGACCAGCCACTCGATGATAGCAACAATACTTAGACTTGTCAACTCCTAGTGAAGGTCGAATTTTTTAATCGAAAATTGAATAAGCTCTACACTACAGACTTCTTCTAGTACTTAACTTCAGCTTTCCTTTAGTGGAATGTAGCGGTTGAATTTGGACTTAGGCCAATGTTGTGAAAATCTGACCGGATCAGTCGGTCGGACTAGTACCTTGGCTAGTCCAAGCTAGTTGGATCAATCATGCAACTGGTTTGATTCGACCCGCTTCTACTAAGCCGATTTTCATAGAAACCAATGACTCAGTTTAGTCTTGTCACTCAAACTAGGTTAAGCACATAGTATTTTTTGCAAAAAAATATTAAACAATGAAGTTTTCACGTTTCCTCTCTAGTTGTTGTTTTCCTCTGGTTCTCGCAACTTGTTGGCAATCGTTCCCTTAGTTGTTGTTTTCTTCTAGTTCTCACAACTTGTTGGCATCACTATGCCACATGAGGATTAGACCTATTGTCACCACTACATGGAAGCACCCAAGGACGAAGTGCAAACCTGTTGTGTCACTGCAGTGCACCGCATGGAGGCACCCATGGTGAATGCAAACGTATTGTCATTGCTACAACACATAGCTTAAAAGCTTTGTGCTGCTAGAGCCTGGAGTTAGCACCATTTGGGGTTTGTGATATTTGTGAATAACTTTAGGATTTTTTGGACCTTTCGATTTTTCCACCTGCGGCCCAAAACTAATACTCTAATAGTGTGAAATGTGTGTCACATTGCAAGTAGCCAAATAGGTAACAATATGACTAGATATATGTTAAAATTTTGTGGTGGTGGTTGATAATGTTGCAACTTTCTTATCAAATGGTAGGTACCTAATTATCTATAAGCCACCATATTATCTACAAGCTACAGATTATCTAAAAGGTACACATTATCTGTAAGCTTAATTATCTATAACTTGCAATTATGTGTTAGCCATTATCTACAGGTTAATAATTACCTACAAGAGTTGTTACTCATTGTAACAGCCTTGACAAACAAGGATTAAGGGTTCTCCCTCCACGCTATAAATACCAGGTTCCACCTAGCGATAGCAAAGTGGATCAGCCCACCAATAACGGGTCAGGCTGGCCCTAGCCCACAAAAAAAAAGGGTGGACCGGGCTAGCCCACTTTACAAAGTGGGCTAGCAATGCTAATCCGCCTCACTTTTTTTAGTGGGCTAAATGGGCTAGCCCACCGGGCCAAGTCCATTTTGTCATCCATTTGAACCTATGAAGATGGCAAAGTGGGCCAACCCACCAAAAACGAATCGGGCTAGCCCTTGCCCACAAAAAAATAGGTGGACCGGACTGGCTCACTCCACTTTTTTAGCGAGCTAAATGGGTTGGCTCGCTGGGCTAGGCCCATTTTTCCATCCCTAGTTTCTCCTAACCATTCACACACCAATTCAATCGAGAGACAAATACTCTCAACACTCATTCACGAACACTTGAGTGCACATATGCTCAACTCATAACTTGCACTCACACTCTCACACAGGCTCGTTCTTATACATTATTCTCACATAATTTATGTACTTACTTGAGCATCGGAGTCCTCTTCTTTGTTTTGCAGGTCCCCCTCATAACAAAACCAACTCACCGTCCGATGTACAGGATCTGCAACCTATCCTGGTCACATTCACCCTGACATGCACCACTTCCAGATTTTGGTAAGAACAATATCTTTTTTGCTTATAATCAAAACTGAAAGAAGTAATTTTTCAGCAACATTGTGGGATATTAATGAGGTCATGGAGAGGATTAAACTTCAAACTTGGCAATGGCTTAAAGCCAATGGTGCAATCAATTATCCTCTATCATGTTGGTTTAAATCTCCAAGAACATGTATGTAAGCATGTTGAACCGTTGGCAGAAGTTACTGTTAAGATTCAGGGAAGCTTATCCGAGTTTTCAAGCTACATATATTTTGATTATATTTTCGGTTACTATCTGTCTTTCAAGTTTTTGGTCGACTGGTTGGTGAGAAGTTGTTGTTTGAGAAAGTATTGTGAGGGTGGATCCTTGTGGTAAATCTGGCTTTTACAACTAGATCAACAGTCAATTTTTTATGTCAGTGCTAAATCATGGACCGGCCACTACGTCAAACTTAGTCAGAGGCTATAATCAGATACCGACTAACCAAACTTAGTAACAAGCAAAATCATGGACCGATTACCGAACCAAACTTAGTTACACGTCAAAATCAATCACTGAAATGATGTGTAAAATAGTGATGCACAAGGACAAGTGTACCCTATACAATAATAACATATGACCTTAGTCCACATATCAAACCCAAAGGATCAGTCATATTCCCAAATAATCGATTTAATTAACTAAGTAATTGAGAAAAGAAATTAAAATTAATTGTCAATTATCTAATGCAAGATTAAATCTAAATGAGCAAGATAAGTGTAAAACATAAGATAAGATGAATATCCAAGGATTATGAATTCATGCGTACCAATATCCCCAAATCTTAATTCTAACAAAATTCTTTCAAAATGATCGTTGACGTATTTAATTTAAGCCAAAGGATTAAGTTCGAAGATGAAGGTGATTAATCAGTTTCCAATTGATCACGGGAGATTGTCCAACCAGCCTATTTAAGTGATAGCCAGCATGTCTTGATCACAGCCGTAATCAATCCATCATGGCTTTGATGACTAACTTGGTGAATGATCAAAGCTTTGATGAGTTTTCACAGCTTTCCGATGCTAAACCATGATCAATTCATAATGGCTTTGATAACTGATCATGACCTTGATGACTAATCCAAGTCCAACTTCATCAGGTTTTTGGCCTATTTTGAGCCCTTTTCTCCAAATGCTCGTTGATCACATGTCTAACATAACTAGCTTCATGCTATGAGTTCTACCAACGATTCATATCATGAATACATGTAATTGGCCTAGAACTACACATAAAAAGGTGATCAAAATCCAGTTTATCATCAAACACTTAAACAAACTATTGTTGTTTGTTACATTTCAATTGTGTCAATTAAGCCCATTAAGTTTTCTCTTATGTGCAATTAAGTTTTTACATCCTGCATCTATGGTATATTTAAGTTATTAATTTTCTTATAATAGAAAAACATTTCTTTTGTTATTTAATTTGTTGTCATAAAATAATACTTTACCCAAAAGAATAATCTAAGAGCATCTTCAATGGTGTTGATATAAGTAATTCAATTTATGTCACCTCAATTTTTAGCAACTCGATTAATTTTCTCTCCAATGGATATTTTTATTAATAAGTTGTTTAACTTATAAATATTATATTCTTCTCTAAGCAACTCATGAGTAATAGTTGCTTATATAAGCAATTCTCTTCAATTTTAAACAACTTAAAATTACATATGACACTCTAAAAAAATATTTTTTGTTAAGCAACTTCAATTGTAGATATTCTAACACATGACAATTATGTCAATAGTGTCAAAATACCCTCAAATATTATATGTTTTTTAATTGATAAATTATATTTACTCACTATCATATTGAATGGGGTGTATTGAATTAGAATTTTAAAAGACTTTTTTAACATACAAAAATCACGTAAATTTTAAAAGACTTTATGAGAATGTAATGATTTTTAAGATTTTTTTTAAAAAAAATTATGATTTGAATTTTATAAATTATATGAATTTCAAAATTTAAAGAATTTCATAAATTTATTGTATTCAACTTTTGAATACATTAAATCATATTCAATCAACAATTTAAGCTAATAAATTAAGTTTTTGTTACCGCTAAGTTTAAAAGTCTATTAAAAAAATCAATCAAATATTTATATTGACTATGGAAGCCAGTTAAGCTTTTCTCGTTACTGAAAGTTTAAAAAACGATTGTCAATGTCAACGTGTATCTCAATACCCAATAATTCTTCTACCGGGTAGAATCGTGGGACCAAAGGCAAAATTGGTTTACTACAACTCTCCTGTCACATGATTCAATTGCAATTAGCCTTAATGGACCAACGTGACTCAACTAATTGAAATGCGTGAGTAAAAATTAAAACCAGCCAAAAAATACAATTGGCTTAAAATTATTGGCTTCATGAAAAACAAAAGAATTAAGTACTTGAATCAATCAGATTCAATAACGATTACGTGAAATTCGAAGAACAAATAACCAAAACAATAACGATTACATGAAACTAGAAGAAAAATTATTCAAAACAGTAAAAAGCTTTTTTCATTTTAAGCTGCTATGAAGAAATAAGAAAAAGGAAAAAAAAAACCTGTACATGACAATAATTAATTTAACATGTAATTATTGAAGGTTATGAGGAAGGTTATAGAGTGTTGTACATTAATATCTGTATTACTTTTAAGAAAGAAAAAAGATTATGAGAATGAGAGAAAAAGAAGAAGAAAAAAAGAATTCAAGAAAGTCTAAAGATTTTTTTGGAATTATTTTATGTATATTTTTTATTGAAAAATCATATGAAATCTATATTAAGATAGAATCCATGAAAATCTTTATATTTTTTAATACCAAAGAATTTGTAAAGTTATAAAAAAAATATTAATTAAATATCATTATGTTTCATTACACTCTTTAAAAAATTATAATAATTCTAATTAAATAACATAAGATTTATTTGTATCATTTAAAAATCTTAATTAAATACCTTAAAACATTATATATATATATATATATATATATATAATCTTTTACAATAATCCTTCAAATTCCTAATCCAATACACCCCTAAATCCAATTTGTGCCACCTTAGTCAATTCTATTAAACGTTGGATGATATTAAGATGGAAGGATTTGATTGTAAATTAGTGAAAAATTAAAGAACCTAACTGATACAATTGTAAATTACATAATCATGATATCTAAAATACTAAAAATAAAGTCAAGCCTTAAAAAAGTTATCCCTTACAATATATATATTTTTTATGTTGTATCTTACAATATCAAAATAATACTCTTTCAAAAATACACTAAGCACTAATTAGATTATAAGCTAATATTGATGATTATTTTCCAAGATATAAGGTTGAACGAGTAGTTAGTTAGAAAAGGAAAAAGAAAAGCTGATGATTCTAACAAAACTAACAAACTAATATTTATCATTATTCTAATTACATAAATGCATAGTGAGGCCAGAGCACTAAGCAAAAATAAATGTGCAAAGCATCGATCCTGTTGCTAGAAGACCATCTTTTGATCAAATGAGTGGCATAATTATAGTTGTAACGCAATCTCCATGATCATGTTTCTTGTTACAATGACTTTTGACCAATATATGTTCTGGTGGCATGTAGAAATTAGAATCACCCTTTGCAATTAAGAATGGTACAAGATACTCTCTGGCTTCAGACCATGGAGTTCAAAGATTAGCATCGGTTGTCAAAATTCAATTCAATTACATAAAATATATGCTTAACTCCCCAATGATGTAGTCTTACCAATAAGGGTTGGAGTTGGCCCCAGAAAGGATGCATATCACATGGCAGTGGGTTCCTTCACCATCCACTAAAAGTGATATATTCGAGGCATCTAATCTAATCTTAATTAAAGCCCACAAAAATGAAGTAGTGGCAATATTGTACATCAAAATGTGAGTTGGCTGGTCACAAACGATGGTATATATCATCAAGCTCTTATTAGTTGAATTGGGTCCACTTGCTTTCATGCCTTAACTATTCATTGGAGGCATATCTTTTCAAAATCCTACATGCACAAATGTAAAAGGTAGCCAAAATCTTAGAGAACCCCACAATCCAGATTTTCAGTACGGTCAATTTTAAAATAGGATGATATGGAGATTTTTTCCATCCTTTTTCTAGAGATTGGACATTATCAATATAAGTGTGGTACCATTTTTTTCTGCATCAGAACCTTATCTAAAATTAAAGAATTTAAAGTGGGGAAAAGATAATCTCCATATACTATAGTATTTTTTTCATACAACAAAACTCCATGTTATAGTTTATAGTAGGGGTGCCTTTGTAAATTATAATTACTTATTTTTTAGGGATTTTGAAGAGATGCCTGTAAATCCCAAAACTAGAGTGAAGGCATTAACATTAATATTAATAAATGTAACAACTGATCAGATGAGAAATAAAGTGAAAAAAAAATGGTGCAAAAATAAGATGAAAGGGGAAAAATACATGTATAGTAATAATAACTCAAAGTCCCCTTACCTTTCTATAATTATACTCTATTTTAATAGTAATAGCAGTTAGACACTCTTAAATATTAAACAATTCGTTAGCCCACGTAATTTTTTTCTGTCTTTTTTTTTCTATCACATTGATCATATATACCATCCATTTATATCTATATTTCTTTATCTCCTCTCTCTCTGTGGCTCTAGGTGTTAAGTGTTATATAGCATTAGGTATCCATTTATATATTTATTTCATTTTTAAACTCCATGCTTACAAAAGACTTACCTAGAACTTCCCCTCGCACTACCACCTAGAACTCCACCCTTATTAGTGAAGCCATGAAGGTGCCACCGACACTGAGTCACTTCACAATACAATTCTATATTCATCGTGACTACAGAAAGGCATAACGGTCAAATACATGTAGCAGAAGATTCACCTCCATTTCGATCATATAAGAGAAGTCAATACACAGCACTCCAAGTGCACCCCCTCTAGTTCCTAATGACTTAAACTTTTTAACTATTCTTACAATTTCTTACTAAAAATGTTCTTAATATTAAATTAAAAAACATTGGACTTTTTATATTTTTAAATATTAAATTTATTTTTTTATTTTTAATTATTATTATTATTATTATGATATGCTCATTTGAAAATCGAAGTGTTTAGTGAAGGCATCCTTTATTATAAAAAATACATATTCTCTTTTCTATCTAATAATTTTACTAGATTTTTTTTATCATTTTCTTCTTTTTATACGCGATGTAATATATTTTTTTCATATCTCTTTTTACTACTTAAATCCACCCATTTTGGGTGGACGTGGAGTATTATCCCATCCCTATATATCCTTAACCACATATGGATCAATAAGCTCTGACAATGGGCATCTACTAGCTAGAAGATCAACTATTCAGTTAGATTGAAGAATACCTTTAATACTATATATGAAAAGTAAATGACATCATAAATATAATATGAATAATCAATCAAGAGGACATGCAAATTAATATATACTTAGTGTTGCAGTTTTACTAGTTAATTGGTCATGTAATAAAATTTTATGCTCTATCATAAAAATAATTCTTATTCAGCTTAACCACGATGTCAATAGATTAATTGACACAGTTATTTTATCTTAATCAATTATTTTAATATACAGACAAAAAAAAAGAAATAATTATTATTCATCTGATAATTCACCGTAATTTTAATCATAATGTATACGTACCCAAAAAAGAATTTATGTTATCCATTTTCTCACTTTTCTTCCTTCATTCTTATCATTCTGGAACCTTGATACACTATCAATGGTACTGAAGCTTCCTATTTGTATTCAATGGCAATATTCGTATCTTTAAACTTTTCATAATACTTTTTTTATTATCCATTCTTTTATATTTTTTTTCCATCATTTGTTCTACAATTTTCTCCATCTATTTCTTTATTAAGAAAGATATTGTGAGAAGGAATTGTTAAAAAAATAGCATTATTCTATCTATTCAGAAGTGATTCTTTCTGCTTTGGACGCATAGAGTATAGACCACCAACAAGTCATTCTATAAATAAACTATTCCCCACTTTATTTACAATTCAGTCACTGTTATACACAAAACTATTCCCTACTTTATTACAACTCGACGTTTCACCCACTGAAAGCTTTGTCTTTTCATGTTTCCTTTTCCCACTCACAAATATTGAGGTTTTTGGGTCAGATTCTATGATTTCCACGAGATATTGCTTACTTCAAGCCGTCCTTATTGCCAGAGCACACGAGCAATATCGATAGACACATTTTTCTTTAATTATTGCTATTAATAACTTTTTCTCTATGCTACATTGATATGCAACATGATCAATGAATGCAACAGAGTTTTCTTGTGTGCACATGTGCACATGAGTCATGACTGTCTGGCTCATGATGGATGAAATGTCCCCTTCTTGAGGTGACGTGGCACCCAATGAGTGCCTATATAAAGCCCCCATCTTGATCATACACCCATTCATCTTAAGCTTGTTCTCTCTTATTAAACATTTCTATATTCTCTCTCTATTATTTTTCACCATTTTTCTCTCTTTTGCAAAGAAAATAATTTAATTAGTCAATTTGTACCAAAATGGCTTCTCAAGTTTGTGAGACTTTGGCTTTCATCAACGGTGATGATGGGTTGAAAATCAACGGTGCTCTTCTAATGTCATCATTGATGGAAGAGCCATCACCAAGTGATGAGAGTGATGATGATCGATTGGATAGCTTGATTAGGTCCTTTGAGGCTGAAATTAGTGGAAGCAAGATGGGGGATCATCATGATTCATCGTCCAAAGGGTCAGAAATATTGATGAGAAACAATATTATGGAAGAGTGTGCAACTCAATCATGGAATAATAACATGGGAGAGATTGATGGAGGGGAGTGTTGGGCCAATTCATCTTCAAGTGAATTTGGGGTGGAATGGGTAGACATGGATTTTGTGCCATCATCCCCATTTGAAGATAGGAGCTGGTGTCTTGACCCTTGTGGGGATGAGTATGCCATGGCAAACAACTTCAAAGGGTATGATGGATTTGCCTTGGGAGAACATGGATACAATTCCTTGTGGCAAGACATGGCATGCAATTGATCATGCCTTGCTAATTTGTGATGTTGTTCATGTAAATTCATGTTGTAATCCTAGCTCAAAATGATTTTATAAGAAAAAAATTGGGATGAGATTATGTGCAAAAGAAAGTTCTTTGACATGTCAAATGATCTTCACTAGACAATAAACAAGCAAAGGAAAGAGAGAGAAAAAAATCTCTTTCATCTCTTTTTTCAATATTTCTCTCTATTTTTTTGTCTTTTTGTTTTTTGTTAACAGAACAAAACACCATAACATGACACAGAGAACACTTGAAAGCTACGAAATTATTTTACTCATTCTGTGAATGTGTTGTAAAAGAGTAACGGTGGATTTGATTTTCCGGTCTCTCAAATTCAAAACATGTATACAGAAAAACAATAACTTCCTCTAAAAAAACAACTAGTTAGTTCTTGATACGTATACTTACTGTAAATTTTAATTAAGCACGCAAAATTATGAAGTTATAACTGCAAATCAAAAATTAATTAGTAATATGCAGCAAAACAAAATTAACTAGTAACAAAAAGATTACCAAATTTATATCTTGTGGTATATGTATTTTTTAACAATTTTAATAAATACTTTTAATTAAAAATTATATTCTGCTGTTTATCTTTTTAAAGCATATTTCTCCTTTTAAAAGAATCGGATCAGAAACTATTCTATAAAGTATAGAAAACAAAAGGGAATGTATGAACATATTCTTAGAATAAGTTTTATTTAACTTGTTTTGCTTATTAACATTTTATATAGACATTGAATTTCATTGATCCAACCGACCAACCATTGGTTTAAGAAGTTATTATTAAATAGATATATAAAAGTACATGTTGGTCATAAAGTTAACTATCTATAAATATTCAATTCTTCTAAAATATGACATACATCATCATTAAGTTCATATCACATAATATAATGATTAGATTTATCAAATTTATATTTTAGAAAAAATTATTAAATTGTGAAAGTTTTACTTGAAGGAGCAACTTCACCTATAGACGAGATAGGATATAGATATTATTATACTTGAAAGATTTATCACTGTAATTGAGGATTTGAGGTATCGATGCATCCACAAAATTCATATCCATGTGAACTCTTCTGGTATCTCAATTTAATTTAATTTTGGTAAGGCTTCTTTTAAAGAAACTGAGAAAGTAAATATATCAACGCATAAAATCATTTAAGGCAATCGTTGTCCATTTTTCTATTAGCTTTCGAAAAATAATTTCCAGAAGAAAAATATATAAAATATTAATAAAACTAGGGGATCTAAATAACAATTGTCTATTCATATACTTGTTGGGCCCATATTATTCACATTCCTTTTTATGTATTAATCCTAAACATAATAATTTATGTATTACTCTAAAAATTTCTGATGTGAGTACCTTACCTAAAATATGAGACTCAAATATAAATGTACAGTCATTAAATTAATATTTACGGAAAAAATGATACTCAACTTGAATTTAACACTATCTAATGTTATCACAATAAAAATTTCAGAACAACAGATATATTATACTTATTAATCAATATTATGCTTATTATTATGTATGTGCTAACTTGTGCTTATTTTTTAATTTTTTTTAAGTGTTTATTGTAATATTATACTTGCAATGATTAAAAATAGGAAAAGACGAAGATTAAATTATATTTAAAAAATAGACATTTTTGCCCTTGAATGTGTAGAGCGCAAACTAATTTGTTTGTATCACATAGATTTTTTCATTAACGATAACGAACGAAAATTAAAAGATGAATAAATTTATCACATTTTTTTTACCTTCAAAAATTAAAATTTGAATTTTTATTTTTAAGATTGAAATTGTCAATACCATACATTTTCAAGTACCAAAATAAATATTTACCCTATAATAGAAAATATCATGTGCATATTGGGATGTTTTTTATTTTTACTTTCGGATTTGCCTCCTGCGCTTCCCATGTTGCTTCCGGATTATTCCAAAAGCAGTTGCCGCCTATCTGTTACTCTATAAGCTAAGCTGGATCGAATCAGTGATGGACTTTTCTATTCCGGTTATAGGCCCCGCCCACGACTTGTAGACTCGGGTTATGGGCCTTAAGCAATCTGTGCAAGCTCAACCATATAAAGTACTGGTCGCCGCCACATTCCTCCGCTAATTCAAGGTACAGATTGCAACGTTGGGGATCACAAACCCAAGCATAGTAAAAAATGTATGTATTTCGCTTCGTTGTTAGTTGCTCTCACTTCTAATTGGGTTTTCTTTTATAGCTTAGGAATTTACCCCTAAATAAAAGGTTTTTTGGTTTCTAATATTGAAAAACGATGAGGATGAAGAATCATGTGTGTTGCTGATCCTGGTCCAATAACTGCCCGGTTAACTACCGAAGGCGGTTATTTGTTGCTGGATTTGATGTTTTCCTTTACTCAACTGAGATCTTCTTTATCAATTTTTTTTTCGAAAAAAAAAGGTCCAATATTTTTATGAATTGTTTTGTAATTTGTTTTTTTTTTTATGTGGTGGTAGGAGAAATAAAAGTGTTATATTAATGTTATGTGAATGGGGCAGTGGTAGAAAGTGATGAACAATGCAGGTACTTCTGATGACACGTCTTGCGTTGTTCTCTTGGTGCAGCCAATGTGGCTGTGCCGAGCTTCTGCACTGTGTCTGCGTGAATTACACTAACATCTGCTACTGATGTATTCACTGTCCAAAGTTGTTTCTCGTCTCAATTTGCAATCACAGATTGTGCTGTTTTTTTTTTTTTTGGTAAATAGAACGTGTGCAATCACAATATGTGTACCTACTTGAAATTTATGATTTGAATTTTTATGTTTTTTAAGATATGAAATGCTCTAGGATAATATCATAAAACCTATTTGATAAGTGTGTGTATGGATGAAAGTAAGAATTTTTAATTTCCAAGTTGAAATCTCTTGGACCTTTCTTAGCATTACTTCAGGTGCTTTTGTATTTGATTGAATCATAAAGAAAACAACTTGGTCATCTTCTTCCCAATTCTACTACTACATAGTCTGAGCTAAAAGAAGAAATGGAACACAAACATATTGGATTCCTCTCTGATGTTGCAGGTCCAAAGGGATGCAGTTTTATGTTTTATGGAATCTTTGGATGGATACATGCAGGTCCTCTCAGCAAACTTCATGTCATTTGCTGATGGTGAACTGTGAACATCATGTTTCCAATGGCATAGGTCCTTTGGCTGGTGCACTAGCAATTCTTCAAGATGCTAGCTAGCAAAGGAACTGAGATTGTTATTCCACAACTGAAGTTCTTGCACAGGGAAGATTTGGAATTGTTGCTGGGCTTGTAAAGTGGGGTTATAGAGTGATTACCTACACCAATCAGAGGATTTGCTGCTGGGTTTGTTTCAGCTTCTATGGTATTTATTTGCTTCAAAAATGGACCTGCCAATCTCAGCCACTCAAATATTAACTTGGTATTTTGATCAAACTATATAACAAGCTGCTTTTGTTGGAGTTTCAGCGAATGCTAAGTGGGGTTAGTTTTGGGGTGAACCTTTTGACTTCTAAGGTGTTGATTATAAGGAGATTACCACATGATATATAACAAAGTAACATTACTTCCTGACTATTTAATTATAAGAATAGCTCCTTCAGGGTGCATCTTAGAACTAATTTTGATGTACATTTTAAGTGGCATAGCTGAACTCCTATTAAAATCAACCATATTGGCTAGTAATTTGAGAGCCTATCAACACATACACTAATATCAACACCTTGGAACTTGGAAGTTCCCACTGATGCAAAGCAGCTGAAACTGAATCCAAAAATTAGACAAAAGATGTTTTAACATCAGATTTACTAGAAGAATTTTTCAATTTAAATATTTGATTGGCCTCAACGTCGGTGTATATTTCAGCTTTAATTTTGTTCTTGAATCATTGGATAATTATTGTATGTTTGTAACTAGTTACTTTAATTGTAATTATAAGAATGATTTAATTTTTCATTTGATCCTTATTGTAATATAGTTATAAAAACATTTCCTTTTTAGTCCCTCACATAACATTTTTAAGTATGATATAAATACAAACTAAAATAGATTAAAATAATATATATATATATATATATATATGAACTAAAAGGAAATGTTTTCAAGTAGGTTGGGATCACTTAATTCAAGAGTGAATAAGTCTAAAGAGTTACTCTTAATTTTTTTAAATCCAATGGCTTAAATTAAGGTTAAATTTTAAAGTGTTACTCTTAATGAAGCGCGTGACCTTTGTCTTCCATTCTTCCCCTTTCATCTTCTCGTCTTCGCATCCTGTAACAATCTCCTCCATAATTGGAACTCTTCAAACTTTGTGACGCTGACAACAGGTACACTCTCTTCATCCCGTGACAATCTCCATAACTTGAATCTCTTCTCGTCTTCTTTCTAGTTCTTTGTCTCATGCGAATAGTCCTCACTCGCTCCTTTTCTTGCATTATTTCTTTTACACTAACAAATCAATTATTGTCTGTTGTTAATGTCACCCATTTCACTACACTGCCATCACCACCCCAATTGAAGACGCCACTACCTAGTCCTCTGAGAATAGAGAGCCCCAACCTAAATTATCGTCATCCATAATCAGCCTTGTTCAGAACCCACACATATCACAAACAAAAGGGAGAAAAAAGGATGAGGAAAAAGTGACTCAAAATGGTAAATTTGAGAGTGGGCTTGAAATATCACTTAATAAGTTATTTGGTCAAAAGGAAAGCATGCCATGGATGTAGAGAACACGCTCACAACAAAAGGACTTGCAAGAAGATAAAAAAAAAAACAGAATGATCAATATTTCAGGTAATATTCTTGTTTTCCTATTTTTGAATATGATTAGTACGTAGTTAACTATTGTTAGATTAGATTCTGTTATTTTCTGCTCTTGTTATGTAGAACTGTTAATTGTTACAGATCATGTATTTTTTTTTTCATTATCACAACTAATTAATATTTAATTTATGCTTATGCAGGTCTATATGATGCAGGAGTATTTTCTTAGCTCATGGAAGATACGCAATTTTTGTCTGGAGGCTATTTTAAGTTTTGTTAGAAAATATTATATGTACTGGAATTTGTTTAGGTTAGTCATGTTGATTCTATAATTGTGCAGAGGTTGTTTTGTTGTGGTAGAGAATTTTTACTACCTTTTCTATTTAGCAGTAAATTGTGAGCCATCAATGTTTTACTCATTTAGTATGAAAGATTTTAGCATGTTAGTGTGAAGGCTTACCTTGATGATTAGCTTAAATGACTTAAATTTAATATAATGAGTGTTGAACTTCTCCTATACTGATATCAAATTTGAAATTTTCGGATAATTGATTCAATGCAAGCTTTGTGCATAAAGGTTTTTCTGTCAACTATTGACAATATATTCAATGTAATTTTGGTTGGGGGGTTGTTTCTTCATAACAATACCTTTTCTGTAATACTGGATTGATGTGGTCACTTCTTGTGGCCATATTGGATTGATGGTACTGGATAATTTTGCTGTCATGGAGTGCAGATTCTAATAGTAATGATCTCCACTTCTTGGCTAGTGATCTAAATATATGGTATTGCTTATTTTGTTGGAAGGAAATGTGTTAGGGGGTAGAAGTCCAACTTCAAGTCTCAACATTGTTGCTACGTGAACTAGAGAAGCTTTATAAATGTATTGAAGTATTATTTTGTAAGCACTTTCATGTATGTACTTTCCATTTTATTTCCTTTTGTATTTTTGGGAATTATTATTTCCATTTGAATGCATGCAGTCAAGAGGAGCACAAGTTCTTAATTGATCAAAGAAAGAAAAAGGTATATGGATACCACCCTTATAACATATATATGGATAAGATTTTATTCTTTATTACAAATTGAAATTTCAGATTATTTCTTTCCTCATTTTAATTGAGTAATGTTGTCACAGTAATCAAAGATAGAGTCTAACTTTATAAATATTACCACGCATTTCTACAATAATTACTTAGAGAATTTCAATTCAAATGGGATAAAACAGATACTTTTTATTGCTGTAATTTGACTATTGATAGTTCATCTTACATAGAATGCACCCATCACCACTAATGGTTGGGAACTAGTACCAAATTGTTACATTGTAGTCGTTGTTCAGAAACGAAAACTAAGAATTCTTATTAAGCACAAGGATAAGCAAAGCTACATGCCAAGTCGTGCACCATGTGTTGATATTTGAGATGAGATTGTGAGCTCTCCAAACTAAGAAATAGGGCTTAATTTCGCTTTTAGTCCATTATATTTTATAATAGTTTTGTTTTAATACATTAAAATTTTAAAGTTTTATTTTGTTCATTTATATTTTCGAAATGTATCGTTTTGATTATTTTTTCAATTAACATTAACATCAATAACACATTTAATCTAAGTTACTTAAAGTGATGAACCTAATGATAGATACGAGGAAGTTGAAAAAAAAGGAGGAGAAAAAAAAGGAAATAAGACAAAAGAAAAGAAAATAAGATAAAAGAAAAGAAATGTGAAAGAAGGAGGAGAAAAATAAAGAGAGAAAGAACTAATTTTTTTCAATATTTCATTAAAAACATTAAAGTTATGTTAACTTTTAAATTTTTTCAAATGACCAAAATAATACATTTCGATAACATAAAAAATCAAAATGAAATTTTTAAAACTTAATGTACCAAAACAAAACAACTATGAAATATAATGGACCAAAAGTGACATTAAACTATTAAAATAATTAACTTTACATACTAACAACTAAAAATTGTCATTATCTTTATTTTATTTTAAATAATAAATGACTAAAAAAATATCATATCCTCCAACCTCTTTTAGATTTAAGAAGGTAAAAAATGCACTACCACATAGATGAGTTTAAGTATAGTAATTAAAAATAAAATTATTTGTAACTAAAATAACTGAATGAGTTTAATAATTTGAATCTTGTGAATAGATAAAAAAAAATGTAATTAAGAAAACAGATTTTACTAAAAGTGAATAATCAAATTCTATTGAAGAAATTGATAGATACTCAAGCTCCAATTTTATGGTGACAAAAATTAAATTATTATGAATTTAAATATAAATCTAAATAATTTAAAAATGAAATTAGAACAAATGACATGAAATAGTACAGACTAATTAATGTTTTTTATATGAATTAAAAGAACTTCTAAAAATTCATTTAAACAACTTAATGAACAAAAATATCAATTCTAAAACCCTAAAATTTTCAAGATTACACTAAAATTTACATGAACATAACTTTCTAAGGCATAAAGTAAATGTAAATATAAATGTAAAAAATGTAAATATATAATACTCCCTCAATGGCCAACATATTATTGATGTGTTGTTTCTCATCATTTACTATAAATAAACAATTATAGATATGTTGTTGAGTTTTTTTTTATCATGATATCGATACGAAGTAACCTTCGTCAAAAATAATGATTAATCTTCATCAGAGATCATGAGCACATTCAAGGTGAGTATTCCTTTTCCAATATAATTTATTTCATTCCCAAAACCTGGAAAAATATAGGAATCAAAACCAACTTTTTATAATAAGATAGTTATGTTGTTATTAATATGTAATATAGAAGAAGAAAAAATGTTTTTGTTCTACATACTTTTAGGCTTTTAGTTAATATTGATTTTGATTCTATACTTTTAAATGGATGAAATTACTCCTTCTATTAACTTTGTGACACTAAAAAATCATCATTACCTAATAAGTTTAAAAATGAAGAAAGATTGAATTCAAGTATTTTTAAAAGTTAGAATACTAAATTCACTGATAAGTGTAATATAGTTTTATACTGTTATCCAAACACAAATCATAATTACTTTAAGATAACTATTTTAAAAGTCAATAAACTTAACATACATAATATGTAATGATTGGATGATTGTGTAAAACTTTTTATACTATCAGTGCATATCTTTTTCTCATTAAAATATAATAATCAATATCAAATTTAACCAAAAATGCAATATTCGAAAATACATTTTCCCCTATTGTTATATATGTCATCCCTATTATAGTAGATGTAGATATATAAATCTACCTAAAATTTAAAAAAATTAGGTCCTAACAGTTAGGTCATTAAAAGAAGAAAAATTAAAGTTTTGTCCCTAAAATTGTAAAAAGTGCAACAAATTAGTCCTACCATTAGTTTTATATGTTAATTCAAATTATTATACCTATGTGACACTTTCGATGATGATGTGACAACTGATTGTTGTCACATGTCAAAAAATTGACTTTTCTGTTTGATTTATGAACTTAGCAACTTACCGACGTTTTAGTCCTTGAACTTAATCACTTGGCATTTTGGTTCCTGAACTTAGCACGCATAGTCATTTTGGTCCCTTAAAGTACTTAAATTTTTAATTAAGTCTCATGTTGCATGAAATTATTAGCATAGACATTACCATATTCTCTCATTTCTATTCTTTCTACAATTCTATCATTAAAAATATACTATAAATATGAAACTAATTTATGAGCGATTACATCACAATACTAAGTGTTCTAAAACATTACTAATAAGATTTTACAATACCCAAATTAAGTTATTATCTTATATGTTATTAATGTGTGTAGAGTGTTATATTAATTAATTAACCTATTTTATGAAATAATGTTAATGACGGAAAGACAATTAAAATAAATTTACTCATTATAACGACCGGGTATAAAAGGACATGAAAAATAAAAGTGTTAAAATCATTTTCTTACAAATTGTTTTGCAGTTTTTGCATAAGTGTTCAACGATTGAGTATTAGAGAACATAACCCCTTATAAGTTAAAAATATACGACCTACAAAATTAAGTATAAAATATAGTTCATCCATTATATTATCATTGGAGAAAGTAGTTGTCGTATGTTATATTGAAGTATACAATATATCCAACCTATAAAATTGAGTATAAAATATAGTTCACCTATTATATTAGTCATGTTGGAGCATGTAAAATAAAAAAATAACTACAATAAAAGGTGAAAAAATAAAATAAAAAATCTAATTTTGTCTTAAATTTGGTCAAAGGAATGATTCATTTTTGTATCTTTTTGCTTTTTAATTCCTCCTTAATTTAAAAACTAATTATTTGTTAGTATCTATATAATTTTCATTTATTTCAATTGAATTATATTGTTGTTTGTTAATGTTATAATATTATTTGTTAAAATTTTAACTTAATAAAATATAATAAATATATTAATAGGGATTTCAAATATAAAATATATTTCTTATTTCTACACTTCAACAATCATTTTTTATTCAATTTCCATCATCATAAATAATTGTTATCAATATAAGCAAATATCATTTAGTATTACTTTACTAACAATTTATATATAGTGTGACACTTAATTAAAAATTTAAAAGTGTTTTCAGGGACCAAAATGTCAATAAGTAGTTAACTTTAAAGACTAAAATGATATCCATTTGTTAAAAGTTCAGAGATCAAATAAAAAAAATAAACTTTTTGACACGTGATAACACGTAGATAACACGTGGTAACCGTCATGTCATCATTAGCTAATTTGTAGGTGTTATCTTATTTTTTAGAGAAGTTATATTGGTGAATTTCTAAAAATTAGCTAATGGAAAACTTATTTTTACTTATGAAAAAACTCATCTCATTTTTTTCTTCTTATTTTCTTATTTTAGAAGTGTTTCTAAAGAAGTTTATCTAATCAAGTCCTAACATTCTTGCTAAGACATTATCTTCATTTTGTTCTGGATTATAATCTCTAATAAAAAAATATAGCTCCATGAGCAAAGGCCCCTGACATAATGAAGCCCGCTATATATTGATGATGAGTATAGTAAACTCTTGCACTATAATGGCATAAGTGAGTAAAGAGTATATGCGTTGAGCTACCAATGAAGTAATAACCCCTAAAGAGGTTAGAGCAAGACCTAATTTAAAATAGATAAAATTTAAATTTTTTATCTTTTAGAAACTTAACTTGTCATCACCTAATAAATTCAAAAACTAAAAATGGAAAATGTATATTTATCCTAAAAATAACAAAGCAAACAAGGTGCAGTTATCTCCGAAAATTAACCCTTTTAACTTTCTAATCTTCTCCCGAAGTAACAGCCAGTAATTCTGATCAGTAAAAACAACATAACACATATCAATAAGGGCCGAAAAATGGACCGCGGGGGGAAAGACCCAACACTATTTACTACAACAAAAGGACAAGCTTCGTTCTGGCGAAGAATGGCGGCGCCGGGCTCAGCTGGCGGTGGCGGCGGAGGGACGGCGAAGGCTACGATGGTCAAGCAGATCTCGCAGGTGGTGCAGTCCAACCTCCTCCATTTTATGCAGCACTCTTCTCCTGCCCAGGTACCACATCAACAGTGCCAATCTTATTGGAATTTTATAAATTTGATGTTTTATGAGATGACCCTTTTAATGGGAAATAAGTGTTGATTGTTGGAGATGTTGTTGTTTGATGTTAGGGTTTTGTTTTTGAATTTAATTAGAAAAGAGTCAAAGTGAAAATGTTGTTTAGATTGTTAGTGTCGTATAATTGAAAATTGTTAACTTTTGAATAAGAATTTAACTTGAATGCACTAGTAGTGTAAATGTCTATTTTATTATATTATCATCTATTCACAAATTGTCAATTATATATTGCTATATATGATAAATTTGTTGATTTTTATAAGTTTAGAAGTCATACTTGGGATGATTTCTGATTGATTATCTTTACACTAACAGGCGCGTGAAACTTGAACTTTATGAGTCATCTGTGAAGTAATTTCTAAGTGATAGACAATAAAAATCTGTATACTGTTAATCAAACTCTTTAATTAGTTGACCGTGTATCAAAATTAAACTCTTTGATTTTTTACCTTTATTGTATCATTTGCAGGCTCAACTGGTTAAGCTTCCTAAGAACCTTTTGGCAAAGGTTGCTACCATCAAGAACACTGAGCAGGTACTGCATCTATCTGATGCAGGGTTGTAAATGAGATGTCTCATCACTGTGAAGAAGTGTGTGATAATGGTTGTTTTCTGTTTTTGATGCACAGGTTTTGGAGCAGTTGCCTGGGGTGATATCATCTCTGGATGCACATATGGAGAATGGGTTACAAAAGTCTGAACCTTCTCTTGTCTAATTGAATATGCTGTAACTGTTATGTTGTCATCTATTTTTGAATCTAGGGTGCTTATGAAGTATTATGAGCTGAAACCTTTAGCTAAAATGCTTATTATTCATTGGAGGGAACCCATTCTTTTTAGTATATTAATATTTTGTGTGGAATTCAGTGAATGATTCGGCATTTGTTTTGATTATTATAGCTGATGCGGGTTATGAATTTGCAGTGTTCCTCATCTGAAGACTGTGGTTCAGGTACTTTCAAATATGGAAAGTAGCCAGCTTAGCTCGCAATCCTGACCCCATCCTCTCCAGAAGGTATAAATATAATAGCTTTGTCACTGATGCAGTTGTGAATATCACTATATAATTGAAAGTCAAGTTTAACATTTGAAGTGTATGTTCTGATGGCAGAAAGCTAGGAACAGGAAGGCTTGACGACCAAGTCTTTCTTGTTTGTCTAATGCTATATAAGATGAACTCTGCTCTACCTGGGAAAAAAAGAAAGGAAGAATGAATACAATAAAAAATATTTGTGAGTGAACTTTGTGAATGACTTTGGTGCTATGTGTGACTCATCATTTTCTATCTCAGTTTTTTACAGGAACTTGAACCAGGAAGCCAATCTCAAGGGACCAGTGAAAGAAACTTGTGTTGCTTTGGAGTTTCACTTGTGATCAATTCGTGCAGAGTTTTTGGAATGTTTGGAACTGAGACCTGCTGTATTTCCTTCTTGCAGTCTTCCTGCAAATCAAATAACAAAATGCTGTTCCATCTTCTGATAAAGTGCATGGTTATTCAACTGAGAAACATGTTATATTGGTGACACTATGCCCAAGTTTCAGATTGAGAATCTTGTCCAAAGAATTCAAGGTTAGGCTATTAGTTGATTGATGATGATTGGCTTTCCGTATTCTGTAATGTATATCCATTCATTTTCTGCTTGTGCATTTTTGTTTTTAATCTTGCCAAATGTTATGTTCAAAGTGATGTATCTTTTATTTAAATCACTTTAGTTTTACTAGCTATGGAATGTACCATTTTCAAAGCAGAGTAAAAACCACTACTCCTATGATGGCATTTCTACTCCCCATTCCCCCAAGACAGCACAAGTGTTACATCCCAATGTTTATATTCTTACTCTCATCACTAGTAAATTTAAATACCACCTATTTTTCTTTTGATAAAAGATAATTTAATGTAGAAAAGACTGAAGGAATACAAAATTCAAACCAAACTTTCACCTTACAGGTATACATAGTTAAGACTGAGACACAAAGGTTAAATATCATATGCAGGCAATTAAGCCAGCAAAATAATTCAACAATGCAATAAAGCTACTTTGAAGAGTACAGGGCATATCAAAGCTAATCGAAATTATTTGGGCTTTCTAATTCAGTAATTTACATTTTGTCATTTTGGTTGATCTAGAGCCAGAAGTAGTCAATCTACCAAGATCTTTTTCTTGTTCGCTATATTCTGATGAATTATTTACATATTCCAATAAGTTTCCTTTCTGATTAGTATGGTACTGAGATCCCTGATTAAAGTACATGAAATTAGGATACAAATTTTTTTTTCTCTCATTTGTCTTATTTTCGATTTATTATTGGGTTCATCTACCACCGACCCCAATTAACTTGGGTTAAAGGTGATGTTGATGTATCAGTCTTTATCCCTTTGCTGAAAATCGTGGTGGGATCACATACTAAAACAATGAACTCATGTAGTTGTAGTGACTAAAGCATAAACAATGAATAAAAACATGCATGTAGATGTAGTGACTAAAAAGTTGGAGTCACTGTGTGGAACTTTTTTAACGCCTGTCTAACCCTTTCATGGCCCTCGTTGTAAATGTGACAAAAAGGGTATTAACCGCAGACTAGAATTAACAGTTTTTGGTTGATCTAGTTTCCGTAGTCCAAAGAGCTGAAAAAACTGGATTGATGCATATAAGAAGGATGGATACAGGCTTCACTTTAAGCATCAAGCAAATACCCAAAAATTAATTTTGCTAGGATGAAGATAGGATAGGTTTGGTTGGGTTTTAAAGGAGTTACTATTGGTCCCATGATAATTGCTCTTGACCCCTACTATGGGACTAACACTTTTTTTATTCCAAAAACACTCTCACCATGGAATCACGATCCCGTTGTACAAAACGCACAATAGAATCATGATTCCATCATGCACCAGCTTTCGCCCACCTCCTCTTATTCATAATGGAATCGTGATTTTGTTTTATTCATTTACAATGGAATTGTGGTTCCATTGTGATTAAAAATTTATCTAGAACAGACTTATGATTTCATTGGGATAGAAAAAATATCCACAACGGTATCTTGATTTCATTGTGGTGTTTTTTCAAAAAAGAAGAAAAAACACATTTGTGTGAAGCTTAAATGTGTTTTTTTATTGAACACTGCAACACTGCATTTATTGTCCATTTATTGATTTAGACGACTTTTTTTGAGATGTGTTGATTGAACACCACTTTTTTTCCAAGACGTATTTACTGAATAATCATTTTTTTCTTATACGCATACCAATCGTATTAAATATAGACGTAATCTAAATTGTTTATGTTTTCTGTGTCATCTCAACCGTTGATATGGTATAGGTCACGAGAAAATAGTAGATCATCTAATATAAATAGCAGTAGGGGTTTGACGTAACTCAATTCATTTGCTTGATATTCACCACATTGCTTAAAACATGGAGAGTGTATATACTCTTGTGTATTGCAATGGTGACATGATTTCATCATCTAAAGAGATATTGTTTGAATGTCCTAGTGGTCATCAAGTCATCACAATAAGTGATCACATGTCACTTGATGTCTTAAGGAAAACAATTATTAATGTCATCGAAGGTTGCAGAATTTTACTTGATTTTTTTTACTGTCAACCAATTTACGTTGGTGATGGTTGTGTTGAATACGAGTGTATAAAGCTTAAACGTGACAATGATGTGAGAAATATGTTTTTCATCTTTTTGGAATTTAGTAGCAAATGTTTGATTGAGTTGAATGCAAATTATGATCAATTTCCAGATGAAATCCTTGCCCTACTATGCAAACCAATGAAATCAAGATCTGTTGATGAGATCATTGCTCTAATGCGTGTTAAATCTGTGTAGTCATGTTTTTACTTTATCAAAATTGTATGTTGTTTTTTTTCTTCAAAAAATGTCTATATTATTAGTGTTTATTTAGTTGTTTATCCAAATATTTGTTCTATGAAATAATTGAAGAGTTGTTGTTACTACTAGGTGCATGTTGTTTAAACAGTTGACGAACACAAAAAATAAGTAAATGAAACACATTGTCAACTAAAAAAATATGTCGCAACAACAAAAAGTTGTACAAATAATAATAATAATTAAATAATCATTTGCCTTTGCTACCCTTCCTATCGTCGTTGCCACCATCCTTGGCAATCGTCTTCCTTTGCCTCTCTAAGTTGCACCCAGCTTCGAAGCCCTTCTGTAGCAATTGTAGAGCTTGTTGTATGGTCTGATGATGACTCATGCCCTCTAGCACAACTTTGAGGTCCAACAAGCTCTACATGGCGCCTAATGCCATCCATAATTGATCCTGCAAGAACAATTTCAATTAGTAACTATTTTTAAAGTGACAATTTTGGGGGAAAAAAATTAACAAAATCCATTTTGATTTACTTGGCAAGAGTAGTCTCCACCTAGTATATACTTTGCCAGTGGCTGCCCAGGTGGTAGCTGCACTGGGATGGGTTGATAGTCAGGGGTGCAAGCCCAAGGACCCCTGGGTGGTACAACATTGCCCAATGGAATGATATGTTGCAACTCCGCCTACGTTGTATCAAAAGCCTTATACGTGAGACGCTGCAATGGATGGCATAGGATGCACTGAACATGACCAAACTGCCTCAGCACCCTCTTCGGAAGATAAAGCAATATGTTCATTTTGTAACTGATGAAGCTAGAGAAAAGAGCCTCTTGGGGGGAAGACCTAACACCCTTGTGGCACTCATAAGGACACCAAATGACAACATCCATTTGGAGGTCATCCTGCTTCTCCCTAATCGGATGAGCCTGCCTATGCCTTATGTTGACTTCTATCTGTTGGCTACCGAGTTATCTAGAGCATCAGTCCTAGGCTCGAAATGGCTAATAGTGGGCAAATGTTCAAACACCCAAAAAATTTATTACAGATAATCACAATTAAACAATTAAACAATGATCATGTCAGATGGACGTGCCTTTGCCTATGGCTCTGGCTTTGGCTCTACCAGCGGATGTCATCGATTGTGTGCTGACACAGTTAGCCGCAAATGCCTCTCTCTAGCATCATTCCCTTCATGTGAGGGGCTCGAGCTCTCATGAGAGGAATTGTGTCCAGCCATGTATGAAGCATGTTTGGTTTGAATCATATGAAATTAAAGGAAAAACAATTAAACCCGTTAATAAAAAATAACAAAAAATAAAAATAAAAATAATTATTAAAGATAATAACAAAATAAAATAAAAACTTTAATAACCAAAATGTTGTGTTTTGCCAAAACAATTAAAGGAATTTCGTTATGTGTTTTGTCAAAACATATAACAAAATCAAGATTTCATTGTGAACTTTGTCAGAACACACAATAAAATTGAGATTTTTTATTGTGGTTTTTGGCAAAACCCATAAAGGAATTGTGATTCCATTTTGTGCACTTCAAACCCCTTTCCCTCCAAAAAAGTAATGGAATCACGATACTGTTACCAACCATAACCTAAGAAATTTTTTTACCAAAAGGTTGGGAAAGGGATGGGTTGTGCGAAGAAATGAGAAAGGAATGATTGGAGAGGAGGAGTAGGTTGGGGAAGGAGAAGAGGGAACTCAAGAAGGAAGAAATAGAAAGAGGAAGGAGGGGAGGGGTGCCAAGAAGGGTTCAAAGGGGTTGAGGGAAAATAGGGAGGGGTTAAAAATTTGAAATGAGAGTAGAATGGACTTTTCTCCTTTAAAAAAATTTAGATGTTAGTCTCAAGTTGGCTCAACCCAATCACTTTTGCATTGGGTCATTAGTAAAAGAATTACAAACAAAGAATGAAATTTTCAAGAAAAAAATCACAAAAACGGAAGGGGGGAGAGATAAGAAATTATAAAAATTGATATTCCATCTAAAAGGTCAGAGCTACTTCATCAAGCAAATCCACTAAATCTCATTTGGTGTTGTTATTTTTAATTTGCAAAGTAAAATGTTGTTTTTACTTCTATATATAAGCCAACGTTTTTTTTCAGATTAAGTGAGCTGAAAATAAATAAAAACATAAATCCAAGCCAACATGTTTTTTCAGGTTAAGCCGAGTTAGTCGGATTGACTTAACTTGATGATCCTTATTTTCTACATCAAGTGCCCTGTGCATTTTTTTCAACTACATAAAAATGCAATCTTATATAATGCCACATAGAGTTATGTCTGGTCTTGAAATCTTACTATCTAAGGAGCAAAGCATGAATTAATTTTGCATTATAATTATAAATCGATGGAGCACGTATCCTATATCCTGTTATCTGAATACAAAATATGGAGTTACCCTGGCTTGGTATCACCCGAGTTTTACTTGATTGCAATAAAGGTTAGTCTTGAACCCCAGTAGATATTTCTTTTGTAAAGTAGGATTGTGACTTCTAAATCCATGCACCCGTATCGTCCCAGAGAAAAGTAAGCATTCTTGCTATTTGGGAAAATGGTGCTTTTAATGAGAAATCGGGTATGGCCAAAGTCCTTTGTGGATAAAGCCTCTCATGATCAATTCATTTCAGTAATGCTATTAACAGCAGAGTTACAAAGTTCACACACCCAAAGATTTCTGTAATTTTGTAGAAAATATTGAGACTACCACTTGAATCCCAGTATCCACTTTATTGTAATCTTAACAAAGGAAACAACTTTTTTATGATAAACAAAATTTTGGAGTTCGTTAGTAAAAACTGACACTTTATTATTTTATTTTCCATTTTATGCTTGAGATTATTTTAAATACAAAACCAATTAATGCAAATAACTTGCACTATTTTTGTTTTTATTAAAAAATAATAATTCTTTGAATACTATTATATTTTGCTATAATGCCAAAATCTAAAGACGGCTGGTTGATTTTTATCTTGATCTTTTCAGGCTTTCTGATTATTTTATTATTTCCTTCATTTTTTATTTTTTATTTTTTGTAATGTGATTTTTTATTATTAATGGTAAAGTCTTTTTCATCTTAAATTGCAAATTAAAACTAGGTTTGACATAATTATTTGAAAAGTTAGTCGGAACTCAGAGGCATAAAATTAATTAATAATTGAAAGTTGAAAAATTAGTTTATTAAATTATAAATGTCGATAAAACTAGTCATTGAAATAGTTAAAGAAGTATAACATAACATAAAAATAATAAAATCATGATTTATTTAAAAAATTAATAAAAAATTAAATAAATATATTGAGCATTAAAATGAAAAAAAATTAAAAATTTAGAAGTTAGTAACCCACATTAAAAAAAATACTACTTCAAGTATCTTTTCAAAAACAATAGAAATTATTAAATATTTTTTTACAGAATAATCAAACAAGTTTTTTAGTTATCTGAAATGATTTTTTTGAAACCAAGACTTAAATTATTAGATTTTTTTAAAATTAATTAAGATAGTGCAAATGGAGTTTTTTCATTCACATTCTGAAACATTTAAATTAGGTTTTTTCTTAGTATATAATATGATCTGAACAAGTGTCACAAACACCCTGCAAAAGTTTCATTTCGAATGAAATTAAATTTTCTAAAATAACTTTTTACCTGTCATATACTCATATTGACATATAAAGCTTATTTTCATATAGTCAAAATGTAATAAAACAATTGACTATTGAAACGATCTTTTTTCACAGTTAAGTCAAACATACGCTGAGTAATTTTCTAACCAAAGATCGTGATGCTTTTATCTCATTTATTAGATGCACAAATTTAGAAAACTGAACAATTCTAACGAGCCAACTTATCCAACTAGCACCAGTTTGCTTGCAACACTCGCTTTTATGACTTTGTTTTCCAACTATATGCCTTTTTTCCACATTAATGCTGATGTAAAAATGATGGACATAATTAGCAAGCTCTATATTAGCAATGCACCTTGTCTTTCTTGCAATAGTGTATGAGAAAATAGACCACATTGATGTCTCCAATATGTGGAGCCGAAAGTATTGTTGCAAAGATGTCTTTGAGTACCAAAATAGGCCTTGACGGTGTCAAAATAGTTTTTCACGGTCAAGGATGTTAAAATGGGTCAAATTCACTCAAAAATACTTGTAAAGAGTTATTATGGAAGCTCTAAATCTTCTTGCAATATCGTTTTACTAATTCTCCTACTTTCTTTACATAATAAGTGTTAAATACATTTAATAATTTTAAGTCATTACAAATGTTTTTTTATTTAATTTTTTTATAAAATAATAGGAAGATTTGTAAAATAATATGATGTTACTCTTCCATAAAAACTCTTATTATATTTAGGGGAGTACTATCCACATGCTTTTTAACACATATTTTCTTATTAGTTAGTATAATTTATTGAAAATTATAACTTAAAAATACGATATAAAATTCATAAAAATTTGTAATTTTAAATAAATTCAAATCAATAAAAGAGAGTGTATTTAAAATAATGTATTTAAGAGTGTATTTTTAATATGTCTCTTATATTTCTACACTTAATTTTTTATATATGATTTTTATCTTCTCCCCTACATTTTCTATTACTTCATTTATTAAGTATCTATCAATTTTTTCCTTTTTTTTTCTCTCCATGTTTTTTTTTTCTTTCCACTCATGCTTATATTATAATAATAAGGTTAAAAAATATTTTTTTCCCATGTAAACATTTAGAATTTGTTTTTGTAAAATTTTCAGTATATTTTTTATTCTCATAAAATTAAAAGGTATCATTTTTTGGTTCGAATAATGATTCAGATAAATTCAAACCTTTAATGATAACATTTATATCAATTATACATATTGATTGATGTAAAATTTTACTTTTTTTAACATTAATTATATATATAATTGATGTAAAAATCTAATACACATAAATTTGAATGTTTTAATCTTATTCTGTACTTAAAAATGACATATTTCAATTATATGAGAATAAAAAGTATGTTAAAAATTTACAATTTTTTTAAATATTTTATATTTATCAGAATAAAAAATATATTTAATAAAGAAAATAAAGTGTATGCTTAGAATTTTCCAAAATCAACGATGAGAATTGAGTCAATAATCCGAAAGTAAAATATAAGAATTGGGTCAATAGTCTTTAAGGTCTCCGCCCGGTAAGATTAACCAATACATGATGATGACTACAAACACAGGTTGGGCTGACTAGTAAGACTCCTTTTCTTATATCCTCTATAACCAAAGTCAATTTCCGTGCCTTAACACATTTCAATATAATATTTATGATTAAGTTTAATATATATTTTAATTTTATTTAATGGATTAAACTTCTTTCTGATTTTTATAAAAATTTACAATAAAAATGCACAAAATATTATAATTATTAACAATTTATTTGATTTGAAAACTATATTTTAATGTTATTTCTTGTTTCATTAAATATTTTTAAGAATATATCACCTTAGTTTTATTTTATTTCATGTTCTCAACTATTTGTACAGGAATATTTTACTACTCTATATGCAAAACTATTTGAAAATGAAAATTACAGTAAAAATAAGATTATCTTTAAATTTGACAAAGAACAATTTCTACTTTTTTTAATTTTGTCCAAATATTATTTACAATGAACATGCATTTGTTTTAAGTCATAATTAAATATAATTTTTTAATGTAAATTAATTTAAGTTTTTAATTATAAATAATTAACCTTTTTTTGGTGAATACATAAATAATTAAACAAAGTATATAAAATTTGCATTTTATCCTCTATTTATATAATTACATAAAATAAGTACTGATTCATGGATTAGTTAAAATAATTCGTAGTTTAGTACCGAAGAAGAAATGATTAATTCGTAGTCTGGATAAAATTGAGCAAACAATTTTTTAAACGCAAGTATGGCTAGCCTGCAATTAATTGGAATTTCTATTTTTCTGAAAAATTGATTCTGACACATTGATAATATTTTTTTTTAACTTATCAATTAATTAAAAAATATTTTAGATATAAACTTACAATACTCGCTCTAAAATCATAAATTTTTAATTATTTTTTTATAAATATAATGGGCAAAACGCTAAAAAAGAAACAGAAACTAAAAAGTTAAAACCTCAGGTTAAATGGATCAATCTATAATTACATTACTTGTCCACACATTTCAATTAAATTCTTAGATCAATCTAAACATCCAACTTGTCACAAATTCAATATGAAAAACGACAAAAACATTCTCTATCGAATTTAATGCAATTTTATTTTAATATCGTAAATTCAAAATCATTACTTAAGCTCCCACGCATTTATTGATTTTTATATTTATTAACTCCGTAATATATCCATGTTTTTTCTCTTCAGATAAATGAATAATTACATACAAGACCATGTCAAATTCATAGAAAATCATTATCACTACAAAATAGACAGTTAAAAAAGTGAATTGTTTAATCACGATGCATGACTCAATGATTCTTAAACAAGTGCTTTAAGTTACCCCAAATAGCATATAATAAAGACTCATGGCCAGTCTTTGAAAATAAAATAACTATTCAATTAAACTAAAAGTTAGTATAAAATTTGGTGCAGACAAAAACTCGTTACCATGATTTAGATCTGATTGATTTTTCTTAGTCAAAATTATCCAGCATAGAGCTACAATAATTACATTCACTTGTCCCTAACTACAAATTTTAACAAAATTAAAATATTATATTTTTCATATTTATAAATATAAAAATATTTAAAATTTATCTTGTTAAAGTTTTCAGTATGTTTTTAAATATCATCTGGATACTTGAATTTATCTTATTTTATGGTTGGAAAAAAATATGTCTAAATATTTAGAATGAATTATATATATATATATATATATATATATATATATATAAAAAGATGAAAAATATATTTTAATATATTAATAATAATTTTAATTTTAAAGTATTTTTATTTTTATTTTTTCAATTTCCAAGCCTCTTACCACTGACATTGTAATATTCGGAGCAAAGGACTGTCACGGCTCTGTCACATCACATGTTCTCAGATCAAAAAAGTTAAAAAAATATTATAATAATTTTTCCTTACAATTTAAAATTCGCCACTCTGACCAACAATTATGCTATTATTAATGCATCACCCGTACACGTGGCATCCGCGACAAATCATTGGGAACATCATCGGAGTGGGTCCCACTCCGCGATCTGTTGGTGGAATATGTGGTTTTGTGATCAACGGTTGTCATGATGCCACGTGGAGGGTCCTGATGGAGGTTTGAGTGAAGCAGGAACAGGCTAGTGTACCCCCAAAACGTTAAAGAAAAGGGTGCCAAGTTGTGAATGTGAAGTGAAGAAGGTGTGTTGAGGAGGGAATCAAAGGAGTCTTTTGAAGGGTGAAGAGAGTAAAGAGGTGAAGTGTTGGTGGGTTTTGCTCAGATTTCTTCTCTGTGCTGAGGGTATGTTCAAAGTTTTCAACTTGCATTGTGTTGCATTGTAGGTTGGTGTTGATTTCTTGTACTTGAATCTCAGATTGGGAAAAAAATGCATTATCTTTTGTGGGGTTTGGCTCATTTATTTGAAAAACTTGAAATTTTTTAGTTTATATTTTGCTGCTGATGTGTGGAACTAAGGAGTTTTTATTTTTATTTTTATGGGGTTGAAATTTGTCTATTTAGAAACCAGAAAATAATTTTTTTAATAAAAATTAGGGTGGTTCAGTGGTTTCTTTTGGTGGAAGTATCTTTTTAGGTGGAGGGGTTTGTCCCATTCTCTCTATACAACTGTGGAATGGGGTTGTTCACTTGTTTGGTTCTGTTTTGCCTGAAATGGGTGTTTGTTGAATATAAAATTGGGGCAGTGGCACACAAAGGTGAGGGTTTTTTTTTTTTATACGCTCATTGCTTTGTTCTGTGCCATCATTGCATTTTTGACTGTTGACATCTTTCTGTGTGTTAGTAAAATGGTATTTAATAAGAGCATTTTGTTTTTTTTTTAGCTTTGTTTTGTTCAACTGGATGATGAACATGACAACTAGGTCGATGGCTGTTGAATTTCCTGTCATACTTGAAAGCAATTGTCCTCTATTTCTTGAAATTTATTTTTTCCCCTTTTCTGCCTGTAAATTTAAAGTTCAAGCAAACTATGCTGATACTATGTTTAAGATGTGCAAGTTTGGGAACACTTTGTTGAGTCAGTTGTTTCTTTGCTGTAAAAGATTGAGCAAGCTTGGATTACATTACATCAGGTTATGCTGTTATACAAGGTAGGTGATTAGGTCACTCAAAGAAGGATTGGGTAGCACTAACCACTTTTCCTTTTTTGGAACTAAATGAACTAAATAATTAATCGTAAGTTTTGCTTTCATTAGTGTATCTGAAGAAAGAATGTAGGGTTGAGGCATTTGTTCCTTCATTATAATGGACATCAATGTTGTATTATTAGTGTCTAAGATAAAGTGCTTGGGTGATAATTTTGAATGTAGTTTATTTCATTAAGTAAATCTCTAACTGTCTTATGAGAGTGCTGAATATTCGTATATTAATTAAGTACTTTATTTGTTATTGAGAAATTTCAGATCATGAAATTGAAGTAGATATACTTGGCGGGTTTGAATTGTAGGGAATGGGTTATGCTGCAGTTGAAGTTGCTGTTTACCCAGATGCGGATTACTTAGACTTTTAGGGGATGTTATTCTGATTAGTGATTTTGGGAGGAAACTGGACATGAGTATGCTGGTGGGGATATGCTCGAACCGCGAGGATCTGATATACCTGTCCTGTTTCTGGTCTTGGTTGTGCTTCCCTTGGTGGCTTACATCTTACTTGGAAAATGGAGTGAAACCACTAAGAAGAGACATAGGATAAATTTGCTTGCCCATTTGGCTGCTGAAGAAGCTCTGAGAGCTGAAGAAATGGCTGTGGCTGATGTAATTCCTCCAGTGTCTGCTTCAAAAAATGAACATCATGTGTGTGCTAGGTGCTCTGCTCCAGCCAGAACTCGCTGCTCCAGATGCAAAATTGTTAGATATTGGTAATTCTTCTAGCTTACTGTAGCTGCAAATCTATTTTTCTTTCTCCCTTTTGTTTTCTTAAATTAATTGTGTGGAAGCATGCTTTGAATACTTATCACAATATCTGCCTTGGTAATAAGGATACATGGCTGCTAATTAGATTGAAGTTTTACACAATTACCATGCCACCAAATGAAGAATACACTACCTTAGGAGCTCAATTAGTTCTCAGATAGGTAATATCTACTCAGTTTTCTCTAATTGCTATGAAATAGTAAACCCTTGGCTATAAAAATTAGTTCTTGGCCAGTAAAATGTGCTAGTTTTTCGATTGGCTTGTCGCATTGGCAATTTGCTAATTTTGTGCTTTTGCTAGAACAACTCTTTATGTTGATTTCTCCATGACATTTTGATTAAGAGTTTTCAAGACTTTAACTAATGGAAACAAAGTGGAACGACTAAATCTTGTTTTCCGAATTGGAAGAGAGAAGAAGAGGGGAGACAGTGTATATTGTAACCTATATTAAACAAGTCTTCTATCTGCGCTTTTATAAATTTTCTTCTATAACATGATTGTTGGGGAAAATATTATGTTTGACCTTAAGATTAATTCTCAAAATTTGAGCTGTAAGTGGTTTGCAGCTCTGGAAATTGTCAAATAATCCATTGGAGGCTAAATCACAAGCAAGAATGCCAGCAACTGGAACCTCCTAAATCAAGCTCATTTCCTCTGGCTATTTCAGTTGAGGAACTTGGTCATGGGAGTTACTTTTATGAAAATTTGAACAACCAGTTCTTAGGTCCCTCTTTGAAGCAGACTATAAGTGAGAGTGCACCTTTGGACAATTTGGTTCACCCTCTGACAGACACTGCTGCTCCTGCTACAGCTGATTTTTCCATATTTAATAATTTTCAACCTTCTGCTTTTGAAAGAACTTCCCATAAATCCAACAGAGAAACATTGAGAAGAGATAATGGGTCTATTTATGAATCTTCTGATTATAAAGCTACCAGTTCTCTCTCAAGTGTGTTACCAAAGGAGGCGTTTATGAGACAGAAGGTTTACTTGTTTTACTTTGATATCCAATTGACATAAATTTCATTAATTAATCTATACTAAATGTCTGATCATGTTGCTTAACGGTTGCTGCAGTCAAGAAATAGCAATGATTCTGTGTTGGAGGAAGAAATTTCAAATGTCAATTCCGGTGGTTTTGAAGTTTATACTAACAGATTTGATGCATCAAAAAACACAACCCATGGGGATGATAACCATCAAAGTCAATATGGAAATGCGTCAGTAACAAGGCACAAATATGGACGCTCATGTGTGTCAAGTGCTGCAAACAATGATAACACTGTAGATGAATTTGAAACAGAGATCACTGCTAGAGGTGTAAATGTAGTCGAAGGGGGAAATTATCATTCTGATGAAGCAGCAAAATACAAACGCCCTTCTGAAACAACAATCAAAGGAAGCATGAAAGCTAAAAAGATATTACATACTCCCAAGACCAAATCTTCTAAATCACCAAAGTCAACATCAAAGATATCAGCTGACTTTTGTTGCTCAGAAATAGAGAAGAAAGGGAAAACTGCAGATGAACTAAGTTAGTATTTAAGATGTATTTTTTGCCCCACATTTGTTGTCTTAATATCACTTTACATATAGTTTTAGTTCAGTGTTAATTCTATGTTAAGTTATTCCCCCTTTCTTGTTAGTTTTTTTTTTTTAAATGCAAATCTATGTTAATCATGCAGAAGTTGCTGGAAATAGTGATACCATCCCTTTACATGGTAATGGTAGCAATGGGTTTGCAAGCACTGGAATTATGAAAATGATGGGCTTGAGGAAATTGACAAAACCTACTCCTCTTGCCTCCACAGAAGGCATTGATGTAAAGTGCAAGAAGGTGACAAAGATAAAGGTCAGATTTGTGTAGATGCCTACAAATTTCAATTCCCTCTTCCCTCCTACTTGAAACAGTTTTCTATAGCCGCTAATTAGAAACTGATTCCTGTACTAACTAATTGGTGTCTTGATCATGTCTCAGATGTTGTTTCCTTATGATGAATTTGTAAAGATTTTTCAGAGTGATGTCTTTGGCATATACCCCAGGGGCCTGTTAAATTGTGGGAACAGGTAATACTACCATTAAAACACTATAATTGTGATAGGAAAGAAATGTTGAATATATAGATTTAATCATTTAATAATAGATATTAACTTTTGTCGTTTGTCAAGTGGTGCTGTACCTTATTCAACAGCTAGATTATTATTATTATTGTTATGACGCAAAAGTTTTGGGGAGGGAAGGTTTCCCCATTTCAAGGTTACTTATGTGAACTTTCTCAATTTACCTTTTGTTTGAAACTTCTTATCTTGCTTGAATATGCAAAAATGAGCCCTGATTCACTTGAAGATAAACTTTTGGGAAAATCTATTTATGGTTCCTTTCTTGGTATATTCTGAATCATTAATTTGTTTTTTTAATCTCTTTATTGTTGCAGTTGCTATGCCAATGCTGTCTTGCAGTGCTTAACTTCTACAAAGCCTCTAGTCATCTATCTGCTTTATAGATCACACTCAAAAGCTTGTATTTACATTCTCTCTTTATCTTTTCACTAAGCGGGGGTCAAGACTCAAGTTGCTTTCAAGACATTTTTTATTAAAATATTGTCTTATTTTTCATTGAGTGTCAGGTTGTGCTAAAGATTGGTGTCTCATGTGTGAGTTAGAGCAACACATAATGATTTTAAGAGAAATTGGGGCTCCTCTATCTCCTAGTCGAATACTTTGGCATATGCGAAGCATTAACTGCCACATGGGTGAAGGAAGTCAGGAAGATGCCCATGAATTTTTAAGGTCTCCTGAGATTATTTTGCCTATGTTTTTTGAATTATTAATTAATACAGATACTTTGTTTTCCTCTCTTACATACAAAGACAAAAATTTCCTTTATATTTAGCTTGTTGTTTCTATACGGAAATTTACTTGTGTTTGTTTGAAACCTATGCTCAGTCATTGGTAAATTAAATATGTTGTTTATATAGGCTTCTAATTGCATCAATGCAATCTATATGCTTGGAGGGACTTGGTGGTGAGAAAAAGGTTGATCCTAGACTACAAGAAACAACTTTCATACAACATACTTTTGGTGGTCGTCTTCAATCCAAGGCGTGTGTTCTTTGTTTTATTCCTTTTCTCTCGTGTTTTTCTTTGTTGCCTCTGGCTTTAAGTCTTAGACAACAGTGATCTTAATTTTAAATTTGTTTGATGGCTTAGTGGAATTTAATGTCTACAGGTTAAGTGTTTGAATTGTAATCACGAATCAGAAAGGTATGAGAACATTATGGACCTGACCTTGGAGATATTGGGTTGGGTTGAGTCACTGGAAGATGCACTGACTCAGTTTACTTCCCCTGAAGATTTGGATGGAGAGAATATGTACAGATGTGGAAGGTCTGATGGTCTAACATGTTTCTATTCCGTTACTATTATGTGGTTTAGTTAGTTAATTTAGTTGATTAGAAAAAAGAAACAATGAAGAGCATTGTAGGTTTTTCACTTCCAATTTAAGAGAGACTCACCTCTATACATTTTGAACTAGGTGCACATCATATGTTCGAGCTAGAAAGCAACTGAGCATACATGAGGCTCCTAACATCTTGACTATAGTTCTGAAGAGATTTCAGGTATCTCATAGCTCTTGTAAGGTTTTTCTCTATTGCCGTTCCTCATTTGCTTGGGAAGCTTGACTTTATTGTTTGTCTTGCACTCTTGCTAGTCTTATTGCTACTTTTGGCTTGGTTGGTGTTACAGTTATTGGCTTTCTAGATTAAGGTTGCTTAAGCAAGACATAAATTGACTTATAAAACTTTACTTGGTTGTAGATGTGATGTGGAGCTTTGCCATGTAATAATAAAGCTCTAAAATTACATTCCAATATTCTTTGGCAATATCCTCTAAAGCAAAATATTACTAATATATACTCTCATTAATATTTGTGTGAATGAGTGGGTTTGACCAATTTCTGGAGACCCTTTAGAGAATAAGTTTCAAATGGTATGGAAGAAGAAAAGAGCCAACCCTTTTGACAACAAGTTTTAAAGGGTATGGAAGAAGAAAGGAGGTTAAGGATCTGTGGAACTGTGCTGTGTTTGCTATTCTTTGGTGCGTATTAGTTGGAGAGGAATGCTTGGCTTTTTCAAGGTGTTTAGGCTTCTTTAGGAGTATTGTGATGCTTAGCTCATGGTCTTTTTAAAGTGATGCTTTTTCATATTTGTATAGAGACTAGCATTATTATCTATGCTATGTATGGATATAGTCTGGAACTTTTGGTTATTTAAGTGTTCTGTTTATTTTATTTTTTGTACCATGGGCAAACATTGTTGGGGTGTACTCGGCAGTCCTGAAAGAACATTTTCGCCAACACTCTTTCTGCCATATAATTGGAAACAGGTTACACAGGTGGCAGATTTGGTGGATTGCTTTGACCTGGTGTATTTGGCACCATAGGAATAGGATTGTCTTCCATAACGAAGACTTTAATGGTCAGAAGCTGTTGGAGGATACTATATTTTTGTGCTGGTCCAGGCTCAAAAACCTGGAGTCAGGATTTGATATCCCTGTTCACTATTGGTCGAGTAATATGAGGGAAAGTTTTGGTTTTCAGGGGAGGGTTTAACATGTATTTTCTTCTACTTTTGACCTAGCCTAAAGTCAGAACTCTGATGGCTTTTTTCATGCTTTTATCATGATTTAAGCCACCTTTGTTCTCTTTTGTTCCTGCTAGGGTGTAAACACAGCAGTACTACTTGTACTTTGTTTATTATCTTTGCTGATAAAAAAAAATTATTTTTTGTACAAAGTCTTGATATAATTTGTCTAAAAAATCTGCAAGTTAATGTTACTAACAAATACCCCCTCCACCCCTAATTATAAGACCCTTTCAATTAATTCACACCCCTTATGAAAAGTAGTTAATTTAGTTCATCGCATTAAATTTGTCAATTCTTTGTATTATCATTCCAAAATTACCCTTTTCTTATCTCTCCACTTAATTGCTTCTCATTAATGTTTGGAGAGAGAATAATTAAGGGTATGCAGGAAAATAATAATTAATGCATCTAGAAATTAGAAAAGGGTCTTATAAAAAGGGACAAACAAATTTTTGCAAAGGGTCTTATAATTAGGGACAGGGGGAGTAATAAATAGTAAATGATGAATGAATTTGTAAGTCATTGTTGAGTTCCTTGAAACTATCAGTCTTATATTGTCTCATTTTTACTTGTTCATTCATAACTATTGTATTTTGGATCTTATACTTTTGGGTGCCTGATAATGATTCAAATTACTTCATTCTCTATATATTGACTATAACTTGTTTCTGGTTCTGTACCATCAGGAAGGAAGATATGGGAAAATTAACAAGTGCATAACTTTTCCTGAAATGCTGGATATGATTCCTTTCATGACCGGGACGGGTGATATTCCGCCACTTTACATGCTTTATGCTGTTGTTGTGCACCTGGACACACTAAATGCATCTTTCTCTGGACACTATGTTTCATATGTGAAAGATCTGCAAGGCAATTGGTTCAGAATAGATGATGTTGAGGTAAGGATATTGCCTTGTTTGCAATATCTGCATACAATTGGCAATTTAATGTGTGTAATAAGTAATTGTCATACATTAACTGTCTCAAGCCTAAATTATTGGGTCGAAGCGCATGGATGCTTTTTATATCTAACATTAAACATTTTCCCTTGTTGCTTAACATTTTATATTCATGTCAAGTGTGTTTGTGAATATTAAAGAATTTGGAGAGGAACTCTCACGGTTATATGGAATTAAGAAGTAATTAAAGTATTCAAGGAGTTGGAATATCTTGTTACCTTGGGTTTCTGCCATGCTGCCCATGCTCTGTGCTATTAATACTTTGTCTTCAAGTTTGTGTCTGAGTACCAAATATTCGTAACTTTTCAATTTCAAATTACAAATCATGTTAGATATAATTATTTTTAGCTGCTTAAGTTTCTCTTTTACAATAAGCTGATTTCATTTTTATGGATATGGACTACGAAGAGATGATGGGTTTAAATCATCATGGAGTTTCTGCAAAGTGAACCGAGATACTTGATTGTGTTTCCCTATGGAAATTGTATTTAGATAATGCAGTGTGTATCATCTGTAGATGAGAAGTTGCTGTAACATAGTTGTTAGGAATCCAGAGTAGAACATAGAGAAAAGAAAAGAAGGATTTTATTTATGGAAAGAAATTGAACAGAACAAGGAGAAAAAACTATCTACCAAGGGCTCCCCTTCACAAAGGGTTTCTCTTTTCTGACAAATCTAATTTTCTGAATGGTTCTTCATACTCTGTTACCCCTATTTATCTAATTTATTACTCTAAATACTGAGATTATTTCTATTTAACAGGTACAGCCAGTGCTAATTAATCAGGTCATGTCAGAAGGAGCATATATCCTATTCTACATGAGGTAGAGATATAGTTGCTGTCGCAGTTGTTGACAATTTGTTTCCTTTATCTGGGTTTATTGGCAATATATTCGGTTCTGTAGTTTTATTTTTTGAGCAAATCACCCTCTTTGTCAATACAAAAAATTCAAAATGTCTTTCCAAACTAAAGATGAAAATGCTATGGTGAAATCATGTGAAATGTTGATATTTTATCTTATTGCTTCCATCAACTTTAGGTAACTATCGAATAAAAGTTGATCCGGAATTATAATGAAGGACTCAGTAAATTCGATTGATCATATTCTTGCATTCTGTTACTGCATATGATAGGTGGGGATGTGCTTTTTATGTGACTTGTTTTAAGTTCCTATAAGAATACATATTTTAACTGATTCTTCATGGATCTTGTATCTGATCCTATTTCTTGGATTTGATAAATTGTAATCTTGGTCCATTCTTTATGGATGTCAGTGCATCTTTCTTTTATTGCATGCTATATTTATGCTTTCTTCTGGCTTTAAAACTGTTGAATTGTTGGTAGGTCCTGTCCTCGTCCTCCAGTAGAACATATTATGAATGCCATGCAGCAATCAGTTTATGATTCTTCAAAGCACAATCCAATGGAAATGCAGAAACCTAATAAACCAGGACATAGTAGGCATGGCAGTCGTCAGTTTTTTGTACCAGACTCATCACCCAATGCTAGGCCAGAAATCACCAATGGCTTCCTTAGAAAAAGCACCAATAGGAATGCCCTGCCAGTGACCCAAACCTATGCCGAAAACGTCAGGTGTGAGTTTTCAGATGCCACATCAAGTGACTGGTCCCTTTTCACTAGCTCAGATGAGGCTTCTTTCACAACTGAGAGCACCAGGGACTCCTTCAGCACTGTAGACTATGGTGATTCATGCAACATGGATCCAATTTCATCTATCTTCAACTACAACCCAGAAAAGTCCTACTTGAAGTTTTCACATAGTAGGCCAGTTACCAAGGTCTTCCCTGAAAAGGGTCATGTTGAACAAGTACAGAGAATTGATCATTCCAAAAGGGTCAGCCATTCTTCTTCAAATGAACATCCACCAAATGGGAATTGTGGCATGTATGTATATTATGGGAGTAATCCTGTGTGTGGTACTACCCGGACTTCTAGTCAGTGTGAATTTTAGTCTTTGGGGAAATCCTACCTTGTTGAACTGATTATTAGATGCAATAGGTGCTGTGCCTCAAAGTTTTCAATACTTAGTTGATTGAGGCATATAGTTCTTTTAAGCACAGATGTAGTTTTTTTTTGTTATTGATAATTGTAAAGATGACGGCATCGATCCTTTGGTTATCTATTAATCCATCAGTCTTTTCCTAGTGGTATCACTGTTCCATTTCATTGAGATTTGAGACATTTTTAAACTGTGTTAATTATTACTAGGGTCCATGCTCACTAGGCATGTTGATGTGTATTTATATAATGCGTTAGTATAATATTAAAAACATATCGGTAATACTTATGTTATTATTTAACTCAACTCATTCTTAATAGCGTTTCACTTAACGAGAAATTCTTGTACAGTATCTACTTTACACGAGTGTAAATTACACAAAACAATAATTGATGTATCATCATTTAAATAATCATACAAGTTTGTATCATACAGGTACTTTATATTTAAATCAATAATGTGGCTGTTGTTGACTGGTGTATATTATGGAACTTGTGTAAACGAGACTTGCACATGTCTATATTATAGTGCTGGTTTTTATGTCGACCAAGGCAAAGAAATTTTGCCCTTTAACCAATGGCATCATGAACTACCAACAAGCTTGGTGCCTTGATATTCTTTTGACATAAATTTCCAGGCAACATCATGAGGATTTTACGCACAATTTTGATTGAGTTTGACGAATCTGTCAGGCAATTATAGGTAATAACTATATTAACAAACGAGTCAGGGGAATACCAACCATTAAACAAACCGAACTTTAAAGCACATGATAGTGATCACACTCTCAGCTTATGTTTGGATTTAAGTTTGAAAAATAATTTTATGAATTTTAACATGCAATGACAAGATATCCAATGCACGAAATGAATGACAAAATTGTTAATTTCATGATAAAAGTACTTTTAGACTCTCTAGACTTTGTGTAAACACCACTTCAACACGGTGCATAAAGTTGGGAAACTTAAAAGTAATATTTTTACTCCAAAAGCAACAATTTTTTCCTTCTCAATTCATACATTGGAACACACAATTTGGTGTTGGAATTTATAGAAATACTTCTGTAACTTTAAACCAAACATAGGCTCATAAGATACAAGCCAAAATAAGATATCACTCTGCACACATGCCTACAAATCTTTGCAATATTCTGAGATATGCACCACATGATGTTCAAAATGA
>CM023955.1:33689981-33707148 GCA_013407115.1 Glycine latifolia
CAACTTCAATATTTTGTGCTTTATAAATATACTTTTATTTTATGTTGTTTTTTTTGTTTTTTTTCATAATCAATTTATTATAATTTGTGATGAATTTTTATAAAAACTACATTTTGTTTAATTTTTTTTATCTAACTAATGAATTTTATTTCACTTAAAAATGTTGTGTATAAATTTAGAAATGATTAAATTAGTGACAAATGGTCAAGTTGTCAGTAATAAATAAAAGTTTCATATAGATTGTAATTTTAGGCATAATATGCTTTTAAGCTAGGCTTTTGGGAAAATATAAAAGTTGGAGATAATCTTCGTAGATTTCAAATGAGATAATAACCAACTTGATTGAGTTATTTGTATGTGTGATAGAAGTTAGAGAGAATTGTTGGTGAGTGTGTATTAGTAGTATTTAAGGAGAGACTTACTTGCTCCAGTGCTAACCCGAAAAGTTGAGTGGCTAATATTTTCTTATAACTGTCAAATCAGAGAAGGTCTTGACATGTTCACACACTCTAATAGACTTAGCAAAGCTAAGCTATGTCATCATTGTCTGATGGCATATCATCACACCATGTGCTCAGTTAGTGAACTCAAAATATATGTACACGAAAGACCTTTCAAGAAGCTGCTCCAGTTTCTTTTGGCGTGTCTCACCAATGTTGTGTGATTGGCAAAGAAGCATGTCTTCAAGTAACACAATGTCAACTTCCACAAAGTATTGTGCACCAAAGTTGTATGCTATCTATGTGCTTGATATGTTCCTGGTGATCCCATATGAGGAAAGTTCACTTGGCTAGAAAATCAGGTGGTGTTGTCTTTCCAATGAGTGACCAAACATTCTCAATGATAGTCTCGGCCCATGCATTGATTGTAAACAATGCTATATGCATTACACATTCAGGATCATCGTTAGTAATTCAATCAAGCAGTTAGCTCTAAATCTTTTGTATCATAAAGATCACCATTCAAGATTTTGTAGAATAATGAAGAAAAGCAAAATAAAGGGTAAATATGTTTAGTTCCTTAAAATATCATGATTTTTTATTCAATCTCTAAAACATTTCTTACATTTAATAAAATCATGTGATTTTATATCTCACTAAACTTGTAGTGAGGGCCTAAAATCGCATCATTTTATAATAGGTAGGGACTAGAAATGAATAAATTTTTTAAATAAACTAACCAGAAAATCACTTGTTGAATAATTGAACCTAATCAAAAAATCATAACACAATTAAGAAGAGAAAATAAGGGTCAACTTGATCTGAGAATATACGTTTTTGCATATAATAACAAAAAATGTTACCTCGTAAAGACAAAGTAAAAGTAAGGTAGTATGTTTGCAATTATTTGTGAAAAAAAAAGAAAAAGAAAACCAAAGACAATCACCAAGATGTACTTATGAACTCACAACAATAGCTCATGTTGGATCAATCCACTAGTAGAACTTGACAGCTGGCACAACTGGAACTAATCAAACAGAATGATTAATGACATCAAAAAAGTGATCTCGTGCATATGCTCTAAACATTTCATTTTGGAATCTTCAACAGTAGACCATAACAATGAACTTCACTACAGTCACATGGACCATAATTTTATCGTCCAATGAAGTTTCGTTGGATCCCTATCAGGCTTAAACTGTGATAAAAAGAATGACATAGGAAATTAAAAGAATGTGTCGTGGTAATAATTACAGGAAAATAAAAAAAGAGTGACTTAAAACTGCTACACTACAAACAAATAATTAAAAGTTAGTATGGACTCTGTATAAACTTTTTAACACTTATAGCATAATAAAATACAAAGGTAAAATGAACCAAATTTATTCATGAGCTAAGAATAACATATGTACCTCAACCTTTTGAGAAGTTAGATGAGAGGGCATCTTAAATGGTTTAGTTGATTTTAACTTGCGAAAGAAGTTTGATTCATTTTATCTTTCTTATCCTATAAGTACTTCTTGATAAGTTTATTCAAATGTTGAACCTAAATTTGGGGATCTACTGAACAAACAAGAAAAAAAAGTTTATCTCACTTGCCTTGGAAATAAGTTCTTGGGCAGATTCAATCAAAATCAGCAACCCCGAGGTTGCAATCATTGATGCAATAACAATGATACCCTACACAGGAAATCATATTAGCATGTAGCTTCATTAAGCAACTATGCAATGACTATTTTGAAAATATCCCAATTATTTATAAGACTTTATAGGACTCAATCAACTTGTGCAGTTTCTTTCCAATTCGATAGTGATATTGATTTGGGTTTTTCATGGCACGAGCAGTAAACCACAATATTAACCCTAACAAGAGGTCCAAGAGAGAATCCAGGGTTGAGGCAATGACTGCTAATGATCTGCTTGCAATTGAAGCATAAATCTTTGGTACAAACAGCACCAAGTTACACATATTTGACCCAAGAACACCCATCCTCTCAATCTTAACTAGTTGCTTCTTTTCATCCTGAGAAACATTTAGCATGTACATTTAGTAGCGTTCTCTTCAAAGATTTAAGGAAATCACTCATCTACATATGTTTGAGATGGTGAAGTTTAATGGAAAATCATAATTTTTTTTTCTAAGATTATAGTCAAAACCAGTTAGTGATGCTCCATGTATGACAAATTATAAGTAAATCATGGTAATAGAACAATCAACCTCAGATTCTGGGAAACCACCCGTTTCAGTCATAGTCTCCATCTCATTAAATCCTTCAAGGAGTCTCTCCTACTTGTTGTAATATTCTGCCACTTTGTGTTGCTTTCAAGTTAAAGTCGGATTAAAGAGTAAGTAGGTAAATCCAAATTCCAAAATATATGAATTTAACAAACCCATCACAATTCACACACCGTCACATAAAAAACAATAACCATTACACAAAAGAAGACCCATCACACAAAACAGAGACTTAAAGTTCAAACATTCAAAGAAAGTCTGAATTAGCATAATTCAACACATGCATGATAACAAGTTAACAATAGAGACCAAAACATACCCAATACACAAAATAGCGACTTTATCACTTTAACCAACAAAGAGAACAATAAAGTTTAAAAGGGTAAAAAAAGGTACATTGGGTTTGCACAAAACAACACACCAGCACTCAGAACAAAATCAGATCCATCATAATTCAACAAGTCACCACTGTAAACAAAAAATACATTATTACACAAAACATAAATTTGAGACATTCAAAGAAAGAAAAAAAGGAAAAAGGTGAAGAATGCTAATTGGGTTTGCACAATTCAACACAAAAAAAAAAAAGAAACGTTTCAACATTCAACTGAAAAAAGAAGGAAGAAAGAACGTCTTACTGGGTTTACAAAGAAAGCTACAGAAAGTGAAGGATCGATGATTTTGATGATCATTTGTTTGGCTTGGCAAATGAAACTCTTTCACGTTAGGTCTCCACGAAGCTTTCCCACCCTCTTCCTCCGGCAACACCAGAAGCGGTTCTCTCGAATGGGTTGTTCAATTTTCTCAAGGTTATTTTATATTATTTATTATGTTATCCACCGTTCATGCTTAAAAAAAATAAAAACACGATTGTTGTTATTTTTTTTTTACTTCAATATTTTGTGCTTTAGAAATATACTTTTATTTTACGTTATTTTTTTCCATAATCAATTTATTATAATTTATGATGAATTTTTAAAAATTAACTCCATTTTGTTTATTTATTTTTGCATTTTAAATACTTTTCTTTAATTTTTATTCATACCAAATTCTTATATTTTATAAAATATAATAAATTATAAATATACTCTTCAAAGGCTGATTGCAGTCCCTGAGCCCAACCCGGGAGGAATGCAAGGTTCCCTGGCGCTTCATGGGACGGGCGTTCACAGTCCCCCTCCCTCTAATCTAACCCTCCCCCCCACATAATTATAAATTTAAATTGAACACTTTATAACAATTTAAATGTCATACATTTTTTAAAAGTATTAATTATGATTTAAAAAAATCTCATTCAAAATATTTCGCATGTTAATATCAACAATCCATTACTTATCCATAACCACAAATCAGAATAAAACTTTAAAATAAATAAACCAAATTTAATTTATATTCATTTTTACAAAAATAATTGCACTACTCAAATACAAAAAACCACACCCACATGCAATAATAACTATGTTTTATAAATTCACATTGTAACAAATATTTTACTCAAAAAAAACATTTTTGTTATTATTTCCTTATCAAATTATTCCAAAGATTCCATTGAGAAGGGACGTGTGGAGGAGTGAATAATAATCACAAGATACAGTAAAGGTCAGATGTTGGACAAAGTCACGGGTGCAACAATGAATGGCTCAAATTTTTGGACAACTACACTTGATCAATCGGTTCCCACTTTTTAACCAATCTCTACATTTTCAATCCAACGGCTACCATTTGTTTCTTATCATACGAAAATATTTTAGGTGACGCACACTAGACCCCGTCCTCCACAAAGCTTTTCCAACCTCTTCCTCTGGCGACACCAGAAGCGGTTCTCCCCGTCGAGGTCCTTCGCCACTCTCCACCATGTTCAGTTTTCTCAAGGTTTTGTAATAACCAGCTTCTTAGTTATAGGGAGCCCTATAAATAAGAAGATGGTTATTACAAAACCTTGAGAAAACTAAACCGAAACTGAAACCAAAACCTTCAGAAAATTGAACATGGTGAAGGACCCTTACGGAGAGAACCGTTTCTGGTGTCATCAAAGGAAAAGGCTGGAAAAGCTTCATGGAGGACGAAGTCTAGCGTGCGTCACTTAAACAATTTTTGTATGATGAGAAACAAATGGTACCGTTGGATTGAAAATGTGGATATGGGTTAAAAAATGAGAACTGATTGTGCAAGTGTAGTTGTCCCAAAAATTTGAGCCATTCATTGTTGCACCCGTGCCTTTGTCCAACATCTGACCTTTGCTGTATCTTGTGATTATTATTCACTCCTCTGCACGACCCTTCTCAATGGAATTTTTGGAATAATTTGATAAGGAAATAATAACAAAAATGTATTTATTGTAAAGTACAAAATATTGAAGTAAAAAAATAATAACAATAATGGTGTTTTTATTTTTTTTTAAGCATGAAGAGTGGATAACATAATAAATAATATAAAATAACCTTAGAAAACTGAACATGGCGAAGTACACCGACGAAGAGAATTGCTTCTTGTGTCGCCGGAGGAAGACGCTGGAAAAGCTTCGTGGATACCTAATTGTTTGCCAAACAAATGATCATCAAAATCATCGATCCTTCACTTTATGTAGCTTTCTTCGTAAACCCAGTGAGACGTTCTTTCTTTTTTCTGTTGAAACTTTTTTTTTGTGTGTTGAGTTGTGTAAACCCAGTTAGCCATTGTTCACCTTTTTCCTCTTTTTCTATCTTTGAATGTCTTAAAATTCTATTTTTTGTTTACAGTGTTGAATTGTGATGGATCTAATTTTGTTCTGAGTGTTGATGTGTTGCTTTATGTAAACAATGTACGTTTTTTTACCCATTTAAACTTTCTTGTTCTCTTTGTTGGTTAAAGTGATAAAGTCGCTATTTTGTATAATGGGTATGTTTTGGTCTATGTTGTTAACTTGTTATCATGCATGTGTTGCATTATGCTAATTCAAACTTCCTTTGAATGTTTGAACTTTTTGTGTAATGGTTATTGTTTTTTATGTGCTGGTGTATGAATTGTGATGGGTTTGTTAAATTCATATATTCTGGAATGTGGATTTACCTACATACTCACTAATCCCACTTTAACTTGGAAGCAGCGCAAAGTGGCAAAATATTACAACAAGTAGGAGAGATTTCTTGAAGGATTTAATGAAGTAGGAGAGACTCCTTGAAGGATTTAATGAGATGAAAACTATGACTGAAATGGGTGGTTTCCCAGTATATGAGGTTGATTGTTCTATTACCATGATTTACTTATAATTTGTCATACATGGAGCATCACTAACTGGTTTCGACTATAATCTCAAAAAAAAGTTATGATTTTCCATTAAACTTCACTGTCTCAAACATAGGCAGATGAGTCATTTGCTTAAATCTATGAAGAGAACGCTGCTAAATGTTTTTCAGGATGAAAAGAAGCAACTAGCCACGAGTGAGAGGATGGCTGTTATTGTGTCAAATATGTGTAACTTGGTGCTGTTTGTAGCAAAGGTTTATGCTTCAATTGCGAGCAGATCATTAGCAGTCATTGCCTCAACCCTGGATACTCTCTTAGACCTCTTGTTAGGGTTAATATTGTGGTTTACTGCTCGTGCCCTGAAAAATCCAAATCACTATCCAATTGGAAAAAAACACATGCAACCGGTGGTAAGGTTTAATTTATATTAAATTGCACAAGTTGATTGAGTCCTATAAAATCTTATAAATAATTGGGATATTTTCAAAATAGCCATTACATGGTTGCTTAATGAAGCTACATGTTTATATGATTTCCTGTGCATGGTATCATTGTTATTGCATCAGTGATGACAACCTCAGGGCTGCTGATTTCGATTGAATCTGCCCGAGAACTTATTTCCAAGGTAAGTGAGATAAACTTTTGTTCTTGTTTGTTTAGTAGATCCCTACATTTAGGTTCAACATTTGGATAAACTTATCAAGAAGTACTTATAGGATAAGAAAGATAAAATGAATCAAACTTCTTTCACAAGTTAAAATCAACTAATTTAACCAACCATTTAAGATGCTCTCTCATCTAACTTTTAAAAAAATTGAGGTACATATGTTATTCTTAGCTCATGAATAAATTTGGTTCATTTTACCTTTGTATTTTCTTTTGCTATAAGTGTTAAAAAGTTTATACAGAGTCTGGACTAACTCTTAATTATTTGTTTGTGGTGTAGCAGTTTTAAGTAACTCTTTTTTATTTTCCTGTAATTATTACCACGACACATTCTTTTAATTTCTCATGTCATTCTTTTTGTTACAGTCTAAGACTGATAGGTATCCAACAAAACTTCAATGGACGATCGGAATTATGGTGCTTGTGACTGTAGTGAAGTTCATTGTTATGGTCTACTGTCGAAGATTCTAAAATTAAATTGTTAGAGCATATGTACGAGATCACTTTTTTTATGTCATTAATCATTTTGTTGGATTAATTGCTGTTGTGCAAGCTGTCAAGTTCTACTTGTGGATTGATCCAACAGGAGCTATTATTGTGAGTTCCTACGTACATCTTGGTGCTTGTCTTTGGTTTTTTTTCTTCTATTTTTTTTTTCACAAATAATTGCAAACATACCACCTTACATTTACTTTGTTTTTACGATGTAATATTTTTTTGTTATTATATGCAAAAACGTATATTCTCATATCAAGTTGACCCTTATTTTAAAAATTTATTCATTTTCTAGTCCCTACATGTAACAGAATGATGCAATTTTAGGCCCTCACTACATGTTTAGTGAGATATAAAATCACATTATTTTATTAAATGTTTTAGAGATTGAATAAAAAATCATGATATTTTAAGGAACTAAACATATTTACCCTTTATTTTGTTTTTCTTCATTATTCTACAAAACCTTGAATGGTGATCTTTATGCTACAAAAGTTTTAGAGGTAACTGCTTGATTGAATTACTAACGATGATCCTGAATGTGTAATGCATATAGCATTGTTTACAATCAATGCATGGGCTGAGACTTTCATTGAGAATGTTCGGTCACTCATTGGAAGGACAACACCACCTGATTTTCTAGCCAAGTTAACTTTCCTCATATGGGATCACCACGAACAGATCAAGCACATAGATAGCATACAACTTTGGTGCACAATACTTTGTGGCAGCTAACATCGTGTTACAAGTTGAAAGGTCTTTCGTGCACATATATTTTGAGTTCACTCACATGGCAAAACACATGGGTGTGATGATATGCCATCGGACAATGATGACATAGCTTAGCTTTGCTAATTCTATTAGAGTGTGTGAACATGTCAAGACCTTCTCTGATTTAGCAGTCTCTCCTTAAATACTACTAATAGACACTCACCAACAATTCTCTCTAACCTCTATCACACAGACAAATAACTCAATCAAGTTGGTTATTATCTCATTTGAAATCTACGAAGATTATCTCCAACTTTTATGTTTTCCCAAAAGCATAGCTTAAAAGCATAATATGCCTAAAATTACAATCTATATGAAACTTTTATTCATTACTGACAACTTGACCATTTTTCACTAATTTAATCATTTCTAGATTTATACACAACATTTTTAAGTGAAATAAAATTCATTAGTTAGATAAAAAAAAATTACATAATTATCCTTTAATTTTTGTACTGGACTAGATGAATGATTCCAATGAAATCCTAAGGAAGGAGAGGGCCCATGCTTGTTATCCCTTGAATTCGTCTCTATTTATAAACCACTATTATTCTTGATTCTTAAACAATGTGAGACCTTTTTGTGTAACTAAATAATATTGTTAGATAAGAACTTTGAATTGTTTTGTTCAAACTATGATTAAGTGGATGAGGTGATGAAATCAAACTTAACAAGTTATATACATATGAATCGGTTGTTGACTCGATCAAAGTAAAAATGGGCTTGTTTGAATTCGTGCATGACTTTGATATATTTCCAACACTTAAGCAAGAGGGATGGATGTCTACAAAATGCAGCTGGACACTTATAAATATTCCATTAGGATAATATTGTAAAATAATGATGTACCTTATTCAATGATGTTAGTTGTATTTATAGAAGTATCAAATGAAGTGAGTGTTTAAGTTCTAAATGTAAATTTTTTTGTGGAATAGAACAAAAAAGAAAAAAGAAAAAAATAATAATTTTAAAAATAATTAAATATAATTAATACATACAATTTCCTTTTCTTTTAGAACTTAAACATGTTTACCTTCTCACTTGCATGCAAAATCACGAACAACTGTATTTGATGTAATTTTTGTATATAGGTATTGAAAAAATGAAAAGGTTATGTAATTAATTTAAAAAAGAATAAATCAATTTATAGTATTGAGATAGAAAACTTATATAAAAAATTTAACTAGAAAACTAACTTGGTTATGTCACAAATATAATTATTTTGAAGAAAATATTTGTGATCTTAAGAAGAAAAAAATGATTGACCTTGTGAGCAAACCAAGAGTACACGAGATTTTATTTTATAGGTATGTATTCGGACCTAGATTCATGGATTGGCCATTTAAGTCTTTGAATAATGGACTTTTTTAAAAACAAATTGCATAGTTATATCAAGTTTATAAAGTCTTATCAGAAAAGGAACAAAGGCATGCACTTGAACCATCACTTGTTTTTTTTAATTAATTAAATAGCATTAGCTTCCTCTCTTTTCACACACACCTGCCCTCTCGATTTTGACATATATTATATATTTTTATATAAACACACTTTATATATATATATATATATATATATATATATATATATATATTATTTCACACTGCATATTTTTAATATGATTACTATAAAATATTCTCACTTTTTTCTTTCACTTATATTCTACCCCTAATTCTATGCTGAATAATCCATGATAAATATAACAGTGAGTTTTACGTTAGCAGTGGAGGACCTATCACAATCACATCTAATATCTTATTTAGTGAGATGAAATTTTATTGTTGTATATTTTACTCTAATTTCATCAATTTATTTTTAAAAATTATGGGAGACAACAAATAATAGTTACGTAATACGAAACTAATTTTTTAAATCTTTGTCTAATACTTTTATTATTATTTCTATTTATTATACGAAATAGTAAATATTATTTTATTTTGTTAAGTTATTAAACATATATTTTTTATGTTTAATATGTTTTTAATAAAATATTAAAAGAATTAACAACATTGTTAACGTGTAAACAAATATGTGAAATAAAAGTAAAGTATATATTATTAATTAAAAAATAGTTTAAGTTGTAAGATATTTTAATTTAAAAGTTTGATTCGCATAACTTTTTTTTTATCTATCTTGAATCAGATACTATATATACCTTTCAACTCATTTTGAGTTTGCTAAAAACTTTTATCATTATGTAAATCCTTTGGATGAATCAATATAACTTTTTTTTTTTGAGATATTTTTTTATATTATCAATCAATTAAAAAATATCTTAATTATGACTTTTAAAATAAGTATTCCAAAAATCAATAATTTTATAATGAATCCAAAGTATCTCCTATGCAAAAGTTAGAGATGAATTTTTTATGTATCGAAATCTGTTTAAGATGTTAACTACTTGTGACTGTGTGATTGAGACCCTATCCGCTAGCGCTAATAGCTACGTTTTGACAATTGGAGATCATAATTAAGCATGCCAATGAAATCTTTATATATATATATATATATATATATATATATATATATATATATAATAGCCTCTTAAAAAATACACAGCCTCACATGCCTTGTTTAGCCTACACAAGTTGACATCTTCCTTGTCAATATTATGGGAGTGAAAATAAGAAATATTAAATTAGAATGGGTTGAAAATATCATCATACAAGCATTTGCAATAAGTCTTTTGTGCTATAATTATACCTTAGAAAAATTTGAAAATTCAAGACACAATCTCAAATTCCCAATTTTATTATTAAGAATTCAAGGAGTTACATGAATGAAACAAGACATTTTCGCATTAACAGATTGATGTTTGAACCCCCACTCATTTTTTAGGTGAGATATTGCTCCCCCTTAAAACTTTCTGCACCCAAAAAAAAAAAAAAACATGATAAAGATAAAACTTAAAGGATGAGAAAGAAATCAGATTAACATTCTTTTCATCAGCCCAATTTTTCAAAAGTAAATTTTGAAAATTTGACCTTTTTATTTGCAATTTTCTCCCCCCCCCCCGTACAAATATTCCTACCAACCTTGCACACGTGAATATTGAAAAAAAGAAGAAAAAACTTCATGGTATTGATGCTTACAAGTGGTTTAAATAAATAATGAATGAAAATGAGACAAAGGGTACTCCTTTTCATCATCATCAATATCCACAAGAAAAAGTTACAATTAATTAAATGCGAATATATGTATAAAGTAAACAAATAATGTTGTCTTTACGCCTAAAATTTATTGAGTTACGCATATGATGTACTTTAGATAAATTAAGGATTAATACACTTTTACTAGTTGAGTTTATTTTGAAAATTTTATACTAATTAAAAAATATGAAGATGAAGAAATTATAAAAGCAATATTTTTATTTTTGGAGTACGTAGTCACGCTCATGGTCACTGAAAACCAATTTGTTTTTCCTTTTCAAAAATTTAGGTACAACGTACAATTCCAAATATAGGTTTTTATCTTGACACTGTTGATCACTCAAAACATCGCATGCACATGGGGCCATGGAAAGACATCAGTGGAGGGCATGGACACCGAAAATGATGACAAACATTGAAGGAAATAAAGAAGGAAGTCACGAAGAAGAAGAAGAAAAATATGCTTCTATAGCACTGTTGCTATTTCAAGTAGCAGACAGAGTTGACGTTGAAAATTTATTAATTAGAGACAGTTGATCACGTTGTCTTATAAGTACGTGTTCAAATATTATTTGACATATATATATTATATGGTATTTTTTTAAAATGTTATTTTATTTTGATTCTTATAATTTAAATATACATGTTTCTGTAAAAAGAATTATCTCAAAAGTTTAAACTATTCCAAAGCTTAAATTATTTTCAAAGACATATAAATAATTTTACCTTGCAATTTTAATAGTTTTTACTAACAACTTAAATGAGATGAAATTCATTTTTTATGTATTAAAATTAAGAATAGGAATAGCAAGGATAAAATTATGAATCACTTAATCATACAAATTTTTGATGCACGGATAAACAACTTGTCCTAAAAAATTAAGCATAAAAGTGTAGGAATATTTTTATTTTTCACACCTCATTTTTGCATTTTTTTTTTCATTTTCTTTCTATTTTTATCTTTTCTTTCTTTTGTAAGAAAAACTAAATAATTTAATCATGCTTATACATAAACAACACAAACAATTAGATCAAGTGCGAAAAAATTAATATCATAAATACATTCATTGTTATTCTTTTTATCTTCAAAAATGAGTTGCAGTTGTCCGTGAGTTAAATAATATGTGAGTATTTTGTAAGTCTTCTAAGCTCTAACTCTAATGCACATATAGTGTATTGCATATATTTCAGAGTGAACTTAGGGACCTCAAACATACATTATATATAGCGCCTAACCATCAAGGTGTCTATTATTAGTGGTGTGCAGAAAATATGGGTTGTTGGGATATTTTTGTTACTGAAATAATATGGATCATATATTTGACTTTTTCCTCAGTCAGTTGCCAAAACAACTCAGTCACTAAAACAACTGAAAATAAAGTCACGTTGCACGTTACATTCTCCCACTTGGTCCACGTATCCCGTCATATACTATGGTGAGAAATAAAATACATGAATCATGGTGATAGTTCCTCTAATATATACGAGTAGTATCTTCCATGTAATACATTGCATTATATTTTTCAAGCCCATACAACTTAATGAATAAACCCAATGTTTATTCTATGTCCAAACTTAATTAATGTTTCTCAGAACAAATAACTGTATTCTTACAATGAAATCGCATATGGGAACCAAGTCTCATCCTTTATACTTGATCCTTAAATTTAAATGGTGACATACCCTTAATTAAAGGATCGACAATCATTAATTCAGTGCTAATGTGCTCAATAACCACTGTATTATCTTTAACACGTTCTCTTATGGCTAGATACTTAATGTCGACGTGTTTGCTTCAACTACAACTTTTGTTATTCTTAGCCATAGAAACAGCAATTGAATTATCACAATATATCTTCAATGGCCTAGAAACGGAATCCATAACTCTAAGCCCAAAAATGAAACTCCTTATCTGCACACCATGTGAGATAGCCTCAAAATAAGAAACGAACTCAGCCTCCAGAGTGGAAGTAGCAGTCAAGGTCTGCTTGACACTTCTCCAAGACACAGCTCCACTGGCTAGCATAAAAATATATCCCGATGTCGATTTTCTCGAATCAACGTAGCTAGTGTAGTCTGAATCTAAGTAGCCAGTTACTTCCAAGTTGTCACTCGTTTGTACATAAGCATGTAGTCTTTAGTTTCCTAAAGGTATCTCATCACTTTCTTTGCAACTTTCCAGCACGATTATTTTTCAGGCACTGGCTTAAATTAAATTTGTCACCCTTCACAATGGGAGCTGCACTTGGTGAACAATCACTCATTCTAAATATTTCCAAAACTTTGTTAATATAGGTCTCTTGAGACAAATCAAGAACACATCTTACTCTGTCTCTATGTATCTTGATACCAATAATGTAAGAGGCATCACTCATATCCTTCATATCAAAGTTCTTAGATAAAAATTGTTTCACCTCATATAGCAAACCCTTGTCATTGGTTGCAAGTAAAATATCATCTACATACATATAAAATAAGGAAACAAATTTTGCTCCCACTGACCTTTTGGTATATATAATGATTCATAACATTTTCTACGAAACCAATGAAGAAATAATGTCATGAAATTTTAAGTACCACTAATGTGAGGCTTGTTTCAATCCACATATAGATTTATTAAGCTTGCATACCAATTACTCACCCTCAGTAGAGGAGAATCCTTCAAGTTGTTTCATATAAACCTCTTCCTCTAGGTCCCCATTGAGAAAATTTGTTTTCACATCCATTTGTTGCAACTCTAAGTCAAGATTTGCAACCAGTGTCAGAATGATGCAAAGACAATCTTACTTAGATACAGATGAGAATGTCTCCTTGTAGTCGATACCTTCCTTTTGATTAAATCTCTTGGCTACGAGTCTTCTTTTATATCTCTCAATGTTGCCTAATGAGTCTTTCTTAGTTTTGAAGATCCATTTATATCCAATGGCTTTTGCACAATCAGGCAACTGAACAAGATTTCAAACTCCAATGGATGTCATAGAATTCATCTCATCTTTCATAGCATCATACCACAAGTTTGATTCTTTAGAACGCATGGCTTGTGAAAACGTTTCAGGATCATTATCAGCTCCAATGGTATAGTCAGTTTCTTGTAGATACACAACAAAATCACTCAGTATCGCTGATTTCTTTATTCTGGTAGATCTTCTTAATGTTGTTTCATTATCTTCTTGAGGAACTTGTTGTTCAATTGGTTGATCAACAATTTCTTCTTGCTCCTCATGAACAACTTGATCTACTAGATTATCAGCAAGTTATAGATCTTGAATGATAGGTTGCACAACACCTGATTGAGCTGAAAGGGTATTGTTAATAACAATCAATCTAAGATTTGAAGTAGATGGTTGAGTAACTGAATGATCTTTCTCAGAAAAAATCTTTGGATTGATCGCTCCCACAAATCAAGTCATTATTAAGAAATTCAACATTTCTTGATTCCACAATCCTTGTACTATGAAATGGACAGTAAAAACTGTATCCCTTAGACCTTTCAGCATACCCAATGAAGTATTCACTAATGGTCTTTAGGCCAAGCTTCTTCTCTTATGGGTTATATATTCTCACTTCAGACGGGCATCCCCAAACACGTACATGTTGCAAACTCGATTTCAATCTCTTAAATTACTCAAATGGTGTCTTTGGGACAACCTTAGTTGGAACTCAGTTCAATATGTACACTGTCATCTTCAGTGCTTCGATCCACAATGACTTAGGAAACTTAGAACTACTAAGCATACTTTGCACCATGTCCATTAAGGTTCGGTTTCTTCATTTTGCCACACCATTCTGATCCGGAGAACCAGGCATAGTGTACTGGGCAACAATCTCATGTTCTTGAAGAAAATTCGCAAATAGACCATGTGTTTGTCCATTCTCCATGTATCTACCATAGTATTCACTACCTCTATCGGATTCCACGATCTTAATTTGCTTTTCACATAGTTTCTTCACTTTGGCCTTAAAAACTTTAAAAGCATCTAAAGTTTCATCTTTAAAATGAAGTAAGTAGAGATATATATCGTGAAAAATCGTCTATGAAAATGATAAAGTATTTTAGACTACTTGCGTCCATTTCTGGACAACAAATATCTGTATGTATGGTTTCTAATAGATTTGGGTTCCTCTTTGCACCCTTCTTAGACTTTGTAGTTTTCTTAACCTTAATGCAATCTATACAAGTATCAAAATCAACAAAAATTCAAAGCACTAAGTACCCCTTCATTTACCAATCTCTTAATTCTCTCGATAGAGATGTATCCTAATCTTAGGTGCCACAACATAGAGGAATCCTCATTCATAACACATTGTTTCATGCCAACATTAACATGCATAGCATCATAAGTGATATCATTTTGAAAATAAATGCAGAAAATACCATTTTGCAAATCAATCCACCATGTGTTATGATTAATATAAATCATGTTAGATTCATAAAAAACTAAAGAGGTAGGCATGTCTTTCTTTTCCAAATCATAGCTTGAACTTAGGACAATCTTTCTTCATGTGCCCCTTCTTTTTATAGAAGAAACACTTGGATTCTTTCTTAATTCCAGCTTGAGGTGGTATTTTACCACTTTCCTTGTTCTTATGACATTTCTTATTATCCTTCCTTTTAGTCATCATAAGAGAACTCTCTCCTTGTTCCAACTGCAACCTCCTCTCTTCCTAAACACACATAGTTATGAGTTTATTAATAGACTATTTATCTTTATATGTGTTGTCAGAAATTTTAAGGAACCATATGGTGCTAAGAGAACATTCAGAATAAAATGCGCCAAAAAAGAGTCAGACATGTCCACCTCTAGAGTTTTAAGTTGAGCTGCAATGTCCCTCATTTGCATGATGTGCTCACACACACCCCTCAGAGTATTGAGCTTCATGGAAGAAAAATTCATTATTAAGGTATTGGCCAATGCCTTCCCTGAAGACTCAAATTGTTCATCAATGTATTTTAGGAGCACTCTCACATTGTCATATTGTTCACCTGAGCTTTTAATACCAGTCTATATTTTAGTCTTAATGTATATCACACAGATTCGATTGGATCTTTCCCATTTCTCATACAGATCCATCTCCTTTGGTTCACTGTTCTCTATAATTGTTGATGACTCAGTTTTTCTGATAACATAATCAATGTTCATATACCCTAACGTCAGCAGAATCTTTTTCTTCCAGATAGAAAAATAATATCCTCTCAATTCCGAAACATCAATTATATTAATAAGTTGTATAGTTGCAAAATAATTCAACATATATGTTTATCATTAAAATTTGAGACAAAAATAATGTATCATGTATTACCAATGTAAGTCATGCTTATAAGATTATGAATTTAGCGACATAAAATTTGCATGTGCGCCTAAATTTTAATTCAATTAAATTCACATAAACATTATGATAAAACTATCAAGTTATATTTCTTGACCCCTATATAAAAAAATATAATTTAATATTTTATCCTAATTAATCATACAAAAATATAATAGAAATTCCTGTGGGATAATATCTACTATATTATTATGATTAATTATCATTAATATCATCTACCTTATGTGATCTAGAGAGTCTTAATATATAATTTAAATAATTAAAGTTGTTATGGCTAGGCTTTAATTAATTAAATTATAAAGATCACTAAATATTATCTAATTTCCAAATTAATTTTACTATAATTAACCATAAACAATAAAATTAAATAATCAATCATTCAGATTAATCAACTTAATATTACATGTATAGGGAAACATAAATTAATACATGTAATGACAAAATAACAATAAATTATGTGAACATATATCACAAAATAGTAACTTAAAAAGTGTAACAATTAATTACAATATTATGTCTAATTCCTTATATGATCTTTAAACAACTTAATATATAATTTTAATCAAATTATAGATATTGTGATTAATCCATAATTAATTAAAATTATAAAAATCACTTAAACATAAAACTTAATCATATGAGAATAAATCATATTATGCACTTCAAGATCAAGATATAATATAATGATGAATAAAATTCTCATATACAATTGCATAATTGAAACATAATATTATGCATTTAATTTAATATATATATATATATGCATAGAATAAAATTTTTCAGAATATATTTATGCATAAAACAAATTAAAACTCTACAAATTTGAAAATTAAACATAAATGTATAAACATATAAGAGAT
>CM023955.1:33722148-33735686 GCA_013407115.1 Glycine latifolia
CTGCCTTGGGCCTTTTAAACGCAGCCCAATGTAAAATATCCGTAACAAAAACAATTATGTAACAATCCATGAGCTCAATTATTCTCTAAAGAGATCAGTCTCAGTGAATGATTGTAGATATTTCGTGCAATTATATTCATATAAAGAAAAACTAAATTATAATAACAAAAAAATATATAGAAATTTTCTATAAAATCAAAATTAATCAATTTCCACATCGTTAATCTATATTATTTTGCAGTATTTGTATTGATATTTCATTTAATAAATTGTTTTGATACACAATTTTTTTGTGGTGTATACCTTTTTTCCTTAACTCATCAAGACATCTTTTAAAGGCATAATCATAAAAACCCACGACAGGTGGCAAAGTAGACAATACTTTGGATATGTTGAATTTAACAATGTACTGAACTTGAGGTAAGAACATTTGTATTAGAAGGAGAGCATATGTCAAGGATAATTTATAAACTCTATCTCTCTTCTTCCCTTAACCTATTTAGATGCTTTTAATGACACAATTGTGATGGGTCACATAGGAATCAAAACAGACAATATCTCTTATAATATTTTAAGTCTGACAAGAGAGTGAATTAGAGGTTGAAGTAAATTTAATTACTAAATGATATGATAATACATTATTAAATAAAAGTGTTATCTTTTTAAAATGTTCATACATAAAGAAGTGAATTTTGTCTTTAAAATTGAACTGGAACATATATGTATACCCTTAAAGGGATAGAAACTTTTTCTTTTTTTGACGTTTAAGGGATCGAGTCTTAATTATGCAAAAAGATAGCGTTTTAATTACTTTTTTTTTTATAAAAAAAAAATCTAGTAATAAAGATAGCATTTTAATTATGCAAAAAGACATCGTTTTAAACTAAAATTTGAAATAAAATTATTCAATTAAAAATGATTATATAGTGTACGATAATATAATTTTATCTCCCTATCAAATATTTTATATTTATTTTACAATATTTTTATAATATTATCTAATAATAAGTTATTATATATGATAAGATTATTAACTTTTAGAATATTACTTAATATAAGGTCATAGTTAGGTGATTTTTAATTGGTTAACCTAACATATAATTAAATCTTTACGTTAATAATGCATGAAAATTAAATTTAAAAACTAATGTATTTAAATACATTTTTTTAAAATATTAAATATATGTGTGCATCTAACATTTCCGAATATCCCTATCGATCATATCGATCACTACTTTATTATTGAGACGTAAAGAAGAAATAAAATGAAAAAAAAAAAGGTTTAGAATTGGAAGGATATTCGGTTGAGAGAAAGAACGAAAGTCAATCGTTGTGCATAAAGATTGATGTGCAAAGTGAGGTTTACGTGAAGAAATTTGCCGACATGCGTGCCCAAATGATAGAAGCTCATGTTGAAATGAAATAAATTATTTTTTTGAATTTTGTACTAAAGTGATAAATTGCATTTTTAAGAACTGTTTTTTTGAATTTTAGTATTTTCAGAGACTAAAATGACAATGTCTCATATTGTCAATTGCCATTTTGAGTATTCACCCAACATTTTATTAGCATTATTTTTTACTATTTTTTTTCATATTATCGTGATATAATTGAGTCAACAAAGAAGAAAAAAAGTACTTGGTACTTGACTAATGTTTGATAAGCCCAAGCTCCCATAAAAATTCTTACTATTAAACTTGGTCCTTAATGAGCAAAAATGATTCAAGCATCTCCATTGGAGCGGATCTTTTAATAATAATGTAAAACGTGACAAATTGTGAATGGTAAATGAACACGTATCTCCTTACCATGTATCTCATGACAATGAACTTGATTTTTGACATAGTGAGTGAGGTAGTTTTTATATTTAGAAGAAAAAAACGGTGAACAAAATCTCCTCCTCACCATGAGCTTGGAAATATCTCAAAAACATTATAAAAAAAATTAAAAAAGTACTGAAAACACTGTTGAGATTATAGCACATGGCTATGATCAGAACATCTTGTGGGTTCATGTGTTATGGACCATCCTTTGATCTTGAATGGAGTTCCAAAACCGTGAGCATTGGTAGCACTAGGCCCAAAACAAACCGCGTAAGAAGAGGGGGAGAGAAATAGAGAGAGAGAATGAGGTGATTCCACGAAATAACTGATTACAGTGCTAGCTAGGTCTATGAATATGGTAGAAAATATGGGACAAGTCGTACACATTGCTAAGTTGTTCATCGGGACCATAGCAAATTCCTTTCCCTTCCTCAGAATAGGATTTGTGAAAGAGAAACTTAAAAGGTCGTTGAATAAGGGTCAGCATCAAAGTTGAAACCAATAATGCAACCAACCAGCTAGTGGATGAGTTCTTACATGCCCAAATAATTATTGAGATGGCGTACCATGCATCCGAAAAGATTCTCATTTTCTATTATCATCTACATCATCTCCTTTTCTTAATTCCCATAATCATATTCCTATTTCTATTCTCATAAATTAGCGAGAACAGAAAGAATGATTAATTGCAAAAAAGCTTCATATAGATATATATCCTACCCTCTATGACATGCCACGACCATTAAGTACTATAAATAAGATAATATGATTGCATAATTAAATCCAGCTTAGTGATGCAGCATTACACGATTTTCATTATGATTCCATTTATATAAGGAAGCTATAGGTCTATTAGTTTGTGGGCACCATCCCCTATTGCTAAATTAATTTGACATCCACAATGTGTGACTCCCAATGCAAACACAAATACAATGTATTCACAAAAGTGATAGGGATTGGAGATCAGCAATGGAGTTAGCCGTGGGTTTTGGAATATAAATTTACTAGATACAGATGAAAGGAATAATTCGATCTCCACTAAAGCATGTGAGTAAAGTCATGTATGATACTTGCCTAACTAGAAAAAAAAGAAGAAAATGCCATGAATCTTATCTTACACGTACGTATGAGTGTGTGTTAACGATCAAATAGACAGATACTATATATTTATAATTAACTTCTCTCACAAGATTTGCTATTAATTACAATTTTCTACTTGAAAGGTACCTAATACTATTTTTTATTTTATTTTGAGTGTTTGACAATGTATCGTGCGGTTAGTCAACAAGAGGAATCGTACGTCTACTCTTTTGACTAGAGACTTATTTTAGTTTAAATGGAATTTTCAATTAGTATAATCTAAAAACAATACTATAAAGTTATGAATTAGGGTTAGTTTTAAAATCTCAAGTTACACAACATTTAGGGTGAAAAAAAAAACGATGTAAAGATTGTTTGTGTATTTATTACGTTGCTGAAAATAAATCATCTGTGTGATTAGGTTTGGTGTGTGACTGTGAAGGTGGCATTGTTTAGCCAACTTGGCATACCTATGCATATGACACAATAACTACTACTACTCATCCCTTCCCGCGCAATAATAGAGAACAAGTGTGACCGACATCCCAATCTACCAATCATAGGGTACCACGTGGATTCACCTGCAGGCTAAGGCTCTGACCTTTCCCATATAGTTGAATGCTTAGATTTCTATATTTTTCGATTTCAAGTATTATTACCTACTTTGCATGTGAAACTATTGAATATCCAACATGAGTACTTACAATGTTTTTCTTATTATTTTAAACTCAAGAACTCAATTTTATTTATTCGACTTAAGATTTTCATGATTTTCATGATTTACAAACAGGATTTTAAAACGTGAATTATATATGAACATAATTCAATATTACAAAATTGATTTTAAAAATAGAAATTATCTCTACTTTTATACACTAATTTAGTCTCATCACTAGTTTATATGAGATCTTCGGTGCACCCTCTTCACATTGAACATTAGATATCTCAAGCATAAAGTTTGCAAGACTGAACATCAATGGATGATTCGATAACAACTTAATAACGGGTGATTCGATAAACCTAACAAAACTCACTAAGTTAGACTATGATGTCATTTTAAAAAGTGAGTTATGGACCTAACTCAACTCTACAATAATAATTTGTAAAGTGAGAATTGTCTCCACTTATATACACTATTTTAATTTCATTATTAGTCTATATAAGATTTTTAATACAGATTATGTAAGTTATTGTGAATTACTTATACATGTTTTTGATTCTTATTATGAATAAAAAAAATATGCATGATTTATAACTTTAATTAATCTCATTTTATCCTACGTGATACATGTATATTAATATAAAATTTATGCTTAAAATTAATTTAAACTTGTATTTTAATTATGTAGTTAAGAACGCGATTTCTAGGTTGCATGTATGAATGTTTAAATCTCTATATTTCCTATCAACTAATATATATTAGTTAGATGTCTAATATGATATCTTTGAATATCGAAATTTTAAAAAAATTAATTAAATTAGTAAAATAGACTATTTTCAACAAGAAAATCCTATTACATATTTGATAGGGAGTTTTGATGGTGCTAGTAGCTCTTGTAGGATCGAACAACATTAATAAAAGGATCTTGAGTTAGTTATTGGGCAATCATTGCCTCATTGGTAGGTTATTTGTTAGTATCACAAATTTACGTTGAGGTATGTCACTTGCCCATGCCTTGAAATGAGACAACTTCTACCTCCTAAACTTTTAGTCACAAAAAACACAGGTAATCTTTCAACCATTACAAAGATGTATGCAGGTTTTCTTCTTCTCGTCAACAAGCAAAGTTCGACCAGCTTAACTAACCAGAACATTATTATTATTATTCCATTATTAATAGATTTCTGTTTTTGCATGGATTAAACTGAATTTATAATTCAATATCAATGTTAGAACTTGTCTCTTGTTTTCAAACTTCGCTTTCAATTCATTAATTATAGGTTCTAATCGATATAGATGGACTAATTACCAATAATGCATAGCAGCAATGTAGTGCTCCCTTAATTATTTTAAAATTCCACAATTGGTCTCTTAATTTTCGTTCATAATTTTTCTATACCGATAATATCCAAGGGAGTGATCACATGTCTATCAATGAATCTTTCGAATTAAGAAATCACGTACGTATGATGAAGCGCATCTTTGCATACGTGTCCGGTATCCATTCCCCCATTTATGCGTCAAATGCTCTAAAAGATGTAAACATTTCTATTTGTACCTTTTTCTGGATCCGCGTCAAATGATAACACAGTCGAAAAAAACCACCTTTAATGACGCTAACACTCAAATTAGCAAAAGATAAAATTAAGAAGTTGGAATAGAGGGTAGGCATAGGAAGATAATATACCTTTTTTTCTTGTGATATTTACATATCTTGCCACTAATCTTAAAAAAGAAAAGATAAGAGTAGTATGAAAAAGAGAAATTTCCCCAGGTAAAAAAATAAGAGATGTTTAAATGTTGGAGATCTCTTAAGATTCTAATTAAGAAAGTTCCTTAACTAGGTTAACTTGTGTGGAAGTCTTAATTATTATTGGGTCGAATTAGACATAAGTTGGGTCAGACCATCTATCTATTCTAAGATTAATCATAGTAATCATTGATCTTTTTTTTTGTGATTAATTCATATTCTTAACCCCACCCTATTTTAGCATGTTTGACGTAACGAAAGTGAAGATGATCATTCTCTCATATGCAGCATATAATTAAATTGATTTGAGGGTGTGGCTACATGGTGTCCGTGCAAGACCTTCTACAATCATCGCGAGATGTCAGTGTTGTCACTTTCCACTCTGCTCATTATGGCTTTTATAGTATTGAAGTTTTTGGAGCCCTTTGAGGTTTCAGATTCTTGTGGCATTAAAACTTCATCCTATTTCTACGGTTTGGTGTTATTTTATTTTGCTTTTATACATTAATATCAATCATATATGGACTTGTCTGTTTTGTGGATGACTTTCAATGATCGTGAATTGAACTATTATTGAAATCATGATATTATTATTATTATTATTATTATTATTATTATTATTATTATTATTATGCAACTTGTCATAGATGTTCTAATATTTTTAAAAATAATAATAAGAAGAAGAAGAAGAAGAAACAATTATTAAAATAGTACGTAATGATCAGTCAAATTGATTTGTTTAATGAACAAATGAAATGAAAATGTCAATTAGTACTTTCACAAAGATCAAAAGATCAGAAGAAGATCAAGAAGAAGAATATTGGGAAAAATCAGTTAATTTAATTATAATGGATAATATTAAAGACTTCAAGTATAACTTCGTGCGTTTGTAATCACTATTTTCAGCCAAATTGACAACCGCCCATAACATTTTAGTATATGAAAAATATGCAAATCCCATCTCATAATTCCAATATTTTAATATATCCGTCCCTCTCAATATCAACCTCAAGCTTCTTTCATGGCTGGCGAGTGCCCCCACCATTGGATTTAACCCAATAATATATTGCTGACTGTCTTTGTCAATTATGACCAAAATTTCTCCATTTCTCAGAATTTTATATATTTGTCAATAATATCTATTCGTACACGAAACAAATGAAAAAGAAGATGAAATTTCACTTACAGTAATTAATTAGTGCTAATTACGTTTAAGTATGACTTTGCTTAAAAGAGTTAGATAATTTAGAAACGTACAGTGTAAAATTTTATCCGTATAAGTAATGATGTTAACTATAAACTAAAATATACTATATAGTCTTAAAAGGTAAGTTTTTATAAGTTTGATATATTCAGATTAAAAGCTAAAAAAATAGTATTAGAAATTGACTGGCAGAAAGAATCAAGGAAAAAGAATTACAATTAAACTAAAATATGACTTATATACAAAAGAGAAAAATATGAGTAACTTCTTAACATAACCTTAATTTCTAATTCCTTGTACGTAACACAATTGTAGAATTGAGTTTAAAATGCTAAAAGTTTTCCAAGTGTGGAAACCAATATTTTCCCTCCCTTCACTATGAAAATGATGCTAAACAAACAGTCTGTACGGTGGAGTAATATATGCCATTATAAACAAAAAAATGACAAGATATTTAGAAAGAAGTTCAGGTAAAGTTTGACAACCACGATTAGTCAAGTTGGTAAAAATAAACTCATATTTAATAGATAATTTGTAAATATTTCTATAAATATTCATTAAGTCTTGAAATTTATTTTAAGCCTTGATAAATTTTTAAAATTCAACTTATCTAATCTTTTAGTCAGAAAAAAAAATAGGGTAACATTTGAATTAAATGCATATATAATAAAAAAAATGGTCCCCTCGTATGGCAGAATACGGAAGAGAGACAGATGGAGAATGTCTTGTAGATCTTGGAAAACCAAGTCAAGGCAGAATCGGATTGCATCAAAAAATAAGAATAATGATGATGAAAAAAATAGCAAATTGAATTGGCATGGTCCCTCACTCATCCTTAGCAGGACCCCTCAACAAAGAAAGATCTTTCATATATTTAGCTTTCATTATATTTAGCTACTACGTCCGTCAACTGCGGGTTCTGCTGCCTCTGTTCTTCTTTTCCTATTCCATCACGCCTCAATCAGTTTCCCTTTTACATGCTGTTAATATACCTTTCACTTTCTTAATTTCTAAATTCAACGCAATGATGCTTATTTATTAGAAAATTGTTACAAAACTATAAATTTATCAAACTTTCTTTTTCACATTTAGAATGACGTGATAGATAAGTTAGCGATTTAGAATGATTCGTTCTATTTAGTATTTATTCTCCATCTCGTAATCACTGTCATTTTAAGATTTTGGTTATCTTCTTCTAATAGACATTGTTCATTTTATTATTGTTGTTTCTCTTCATTGTCAAAGTCATTTTATATTTTATAAAAAGAGTTCATTTTTTTAAATCTTTTATGTGTTTAATAAAGAGCTCCATGCAATAATTCTTTCTTCTATGACTATAATATGTTTTAATTAGTGAAAAAATATTGTTCCTTAGAACTAAAAAATAGTTAAATAACTCATATAAACACTTTCATTGAAAATGCTCTAAACAGTTAATCAGCTGAGAAGAGCTAAAAACATTAAGTGAAACTAACAATTTAATTTCTACTAAATCACTTTTCATTTCATTTTTCATTTTTCTATATCATACCCTTCTTTAAAGGTGGCAAATCACACTATTTCGTTTGATTCCAGCTAGCTTGGTTTAGGTTTTGGATTCTATTAGGTTCAATAAAAAATATTACTTTTTATTTGGACCATAATATTATTAATTAACTTTGATATAAACTTATATTTTATAATTGACGCAATTGGATCAACCTAAACTTAGTCATGGAAAAGTTCAAATGAGTTGAGCTAAAACAAAGTCTAAAATTGATTCGGTCTTAAGAAGTTAGAACTATTAAGTCAAAAGACATTTATGTCTTAAGATAAATAAAGATCCTTAATTATTATGATTAGATGCAAATAAATATAAGGTTTAAAATTGCGTCTTATTCAATATCAAACCATGCATCATACATCTACGTCTGTGTTAGCATATGATAAAAGAGTCATGCCATGATCTTATACAAAATTAAATCAATGAAATTTAAGAATTCATTTATTGCTTTATGTATGAGATTCATTTTACAAAGATATTCTCCTAGAATCTGTCGAATCCCATGAAGAATAAATGAAGTTCAAGATCTGAAAGTCGTCAAACACTATCAAAAGATGCACACTGTTGGTGACAAACTTGCTTTGACTTAAACCGAGTTATTTTCTACTTAAGTAATCAACACGGAAGTTCACAAGAGTGGTTTTTCAAACATGAAGGAGTATGTGCATTTAATGCAAGCATTAAATACTCCAACGGCCACAATCTTCAAACGTGAAACTCAAGTGAAGAAAACTATTTGTTTAGAGAAATAAACACTTGTTGAAGAAGGCCTATAAAATACTAGAAGCTTTGAAGACATGGATATGAACTTACACGCTTTTATTCAAATTCTTTTTGTAAAAAACTTTATGTATATTTATGCATAGATCTTAAAAAGCTCTCAAAACACCTTGAACACCTTGAGAGAAAAGACAAGTGTTGAGAATTTATATTCGTCTATAAGACAATTGAGAGTTAGTCATTGTGCAAACATCAACAAATCTATTTGATTTGTATAGAATCCACAATGGCTTGGTAGGACAAAGAATACTGAGTTGTAACAAACTTGGTGGTAAAGCTTGTGTTATAGAGCCGGAAGTGACAGTGACTAATACTTGTAACTTGTTGAAGTTAGTGGAACTTGGTGATTTGCCAAGAACTGGATTAGTCTCAGTGGTAAAGACGAACCAATATAAATCTTTGTGTCTTATATGATTTTAGTATTCTTTGGTTTTAAATTGACCTAGGGTTTGAATTTGATTTGGTTTTTGAAAACTTTGTTTGATTTGCAAAATTTGTTTCCATCGTCTGAAAGTGTTTTCGGTGAAATTTTTTTATTCTTCTTACAAAGTTTCTCTTCAGACGATAACTTTGTTCTCTTAGAAAAAAGGCTTAAAAATTGCTAAAATCACAATTCAATCCCTCCTCTTGTGATATTTGCCTTTACAGTTTTGGTATTAGAGCTTAGCCTCTAAGAGTTGAGCACCTGATAGTGTCTAGGGGAAAAAAACCATGGTAACAAATAACAACAACAATCATTTCATTGCTGAGGGAACATCCCTCATGAGGCCACCAAGCTTCATAAGAGAGGATTATCCCTACTGGAAAAATATAATGGAGATGTACATCAAGTCCACTTAATACCGACTCTGGTTGATCATCACAAATGGAGATACACCGATTCCTAGACCTAAAGTGGAATGGACAAACACAAACCTTTCTATAATGGAGAAAAACACAAAAACTTGTTATATTATAACATACGTTTTATCCAAGAAAGAGTATAATGAATCTATCGACTGAAGACAACCAAAGAGATTTGAGATTCGTTGAGCATCAATTATGAAGGAACAAAAAAAGTTCAACTGAGAAAAGTTGTCACTCTAACGCGACACTATAAGAGAATCTCCATGAAAGAAGGAGAATTTGGGGATGACATGTTTGGAAGACTTCAAGTGCTTCTAAATGAACTTAAAGCTCTAAGACACACCTTCACAAAAGCTTAGATAAACCTAAAGATCCTAGACAGCTTTCCCAAGGTGTGAGAACCAAAAATAACAACAATCCAAAAAGCTAGAAACCTAAAAACCCAATCATGGGATGAACTGTTAGGCATCCTAAGAGTTCATGAAGTTCATCTTCAGAATCAAGATCCTTTGCCAAAGAAATATTTTTTTCCCTCAAGATTAGAAAGACTAGCTCCAGAAGAGAAGAAAGAAAAGCTTTTTCAAAGCTCTTAAAGTGTAGATGGCTGAGTTTGATGGGTCAGACAACCATTTTGGAGATTCCACAAATGATGTAGTTATCATGTCTAGGAAGTTCAAGCAAATGATGAAAAAGAAAGAAAAGTTCCAACATTCCTCCAGAAGAAAGGACACAAGAGTCAAGAAGAAATACAAGGAGGAAAGTAATGAGATCATCTGCTTTGAATGTCAAAAACTTGGACATATGAAGGTTGTGTGTCACCAGCTGAAGAAGAAAATATATTTTGGTGACAAGAAAAGGAAAAGTTTGACGGTCACCTAGGATGACTTAGATAGTGAGAAGAGTAACAGTTCACATGATGAACAAGCCAACATTTGTCTAATGTTGGATACAAACGAAAAAGTTGAGGTAAAAACTTGTTCTAAATATAATGCCTTTTATAATGTTTCATCTTACGATGAAGAAGAAATGTCCTATGTTGTTCTTCTCCAGAATTGTCATATGATTTCCCTTCATTACAAAAGTATAAAAGAAAAATATAAAAAATCTATGTTTGGTAATGATGAGCTGAAGAAATCAAATGATGTTCTAGAAAAGAAAATCTAAAGTCTGGAAGAGAGTCTGATCCAAACTAGTAGTAAGACAGATGAATCCTCTATAGTTGAAAAATTAAGAGAGGAAGTAGTTTGTATTATAAAAGACTTTGCGAAGTTTTTGGAAAGCTCAAACACTTTAACCATGCTTTTGAAATTCCATCAGCAACCCCATGATAAGTCTGATCTAGGTTTAGAAAAAGAGGCATCATCCTCCAAGTTACAGTTTGATTTGGAGAAATGTGATTTTTATGATAAATCTAGACATTCTAAGTTCATATGCATCGATAAGAAGAAGCTGGTGTTTAAGGGCACTAATACTATTGGACCCAAAAAGATTTGGGTACCAAAATATCATATTGTTCTTATTGTATATATCCTTGGTAGGAAAAAGCCAGGGTTTAAACTAATACCTAAACAATGGTTTCTCATGACACATGATGGGAAAAAGGTCTATGTTCCTCAACCTAAAACCAATTGAAGGTGTAATAACCTAGGTTTATAATTAAGAGAAAAAGAAAGAAAGTTTAAAAAATTTGCTGAATTCCGTCAGAAAAAGCGTTAGCGACGGATTTTGCGACGGAATTAGCGACGGAATTTTTGCCTGTGAATAGTGCCACGCCGGTAGCGTGGGGAGCCACGCTGGTAGCGTGGGAAGTGCTCCAGAAAGTCATTTTTCACTGGAATGCCGCGCCGGTAGCGTGGGGGGCCACGCTGGTAGCGTGGGACTCGCGCTGGGGGCCTATAAAAGGCCATTTTGACAGATTTTTGGGCCAAAACCTTGATTTTCTTCTTCCTTGAGCCCAGACCTCCATTGGTGAACCCTTGAAGCTTCCTAGAGCCATAAATCTTGACCTAAACACTTTCTTATGGCCTTTGATTGTGAAGGAAACCCCTTGAGAGCTTGAATCAATCTTTCTTTTGTTGAGAAATTCCTTTTTATGAGAATTTGGGAATCTCCAAAGGAAAACTCGGAGAACTTGGGTTTGGCTGAGACCCATTGCGTGGGAAGGACACTGGAGTTCGGGAGAGTGGTCCTTGGGTCTTCCTTGCCGTTATTAAGGTAAGAAACTCAAGTTTCTCAACTTGGTTTTGTGATTGGGGGTTTTCATGAATAGTAACCTCTTTGTGATGGGGCTAGAATTAGCTCTGAATTCTGTAGAAGATTATGTTCAGAGAGTTGTTGTGATGATGCTAGAGCCTTCAGAAATCATTACTGATGAAGTTTGGTTTTGGCTCTGAGTATGTATGAGCAGAGATAAAAGACTAATAATATGACTAGTATGAACCTTAGAGCAGTTGACAAAGTTGCTCAGGAGGCTGTATAGATGAGATTGATCGGTTGAAACTGGTGATGATGAGAAGTTGGGTTTAGGCTATTGTAAGCGGAGATATGCTTTATGTTAGCCTGAGTAGAGTCTTAACAGGGGCTCTGAAGCCTTGTGTAGGCTAAGTAGGACCTTTGTGAAGGGTCTGAGATCTCTTGTACAACGATTAGTATATGTTCATTGAGAGGATGATAATTCCTTTCGTTTGAACGTCCTAGAACTGTAAATTGATGTGTTATGTGTTGGTTCTTGTGTAGGGCGTGAGCTTGATAGCTCTGGTGGTGTTGACCACGAGGCTGGGAGAGCCGGTGATCTGTCTAGAGCAGGTAAGCTCTTGGTCCTTAATTGTGTATCCTTTGCTGTGTTCCACCATATATCCGCTGGGATTATGGTTATGATATGTGTTTATGCTAGTATAGGAATGAGTATAATGCTGGGAATTAATGGTAGATATTGTCTGAACCCTATGAAAGGGTAGCTGATGTTTTATATTTGATCTGCTATGCTTGAAATGTGAATTGAACCCTGTGATGGGGGATTGATATGCATGGCTATGATGTGAGTAAATTGTGGCATGACTAGGTGAATGTAAGCTCTTGATTCTTGAATGTATTCCCTTTTGTTGTGTTCAGCCATTCACCAATCTGAGGTGATGGTTCTGTTATGTTGTTATACATATGCTGTTGATTGGTTATTGGTTTGATTGGCTGATGAATGATGATTGTGCCCTATGAGAGGGTAATGACTGTGATTTGAATTGTGATGCTTGTCATTTGATCTAGACCCAGAGATGGGGGATTATGATGCATAGCTATGATTTGTTGGCTGGGAATAAGCATGATTGATTGTGGAATCCTATGGTAATAGGATAAATGACATGTGATGGATATAGGCCTGATATGAGATGTTTCCTGTAAGATAGAGGCCGGCCCGGTATATAGGAGTCCTCCATACGTGGTTGTACCTATATATTTTCGGGGTGCCTATGATAGATGCCGGCCCGGTATATAGGAGTCCTCCAGACGTGGTTGTACCTATATATTTTCGGGGTGCTTCTGATAGATAGTAATTATTGAGACAGGATATGAGTTGTAGCTCATGATAGGGGAGCCGGCCCGGTATATAGGAGTCCTCCAGACGTGGTTGTACCTATATATTTTCGGGGTGCTTCCGATAGATAGTGATTTCCTGCCATGAGATGTCCTAGTATATATTGGATCCTCGGTGAGTGGGGATCGGCATATATATATGTCTAGAGGAAAACCTTCGCAGGATGATGATGATAGGTGATAAATGATGATGATAGGTGATAGATGATGATGATAGGTGATAAATGATGATGATAGGTGATAGATGATGATGATAGGTGATA
>CM023955.1:33735696-33790139 GCA_013407115.1 Glycine latifolia
GATGGTGATGACCATCGGAAATCGCATGGATATTGACAGATGATTGTGCATTGACTGTTTATGTGCTGATTGAATGAATTGTTAATGATAATTATGATGTTTCTGTCTGTGTATCTGTTGTCAGTGAACCAGGGGAAGGAAATACCTTCAAGGGCCCTGAGTTTACTGAGATTATTATCTCACCCCGTTTGTGGGACTTATATTTCAGGTGATTCATCAGGAGGGGTAGATAGATCCAAAGGCAAGAAGCCTATGCAGGGATAGTTGCTGCTTGTACACCTTAGGCTAGATAATATGAGCATGTGGTTCTGGTATTTTGGTACTTAGCCTTTGGTATTGATTTTGATGTACCCTGATGGGATATTTGTATATGTTGGTATGTTTTGAGTTCCTGTATATGGTGTACCCTCATTTGAGGATAGAATATGAGATAACCGGGTACTGGATGCCTTTTATTTTGTACAAATACAGTTAGAATATTTTGAGGGGGAATGTACATAGTTATGTATATTATTTTAAATGCTTATAGGTAGTAATATTATAGTTCTATCTGTCGTCTTTCAAGTTGTATAGGTATCTGGATCATTAAGGTTTTGTGGCTTCCGGCATTCGTTTATTTTTTTTTTATCTATACGTACCATACATAATGAATCAAGAAATATGGTTTTGAAATGTTTCCGCTATGTATTTAAATAAAGTTTTAAGCGCTAATATGATATTATGAATGATAATACACCGGGTGCACACGGGGTGTTACAGAAGGAGGAACGATTACCTTTGGAGGCACAGTCAAAGGGAAGATCACTTGTATAGGTAAAATTGGTATTCATTCTCTACCCTCCATATACATCATCTTATATGTTGAAGAACTAAGTATAATCTGTTGAACATAAGTCAATTTTATGACAATGGTTATATTGTGTCTTTCAGTAAAGACTAGTATATAGTCAAGACAGAAGATGACAAGTCATTCTTTAATGCCAAGTGGTCTGTATGAAATTAATCTGATAGGTCTTAGCAAACAGAATGTAACATGTTTGCTATCCATATAAGATGAAAGATGGATTTGGCATAAAAAAACTTGGGCATGTCAATCTAAAACATATTTCAAAACTATCCAAAAAGGATTTAGTAAAATGACTGCCTAAGTTTTGTTGAAAAACCTATGTTATCTGTGAAGCATGTCAACAAGGGAAACATATTAAAACCTGTTTTAAATCTAAAGATGTTGTTTCCATTTCTAGACCATTACAACTGTTTTGCATGGATCTATTTGGACCAATCAAAATATTGAGTTTGGGAGGAAAGAAATATGGTTTTGTTATAGTTGATGACTATTCAAGATATACATGGGTATACATCCTTACACATAAACATGAGTCTTTCAAGGTCTTTGAAATTTTCTATGAAAGAGTTCAAAATTAAAAAGGTTACTGCATTTCTTCTATCAGAAGCGATCATGGAACTAACTTTGAGAATGTTGAGTTTAAATAATTCTATGAAAGAAATAGTATTCTCCACAACTTGTCTTCATTGAGAATGCCTCAACAAATTGGGGTAGTTGAAAGGAAACATAGAAATCTGCAAGAAATAGCTAGGACCATTCTTTGTGAAAACCCACTTCATAAATACTTCTAGGAAAAAGCAATGAACACAACTTGTTATGTTCAAAACAGAATATTGATAAGATCATTGATTAAAAAGGCTCCTTATGAACTATGAAGAGGAAAAAAACCCAATATTTCCTATTGTCATCCTTTCAGATGTAAGTGTTTTATCCTAAACACAAGAGACCAACTTGCAAAATTTGATTCAAATGTGGATAAAGGAATCTTCCTAGGGTATTCTAACACATCTAAAGCTTAAAAGTGTTTAACTCAATAACTTTAGCTGTAGAAGAATCAATCCATGTTAAGTTTAATGATGGTCTAACAACTGATAGGAAACTATCAAATCTTAAGGATGATTTTGTAGATATGCAGATTTGTTTGTCTATTACACCCAAGGTTGATGAAGTCAAACAGTCTGATGAAATTCTTCTTCATACTAGAGAGTCATATTGCCAATAACCTTAGACAAAAGATTGGAAATTTGTTAACTACCACCCTCAAGATCAAATCATCGGAGAACTGACTGAAGGAGTCAGAACCAAATCATCATTTAAAGATCTTGCATCTTACGCTCTCATGTCTAAAATCGAACCTAAGACTATAGATAAAGCACTAACAAATAATTATTGGATCATTGCAATGGAAGAAGAACTCCACAAGTTCACATAAATGATGTTTGGACACTCATTTCCAAACCGAAAAAATAAAAGCATCATTGGAACAAAATATGTATTCAGAAATAAGTTGGATGAACAAGGTAAGGTGGTAAGGAACAAAGCTAAGTTAGTAGCTTAAGGCTATAACTAGCAAGAAGGTATATATTTCACAAAAACCTTTGCTTCTATTGCTAGACTTAAATCTATAAGAATCATGCTTTCCTTTGTTGCTCATAAAAACATAAAGCTTTTTCAAATTGATGTTAAAAGTGCTTTCTTAATGGCTTTATCGAAGAAGAAATGTATGTCAAACAACCTTTTGGTTTTGAAGATCATACTTTTCTAGACCATGTTTTAAACTTAAAAAGGCTATTAGTGGTTTAAAACAGACACCTCGTGCTTGGTATGACAAAATGAGTTATTTTCTTTTGTAAAATGGTGTTATGAGAGGCAAGGTAGATAAAAGTTTCTTGTATAAGAGAAGTTGGCAAGAATTTCATTATAGTTCAAATATATGTAGATGATATTATCATTAAAACTACTAATGAATCTATATGCAAGATTTCTTTGATATGATGAAAAGTGAGCTTGAAATGAACATGATGAGAACTCAAGTTCTTTCTAGGGCTTCATATCAGACAAGACAGTAAAGGTATATATATCCATCAACATAAATACACTAAAGAACTTCTAAAGAAGTTCAAGATGGAAGGTACAAACATGAAAACACCTATGTATTCTTCCAATCCTCTAAGAAAAGACAAATCATGTAAACTAGTGGACCAAACGATCTACAAAGGTATGATTGGATGACTTCTGTATCTAATTGGTAAGAGAGCTAATATTATGCATAGTGTATGTTTGTGTGCTAGATTTCAGTCCAATCCTCGAGAGTCACATCTCAAATCTATTAAGAGGATCTTACATTATCCAGTAGACACTACTAACCAAAGTTTGTTCTATAAGAAAAATCAAGATTTCAAGTTTATAAGATATTGTGATGCAAACTATGCTGGAGACAAAGTTGAACAAAAAAGAACAAGTGGTTGATGCCACTATATTGGACCTTGTCTAATAAATTGGTTAAGTAAGAAGTAGAACTTTATCGTTGTGTCTATAGCAGAACGTAAATATGTATTTGTCGTTGGTTATTGCTCACAACTGTTATGGGTAAAGTATCAGTTAAAAGATTACTCTTGTTTTGAGAAAAGTATACCAATATATTGTGACAACACTAGTGGAATCAATCTATCTAAAAATCCTGTACAACATTCAAAGGCTAAGCATATTGAGATAAGATATCATTTTCATTCATGATAATGTGCAAAAAGTTATTTTTGATATAAAGTTTGTAGACACAAATCACCAATGGGTTAATATCTTCACTAAGCCTTTGTCTAAAGATCACTTTGTTTGTGTTAGGGAACATTTAAATATGGTTTATCTATTAAATTAATGATACATCTTTATTATTCTCAAATAATTGTATCATCTTATACTTTTTCATTAACCAGTTTGGACTAACGGTGGCTTAAGTGTACATACAGAAGAAGAAACGGGTTCTCAAATATTGTAAGTGAAGGGTTTTTCTTAAAAGATGTACATTGTCCTTTTTGCCATGATTGAAAAACTATTTTAAAAAAGGTTTTAATGGAATTTGAACCATTACTGTTCATCTCTATATCTTTGCATTTCAAAAACATATAATAGGAAAAGGCAAACACTCATGAGACTCTTTTGAAACTTTGAATTCTTAGAACTCTCTATGTTTCTACTTGTGTCTGAGACATGAAATTTAAAAAATCTCATTTCTTTACTAAAAAAAGTTCCAATATTTGTGAACAATGACGCCTAAAAGGAACAGAGTTATTGTGATTCTAGGAATCAACAACAAAGAGGATGCCAAGAATGCGTTCCTAGGTGAGTCCTTCATCCCTGGACGATGGATGAACTTCTAAAGTCTAGAAGAAAAGGGCTTTCTTGTTAAAGGTCTCTTTGATCACATTAGGTGGAAGAGTTTTCTGCAAAAGCTTAGTGCTTCTCACTATGGTCCCTACACTTTATTCTAGGGGATTTCTCATTAGGATTGAGTTAATACTAGGAGCATTGTTAGAGGAACGAAGGTAGTGATCTCTCCAACAACCATCGTCATTGCGTTTGGATGTCTTGAAAAACATCTTGCTTTTGAAAAAGATTGGGAAGATGATATCTCTTAGGAAATCGTTGATTTAATGCTATATGAAAAATTGAGGCCAAAAACAAATTATAGGAAGGATTAGCTTCCTAAAGACAACAAACCTTACCTATATCTGCAAACTTATCCACAACTTTCTATTCAGCATGGTCATGCCTAGACTAGGGTCTAGGGACTATGATAGTGATAGGGATAAGTTTTGCATGTATAAAGTGATGGTGGGTGAAAAGTTGAATATGCTTGAAGTCATTTTCTACTATTGGATACAAGCTTTCAAAGAGAGATACAACCCCAAAGTGAAGAAGAACCATGTCCCTTATGGTATGTTTTTCACCCAAATCATGAGGGATGCTAGTGTTGATATGTTTGGTTTGGCACCGTCTGGAGGGGCAACACAACTTAAGAGGATGACCTTCATGAAATTGGGGAATACTGATAATTTCCAAAAATATGCTCAACAACATATAAAGAGAAAGGTCAAGAAGGAGTCCAAGGAGGAATCACAATATGTGGTTGGTCAGACAATGGACACTTAAGATTGACACGTTGATCTTAAATTTGGATTTACATCTTAACAAATGCAAGGGGATCAAGCCCAACCTAAACCTAGCCAACCCATACCTAAACTATCCACAAAAATAAAAGATCCCCTACCTTCATTTGAACCTATCCTTCAGACCAAGTCAAAGAAACAACCATCTTCTGACCCTAAACCCTTAAACCTAGAACAACCTAAAAGATAAAGGCTCCAAACTTTAAGTCTGAACCTAAATCTTGACCAGCAACCAAACAACCAACCATTAAAATTAAACATTCTCAAAGAAACAACCATCTTCTGATCTTAAACCCTTAATGTGTTATTGAAGCTTATCTTGCAGAAGTTGAGGATGACATTGTTGAAATAGATCCTAGTATTGCACCAGTTCGACCAAGGCCAGTGTCTAATGTTGATGAACAACTTATTGATATTGCCTAGTCTAATACAATAAATACTAATCGATTCAGATGCTTAAAGGAGATATATGAAGTGCCAAAATCTATGTCCATAGAGGTCATGATTGAGCATCTAAAAGCAAGGAATATCATCATCATTACTAAAGAACCTATCAAACTGACAAAATACTTCACTAGGCTAGACAAATGGTTGATGAGGCCAGAAGAACAACAAGCAACAGAGTAGATCCTACCTTCAAGACTACCTATTTAGAAGGAACCAGATATAACCATTCATCCCAATCTTAATACCCGAGTGTATCATGGTTTCAAAGGATACAAAGTTCTAAAGTGGCTGACTTGTAACAGAGTCTAGAAAGAGAAAGGTGAATTTTGCTTTCACATTCTTTGTTTTTTGGACCTATGGAAAGAAATCTTCCCTAGGATACATCCTCTTAATTATCCCTACAACTACATTAGGGAAGTACATCTTGATGAAGAAGTCGATGCTTTAGGATGTTATGGGCCAAGGGAACCAGTTTTCAAGAGTTCCCCATCAAAAAAATTGTTGCTCCCAATCCCAACAGTCTTATATTTGAGCATAGGCCAACAAAAAGAAAGGTATATCCTCCTTGTGCGACTATCTGGAAAAATACGAAAGCTGAACTCTTTGAGATGCCCTTCTATACTCCCTTGGATCTTCAACAATTTATGGGTCTCATTTGTGCCATCAACGTCATTCTTCCTTGGGATTGCACTACCTCTAAAGAGACTTTTTTGACCGAGGACATCAATTTGGAGGCATCTGAAGACAATCCAAACTTCCAAGACTAGGAGAAATCAGACTATGGTCCTAAACTCAGAAAAAAGTTGTCTGCTTACAGGGAGGAAATCAAATCAAGATAAGCTGCATTTAGAGGCTCAAGACTCATCTTCCTTTTATGCTTGGGGCATAATTTTCATTTTTAGCTACTTCAGAAACCCGATTTCAAATAGCAGTTGATAAGCCTGTTATGTATCAAAAGGTCAACTGCTAAAAAGGCAATGAACTATTGATTGAAGAAGATGTAGATGCTCCACCAACCACATAAGACAAGATTACTCTTGGCTCCTACCATCATTTAAAAATTTCAAACTTACCCTCCCCTACAATGCACATTGGAATCACGATTCCACTACCCTAAAGGGGTGCAAAAAACATTGTACAATGGAATCGTGATTCCATTGTATTTTTTTTTTTGCACCCCACTAATGTAACATAACCATGATTCTGTTGTTCATCTTGGTTGGTGGAAAAAGTGCACAACAACATGGGGTAAATACAACATGTACAATGAAAGTATGATTATATTGTACAGTGTATAACAAAATCATACTTCCGTTGTACTTTTTTTTAATAGTTTGACGGATAGGAATAACTTATGTATTAAATCAAATTTCATAAAAATGTCAAAACATATTAAAATACACATTCATAAAATTTATTGGACACACATTCAACGTTTAAAATTATTTCAATCCTTTGAAATGTCAACTACATATTGAGATCCTTTAGCTTATTGAACTTGTATTGAGTGGAAGGTTTGCATGCATTTCATGTAAGGATTTTGCCATGAACGAGCTTCAAGTGTACAATATTTTCTCCATTGTGGTACAACAAGAGCCAATGGACAATTATCCTTTAAAAAATTACATTATCGTACAAAAGACGAAGTTAGCGAATACATCAATATTAGCATACGAAAGACAGAGTTAGTAAATAAATCAGTATTAGCTTACAAAAGTAAATGGTATCTTTCGTGGATAATATATACATGCACAAAGTGATTTCCACTGACAAATCCAATTGAAATGAGACGAGATGTACCTGGCACGAGACTCTTAAGAGGAAAAAAGATCTAACTTTGCAGCCTAGATAAGTGGACCAATATAACATTATAGCAACTAACAATCACATAACCATGTCGAGAATGGTCATCAACTTTACTTTGGGACTAGGTCACGTTCAACATACAAAGAAGTTATTAACTACAATAGTTCTTATGAGCCAAATAATTTAACATAGAGAGAGTGACATGTTTGAAGTTACCAAATCAAATCTTGGCGAACTAGAGACCAAGACTCCTCAACCTGACCTAGCAAAGTTGCAATTGCCCTATAACCACAATTTCCATTTAGTGTGACATCAACAATGTTCATAATGTGTTGTTGCAATTCATCGGGAAATTCATTCATATAATGATTCATTTTTTTCTTCTTGTTTTCATGGTCATCCTTACGTGTCACACTTGGAGTTCCCGAACTATCAACCATCGTGTTCATTTCATTAATGCACACCAACATTGAAGGTTTGGTAGATTTCACAAACTTCGATGCTCCATTTGTTTTTATCTTCGTTTGAGGGGGACACATTGAAATGGTATCCATAAATGCAAGTTCACAGACTTTAGTCTTTAGGTGATTTTATCGCACACATCTAGTTGTGAATCTCTTAAACAATGCATCAACCTCATGTGTTAGACTTAAGTCCCAAAAGAGTCACCTGTGTCATCTGAACTACAAATGGATAACACTTTCAATGTACATGAATGGACTTCAAGGGAATGAAGCATATACTAATAAATTCAACAAGTTCACAAGCACATGGTAAACTGTGAGTAACCAGCCACTAGCAGAATTGTCAGTACCTACAGTGTCAACCTGTTGCAACTCATGGAAAATGATGTCTTATGCTTATCTTGATATAAAGTTGCGTAACTTCTTATACATCGGGTATTAAACCTGTGCCCAATCAAATTTATGCTTTTCTGAAATGAAGCCTTAATCGCCATATGTTGCCAGATAAGGGTGTTATTCATTTCATCCTAACAACCACATAAATCTCCCATCCTATCATGAAGCAGCCTCTTCAATCTTGCATATGCACCTTCAACCCTATTATGTAACAAAATGAAATGTTAAAAAACAAAAAACAATGTCAAATAATTTATGTACCTATTTGTTGTTGTGTTGCCAAGATGCATGAACTAATCAACCCATGCTTGTACAAACTTCTCCTTAAAAGGTGTCAATCATGTATTTTGGACATAGTCAACAAATACTCTATAGCATGCACACCAATTTGTAAAGCTTTTCAAGTGTTCATTATATGATTCTTCATTAGGAGACTACAATAATAGTTCTCAAACATCCATGATATTTTGACACTCTTCAGCCTTATCCACGAGGATTTTGCATTTTGCGTGGAACAAACATAACCAATTGCTTGAAGAAGGAAACAAAGTTTCCAATGCATTCATGAAAGCAAGATCCCTATACTAAAAATAACCTAAGGCAATGCATCATTTTTCATAAACAATCATTTCACCTTACTTAAAGCTTATTCAAACTTATCCATTCTCTCATAACTTAAATAAGCAAAGGCAGTAACAAAAGTCATGTTTGTTGAAGTGATACCAACAATTTCCAACAGCGGAAGACGATACTTGTTTGTCTTATAAGTTGTATCACAAATCAACACTGTTGGAAATGAATTTAGGAGTTTGATGGAATTTGGATGTGCCCACAATATATCTCTGACGACATCTTCATTGTCCAGCTATCTAAACCAGTAAACATATTCTTGTGTTCTATCAACTTCATTAGATGTATTTCCGTTCTTGGATCCCTTGGGTGACGATATTTCTAATGTTCATTGTATATGGTTTTAATGGTGTTGACATTTGTCTGATATTGATCTTCAATTGTCAACAAAATTTTACCAGGCTTCACCATGTTTTTGGTCAATTGGTTTACCATAGTTTTTTGTTCATTGCTTAAATGACCAACATATGAATGACCCAACAAGGTTGTCATCACTTTATGGTTATGGAACTTACATTCTACAGTAAGTCTTCAACCTATGATTCTCACAAACCTCCTTTTTAATTTAAAAGGAAACCCACATCTTTGGTTCCAGTGGACTTAAGCACTAACTTGTCTTTATACTGTTTGTACTTTTATCCCTTCTTTCGCAACCCAATATAACATTTTTTTTACATCTAACTTTTGAATCACAACCACAAACCTGTGCTCCTTTCTCATAGGTCAAGCCTAATATAACAAATCAACATGCTCTTGAAAATCTCAAAAGAATTAAAAAATTATTTAGTAACAAAACATAAGGTTTCACAAAACAGGCATATAAAAGTCATGAAATATACCTCATAAGTCATGAAATAACTAGAAAAGTGAGGATAGTTAGGTTGTGATTGCATATCAATGTCATCACCACCCACATTTTCATCATTATCATGTCTCATACCAATACCATTAGGTTCAACTCCATATAAAAGGTCATGTTGGTAAAAGAAACCTTGACTTCCATCATCCATATTTCCCCATCCAAGTGACATTGTAACCTTGTTAGATATAAATGTATTCCAATCCATTGACCTACACAATCAATACAAAAAACTGGTTATTTAAAAAAAAAAATTTGTTTGCTACATCATTTGTAGCTCAATGGAATGTAACAAGTTTTGTTACTCAGCAAAATGTTGATTTCGTTGTGTTGCATGAGCGAATTTGTAGCACAATAGAATTGTTATTCTATTGTGCAAAAAAAACTGCAACACAATGAAATCTTGATTCCATTATGTTACCAAAAACCCAAGAAAATGGAATCATGATTCCATGTAGCACAACAAAAAATCATGATTCCATTATGTTTACAAACACAAAAAAAAAAAAAACTTTGACAATGGATACCTATATGATTGAAGAAATGGAAAGAAAAATGGTAAAAGGAATGAAGAAAGGGAAGGAGAAAAGAGTGATAGGATGGAGAATGGTGGTGTTAAATATTTCAAAGAATATTTTAGTCTTTTCTCTTTATTAATAGGGACCAAGAGCAATTTTGCATGGACAATAATAGTTGACTCTTGTTATTTACATCTTATTTTTCTAAGTACACCCCCATACCTATTTCTACCTCTCAATTATACACTATATCATTTTTCTTAAAGAAGTAGACTCCTTTTGCTTTATGGGAATGTCTTTCTATAATTAAATATATTTATTCCAAAAATGTATCTTTAGAACTATGATTTATAGTTGTGAAGATATATTTCTAGAATATGTATATATTTTTTAATAAAATATCACTTAAGAATTAAGATAGTTGATGAGAAATAAAAAAATGATAAACACTTATCTTATACCTATGTTAAAAAAAATTAATCTTATTTTCATCCTATCATTAGTGTTCTTTAAATCCTATCTAAATTATTTTTTTCATTTTATCTTTGTTATTCTTTAAACCCTAATTTTAAACTATCTTCATCATATATTCATTATATAATACTTCATTTTCATTATTATTATACAATATTTTGTGTTTTCCTTCATGTGGTATATGTAATTCTGGAAAGACATTTCTGGAAAGTAAAAGAGGTGTAATTCTTTAAGAAAAATGGTATAATGGGTAATTGAGAGGTAGAAAGGGATATGGTGGTGTACATAGTAGAAACGGGTGTAAGTAGCAAGAGCCCAATAGTTCCCTATCCAGTTTCGAGTTCCCTCTCCGCTATCTATGATCCTACACTGCACCCTCTCCGCTCCTGCTCGAACCTTGCAGCCGTCATCGACGAGAAGGTATCTGTCGATTCCTCCTCCTTTTCATTCTTTTATGTTTCTTTCCCTCTGACCAATTGATTCCTCTTCTTTGCAATCGCTTCAGAACCTCTCTTAATTCGATCACTCCTTTGGACTTGGGCTAATCAATCTCATCATTTATATTTTCCTTTTCGAGGTGATTTTTTTAGGTTATGTGTTAGAACAACTCTAGTTGTGTTGCCTTCGTTCTGTTCAATTTTCAAGCATTGCGTGATGGAATTTTGATTCTTGTTCCTCCTTGTTTTTTGGGGGATTCACACTTGCCCATGTGTAATTCTAGGAGCTAAAATCTTCTTTTCTGGGGAATTCATGAAAATTTGCTTCATTTTTTTGATAGGGTATGTGCATGTTTGGTTTTAAGTTGGAGAACTGATTCTATAATGAGTTTTGCTCATAAATTTCAGAATAAAAACATTCAAACACAAATCAAATCACTTCAAAATTAATTTTAACCAAAATCAATTTCATTGAAAATCAATTTTGCCAATGTACATTCAACCACGAACTAAACTAATTAGAGTTATATGGTTTGTGAGTTTAGGGTTTAAGACTGAGAGAACATTTTTTCCAACTCAAACTCAGCCCTAATCATCCACATTGTGGTCGTAGTTATTATTGTTGTTGTTGTCTCAGTTATCCATAATTGCTTATTTTTATCATAGATAGAAGAAAACCAAGGGTTGTTCCTGCTGTTGAATTTAATTTTCTCGGTTTTTGGCAAGTGCAGGAAGAAATTTGAATTTGAAGAAAGATGGGAGAGAGGAAGGTGTTGAACAAGTATTACCCACCAGACTTTGATCCCTCAAAGCTTCCCAGAGCAAGAAGGCCAAAGAACCAGCAGATCAAGGTCCGCATGATGCTTCCAATGAGCATTCGATGCAACACATGTGGCAATTACATCTACAAAGGAACCAAGTTCAATTCCAGAAAGGAAGATGTTATTGGCGAGGTTTGATTATTATTATAATACCATTTCAATTTCAATTTTTCAATCTTTAGTACCTGCATTTCAGTTTAATTTGTATACTTTTTAAAAGGAAATGCTAATGTTTGTCTCTCTGGAAGTTTGTATTGGGTTTTTTCAATTTTATGAATGGTTATACGTTTCTGTTTAAAATATTCATAGAAATTGGAGGTTCATAATTTCTTCTTGCTTTATGCATCATTTGATTCAATTGGGACATTGAGATTGAACTTGTTGTTTGATTTATATTGGGCAGACATATCTGGGAATTCAAATATTCAGGTTCTACTTTAAATGCACTAAGTGCTCAGCTGAGGTTACCATGAAGACTGATCCGCAGAATTCGGATTACATCGTTGAATCTGGTGCGACCAGAAATTTTGAACCTTGGCGTGCAGAAGATGAAGAAGCAGATAAAATGAAGGGGAAGAGAGAAGCTGAAGAGATGGGAGATGCTATGAAATCGTTGGAGAATAGAACCCTGGATTCTAAAAGGGAGATGGATATCCTTGCTGCATTGGATGAGATGAAGTCAATGAAGGTACTCACTACTGTGACTGCAATGTATTGAATTTTAAACCTGTGCATAAATGATGTATTAAATTTTAAACCTGGGCATTATAGTTGTAGAATATAGTGCATTTTTGCTGTAAAAGTATGATAAATATTTTGCATGAGTTGTTCTAATAATTGCATGTGTATGAATGTGAAGTCTGTCTATGGTAATTGCTAACATAACTCATTCATTTTCCAGTCTAGGCATGCAACTGTCACTGTTGATGAAATGCTGGAGGCTCTGCAGCGCACAGCAGCTGACAAGGTATGATAAAAGTTAGTATATAATATATTTGCTTTGTTCTAGAAATTTCCTGTTTGAAGCAAGGGTTTGTTATTGACTACAACCAGAACAGGAATATATACAATTTGAAACTTCTAAAGTCTCGCATGCTAATATTTGTTCAACTCTGATTAATTTCTCTTTAAAACCTGTTTTGATAATCACAAAACCAGCTTTTTTGGTTTGGTGTTTGGTATTTTCTTGCAGTGCTATCTCAGTAGTGCTTCTGGAACCAAAATCCCGGTTCTCTTGACAAGAACTTGGGTTGCAAACTTGAATGCACACACTTTAATTGCTACTCCTGAACTTTATTATTGCTAGTCAACCAGTGTAAAATTGATTATCTATTATTTCTAATTTTGGGTTATGGCAGAATTACAGTGTGTAATTTTGAAGCATTCTTTAATTATCAATTTCCCCCTTGATAAATGAGTTAACCTATATAATGCTTTCAGGAGAAAAGGCTGGAAGAAGAAGATGAAGCTATGATAAAATCAGTTGTCTTTCATGTAAGTATTACTATCCTGCACTTCTAGTTTTCCTCCTTCTAGACTTCTAGCTACATATATTTTCAGTCTATTTCCTTTTTGAAATTAATCTATATGGTTTGTTTTATACTATCTTAAACAGAATTCAGATGGTTTTGTCAGAAGAATTCGTGATGAAGATATTGAAACAGAGGAGCAATTGGATCAGTTTTCAAATGGACATGGCGAAACATCCAGTTCTAACACTAAGGTAAGATGATGTCAAGTGAATGTGTGTTGTAGTAATAGATTTTTCTTTAATGTCTTGTTGGCCTTAATAGAAACAGAGAGAAAGAGAAGAAGAGAGAGTGAGAGAGAAACTGGAATTTGTGAAATTGTAAACTCTAATTTCTTTCTCAAACAGTTTCTTTTACATCGTAGCTTTTATACTATATATTGGAAACACAGAGCAAGCTTCTAACAGTTAGTTGCCAAGCTGTCACATGACAGCTGGACTACTAATTTCCACACTCTAAACTCACTTAACCGAGTACAATACTCACATACCGACTGAAACCTATAGGAGAGAGAGGTTTAGTGAGGAGGTCCGCCCACTGGCCCTGAGCTGGTATATGAACCACGGAAGTTTGTTACTGAGAACTTTCTCCCTTACAAGGAGAAGATCAATCTCCATATGCTTGGTTCTTGCATGAAGAACTGGGTTGTGTGCCTGGGCCACCACTGCACTTTGATTGTCACAGAAAATGAGAGGCTTGGAAGTAGGAACCCCAAGTTCTTGCTGTAAGGTTTGAAGCTACAAAATGTCAGCTGAAGTTTGAGCTAAGCTCCTGTACACTGCTTCTGTATTAGAGTGACCTACCATTTGCTGCTTTCTGGACCACCAGGAGACCAGATTTGGTCCCAAGAAGATAGCTGCACCTGACGTGGACCTGCGGTCATCAGGGTCAGCCGCTCAGTCAGCATCGCACTAAGCATGCAGACTTAAGGGCTGATGAAGAGAGGCTGGAACAAATCTGAGACCAAAGTGCAGAGTACCCTTAAGGTACCGGAGGATACTTTTTACTGCAGTCCAGTGTGACTCCAAAGGTCAGGCCATGAACTGACAGACTTTGTTTACAGCAAAAATGATCTCTGGCCTAGTAATACTAACCTGTACAGAGTGGGATCTTGTAGGAGATCATTACCAGCTTTGGAAAGCTTCAAGTTAGTCACCATAGGAGAAGAGATTGGTTTGGCTTCAGCCATGTTAGTTTTGTGCAGAAGATCTCTTATATATTTTCTGAGTTAGTAAAAGAGAACCAGAAGAAGTGCGATAAACTTCTTTACCAAGAAAGTAATCTAGTTGACCAAGTTGTTTCAGAGCAAAGGTGGAATTTAAATGACCAACCAGAGTTTGCACAACTAGAGCTTCCAGTGGTGATAATATCATCAACATATCCTAAAAGATAAACAAATTCTGTCCTTTTTGTAAATGAAGAGAGAGGGGTCACATTTACTGGTGTGAAACCCAAACTGCAGTGAAGTACTTTGGAGCCTTTCAAGCCACTGCCTAGGGGACTGTTTTAGCCCATAGAGAGCCTTGTTCAGTCTGCAGACAAGAGATTTATCCTGTGAAGAGAAACCAGGAGGCTGTTGCATGTAAATGGTTTCATGAAGAAGGCAATTGAGGAATGCATTGTTGACATCTAGTTGATGTAAATTCCACTGATGACTGAGCGCTAATATGAGAATGAGTCTAATAGTGGTAGGTTTAACCACAGGAGAAAAGGTCTCATTAAAATCAAACCCCTGCACTTGATGAAAGCCTTTTGCCATCAATCTGGCCTTGTACCTGTTAATGAAGCCATCAGGATTTTCCTTGACCTGAAATATCCATTTGCAGCCGATGGCTTGGCGACCAGGGGGGAGAGGAACAAGAGTCCAAGTCTTGTTATTAAGTAAAGCATTATGCTCAACTTGCATGGCAGTCTGCCAGTTAGGATCCTGTAATGCCTGTTTGACAGATTTAGGCTCAGTGTGTGTGAGGAATAATGAGGGATGCAGTCTGGTTTGGACAATACCAGACTTAGCCCTGGTCTGAATAGGGTGAGAATTTTGAGGAACAGGATAATGGAAGGTTGACTCAGTAGAAGAATCTGAAGCAGAGACAGATGCAGTGGTAGAGGGAAGTTCTGGGACAGAATCAGTAGCCACTGGTTGATTGACATGGTCAACTGGTTGAGTGACAGGTTCAGAAACTATATTTATAGACTGAGAAGGAGATGGATTGGGTGCAAAGTCTTGAGGAGGGGAAGAGGGATTAGAAACATTATTTTGTGCAGAAGTTGATGGACATTGAATGGTGGTTGAAGTATGAATGAAGGTTGCTGGATCAACAAGGGGAATGTTTGCAGAAAATGAAGATGAGGATGATGGGGATAAAGAAGAACTTGGTTTAGAAGAACATGGCAAACTCTTTCTTTGTCTTATTACCGATCTATCATTGGGTTCATCTACCACTGACCCCAATTAACTTGAGTTAAAGGTGTTGTTGATGTTGATGTTGATGTTGATCCTAGGAAAAGGGACTCATGAGATTGAAAAATCCAGTTTAAGAGTTGTAAGGTCTTAGAAAGGGAAAACAAGCACAACCAAATGCTTTAAGATGTTGATATGAAGGAGGTTGACCAAACAGAACAGCATAAGGGACTGAAAAATTTAAAGCAGCAGTAGGTAGCCTGTTTATGAGGTGGACAGCATTTGTCAGCAGTGACAAATGCATGATCCCAAAACTCAAGAGGCATAGATGCATGAATAAGAAGAGTGAGACCTAACTCTACAATGTGACGATGCTTCCTCTCTATCACACCATTTTGGTGATGTGTGAGAGGACAAGCAAGTCTGTGAATTATCCCCAAATCTGTGAGAAATTTATTGAGAGGTCTGAGCTCTCCCCCCCAGTCTGTTTGTAATTAAATTGCAGCTCAACCATGTTTTTAAACTGTTTAAAGTCAGTGAAAGTATCAGCTTTGGATTTTAGAAGGTATATCCAAGTGAACCATGAATGAGCATCAACAAAGGACAAATATTGAAAGCCACTGAAAGAAGGCATAGGGGACGGTCCCCACAAATCACTGTAAACAAGTTCTAAAGGTTTAGAATAAGTAGTAGACAAAGGAGCATAAAATCTGTGAGATTTGCCAATAGCACAAGCAGAACAAAAGAAAGTAGTCTCTTTATTTGACATGGGTATATTGCAATGATTCAATACAAGTTTGATTGTATGATCATTGAGGTGTCCTAAGCAGACATGCTGCATAAACCTAGAACTAGGAGAAACAACAGTAGATAGAGATTTTGTTTGTGAATCAGAACTAAAGACTAAACAATTTGCTGGAAAATACAGCTTGGACTGAGGCTGCAAGTGGAGGCTTGGAAACTGGTACAAGCCATCAGAACCCACTGTGCCTCAAAGCAGTATTTCTTTAGTTGCCTGAGATTTCACAAGACAATAGTCAGCATGAAACTCAAAGAAAACTAAATTATCTTTAACAAAGCGACTGACACTTATCAGATTTTTGGTGATTGAGGGAACATGAAGCAACTTATGCAACGACAAAGAGACATTAGGTTTGACAGGTGACTGAAAATAAGAGGATCCAGATGAAGAAATGTGCAGACCTTGTCCATTACCAATGAAAATTTGGTCTGGACCTTCAAAAGAGCTGAGTTGGCAGATGTTATTCTGATCTGCAATGACATGATAGGATGCTCTGGAGTCTGGGAACCAAGTGCTGCTAGTTGTAGGACATGCACTAAATATTCCAGCATTAATCATAGCACTACGAGGATTTTGTGCTTGTTGTTGAGGCTGAAATTGCTGATTCTGCTGAGGAAATTGCAACTGCCTGGGCATGATTACCCATGGAGTGGCAGAATTGGGAAACTGTTAGGTTGATAAGCGCCATAGTTCTGCTGTGCTGCCATGAATTGAGTCCAAGGATTCAATGAAATCTGAAAGCCTTGTAAATTAGCAGGAATTTGAGGTTGATAATTCTGATCATAGATATGATAACAACCCGAAGCTGGGTGACCGTATTAGAAACAAACTTGACATTGCACATTAGCAAACTGGCCAGCATGACCACAACCGCCACCATGATTGTTCTAGCCACCGCAAAACCAAAATTTGAGTTGTAGTTCAAATTTGCAGGTTGAGAAGCAACATGATCTTGAACAGAAGAGAATGATCATTGTTGTGAATTTGAGGAAGAGGCTTCAGTGAGGTTTAATGAAGCAGTTTCAAAAGCAAGCTTCTTCTGCAATTTTTCCAGTCGCATATCATGTGCAAGGAGAGCTTCAACTTCCTCAATTTGCATTGGTTTGAACTTGCTTTCGATAACCGAAATCACCGAGTGCTAATCGTATGGTAGTCCTTTGAGAATAACATCCACATGTTGCTCCCGTATGATCGGATCTCTGTCAGAAGCTAGCGCATCAGCCAAAGCTTTGATGCGCAGAAGAAATTCTGAGACGAGTAGTAGATCACAACTTTGTGGGAAGTTGACGAGCTTTTGCTCTAGTTAACTTCTGAAAATGATTGTGAATTTTCTCCCACACTTGAAATGCATGAATGGACCCTAGTATGCATGATAAAATTGAGCTAGAAAGAGATGATTGAAGCCACATGAGGAGCATTTGATCTTGTATCTCCCACGCAATGTACGCAGGATTCACAGTGCTTGAATCCTTATCAGCTTCATTTGCATATCTGAGAGGAATGTTTGTACAAGCTAGATATCTGTGTAATTGATGCGCTTTGATCACTGGTTCTACTTGTTGCCTCCACAGCATGAAGTTTGAATCAGTGAGTTTTTTAGTGATTGAGTGCACGAAAGCAAACGATGAAGAGAAGGAAGGAGGAGGATTAGATTTGGCCATTGCAGGATCTTCAAGCTCTGTATACCATAATAGAAACAGAGAGAAAGAGAAGAGAGAGAGAGAGAGAGAAACTAGAATTTGTGAAATCGTAAACTCTAATTTCATTCCCAAACAGTTTCTGTTACATTGTAGCTTTTATACTAGATATTGGAAACTTCCAGAGCAAGCTTCTCATAGTTAGTTGCCAGCTGTCACATGACAGCTGGACTACTAACTTCCACACTCTCAACTCACTTAACCGTGTACAGTACTCACAGGCCTAATTAATTATGGCAGCATCATGCAACTCACTTATGATCTTTTTCGTCCCATCAGAACTGCTGAAATCCAAGATCTTTAACCTTTAACCTTAAATTACTCTTATATCCCCTATTTTCAGTTACCATTATGTTGAGTCATTTCTTGACTCTCTTTTTCTAAACCAGCTGTCTCTGTGAATTTGATTGCACTATCCAGTATTCATTCAGAACTTGTGTGGCAGGCTCTTATGAAATTTCTTGCCAGGTTGTGTAAAGTTTCTGGTGTTAATATTAGGGTGTACAAAATGACTAGAGGATTGTAAAAATGAGTAACAAAGTGGTTAGGAAAAAAAACATTTTTGATCATTAAAGAAACAAAAACGGAGAACTTATGAAGTTCAACAGTGCCCACAGCATGAAAATGGCTGCTTGAATTTTTTTTCTTGTAAAGTGTCAGAAAATGAAGTTGCACCTGAAAGACTTGTTAAATACACTTGTTTATTTCTGCAAAAAAACAAAACTTGATAATCTAAAACTGGCATTTCTGACTTTCAACATTCTCCAAAATTCAAATGCATATTTTCTAGCTTCTTTGCAGTGTTTTTCTACTGGTCTGTTTTAGGGGTTTCTTAGATCTTCAGAGATATTGGCATGCCATGTTGCATGTGTTCTTGATCTTTGCTTTTTTTCTTTTACCATTTAATTTGTTTCTTCTTTTTTAATAGATTATTTGCTTAGATTTGTTTTAAAAGGAAGTTTATATTTTTTATATGCTTACATTAAAACTTGAAATATGGAAGAAATATGGTATACATGTGAAGATCATCAAATGGTTCAACATGTAGTTGAAGTTTTTCTAACTTTGTTTTTTTAGGTGTCTGATTTTTCGAATTTAAGATGACAAAATCGTGTACAACTGTTTGAGCTTATTTTTGTATCTGTCTGCAGAAGCAAAAGATTTCAGAAGATTGTCCAAGCAAACCAACTGACTCTCTGACAAAAGCCAGTTTGGATGATTCTGGCAAACAAGGTATGTGCACTTTTTTAATGTGTTTATCAACTAGATAGATACATCAAACTTCACCAATGCATCATGTACACTGAATTTTAAGTAATGTTACTGCTCTGTGAAGTCATTTCTATTGAAAGAGGATTAACATGAGAGCAGATCAATTTGATGGACCATCTTCAATTGTGTATTATATCAATTGATCTGCTTTTACCTTACATTTTTATGATCTCGCTCTCACCGGGTAGTATTAGTCAAGGAACCCAACCCCCATGCACCCCCTCTATCAAAAAGAAAATCTGATTCGATCACTCTGTAATAATATATTGATTTGAGCTTCTGCACAAATCTGATCTTTGTTTGCCTAATATTTGTGTTGCCTTTTTCATAACACTAGTATGATTTGCAGAAAGGGGGTGGGGGGAGATAGCTGCACACCATCCACATCTGCATTATTTCATTTTGATTCATGTGTAGTTGGCTATAGTTTGATTTATTTATGTATTTGATATTTTTCTTCCAAGAGATGTTTAATAATACTATCAACTTGGGAATGTAACACATTATGCCATATGTTGGTTATTTGCAGAAAATTCACGCAGTGGTGGAAAGCTTAATTCTTCAGTGAGGATTTCTGTCATTAAGAAACCAGTGACCGCTGACGTTAAAAGTCCTGCAGAACCAGAACAAAAGAAAGAAGAGAAAGATAATAAAACGAATACTACTAGTGGACTATTATCTTTGTGTCAAAATTACGGAAGTGATGATGAGGACTAGTAGTCATATATATTGGATGACTTTTTGTTTAACCGTTGCTTATTAGATTGTAATTGTAAGTTGTACTTGCGATGGAATGGGTGTCATATACATAATTCTTTTATGACTAGAATGGAAATACACAGTTTTCAAGCTCTTACAGAAATCTGCAGAAATGCTTGTTATGTTGTTTAAGGAGAATGGAAGAAAAAAAAGCATAAATTAGACTGATTTATTTTATTTGTATATAGATCATAGATTTGTTATTTGTGCTGCTATCTGCTTTGTTTCTCAATTCCTCCTCTCCATAATTTTGAGTGTTAAACATCACGCCACATGCAGGCCGTAGGATTGGGTAATTATTGTTTAGTGTTCAAAAGTCTTGAGTTATAGAGTATGAATTAAGCATTTTAAACACGAATTACCGTTTTGGGCTAAAAATTGATATAAGTCTAAATTTGTGACTATGTTTAGAATTTTTGACAGGCATTTATAGACGCACAACACACTGACCTATATTCCCTACACATTTTAGGTACTTACAACTGCGTTGTTTATAGTAAATAAAGATGATAGTCTTGTGTCAGGATGAGAACTTTTCCAGTTGGCAAAAAAGGTGTTATTTGTTTCGTGAAATCCAAAACAAGAGATGTGTACTTTGGGTAAAAAATAATAGAACTAATTTTGCTAGAGAATAGAGAATTAACCGTTACCGCAAGATTAATCAGCACTCAAGTAGCAAGTCGTCTTCAAGAATGAAGCCACTAGACAATTATCAAACCTGTTTCCTCAAATGAATTTTGCAGGAGTATTATTGGTCGTGATTATTCATCTTGGAAATAGAAAGCTCATCTAAAAGTTTTACTGCAATCACGTGGAGCTATCATAAAATTGAATCTTGCACTCACCTTTTTGGATATTATTTTCATCTGATCATCACTAGCTTTGCTTCTCCCACAAAATTGAGTGCCGTTATTGGATACACTAATCTACGAACATGGTATTCAGCAGACTCATCTGCCCATACTCACCATCAAAATGTAGTAGAGCGCAAGCATAGGCGGTATATTATGGAGCTTGGTCTAACTTTACTCAAGCTAAGCTACTACCTCTTCAATATTGGGATCATGCATTTGTTTCCAGCATCTATCTATCTAATCAACATTTGCCTTCCTCAGCCATTGATAATGAGGTTCCACATAAGTTAAGTTGCTCAATAGCAAACAATATACATGTTAGATATTAACGTTATTTTAGAGTCATACCAAAGTTAACAGAAAATGAAGCATGTTTTTTAAGACATTACTCCAAGTAGTGCAAAACAGGAGAATATGCCTAAAAACAAGTAAAAGTGCTCATCACAGCTTTAGGAGGAGTGAAATATATAATCCATCTTTCAAAAAGTTCACATCACTACCTTGCACAGATCATGCAACAGTAACACTACACGCTTAATGGCCTTAATAATACCACAAATGACTAAAGATACCAGAAAGATGCAAAACAGTAAGCAACTGCTTTTGCAGTTCTGCTACCATCAAAACATGACCATAGTTAAAGTACTACTAAATCGCTCACTGAATATATAAGCCAGACATCACTTTTGGCTCTTCTTTTTCCATAAATCACCAAACATTCTAATCCCAGAACCCTTCCTCTTTCCGCCTCCAAAACCATCATCCAAGTCATCAGCCATACCAGGAGATCCCACATAGCCATTGTACCTACCAGCAGGTGTCTCAAATGTGCCACCAAAGTGCTTATCCATGGAGCCACACCTTTCAGGAATCCTTGCACTCATATCCACACCCCCAGCAAGCACTGCAGCTGCAGCATCTGCTGCTTTTCTCCATTGCTCAGTTTGCACCCTTAGCTTCTTCATCTCTGACTCCAACCCCTCCTTTTCTGCTTCCACAGATTTCAACTTCTCATCCAACTTGCCTGCATTGGCTTTACTGGTTTCCAACTCTTCTCTCAGTTGGTTCAACTGCAAGGTCATTCCTTCTTCCTTGGTTTGAGCAGCAGACACTTTTGAAACTGCTTCATTCAGTTGGTTCTTCAGATTCTCCTTTTCGTTACTCATGGACTCTAACTCCTTACCTTTCTCTTCCAAACCGGTTTTCAACAATGCAATTTCATCATTCTTTAGTGTCAGCTCATGTTCATCTACAGAGAGCTTTTCTGGCTTTGATATTGCTGGTGCATTTGTGTCTTCAAATGGTTGAGTTTCCTTTTCTGATTGATCGGCAGCAGGTTTGCTGAATTCAATTGTCAACTTCTCAATTGGAACTTCAAACACATCAGTCTCTTGTTGGTTGTCATCAGGTATAACATCTAGGGGTTTGATTTCAGTTTTATTAGACTCTGGAGCATTCTTGGAAGTGGATTTCTCTTGGAGCTTCTCTACCACTGGCACTACTGATTGCACAGCTTTCTTCACTAGCTCATCTTGAGCTTCTTTCTTTGCGGCTTCAGCAGAAGCTAGCTGGTCCTTTAAAACTTTCAACTCTACTTGTGCTTGACCAAGCTGAGATTCCAAATCTGCAATGCGAGTTCCTAGCTTCTTCTGATTTAATCCCTCAGATTGAGTACCTCTTGGGGAACGCCGGTCTCCCAACTTTGGACTTCGGTCAGCAATCGGCCGATGATGCAATGGATCAGAGTCGGAACTTGATGTCCGATGTTGATGTGGACCTCGTGGAGACTGCCTTTGAGGCAACTCAGACCCCCTGGTTGGAAATGAAGGCTTCATCAAAAACTATTTAAAGAAACTACCAGTTAACTGAAAAATGGATATGGAATTGGCTGCCTTTTCTTGTCAAGGGACACAACATAGTAACATGCTCCACATCAAAATTGTGTTGTAATACACCAATTTTCAATAAATATATCATAACATGATAAATAGCATAGAGATCAATAATAACATTGTATACTAAAGGCAGAAGCAGACAAAGAAACCACTTGTTTCAGTTTCAACAGTCTTCACAATGGTGAAGGTGATCTAAACCTTCATCCTTACATTGATCATCATGTACTGATATAGCCAAAAACCTTTCAACTTCAAAACTTGGCTTGTTCCGTCAGGTGCCAAAGAACTATTTTTATCTAACAAGGCACCAGTCTGTTATGCAGAATTTCTCGATGTGTGACGAGAATCACTTAAAGAGGCTCATAAAAACTCAACAACCAATGTAACCCAAAACTTAGCTTATAAGTACTGGCTCAGAAGTAGTTTTCATCATTAACAGATATGATACATTTCCATTCATCATACAGATTTTATTCATTAGAGGGAGAGTTAAAGATATATAGTGCGGATAGATCAATAAAATTGGAACCAGGGAAAAACCAAATACAAATATAACTTTGACAAATGCACCAGAGATACATATAAGCTGCACTAAGAGTGACATGCATTGCTTGGTTGATGAACAAGGAAGACAGAGAGAAAACATAAATTTAAGTTTATTAGCAATCAGAGAATATAGATATAGAGATGCTAGTATATGAAAGCAATGGAATATTATTACTACAAATGGATACAATTATCCAACCTTGATCTTGGCATTTGATATGCTTGAAGATGAAGATAGCAAACGATGGAACACTACGAAGGATTTGTTGGCTAAAATAGTCTCACCTGCTAACAAAAATGCAAGTTCAAATGAATAAACTGTATGAACAAGTAAACTCCGTCCAATCTAGAAACACTAGAAACATGAAGAGCAGTACACATAATTATATTTATAAAAGAAGGGGCATAACCTACTTATATAGATAGAAATAATAGAATAAAAGGTACAAGATAAACAATGCACCATTTATAACAAAAGGGGTAGAGGAGTGGGGGCATGGAACCTTTTTAGCAATTTTGCACTTGCCAGCTTTTATTAACAGTAGAGAAATGACAATGAGAAAACATTCTTCAAGATTTCACTATCCCTCTATGAAGCACTATATGAAGTAAATGGAGTAGTTTCAAGTTAATGGCGGTTAGGCTTTTATATTCCCTCATCTAGCCTCAACCTTCTCCAAACCATAATTAGGTAAGAAGAGATATAGAGAGACAAAGAAATTCACAATGACCATGTACATTTATGACCTTGAAAGCCTTGGACCCACATTATCATAAAGGAGCCAACTCACTACAACCGTGACTATTAAACTAAAAGGCTATTGATTTAAATCCAAGATACCAAAATTTATCTTCTACTAGAAACTAGGAAGGGAGAAGACCCTTTCGGAAAAATCAAGAGATAAAAAAAAAAGATGAATAAAGCAGCAGCCCCACATCGCACACTGGTCCTGTGTTCAAACAATGACATGCTATAAAAGTATGCCTTTAATACCACCCCCAAAAGCAAGAAAGCATGCAGAGTTACAACCTACTTTATTCAGTGCTTTTTGCGTTGTTTAAAAGCATGCAAGCGATGTAAATGTTGCTGTTTTACACAAGCGGAGTAAATGCAACCTAATACAAAACAATGGTCCACAGTTTAAAACTCATAGAGACAATACAAAACAACCACCCCAAGAAAGGCAAAAAAGAATTTTTATGTGACCCCATATATATATAAGCAACCTGATACTCCTAGCAAAGAAGTAAGCACTATTTCAATTCACCATTAATTGCACTAGGCCCACCACATATTCAAGTGGTTGTATAATGGAGTTGACAGAGGGTACAACTCAAATAGTAGTCATATCAGTGCTTTTTTACCTTGGCTTCTGAGTTGTAGTCTAAAGTAGTTTGTTGTTCATGGACCTCTTTTTAGAATCAAGAGCTTCGCAATGATGAGGGCCTAAAAGCAAGCATCAAACGTTAGCTCATTAACATCAAAAGAAAAAATGAATACTTGTAACACAAACAAACTTGTTAAGAAAAAAATCAATAGTTGAGAAGTTACTCAGTCCATGTAACTCGTAGATAGCAGTAGGTAAAACAATTATTGAAGGAAAATCAGTATCAAGATCTTGTGTCATTTTGAAAATTGTGGGGACTGACCATCACAGACTAGGAAAAAAAAAGTAATATTGGAGCCCACAGTTATTTGGTAAATATATTCTTCTGTTTATTATCTTTTTTTTATTTATTTATATGCTTCAAATGACACTTCACAGAAATGAAAATGATATTCAGATGGTAGAATATCCTTTCTCTCTGGAATTGTCTCTCCGTTTAAGGAAACTGAACCCATCAAGACCCCACATTATAAAAAGGAATGGCCAACACTACCCGATAGTGGATACAGATGCATATGGAGAGAGAGAGATTCAAATTCTTGTAGTGTAGCAGTGAATTTGTATCACAAGTGAAAGTTCATTTACCTTTAACCTTAAAAATATAATGTGACCACATACAACTCTTTTTGGAACCAATGCAATTAAGAACTATGAATTTTTATGCCAATGACAATACTTTCACACTAGATATGTATATAATGTGTGAAAAATTATGCAACATGTGAATAACATAAATATTTCATAAAAACATTTGTACTTTTAAATGTTGAGTTCTAAGCAAGAGTTTTCTTTTTTCTCTTTTTTAAATTAAAGAAATTCAGATAGCATAAATTTTAACATTTGTTCTTTTTCACATATTTAGACAAAAGTTACAAAAGATAGCATAAAGTAACTTTTTTTGTCAAAATCTTATAAATCTTGCATAAGGACAAATAGTTAACAGAATAATGTGTATAGTAGAATATGCCATTTTCACAAACATGCTTTGAAGAGACTAATATCTCCATGGCTCATATTCAGACAAAGAAAGTAATCACACATCCAAGGGAATAGTACATAGATAAAAAGCAATTTCTTTGGAAGTTTAGGCTCCTCCAAAGAGCAAGAGGAAGAGGGTCTTCAATGTCCTTAAATACTAATCACATTTTCTTTACTTTTCTTCTCAAATCCCTCCAACACAAGACAACATTCCCAACTGCCATGTTTGGCAGATAGAGAAAAGAAAACCATGCTACCAAACATAACATAAGACAAATTGCATGGATTTATTAATCACGCACTCACGTGCGCGTGAAATGTGAGACTGATGAAAAAAAAACAAATTTAGCTCATGCCATACAAGATTTAATAAAAAAGAATAGTGAAAAAATTAATCATCCTTTCAAAACAGTAAATGGTATAGAAATATTGTTCAAATATTGAAAAAATCGCATATGAAAAAAAAAAACATTTTACTCCACTTGCAGACAACTAAAGATCTGAAGAATACAAATGATATTTTCATTCTACTAATAGTATCAATGATTATTAAATTATTGTACCTGTTTCGAAGATTTTAAAGATTTAAAAGTAACATTTATTAGAAATCAATTAATTATTGTATCTGTTTCTAAGATTAATACACATTTTGGTAATAATTAAAGATTTAAAAGTAACATTTATTAGGCATCATAAAAACTTTCTTTAAAAGATATACATATGAAATGATTTGACCAATAAAAAACTAATACTATAAAAAAAATGGCATTCAGAAGACAAGGGTCAATGGCCACTGCACACTGCAGAGGAACAACTGAAAGGGATAAGATCTTGATGGCATGGTGAGAGGACTCTCCGAATGTGTGTTCATTTATGAGTTTGGTAAGCAAAGAAACACTCAAAAACTGAAGAAAAACAATAGAAAGTTAGAAACTTTGAGGATAAAAAAATTAATGGCCATTCCCCTCAATAAAAATAAAAATAAAAACAAATATCAACCCACCACACGTGTGGTGAAAATCGCTTATATTTGCAGAAAGCAAAGCAAAATGAGAATGGAAGAAAAAAAAATGTATTATAGATTCCAAAAGCATTGTGGAAATACGAAACAACACATGTTCTATTGTTCTATGGAATTAATGAACAATACTATTGATGAGAATGTACTATAGATTTCAAACACTCACCTTTGATGACAATATTTTGCATAAGAGAACAATGGTGTCAATCAGCTAAGACTGTTGAAGAATCTGAAAGCATCACACCACAAATGCGAAGGGAGATATATCTCTCAACAAAGACTAAAAAACACAAAGTTGAGGAAAGGCATATATATATTTGAAACAAAATGAGAGAAAAAAAGAGAGTAAATGATGAAGTGAAAAAGACATACCCCAGAAAGAAACAGAAAACCAGGAAATCCAAGACACTAGAAAGGAACACGAGAAAGAGAAAAAATAAAAATGAGGTTTGAAAGTTTGAATTAAAGCTGTTATGAACTGTGACACAACACTAGGTGGTGGCTTATTTATGAGTGTGCAACTTTCAAACTCTGGGGGGAGGAAGAGTACAAAACAAAAGGGTCATTTTGGGAAAAATGATTCTTCTTCACAATAATTAATGTCTTCTAATATTATTATTATTATTATGAGAGCATTGCCCTTTCTTGGAAATCTAACTTGTGTATCTTACACAAGAGCTCTTGTCTTTTTGTCAGTTTCTGCACAATTCAAAAACCTTCCTCAGTTTTTTAACATTTTCTTCTTGTTTTGTCCCAACGGTGCGTGCTTTGAGCTCTGCATTTTAAAACTCACAAGGGTTTGAATAATAATAATTTTTACACTATAGTGTAAGATAGTTAATGAAATGTTGCGTATAATGAATGGATTTTGCTTTCCGTTTAGGTAATGTGTTTGGTCTTGCGTATGAGCGGACGAAATCTCTTAGCCAAATTGTCCACGTGCCTGACATAGAATCATCTAAGAACAGTGTGGATTTATGTATGATACTAGTGATTAAATTAATAATTAGGTACGAATGTAACACTGTTTTTTTAAAATGTGTTTTTATTTTTATATGCTTTAAATTAAGATGTGTGAAAACTAGTGTCACATGAAACTACTATACAAATAAGGTATTGTTTTTTTTAAGCTTTGTTGTTACCGATATTTTAGAAGAGTTAATTGCAAGGTCCTTAAGTTTTAAATTCTCAAGGTCTCATAATAATTTACAATATAATAAAGAGTCTAGTTAACAAGTGTCTTTGGAATATTTTTAAGTAGTATTTATTTTGAATATCATAAGAGAGCATATAAACAACATAATTTTATGCATTTTAATAAAAAAAACTTCTTTTTTTAATTTCTTAATTAATATCCTAATAACACTAATTAACATTTACCTATAATAAATTATAATAAATGTAAAATTTATGATTATGACTTATGAGTTTATTAGTTTCCACCCAGTGTCATGGTATATGTACTAATTTTAGTCTCAATCCCGAGTCACATATCAAACAAAATGTTAATCAACACACTCAGAAAAGATGATTAAATTACTAGTAGTACTTGGTTAATAATAAAGTTTTAGTTTTTCTCATTACTTACATATTTTTGTTAATAATTTTTTTTATTTTTCTCATTACTGACATTTATTTCATCCATCTTAAAATAAGTGGTATCTTAAGTTGTTTTACATAGATCAAGAAAAATTAACAGATAGATGAGAGATAGTGATGATTTTACAAAACTAACATGAGTATTAATTCAGTAAAACAATATTAGTATTAATATTACATTGAAAAAATAAAGTGACGCTTATTAGAAATATTAGTGGAAAAATAATTAATATTATATTAAAAAGTCAAATACAACATTTATTTTGAGACAATTAAATTCAACACTTATTTTGAGATACAAGAAATATTAATTTTTCAATTTGGAAAATAATTCAAATCCATCTATAACAAACAAAAAAGAAAGTTGATAAATCATAAATCACTCAAATCTTAATAACTTTTACACTTTTGTAATGTAATCGATGAGTTCAAATGTTAACTTCAATATTTTAATTAAATGAAAAAGATGATAGTCTCTTCGTCCCAAAATAAGTATCTCTAGAATGTTTTACATAAATCCAAAAAAAAAAAATAGACAAGAAAGAATTATGATTTTATATAACTAAACTTAGTTTTAATATTGTATTGAAAAACTAAAATTTTGCCACTTTTTTATTATCGACAAAACTAAAGTCATATTTATTAAAGATATTATTGAAAAAAAAACAATTAACATTATATTAAAAGTCAAATATAATACTTATTTAATGTAAAAAAAAATCAAATACAATATTTATTTTGGAGCGAAGGAAATAATATAAAATACTAGCGTAGATAAAGGAGTATAATAATAAATTAGTAGCAAACAGTGATGCAAGAGAATGGAGATAATTAAAAATCTAGATACCTACTAAAAATGTTTTGAAATAAATTTTTGTAAAATATATTTAATACAGCTATTAATGTGAATAATTAAGAAAAAAAATATAGTAAAAATTAAATACAAAATTAAAATTAATAACAACAATGTTATTAATACATTTGTAAGACAAAATAAAATATTATGAAATTTATTTTAATAAAACTGATTATTTAAATTAATAATAAATACTATTTTTTAAAGGTGTACTTTTTTTAAAATTTAAAGTGACATGAAGTACATGTTTAATTAAGCAACATGCATTCAAATTGCATCATCTCATATTTATATAAGGAAAATTTTTTATCATCTATATGGAAGAAGTGAAAATGGAACGAATAGAGTGAGTGATGAAAAAAATGTTTATTTCCTTTATTTAGAGTGTTATAATAAAGGAAAAAATGATTGGATGTCACCTAAAATTTTCATATCCAAATTGGAAGAAGAGGAGGCAAACGAAGGATTAACAATGTGAAAAGACAAATATATTTGTCACGTTATTCACACATTTTTTTATAGACAGATGATAGAATTAGGGTTTCATTAATAAATGTGAATTTAAATTGTAACAACTTACAATTAACTGTTTTTATCATATCAATAGTTCAACATGCCCCCGCGAGATGGAAGTGGCAGAGACAACATCAATCTTGTCCATCAGAAAATTGTAACGCAAAAATGCAAGAACTTTGGTGAGGAGGTTCACAACTTTATGACTAGATGGAACATGGAAAACCCGAAGTTGTTTGTTGGCTACTAGATCTCGCCCAAAGTGATAATCAATTGTTAGGTGCTTAACAAGAGTAAACATTAAGCATGCTTAACCACCAAACATTAAAGTTATAGGATTTGCACAAATATACAATAAAACGTACAAAAAATACAACGAAAAAAAAAAGAAATACAATGACTAAATCGATTAAACCCAACATACACAAATTAACCATTAAGCATAAGCCATGATACAAGGATTAATCACTTAACAAGAGTAAACATGCTTAACCACCAAGCATAAACTATGATAAAGCTTTCCATCGAGAGAAGAAGGCAAAACAATGCTTAACCACTTAAGACAGAAGCACAAACCAACGAAAATGCTTAACCACCAAAGACTGAAGCAATAAGCTTAACTCTCAAGAGTAGAAGTCAAACAATGCTTAAACAGTCAAGACCAAAGCACAAATCAATGGTAATGCTTAACCACTATAAGGCAAAAGCAATAAAGCTTAATTATCAATAGCAGAAGCCAAACAATGCTTAATCACTCAAGACAGAAGCACGAAACAACATTCAATGCTTAACCACCCATGGCAAAAGCTCACATATGCTTAACCACCATGGACTAAAGGCCCTAGCATTTTCAATGTGAGTGGGTTGGATTGGATACATATGCACCATCATAATTGATTTTGGATGGAGGACATGATGTGGTCTTCATTACACAACCAAGAAGTTCATTGGCTTCAAGGAGATGAGTCATTTGCTTGTACCACATATGGTAAATAACATAAGCTAAATTTAATAGGTAGATTGGAAGCAATGGTAAGTGACCATGAGAAAAAAAAAAGGAAAAAAAAACGATAATCAATTTGATTGTTAAACTCATGACTCTTTGATACCATATGACATATAGAGAGATGATAGAATTAGGGTTTCATCAATAAATGTGCACAAATCCTAATATATCTATAATCTATGGGATATCAAACCCTAATATATTTATAAATTGAATTTAAATATCTCTATAATTTGAATTTAAATTAGGTTTTGCTAATCTGTGTCCTTAGGACACTAAAAAGAGAAAAAAATTATTATATAAATCATAGGATAATGTTTAAAAGATCATAATCAATGCAATTTTTTGTCTCACAGTAAAAGTATTATACTTTAAAAATATTACCTAACATTTACCTTTAAATTATAACAATTTATAATTAATTATTCTTTTATATCAATAGTCTAACTTGTTTCAGCCCAATAAAATAAATATTCATTGTATGAATTCCACCAACACAAAATTCCGTAGTTAATTATCTAACTTAAAAGCACCCTTGAACTCTAACCTTTTGTATGTGATCTAAAATATGTGAACTTTTATTAGATAAGGAGCAAAGGAGCAACCCCACTTGAAGTTTAACAAAGAAAATGACGAACCAAATTCCTTTCCAGATGCCTTACCAAATTAAATAGGCATGGCAGCGGAACTCGACCCCATGGGGACCGAACCGAACCCGCCCTAACTTTGACAGAAAAAACCGCGTTGACTGGGTTCGGGGTCGGGGTCGGGTTTTCCCTGATAACCAACAGCGGGGGCGGGGGCGGGGCCGGTATGAGAAATGTGATACCTGTCCCGACTTCGCCTCCGCCCTGAAACTAAAAACCCCATCTTCCTCACAATGCTCCACATGCTATCATGTGCCGCATACTCTTACGCCTCCATCAACTTCCTCGAACTCGTTCCTTTCCAACACATCCACTCTAAAAAATAGTTCTTTAAGATCCTCACGCTTAATGTCATCTTCTGCTTCTCCATCATTTGCGGCAACACCTCCCTCTGCTACCTCCCGGTCTCTTTCAACCAAGCCATCGGCGCAACCACCCCATTTTTCACAACTATCTTCTCTTTCTTAATCACATGCAAGAAAGCGATCGGTGAGGTTTACCTTGCACTGTTGCCGGTGGTGTTTGACATCGTTGTCACGAGTAACAATGAACCTTTGTTTCATTTGTTCGGGTTTTTGGTTTGTGTCGGTTCCACTGCTGGTCGTGCTTTGAAATCTGTTGTTCAAGGGATTTTGTTGACTTCGAAGGCCGAGAAGCTTCACTCCATGAACTTGCTTCTCTACATGGCACCCTTGGCGGCGTTGATTTTGTTGCCGTTTACTCTCTACATTGAAGGAAATGTGTTAACTTTGACTATTGAGAAGGCCAAAGGTGACCCCTTTATTGTGTTCTTGCTACTTGGGAATGCCACTGTGGCATATTTGGTGAACTTGATGAATTTTCTTGTCACGAAGCATATCGGTGCATTTACGCTGCAGGTGTTGGGAAATGCCAAGGCGGCGGTGGCAGCAGTGGTTGCGGTTTTGATTTTTAGGAATCTGGTGACTATTATGGGAATTGCGAGGTTTGGAATCACCATCATGAGGGTTGTGCCTTATAGTGAGGCCAAGAAGAGGTCTATTTTTTTTTTAATTTTAATCAATTAGCAGGGACGGAGTGAGGCGGGAAAATCCAACCCCCAATGGAAACAGGGATGAATATGTATTTTTAACCCTGACGGGAATCAGGGGCAGGATGGGGGATCAATTTTAAAGTTGGGGGCGTGAAATGCAATACCGCCCCCGCCCTGTTGCCATGCCTAAAATTAAAACACCATGTTTAACTTGTCTTTTTCAATAGTACCATGATGGTCATCATGATTGGCTTCATGGTAGCACCACTTGGGTCCTTTGGTGTGAGGCAGTGTCCTCCCATCATTTGTTTCTTGTCTTGCTTTTTTTGATTTTTTTTTCCAGTCTCAATCACTACTTACTACATATATAGTTATGGGACACAACTTTGACTTATTTGCAACCAGTCACCTAAACTATAATATGTTTTTATTTTGTCCCTAAATTAACAACCAACGTTTTTTAAATTTAAATAATTTTTTTAAAAAGATAAATATAAGAGATACGAATATCATATTTGTTGAATCATGGTAAGATGCTGAAATTATATCTCTTAAGAAAGGTCTTGCACTCCTTCTAAAAGAATGATGGATGTCAAAGACTCATATCATATAATGAGGATTTTATTTAAATAGAAATAAGTTAAAGAGATGAACCTTTTAAACCTAAAAAGAAAATTATACAAATAAATTATATAAATTAAGGCTCATAATTTATGTCTATTAATTTGATAATACAAAATTCAAATTCAAAATAGGTTTAAATAAATTTAAGTAGTACTATTTGAGAGAAAGAAAAAAAAGTATTTAAATTTGCATATTTGATAAAGGACAAATCAACTAGTTTATAAATAAGAAAGATCCTAAAAGTTTTTTTTGTTCAAGAGTGACTCAAATTTAACTGTTCGAACGAACATTTAGAAATTTAACTTTAGGCTATGTTGATTTTAGTAAAATTGAAGTGAGTTTATTAATGTTTATTTTTTTATTTCAAAAGTATATTAATAGTATAATTTTTTTTAACCAAAGTTATATGTTTCTTTCTTCAATCCAAACATGCAAAAAAGAGTAAAATTAATTATACTCTAACTTTGTTTGATTACTTTTAGCAAATAAACTCCTTTAGTCATTTAAGAACTCCTAGCACTCATCCATAACCGATATATAAGGAGTTGGTTATGGTCGTATGAGTTTGGATTTTCTCATGTGACATTTATGTCCAGTGAAATCTCAACTCTTAAATTTAAAAAAAAAAAAAAAGGGAAGGCATGGGTAAACATTACTAACAACTATTTGCAATTTAATGTATGGCATGCCTCACAGGATATTTTGTCAAGTCAGCAAGTAATATAATTATGCGTAAACAACATTACTAACAACTATTTGCAATTTAATAGAAATTGAATAAAAAAATTTATTGTGATAATTATCATACTTTAGGAATTAATTAAATATAAAAAAAACTCAGGTGTCCATTTACAAATGGATTATAGTTCAATGGATCTAAATGCAATTTTTTGTTACAATTTAATGGTATGCTACGTACTGCAACTTTTTCATGACAATCTCAACATGGGATGTACTACCATACCCATGTATGTTTCCTAGGGCAGAACCCTACATTGTTACAACAGTGTTCTTAATATAAGTTACAGGACCCAGGATCAGGGCCACATTTGATACTAGTCCAATAATTACTAGTAGAAGAGTGTGGTTTGTGGGTGTTATTATCATTGAAGTTCTGTATTTCCAATAAATAAATAAATGAGGTAATAGAACAATTTCATTTTTCATTCCATTTTTTTTATTTCCATAGAACATACTGTTAGTTAATGATCATGCATGTGAGTGGGGAAGGAGGTGGATGAGATTTTTTATGTTTTGAGAATTTGTGACAATGCATGTGAAGCTTAAATGCTTATGATATTTCTTCAACCACTTCATTGGCCCAACCTCATTATTAGTTGACCGAGTGACCATGCTCACACGCAACACTAGATTAATCAAATCGGTGACCAGCTTAGTATTTCTTTGCTTTTTTATTTTTATTTTTTAAGGACAGTGGTAATGGATCAATCTTAGTATGTGTATGAGATTTTTGAAAATTTGGTCGCCCTTTGAAATGAAAGAGCAATAAAACAATATTCCAAAGCATAGGTTTATGGTAAAATATTTTAAGGTGGTGGTAAGCAAAATCATAATGCATATAATTTTGAAATGATGATGGACTTTTCTATATAGAGCTCAAATTAATTATATGTTTGGAACTTTTAAGATGCAGGGTCCACTTTAAATAAAAGGTATAGCGTATATACGTGAATAATCATCATAGATATAAAGCTGATAGTACCGAGATTTTTGTCTGGTAATACAAATGATTCTTTGACCAATTTTATTTTAAGCGTTTTATTGTGTTACTTTTTATTTTTTTGTTTTTTTTCGCATCTTTATATATCCTCTCTTCAGAGGAAATCTGTTCAAGACATTACTATAGATTGTATGAGTATTTTTAAATTACCAATATTTTAAAATAATTTAAAATCATGAGACATGAATAATTAATTTATGTATATGAATAAATAAATTAGATGAATAATCATTAACTCATGTACAATAATAATAATAATGTGTCAAAGAAATGTATAATAATATTAATATTTTCTTTTCACATCACGAACAGATTTTAGAAAGAGACTGTTCATACTTCATACAGTTGGATTGAAAGCTTGCATCATAAAGTCATGCTAAAATAATAAATTTTATAGTTGGTGCCCATACGCTGAAGCTGAATTCATCTTTTTTGCCATTTATCAAAGTCACGTGATTCATACCTTCCAGAAGCGGTGGTAACCATTCTTCTTAGGAAAATCTGGTTAGTGATTAACCAATTTCAATATAGTCAACAGAAATTCATTCAAAACGCCGCTAAGTAGGAAAAAGTCCAAGATGCAATTTTGCCCTTCCTCAAATTTGGTTCATAGGAGTAGGACAATGGAATATTTTGGCTTGTGTTACCTTCAACTATAAATCTCCAATCAAACAACTAAAAGATTTAGTGTCATTTTGAATTGTCGATTCTAACTTCCATTTAGTACCAACCTTTGTTTCTAAGAAACATCCTCTTGCTTCTGCTGTGAAAGTGTGTTGAGCTTTTGCCATTGCATTTGAAACGGCAAAACAAACAGGCTCTTAATATGAAACCCTTAGAAGCACATCTTGACACCTTCAACAAAAGTGTTTTGTTGGGTTGGGAGTTTCTCACATTTCAAAGTCAGGCATGCCATATATAAAATTGGTTTCGTAGTTAAAAAATGAAGAAAATATTAAGACTTTGACCCTTTCTGCCAAAAAAATTAGCGAACTAAGAATTAACATTTATTGATAAAAAAAATCACCAATGAGAATTGAAACCCCCCACAAAAAATAAAAAATAAATTCTGCTCGATCTTATTCTTTTTTTGTCCTGACATTCCGATTTTTTTACTAGTTGGAGGTGCCCATCATCAATTAAAAATATTGCTTGTGGGCCTCAACATGTATGATCAGTGGCTAGCGCAGTGGACAATTATATTATCATACAGAGATCAATGTAGGTATTATTCACATGGCAAAATCACACAGGTTATTGCTCTGATGTTTTGTTGTTTTTCTCTCTCCTTATACAGCTTGATGATTTCTTTTTCGTTTCAGGTGCTAGGAGCCTAACAATTTATGCAGAAATATTGTTAGTTAACTATTTCACGAGTCGGAGATAATCCAAAATTGTATTATCAGTACCATTACATCCCACTTGCATTACCTCATTCTCAGGGCAACACTTAATTAATATGCTACATTTGTTTAAAATGAACTTTCGAAATAATTTGGTGACTAACATCTTCAATTATTAGTCGACCATACCATTTATTAATGGTGTCTTCTGGTCAAGAAAGCTACCTTTGATTACGAAATTATTGGCCCGTATATGAACATTAAAAAACCCCTCTTACAAGCGTTTCCATTTCTTTATAACAAAAAAACAAAATAGAATTCTTAGGTGATCAATCATCTCGATTACTCTGAATCTCTTTCTTATAGAGAGCAAGTTGGCTATGTGAAAGCATAGAGGCTTAGCAGATATATTTTGGTATGGCTTCTAATGACAATCAAATTCCTTTCATCGCACAAAGGGCATAATTAGGCAAGTGTCCTTGGACAACATACTGTTATCTTAATCAGTTAAGCATGGAAATGTTATGGCTCTGGAATTGATGCCTACTCACTGGCAATGCCACTTGCACGAGAACAGTTGCTTGTCATATCTTTTCTAATGTCACCCACGTACAATATCATGATGGGAGGATAAAGGTAAAATACATACCACAAGAAAAATAACCACAGATGATGGGGGAAACAAGAGAAAGCAAGAAACAGATAAATGAGATAAGAACTACCAAATCCACCCACATATCTACCCATTTATGCAAGTTCTGCAGATATTTTAAGTGCTACACCTAACAGGCATAACTTCTATATAACTCAGATCACAATGAATATAACCACAGATAAGTTTGCATGACAGAAATTTGATTCCCTTTCTTCTTCAGTACGTGTCTAAAATGTGCCATATATTACTGTAAGAATGAAAGTAAATCTATCAAAGACTAAAACTATTTACAGAAAACCAATGAGGGGGCAGGAGAGGACATTGAACACAAGTAAAAAAAAATGGCATTAAGCAGCAACCTTTCACCAACTAGAATCATTAGTTTTCCTTTGACATTTATATATATAAATTCGTGCGAGAAGAGATCACTACCTGATCCTTGAACACATTGCACACAAGTGAACTTCCCTTAAATTCTCAACCTTGGACTTGGCTTGCCAAATAGCCAAGGCAAGCATCACCAATTTAAGAAAGATTAAACCAGCACCTCAACCAAAAACTACTGCCAAGAAGCACTCTGTCCACTTGACATGGCTCGAGCTTCAGCCAAAGAGACAGCCATAGCAAGCATCATTTGCTCCTCAAAACTCTCAGGAACAATGGGTTCTGGGGCACTTTGAAGGGTTCCATCAATGTCATCAGACCTTGGCAATGAAGATAGTTCACCACGATCTTCTGCTGTGACAGAGTTTGTATAGCTAGTTGCTGTTTCAGTCAACTGTGTCCCATGGTCTGTGTCCCATTCACCATGTGTCCTAGTCATTGCCACAGCATCATCCAGCGGCTCCTCGTTGAGGTTTTCAGCAGGTGGATAATAAGCCATATCCCTCCCAAGTCTGTTATAAAACCTTCTGGAACCTGGTAGCATGTTGAATGATGGCATATTTTCATTGGTGAAGCTCATAGATGATTCTCCAGCCATTTGCTGGCGCTCAGCAAGAGCTGCAATGGCACCAGCGAGACCCCCAGATGGAGACGAGGATGATCCCATTGGTGGACCCGTGACGGATGATACAGATGAAACATAGCGACCATCAGCTACATAGTGTCCAGAAGTAGCATCAGAAAAAGATACATTTCTCTGCCTGCCATTCTCCTGCAGTTTGAATACATACATTTTGAGTCAATCACAATCATCAAATAAACTGGACAACACAAACCATTGAGCAGCAGTGTTAATATAGACTTATGTTCACTGAACCTTGTATGTTGCACACTGGCACTGGCAGTATATCCACCATTGAGTTTCATAATATGCACATATTTATAGTTGTATGTATACTTTGAATGATGGATATGATACCATGCACAGACTACAAATGAACCCAAGTCTATATAAACCTTAAAAACATTAGGGAAGATCTGGATTGCAGAGTATAGCTACTTTCCCAAGAAATCTATCAGTTACACAAAATCATTATAATAAAAGATGGGCCTTTGTTTTGGATTTTGAAGTTCTATTGCAAGCTGACAAGATGCAAACTTGCATAAATATTTAGGAACTACATTTACATTTATACACAAGCTCTGGAGCAAGCTCAATTCTGAATATTTGTATATTTATTTCATTCCAGAAAAACTTTTCAGAAGCAGAAAATAAAGAATGAAGTACAACAATGACAAATCAAAACATTGCACTCCTTTGGAAGAATTTAATCATTTTCATCAGTATCACACATATCATGAACGAAATAAACTGAAACTTAATGATTAAAAATTTGACAATAGATTTATGGTACGCGGTTGAATGATTTTAAGACATGTAGTGAACCACTATAGTGCAGGGAAGTGGTGATCTTCACTTTTAGTAACAAATTGAATCATTAATATCTTACTTACAAATAAGCATATTCAAACAAAAGTCTTTACCTGAATGGAACGCCAAATTGCTTCCATGACCATAATGTCCTCAAGGTCAACATCAAATTCATCATCTCTGCAGTTTTCAGCATTTGGGAGAACACACAATGTAAGCACACAACATATAGTTTCCAAAATATATGAAAGAACTCATGCACTTACATGAACAAACACAAGTATTTAACATTTATTTAATAGGATGTCAGCCTAACGACCAATAACATAGAGACAAAGCTCCACCTGTGTCGCACAAGTATAGGTGTGGTATCACATACAACACAAAAATACGAGTATATCATCTCATAAAGCACATATACACACAGATACAATCACAAGCCTCCATTCATATGTAGTTGTATGGTCAAGATTAGTTCTCATTTCCCACCTAATATACTCTATAGCTAACATAAATTGAAAATAGTAGTTAGGCTAATCAATGATTAGAGAAAAAGTAGAGAAAAATATTTTTCTCTTTCAGCAAGAAGTTTCAAAAATATATATGTGAAGTAACAATAAGAGCGTCAAATTGAATGTCATCAGCCTCACATTTGTCACTGTAGAGACATAGTTCGTACAATTCTTATGATATCTCACCTACATTGACACAAATGTTCAATAATAATACAGGATGCAACCAGGCAGGCTAGAAGTATCCAATACCAATATAGCAACCATTTAAAGAATCTGGGCTTCCTTCACTGCTGGATCATACATATTAACAGGTGTTCAAGACAGCCTGAAAGAGAAACCAATAAGTCCAAATGTCCAATACTACCAAACAAAAGCAAACTGTACATTTACACTCGTCACTTCTACTTATGATCTACCATAAAGAAGCATGAATATGGGTTGGGAGGGAGAAAAGAAACTACTTTACCCCCAACAGTTCTCTTTCACCCTCATGCATTTCTTTTTTACGCAGCCAACCTTCACTTATACAATCTGAGACTTCAAGAAAATTTAGCCCCCAAAAGCAATGTATCCCGTCTTTCTTCTTTTCTTTCCTACTGGAAATATGAACTTGCATACCTCATCTGAGCCCAATCAAATTTGAAATTGTGCTCAAGACTCAGAATTCTTGAACTGGCTAGCAATTACTGTGACATTACCAGTGACTTACACTGCCACAACCCTTTTTGCTAAGCATCTAGCAATTCCTTCTTCTTAAGAAATGAGGATTGTGTTTCTATTGAACCAGAGCAGATGCCTCTTGATGAGAAAAGAAGGAATTCTACATCGCAACCATTTGACAATGAGTTGAAGGAGATAAAAATTGGCTCAACATATGAAGGTGGGCTAAAGCTAGATGAAGTAGGTAACAGTGTGAGTGTAGGATTTGACCATTTGGGGGTTTATCAAGAACAAGTGACTCCACTTTGTGACACAAATGCAAATTAGATTCTCAAGGATCACAGATACAGTGAGGGAGAGAAGGGTAAAATAGTGAGCAAAAGGTGAGGGTTGACATAGTTCAGTAATTGTAACGATGAAGGTAGTAGGTACCCCAAGGCTTCTACCTAAACCCATAGTATGGTGATAACTTAAAATAAAATTTCTCTGTAACATAACAACATTTAAATGTATTATTTTTTTGTGCTAACTACATAGAGCATTTATCATGTACTGTTTTTTTTTTTACTACATTAAACTTGTATACTTTGTCCTAAATTTTTTGAAAAAAAAAAAAAATTAAAGAATCTCCATATCAATTCAGACTATAAGATATGCAGAGTATATAATACAGGAGTCAGTTTAAAAATGGTTAGCAGATAGTGATAACCTAACTAAAACATAGTAAAAATCCATAAAATATTCTACCCCTTAAATAATTGTCTCCATTTACTTTTTTAATTCAAATGATGCATACATGAGCAGCAATAAATAGAAGAAATTGACAAGTAAAACTTTAAAAAGACTATTTAATAACAAACAAGAGGTTTATCTATCTTTTCCTGTAAAGTTGTATTCTCTTTTGTACTGGGATATTGAAGTTGGAGGAGCTTTTACAATCTCGTACATAAAAAGCAAGGCAAATCCTCTAAACTCACAAGGTGTATTCACAAATAAAAACATCACTCTAAGCTGGTTAAGTACTAATAAAAAATAAATAAATCTTGGATTTTCCACATATTGGTCTGCATTTTGAATCCTCCTTTAAAAAAGCTAGTCACTGGTAACATTTGTCCATTTGTGCGACTCATCCTTTCTTGCACGTCCTAACCATATTCATCCATCGAATCAAAACTTCAAGACTAGCATAGTAGCATTGGCTCAAGATGGGCTACTGAATCAAAACCAAGGAATCAAATAATAACTAACTTATTACACCAATTTCCCTCTTCATCTACTTCAGCAGATATGCAAGTATGAAATTGAACAACCATCAACAAAAAATTATATAAATTCTAGTTGGAGTATAACTAGTTTGAAGCTGCTGAATTTAATTATGATTTATTCTGCAGAGCTCATAGAAGCAGTCAGATTTTCTGATGCTGGATTAGAACTGTTGAACAGTAACAATGAAGAAAACTTGAGAATATTTCCTTTCAGTTATGATAAAAAAATAATTAAAGATCTATTTCCTTTCTTATTCAATAAGACTATCCCTTAACAATCGCCACAATATAACTCAAGATCGTTCAGTTTCCCTCTTCACATTATGATCAAGGGCTTACCTTATAGGTATTTAAATTAAAACAAAAGCTTAAAATGCCCAATGAATTGCCCAAACTCATCATCTTTCAGGGAGCGGTTAGGAGTTAATTTTAATGCAAGTGATAGTCAAACATGGTACTAACAATACTAATTTGTAGACCCAAGCAACACCTAGTGTTCCATTAGTTTATGGTTTGAATTCAGCTTACATATGGACTTATACCCTTCACATGATTAAATTTAGTCAAGTTATGATTATAGTGAGTTCAGATGAAGAATAGGTATGTCCTCATAACCTTATCGGTCATTTGATCTAAATCACCAATCAACTATAGGCACAGGATCACAGATTACTGGCTCAATTCAGACAAGACTGAGAAGATTATTCTGTCTCATTCTTAATGAACTCAATATTGGATGAACATAGTATAATCCAACTGGTGCAGTATTCATGGGAAAATATAACACACAAAGGGAATATAGTCAGTATGAAACAATGTTATATCTCCACACAAATTTTCAGCCATTAGAAATGACAACTCATTTTCTTCCAGTTGTTGATTTCTAAATATTCAATGCCCCTAAGTCAGTGAGAAAACATTGGATGCAGATATGCAAAAAGAGACAAAATAAGAAAAAATTAAGAAATTGGGAAGAAAATAAAAGCAATGAAGGCTAGCATACCTATTGGTCCTAGTGGTTGCATTTGGTCTAACCACTGATGTGGCACGTGAGTCTTGAGAAGAAACAATTTCATCATTTTCAACAACAGAAACTGAAGATGCAGACACTACAAGATTGAAACAAAAGAATAATTTTTACAACTAGGACTAGTCATATACACATATACAGATGAAATCCAAAACTGTGTTGAAAGATTACCTGCATTTGAACTGTATTCAACATCTGCAACTGCCACATTCACATTTGAGGAGCTCATTTCTAGTCTTTTGTGCATTCTTTCTTCTTCATCCTGAAGTTCCTGCTGCCGCATCCTAATTTTTGCCTCTATAACACGTTGCTCTTCCTGAATAATAATTATGAGCATGCACATGAACTTGATTCATTGTGAAAATATTTCTGAAAATGCATTCCTAAAAGCAATAATCATGTTAGGTAAACCACTTACAATCTGTTCCAATCCCTTCTCTTCTTTTGATTTCACACCACGATACTCCACAGCATAATTTGCTGTTTTGCAGAAGGGACATCTTAAGTTGTTAAGGCAAGCAATTATTCTAAAATTAAAGCAATGAAAGATTGAAGTTGCTAGACTGACAACTACGAGTTATGTATTTAATATATTGAAGAAAAACAACCCGTAATGCAGGATACTGTGTAGGCCGAGTTGAGTTTGGAACTTTCATCTGCAAAAAGCACTCTGATAAAAGGAAAATAATCAGGTTGCATACAAACGCTAATAACAAAACATATACCCAGTGAAGATTACCATAAAATTACCTGTACAAATGCTCTTTGTGCAACATCTTGATCGGTTTAGACTTGGATAATACTAAACTCAGGCAAAAAAACAAAACACAATGGAATGAAATGGGATTATTAGAGAAGCCATGTGTGAAGTTCACAATTTGAAATAAACTTTAAGGAGAAGTAAAAACAGTCCAGAAAGATTCTCCATCAGTTTGTTTCAATATCAAAGATGTCAATTAATAAATCATTAAATCCAACCAAGGTAGCCAGGAGGTCAAATTTGCAATTTGAAATAAGTGAGCACAGTTGAATTGACATATTTAATTATTTTTCTAGAAAGCTAGAGTAACAAATATTAAAGGCATGCGATAGAAATCATACCAGAAAGCAAATTGGGCACTCTTCACGATCGTAGGTGGTTTCTTCATCTCCGGGATAGCAAGGTGCTAACTTTGATTCTAGTATTAGCTTCCTCAGCTTCTTGTGATCCACATCTTTGTGATTATACAACCCTTGCGGCCTCGTATATTTCTCATCTACCACTTGTCTCCTCCTCCCAAGTTTATTACCCATCCAACAAAACTCAATTCTTTTAGTCTGCCGACTATGTTCCAACTCTTCAACAAAATGAACTACAACAACAACAACATAAATAACAAACCTTCTCTACATAAACCACTCTCTCAACCACATCACAAATTCATCTTCACTGAACATCAGATTGTATTAAGTGTACACAAAATAAACAACAATCGAACACCCAAACCCCCCATCTACAACACAATCAACAGACCCGAAAAATGACATTCTCCTCAATTCACTGGAAGATACACATCTCGAAATCCCTGCAACAGTTAATAAAAAATGCAGACACATAAGCAAAAACACCAAAACAAAACAGCAAAAAAAATCATTAAAAAAACTCCATAATTTACTACAGAACAACACAATCTCTCAACCATTTCCAAATTCCACACATTCATGCAATGCATCCACAACACCCAACCCAACCAAAACACAAAATCCCCAATTCCCAAAACACCCTCGCAATTCAGCGCACTAAAAACTCCAATCACAATTCAGCGAACAATCGGAGGCCACGGGGCACGGGATTCACGAATCCAAGTTGACAATCAGCGAGAGCAGCAGCAACAGCAGGAACCCTAATTGGAACCTTACAGAGCTCCAATTGACGAAGCACGCGCAATGGGAGAACAAGGAAACGGAAACAAACGCAAAGGAAAAGGGGAGAGAGAGAGTAGTACCAATTGTTTCAAAACCTAAAGCGGCAGAACTGAAGCAGCAGCGTTATGAAGAAGGAGAAGAAATGATACAAGGGTTTGGTAAGAGTGAAAGAGAGAAATAGAGAAGAGAATAAGAGTGAAATTGGGAATACGAAAACGAACCTTAAATGGTTGTTGTTGTTGTTGCAGGAGAGAAGAGAAGAGAAGAGAAGAGAGGGAAGGGAAGGAAGGAGTAGTAAAGGAGCAAAGAATAAGTTTCCTTCACTTCCTTCTTCTTCCTATGTCATGGCAACTCACCTGCTTTCACGCGCTCTCTTGTCGCGTCTTCATTACCCGCACTGTGTTTTTTCTTACACACTACGAATTTGACCTTGAATCCAACGAAATTTGTACTAGTATATGATACTAGTAACTGTTGCTCTCCTACCTCCGCGTCGCTATATATTTTTTTGGGTTTGTTTTAGTAGGAAAATTATCATCAGATTAATAAGTAAATTTTTCTTGAATATTAAAAAAATTAGATAAATTAATAATAAAAATTAATAAATTAAAGTAGGATATATCTTAGTTGAAATATATTAAAGTTTTAATAGATGGAAGAATGATAATAATTTAAAAACATAATATAATAAGCAATATATTTAAATATACGAGTTAAAAGAATATAAATTTTGCTTTTGAATAACAAAATATAGTAAGATTTCATAATGTGAAATATATAGTATTCAAACTATATAAGATAAGTTTATAATTTTAGTTAAAAACATAACATCATCATATAGATGTACTTGACAAAAAAAGAAAAAAAAAAGCTAGAGTGATTATGAAGGAAACCAAGAATAAATAAATAATTTTAATTTTTATCTCTATTATAACTAAAAATATTTTTATTTATGATATTATTCATAAAATAATTCAAATTTATTAACTTTGGTTGTCTTATCACAAAGAATCAAACTATTATTTTCTAATAAATATGTTAATTAAATGTTATTATATTAGTTAGTTTAACAATTGAATTAAATAAAAAGAGTTAAAAAATTTCAAATCTTGATTAAATTTAAATAATAAAACTATCAATATTTTTATTTTTTTTTAAATGTCACCATTTCATTTTACTGCTATTTACTCATTTTTTTATATGATGAAAATTTAAAAACAAATAATATATTTAATAAAAACAAATCTTGTTGATTATTTGATATGTAACTATGTTAAATAATACTTTAAATAATATTTTTCCCCGTAAGGATTCACCCATTATGGTATGGAGAATAATTATTTTTCGTAAATGATAATAGTAGTTTCTATCATAAAAAAATGAAATCAAAACTAATTTACTTTATGATATAGTAAGTAAGTAATTTAAAACTTTTTTGTAACAAAAATCATTTTATAAATTAATTTTACTTTTTATCTGTATCATAACTAAAAATATCTTTATTTATGATATTATTGATAAAAGTAATTTAAATTTATTAACTTTGTCTTATAACAAAAAATCAAACTATTATTTTCTAATAAATATATTAACTAAATATTATTATGCTGATTATCTTAATAATTGAATTAAATAAAAAAAGTTAAAATTTTTCAAATCTTGATTAAATTTAAATAATAAAACTATAAATATTTGGATATTTTTAAATATCACCATTTCATTTTTCTGTTATTTATCCATTATTTTATATGATGAAAATTTAAAAATAAATAATATATTTAATAAAAATAAATATTGTTAATTGTTTGATATGTAAATGTGTTAAATACTCTTTTAAAAAAAAACGTTTTCCCCGTAACGGTTAACTAATGATGGCATAAAGAATAATTATTTCCCGTAAATGATAATTATAGTTTCTATCATGAAAAATGAAATTAAAAATAATTTATATTCAGATATAGTTAAAAAGTAATTTAAAATTTTCGTACAACAAAAATCATTTTTGCAAATAAACTTTAATTGTTATCTCTATCATAGCTAAAAATATTTTTATTTATGATATCAGTGATAATGTAATTTAAATTAATTAACTTTGGTTGTCTTATAACAAAAAAATAAACTATAATTTTCTAATAAATATATTAATTAAATGTTATTATGTTATTTATCGTAACAATTGAATTAAATAAAAAGAGTTTAAAAATTAAAAATCTTAATTAAATTTAAATAATAAAACTATAAATATTTTTTTAAAAATATCATCATTTTATTTTACTGTTATTTAACCATTATTTATATGATGAAAATTAAAAATAAATAATATATTTAATAAAAATAAATATTGTTGATTATTTGATATATAACTATGTTAAATACTTTTGAAAAGGAAATTTTTTCTCCGTAACTGTTCACCCATAATAGCCTAAAGAAAAATTATTTTTCGTAAATGATAATTATAGTTTCTATAAAAAAAAATGAAAACTAATTTACATTATGATATAATGAATAAGTAATTTAAAGCTTTCTTGTAACAAAAATCATTTTTATAAGTTAATTATAATTTTTATCTCTTTCATGATTAAAAATATTTTTATTTATGACATGATTGATAAAGTAATTTAAATTAATTAACTTTGTTTGTCCTATAACAAAGAATCAAATTATAATCTTCTAATAAATATATTAACTAAATGTTATTAGGCTGGTTATTGTAAGAATTGAATTAAATAAAAAAAATTAAAATTCCAAAATCTTGATTAAATTTAAATAATAAAACTATAAATATTTTTATTTTTTAAAATGTCACTACTTAATTTTACTGTTATTTAACAATTATTTTATATGATGAAATTTTAAAAACAAATAATATATTTAATAAAAATAAATATTGTTGATTGTGTGATATGTAACTATGTTAAATATTTTTTAAAAACAAACTTTTTCCCTAGTTCACCCATGATAGCCTAGAGAACAATTATTTCCCGTAAATGATAATTATAATTTTTATCATAAAAAATAAAATGAGAACTAATTTACATTATGATATAGTGAATAAGTAATTTAAAACTTTCTTGTAACAAAAATCATTTTTATAAGTTAATTATAATTTTTATCTCTATCATAACTAAAAATATATTTATTTATGATATTAGTGATAAAGTAATTTAAATTAACTTTAGTTGTCTTCATATTTAAGATATAGGAAAAATTATTTTGATACAATATAAAATAAAATTTAAAAGTTAAATAATTTAAATCTTGGTAACGTCAATTTCCTTTGCAAATAGAAAAAAACACAAAAAATAGAAGAGAAAAGGAGAAAAAAAATTACATGGGTAAAAAAAACCACTAAATGCTAAAATAGTGAAATAAAAAAGGGTCAAGGTTCTTTTCTTCAAGCTTAAAGAGTAAGTACAAAATATAAATAAACAATATAAAGAATAATGTTTAGCACAAAAATTTGGAGGACAAAAAAATAGTGAAACAAAAATGAAAGAGTCATACTCAAATCATCCTGAATTTGGAAATCATAAATTTTAAAAAAGGAACTCACAACCCAAAAACCAAAAACTCAACCACAACATAAGTCAAAGAGAACCCCTACAAATCATAAAAATGAATAAAGATAAAAGAAACAAAATCCCTGATGCCCAACTCAACTGATTACTCTAGTCAAATCCAAGGACAATCACCATTAAAATCTGTAGAGAAAAGAAAACAAAGATAAGATATTGGATGGGCTCAAAATTTGAATTAAGTGAAAGAAAGAAGAGGGAAAAAAAGATGAGAGGAAAAAATATATTTTGAGGCAAACAAAACTCAAAGAATCACATGCAAATCATGTTGAATTTATAAATCACAAATTAAAGTAATTTATTGTGGGATCAACAACATATATAATTTCCCACCCTTAAATATTCATTCTCAGCCAAATCATTGGTTTGCATTCTATGTTCTCAATAACCCTAAACATTGAAATTATTGAATTCCAACATATTCAAAAGTTCTTCTCTGTTCAATTCCAGTTACATTTGTTAATATACACATACACTCCCCTTTCATTTACCTTTTCTAATAGAGTAAATAGAAAAGAAAAGGTAGAAAATCAACCATGTAAAGAGTATTATTTGTAAATGCAGATAGATAAGTATTTATAGAGAGAGAGAAAAATGAGAAAGATAATGTTAGCAAGGTAGAAGTTTCTTTATGTTTCTAATTGGTTTTATATTCAATGTGAATGACTTCTATAATACTATGAGAATTAGATACCGAGTTACGCCCCGTTACACTCTGTTATTTTTTTAGTAGGGAAATTGTGATTAGATTAAGAAGTAAGTTTTTTTTTTAATGTTAGAAAATTTACAATTTGAGATAAATTAATAATAAAATTTAATAAATCAAAGTAGGATAAACCTTACTTGAGGTGTATTAAAATTTTAATGGATGTAGGAATGATAATAATTTGAACGCAAATATGTAATTTAAATATAGTTATTATTATACTTCATTTATTACACGTTATAATATATAATCAAAATGATAGAAATTGCCTAAATTGTAAACCATAAAGTTTATGAAGATGTTAATTATATTGTATGAGTATCAATAGATATCCTAAGCCAATTGAAATGTGACAATAATTTGTTTATATCCAAAAGTTTATGAAGATGTTACCTTGACACCAACCAATGAAAGCAGCTTGTGAGAGACAACATATGCAATATGCAAATTTTTTAGTCTCTTCTCCACAAAATAAATTAATTTAGAAACTCCTGACTTCAAGAAAGAATAGCAAGATAAAGATGTCTGCAATGTATACCTGTAATGCGCCAAAGCTTCTACCAAATTCGTATAAATCAGACATGTATTGCATATGATTATCAACTAATAAAAAACATAAATTATGACAATTTTTATCGACTTGTCACTAAAAAATAGTTATTAACCGTTGTTGTTTTCCAAAAAAATTGTTACATGCTATCGGTTCCTTGTGAAGAAAGCTTTCAAAAGAAAAAAACTATTATTTTGCACAAAAGTTAATGGAATGACTTGCTAATTGAGTATGTCCAGCATTCATCCTACCTGCAATTTATATATAGAGAACTTTTAGGAGTTGGAAAACAAATTAAAAGGCCTACAAAAGGATCTTAAAGAACTAAATGAACTTCATAATCATCAAAATGAAAAAAGATATGCTCTATGGAAGGAATATGCATAAGCACACAATGATTATGAGAACCTTGAAAAGAGTAATCATAATCTATAAGTGGAATGTGAAGCACATAAAATATTTGTGAAATTTTTAAATGAAAAGCTTTTGAAGGATGAAAAATTTAAGGTTCAACCTTAGGATGTTGTAAAACTTCATGAGGAAATTGGAACCTTAAAATCTACATTGGTTAAATTTGTTAATGGAAGAGAAAATCTTGACAAACTGTTAAGATATAGTAAATGTCCCATAAACGAATATGGAAATGGATATGAGGCAGAGATTTATGTTCATGATGAACACACTCTTGTTTGTTACTTCTGTTATAAAGTTGGATATTTGACATCTAAGTGCATGGATTGACCTATAACAGGTGCATTCAATACATTTAAAGCTAACACAAGGGGACCCAAAAATATTTGAGTACCTAAGGAAAATTTAATTCCTATTGTAGATGTCTTCACTGGAAGGAAGCAAACATCTATCATAGTACCTGGACGGTGGTTGCTCATGTCACATGATAGGAGAAAGAGGTATAGACTTGTCATAGTGGACGACTACTCTAGATGGGCATGAGTTATGTTCCTAGCTCACAAGGATGAATCTTTTATTGCCTTCTTTAAATTCTATAAAATAGTTCAAAATGAAAAATGAGTATGCATTACTTCAATCAGAAGTGATCATAGAGGAGAATTTGAAAATGAAAAATTTCAACCATTCTATTAAGAAAATGGTGTTCTTCACAATTTTTCAACACCAAGAACACCTCAACAGAATGAGGCAGTTGAAAGAAAGAACATGTTTCTACAAGAGATGGCCAAGACCATGCTCAATGATAATTCAATTCCTAAACAATTCTGGGCTAAAATAGTGAACGCTTTCTGTTATCTTCAAATCAAAATTTATATAAGACCATTTCTCAAAAGTACTCCTTATGTATTGTGGAAAGGACAAAAACCCAACATATTTCCATCCATTTGGGTGTAAATGCTTCATTCTTAACACTAAAGATAACTTGGGAAAGTTTGACTCAAAAAGTTATAATGGAACATTTCTTGGATACTCTGAGACATCTAAGGCATTTAGTGTCTATAACTCTAGAACCTTAGCAGTTGCAGAAGCTATTCATGTGAAGTTTAATCATATTGAGCCTGACAAAGATTTATCAGAACTAGATGAGTCTTTTGCAGATCTAAGACTAGACAATGGTATTAAAGAAAAAGTGTGATCCAGTTAAAGTTCAGAAGCTGGAGTGTCCACTCAACATATGGACGATCCTTAAGAAGAAGTAAGAGAACCCATTGGATGCATTATGAGAAGAAACATTCCTAAATTCCAAATCATTTTGATCCAATAGGTTATGTACAAAATAGGTCACCACTTAGATCATAAGGCCATACTACATTAATCTTAGAGGTAGAACCTAAACACATAGATGATGCAATGCATGATGATAACTGGGTGAAAGCTATGCAAGAGGAGCTCAATCAATTCCAAAAGAATGATGTTTGGAAGTTAGTAGAGTTACCAAAGGGAAAGAAGGCTGTTGAAGCAAAGTAGGTGTTCCGTAACAAGCTGGACGAAAATGATAAGGTCGTGTGGAACAAGGCAAGGTTATTTTCCAAAGGTTACTCATAATGAGAAGGTATAAATTATATAGAAACCTATGCCTTTGTGGCTCGTCTAGAGGCAATACAAATTTTACTTTCATTTGTTGCTCACATCAATATGAAGTTGTATCAAATGGATGCAAAATGTGCATTCCTAAATGGAGATTCGAGAGTGACACTCGTCATTATAATGTTTTAAAACTTAACAAAGCATTTTATGAACTCAAGAAAGCTCCTTGAGCTTGGTATGAGAAACTGAGTTCTTACCTTTTGGAAAATAGCTTTGAACGAGAAAAAATGGACCATAACTCTGTTTCTTAAAAACTATGCTCATAGTTTATATTACTACAAGTTTATGTTGATGATATTATTTTTTGTGCTACTGATGAAATGCTATGTGAGGATTTTTCTAAGCTAATGCAAACAAAATTCGAAATGAGTATGATGGGAGAGTTGAAATTTTTCCTTGGACTACAAATAACGTAAACAAGCATTGGAATTTACATCCATCAAATGTGAAAGAACTTCTAAAGAAGTTCAACAAGACCAAACATGATTATGATTCCTAGGCATAAAAAATTCTCCAATTTTTTGACATTTACCAAAAAATAAAAAATAAAAACTCCAATGCCAAACACACCCTTAAAGAGTTATAAACAAAATATGAGCAAGAATATTGCAATTACTAATAAGTAAATGCTATATCCACTCACATTTTTAAGTACACTCTCCTTTCCTATTTTAATTTGGTTATGACTTAGATTATTTTTTTTTTTTCAACCTTTATTCTTTCTCTCATACTATCGCATACTCCCCCTCTCTTTTATTAGACTCGTTCCTCTCTTTCACTCCCTTTATAATCTACAATGATTTTTGCAAATTTCGTTTATTTTTAATTTTAAAAAGTAGTTTCCATAATATTGTCTAACGTTTTGTATTTCGGAATGTAATTTCTAGAACACATAATCTAAAACAACATTCCTAAAAGTAGTTTCTAATATTTCATTGTCGTATTCTAAAAGTAGTTTCTAGAATGATGTTCTAGATTTTGCATTCTGGAAACTAGTTTGAACTAAAAAAATTAAAGTGACATTCCAAAAACTACTTACCATAATAATGATTAAACAACGTATAAGGGTATTTTGGTTATAGAGAGTATTAATGATTGTAAAAAAATTTAATTAAAATAAAATGAGAGTGTAATTAGAAAAAAGGGGAGTGGATGTTGCATTTTCCACCAATAATCTAACAATAATTTCAATCAGGGTCAGTCCAATAGTAGGAAAAACCAAAAGTAAATTTTTAAGAGACTTGTTTACGTTATTTTTTTTGTCAACACGTGACCTTTTTTCCTTTAAAAAACTAATAACAAATATTTTTTATGTTATTGGCCTAAAGTCTAAACTTTAATCACTTTATCTTTGAGTGGCTCTTGATTGCAATTACCAAGAATTAGAAATTAAAGGCTTGTTTTTAGTTAGAAATAAGAAAAAAGGAATTCAAAGAAAGAAAATAAACAAATAATAAGTGTTTTTTAATTTAAGTTTAGTCTAGTCTTTTAATTTTATTTAAATTTTAATTCTGTTCCTTCATCTGTTCTTATATTCTAAATTATAATGCACAATTTGAACCTATAAGTATCTTAATGAGTATGAAGACATGTTTCAATATTTTACTAAGAGATCGCCATTCGTCCAAAGGTCCTTTTTGTATTTCATATATTAAAATAGAGAATAAAATATAACTTTAGTCTCTTTATTTTATTTAATGCATAATTTTAGTTCCTCAATTAAATAAATAGAGAATTTTAGTTCTCATATTTTTTTTTAAATAATTTTTTTTGTTCAACTATCAATTTTAGGCGTTGACAATTAATAAGGAAAAACCGTCTGCCAATGTATTTATAAGGAAGAGGACATGCAATTTTGTAAGTAAGAAGTTAATTAATTCATATCTTGAGAACTAATGTATTTACGTTGTAATTGTCATTTAATTGAAGTGTATTAATTATTTTTGAGTGCTAATGTTTATAGAATAATTTTGTATTTCTATGTTCACAACATGAGTCTTAGTCAATAATGTTCTAGCTATGGATGAAATCGTGAAAGTGATGTTTCAGATGTTCATAGTAAAGATGAAACTTCATGACTCTTTATGTGGAGTCAAATTTGTAATTACCTATTTGTATCTATTTACATGGATATACTTGAAAATTCTTATAGCGGTATGTGTGATATACACAAGGATTAAATACAAATTTCAGTTAAGGTACTATAATGTTTGAAATTTCTTCTTCTTTTCATTTACAATGTATTTTCCCCCCTCTTTTCATGACCTTATAAAATCTAATGGCATGTTTACGGTTTTTATATATTAAAGTTTGTGTTGTACGTAGTTTGTCAGAAAATTTTGTATTTTCTCTCTAATAAATTTTTCAATTATAATTAGTTGAGACTAAAATAAAATTCACTAAATTATCAAGGAGTAAATGCAAATTCGCTGATTCATCATGGACCAAAAGAAAATATAAGGACCAATTTTTTTTTATTAAGAAATTAATGCAAAGCAAAAATTTATTAGGGATTAAACATAAAAATTGAGTATTTATTAAGGATTAAAAGTATATTTGAAGTTTTTTTTTTAAATATTCATAATTTAGCAATAGATCTGAGACCCATTTAGCGACCAATTTTTTTTATGACTAATCCTTATTTTCAAGTAGTGATTATCAAACACATGAATCAATTGACATAGAATTATTTTAACTTAACCAAAAATCTCAAATTTAAATCTTAAATACAATTATGTTAAATATCCAAATGAATAACTTTGTCACATATAATAGTTCTATCAAAATTCGAACAATATTGTCTCTAACAAAAAGTAATTATCATCTAAAGAAAAAAAATGTTAACTTTGACACTAGCTATAATATTTGACACTTGCACTTCCATTTGTTATTAATTATGAATCTTTTCAAAATTTAATATATAGGATCAAAATTAGATAAAGTTCTCACGTAATAAAAGAACATCAAATTTTACATTAATCTAAATCATCACCCTATTTGAAGTTAATTAGATGAAAGTGGGGTACCAACACGCACAAGATTGAGTGGGTATCTTCTAAGTTTAACTGATTTTCCTAATGCAAGTGGTGATAGACGGCCAAAGATATTGTTCCCTTCTTGTTGTACATTTTGCTATTTTATATATCATATCGTCTGAAAAGTTGACCTAAACTCTGCAAAATGATGACCGTGTCTTAAACTTTACACACGAAAACAATTCCTGATTTGTATAATTTCTATTATTAACATTCATCGGGTTTATACTTGATTAAAAACACAATCCAACAACAGTCTACGCACCTATTGATATATAATAATAATAATAATAATAATAATAATAATAATAATAATAATAATAAT
>CM023955.1:33790149-33810178 GCA_013407115.1 Glycine latifolia
GGACTTCTTACTTTTATTTCTGTTGCACCAATATTTTGGTAGATCATGAACAATATAAAATTTCTGTCTCTCATAACTTAATGGTCCACAATGGCTCTTTTTATTTTATTTTATTTATTTGATAGATCATGAACAATGGATCTTTCTTAAGAATTTTTCCCGATCTGGTAAAGGTATTCGCACATTTTGAAAATGGGAAAAATTTCTACTGTGATTGCTAATTTTATCCTTACCGTAAAGTATTTTCCAACGTAATGGAAGATATGGGCAACATTTACTATTAAGTTAATTGATAAATACAAATAACAAATGTAACATGAAAATTAGAGTAAAAAAGAATTTTAAGTAAATTAGTGAGGATAAAAAAACAGAAAAAAACCTAATAACTTATAAATTATAAGTTAGTTAAAGTAGTTTATAAATATAAGATAGAAATTACATTAGAAAAAAGTTAGAAATTACTAAAATAAATTCATGTATCAAATAAATTTATTTTGATCAAACCAGCTTGAGTTACTAAAAAAACTTGCTAAACACACTTTAATGAGCTAGTTTATAAGTTTAATTTTAGCTAGCTTATAAACTAGTTTTTGTTGGAAAAAAATACACATCTCTTTTATTACACACATGATGAGAAAGAATTTGCCATAAAACAAAAAACCAACAACACTATAAAGAAAATAGAAAACAAATTTGTTTAACTTGGTTTGAAGCTTCATTCCTATATCTAATTATTTATTTTGTTAATATGGTTGAGTCCCTCATCTACATACACTATCTAGAATTTGTTTAACATGATTTTGGTTCTCATTAGTACATCAAGAACCTCAAAATAAACTTTTAGAACAAACTTGTAAATCTTCCCTCTATATGACTCCCTTCTCCCACTTAAGATGATGATCCCTCTTCAAAGTGATTCTTTTCCTCTAAAAAATCCTTATTTATAAACCTAACATCTTAATCTCAAATCAAGAAACGAATTCCTAATTTTTAAATAATATCTTTAAAATCTAAATAAATCCTAAAGATAAAATAATATCTTACAAATATAAACAGTATATCATAGGAATTTAAATACAAATTTTAATTATTTTCCTACAATTTTGCCAAAAATAAACCAGTCACGTACATTATATAAAAATTCTCTAATTCAACAAACTAATGCAAAATCATATAATTTACTTAAGAATGGTTTTAATTGTCAAATAAATAATTGATTTCTTAAGTACAGTGGTAATTTAGTAATTTATTCTTGTATATAAATAATATTTCACTCTTTTCAAAAAAGAAATAAAAATTTAGTTTATTTTTCTTCGAAAATAATAAATCATTCTTAACTTTATTCTTTTAACTTTAATTATGCATAATTTTAATTTTGAATACCTTTTATTTTTTAATTTATAAAATTTAGATTTTACTTCAATTAATTATGCATGGCTCTTACATTTTTTTTATATTTCACCTAAACATTGAAATATTCACGAGTTTATTATTATATATTTATCTTTATCTTCACCTGAACCGGTCAGGTTTGAATTTCTTTAAAAAAAAAGTTTTGGAGAAAGGAAAATTTGTTACTTTTTCCATAAACATGATGTTGTATAAATGATAAAAGAAAAAAGAAAAAACTATTTATATCCTTTCCCCTTAAAAAATTGTTAATAACAGAGGCTAATCAGTTTGACGTTTTGTTCAACTAAACTTGGGCATTTGGTCCTGGAAGGTGCAACTATTAATTTGTTTTACATGTATCTTGTTTATTATTAGTGTTATGCTTGTCATTATCTGATAAAAACCTAGCTAAAGAACGATTCCTAAGTTTGTGTTAGACATAACTTTGATGTGTCCATGCTTTCAATTTTTCCAACCTAGTCACTTTTATTTATCTTATTTAGGACATGGAAAGATCAAGTGGCACATACGTTCCCATCACCCTTCTCATTTAGCATACACATGATATTAATTTGCTTTGGGAGAAGCATAATATTGGGATATTGAGGCGGGTAAATATCGGGGAGATTTATACCTGAGTAACCATATAAGTGAATTAGACACCACACCTTAACCCAAAATCTTAAGGCTCAGGTTTATGGATCTTCTCCTCACTTATATGGTATTCAACTTTTCTATTCCTATCCGATGTGGGACTTTAACTCACACTTATACTCCAACAATCTCCCCCTCAAGTGTGAGTCTCTTCCACATGGTAGCTTCCCCCTCGAGTGAAAGTCATTTTTCAATTCACAAGTAGTGGCTTGTACTGATGCAACACTTGCGGGACTCGCTGCTGGCCTCACCCGTCAGGAAGACTTTCAATACAATGAATCTCAATGTTCATGGATCCACAAACGCCTTCTTACTTTTTCGAGCTGCTCACCGGGTCAAACCATCGGCCCTCACCCGTCAGGAAGACTTTCGATACAACGAATCTCAATGTTCATGGATCCACAAACGCCTTCTTACTTGTCCGAGCCGGTCACCGGGTCAAACCATCGGCTCTGATACCAATTGTTGGGATACTGTGGGGGGTAAATATCAGGGAGATTTACACCTGAGTAACCATATAAGTGAATTAGACACCATACCTTAACCCAAAACCTTAAGGCTCAGGTTTATGGGTTTTCTCCTCACTTATATGGTGTTCAACTTTTCTATTTCTATCCGATGTGGGACTTTAACTCACACTTGTACTCCAACACATAACATACATGTAGTCAGGGGGGGGGGATCCAGGAAATTGATAAAGGGGGAGCACTCATGGTACGCACGTAGTTGTGACAGAGGTCGTAGCCATGTTGGAGGACAAAACAATATATATTCATCATCAACCGTGTTTTGTCACACAAAGAAATCATGCACACACAGGACAAAGCAAACCTAGTATTGCATTGTCTTCCAATTTAGTTTATCTTCAGAACATTAATAGACAAGAACAAGGCAAACATAGCTACATCCAGGGAAAATATCAAAATGCTAGTGAGATGATAAAATGTACAAGAAAAAAAAGTTAACATACGACTCAAGTATAGCAGTGATTAGTTAAGAAACAACTTTCAATTAAGCCAAGATAGATGTGTTTCACAATTTGCATCCTGTTTAGATTTCAACACAAGGTAAATATCATTAGGCAATTTAATTAACCAGAATATTTTTTTTAAAAGGAAAACTGATTCAGTAAAATACAGTAATACTATTTCAAATTATAGTTTGCAATGAAGAGCCTTGGAAGTGGGTCTTTGAGTGATACAACATGTATAAAGCAAGAATTCCAATTAGAACTAGGCGATATGGCTTGTTGCAATTTCTTGTCACCAATAAGGGGTGAACCAAAGGTGATGTAGAGTGGGCAAAAATGACAGTGAAATGAGTGAAGAAAAGAAGTAAAGAAAGCTAAGTGCAAGTGATTTTAAAAGAAATATATATAAACAAGAATATTTCAAAATTCAAATCGCTTCTAAATTCATCCTCCAAAGGTACTTTTGATATGTGAGGCATTGGAAAATCACATCTGTTACACTAAACTATTCAATCTAGTTTACAAACTACAACCAACAAGGTGACAAAATCTAATGCATATTACATTCCCAAATATCAATCTCACTTATCACTTTTTCTCCAAAGTCATTACTTATGAATAGGGAACTAGATTTGCAAAATTTAATGTCAAAATTTAAGGGGGGGGCACTTGGCCCCCTATCCTATATGTAGATCTGCCCATGCATGTAGTACTAACTAAATTCTTTATGTCCAGAGTTTTAGCACCAACATCGTGCATTGCCTTTTTATACCTATGATTTGATGAGTTTGGTTAAAATAATATCTTATAAATATTTATAGTATATCATAGGAATTTTAAATTACAAATTTTAATTGTTTCCAACAATTTTGAAAAATAAATATTGTCAAATAAATAATTGATTTCTTAAGTACAGTGGTTAGCCCTTTTGCTATGTGTATATATACTGGTATATATTCACAATATTTCTTAAAATCATATATTAGTCTTAAGTACAAGGGGAATTTTAATGGTTATATATATATATATATATATATATATATATATATATATATATATAAAAGTTAGGGGTGAAAGTAGGAAATGGTAAAAAACTAAGGATCATACACAAAATTAATGGAAAGTAGGAATATAAACGGATTCACATGGTGGCGAACTAGAAAATATGCAAAAAATAAACTTATAACATAAAATTAAAGTAAAACTCTCAAGTGCGGCAAGCTATAGGGATGAAAGGGATTGGATGAGAAGAGAATGATTCAATTATGCATAAAGAAAAGTAGATGAGAAAAGATAAATATTTTGATTCTAAAAAAATTACAATATTGAAAGATGGAGAAGAAAATCTCTCTAAGGAGTACCTTTTCTTAGATGATTACTTTGAATCTAAAAAACTTGATTACAAAATGAGGGATGAAACCCTTATAAAGACATAAAAAATAGTATGGATACGGTTTCAGTAAACAACGTCAGTCGTAGGATGATGATGTCATGATGACGAGATGGGGATGTCAGTCTTCGGCAAGGTTAATTTTGAAGCAGACGTCTTCATTCTTATTGTAGTAATCAGAAGATGTTGATGAAGAAGTGTCTTCTGGTCTTTTTGCTGATGAAAAAGTTTATTCTTTTTTCAAAAGATTAAGGATTGTTTGCAAATTCTCAACAAACTTTTCCTTTAATGTGGATGATGAAAGAGCCGATAGAGCTACCAAATTTTGATTGAAAAAGTGACAAGATTGTGGATCAACAACTTTGATCATTTTAGGATGATTTTTGAACCAAAGCTTGACTTGATCTTGATGAGCTCGAGAGTGATCAAATTGAGACCACCATTTGACTAGGGCTTGTCCTTGAAGCACAGGGAGCTATCCTTTGGTTGAGACATTTCCATATATATATCGCCATTGAAAAATCCAGGCGAGAGACATCTTGCTAAAGAAATGTAAGTTTGCTGGAAAAGAGTCACCTGCAAACTCAAATTTCTTTGTAAAGGTTGTTAAACCATATACAACCTCGGAAGGAAATATTTCTACGATTGGATCAAAATAATTCCACCAATGAATAAACCATTTAGGAATTTTATATGGAATATTTTGTTTAAAATATATTAGCCATGAATGCATAAAGTCCTTGTTTTGGAAACATAAGACATTATACCAGACAATTTGATAATCCCAGTAAGTAAAACCAAAGGGATCATAATTTTGAGAATTTTTTTAACTTTATTCAAATCTCCAAACTCTTTTGGTGTTAGAACCTTAAGGATTTGAAGTGTTGAATAAGTGATTTGATTTGAATTGTTATTTTTATGATGTTTAATCTGGACTGAATTAGAATCAACAAAAATAAACTCATAAAATGTCTTGATTTATTGATTGAAATGGGTTTGTAATGAAATTTATTACCTTGGAAATCTTTCTGGAATCTTTTTTAGGGAATCTTGTTTGGTTTAGGATCCTAGAATTCTGGTTCCACTTGGATAACATCCTGATACTTGTTTTTTTGGGATGTATTGGGTTTGAGATTTAGGTTTTTGGATGGCCAGAGGTTCAGGTTGGTGAACAATGACTTTGTGATGATGACCAAGGTATGAACACTTGGATTGGATCATTCTAGTTGTAAATTTCAAGACTCCAAGGATAATTGTTTGAAAAATTAAAATAGAAAATGGTGAAGATTAAGAAGATGATAATGAATGATGCCATGAACCGTAACAGAGTGATAAGTCGGATGAGGATTCACCACAAAGGAAAGCTTCCTTGATAATAGTCGATTTGGGTTCAGTCAAGAACCAAGAAGAGACTAAGTTCTCAATTCAAGCAAATACTTAATCTCATTAATCAAAAGTTGTTGAAAAATAGCAAATAACTGCGTACTTATAGAGTTAGGCCTCTAACAAACATCTAAAATGCACAGTTTAAGCCTATTTTTGGTAACAATTAAGCCTATTACAAAAATAAACAAAATTATAAAAAAATCCTCGCAAAGGTGGCACGCTTAGCGGGCCATGCACGCTAAGCCCAAAAAACTCTCTGCTAAGGAATTGTGCTAAGTGTGACATGTGCGCTAAGCAAGCAACGCGCGCTAAGCCTAAAAAACTCACTCCCAAGAAATTGCGCTAAGCGTGACTTGCGCGCTAAGTGGCCCAAGGCATTGCGCTAAGTGAGCCACGTGCACTAAGTCAGCTCGTCAATAATCTTCAAGGTACTCCAATTCAGCTCCTTGTGTTTTCCTTCATCCTTGCCCTTGTTAACTAGTCCAGCCATGATTCTCTCAGTCATCTCTTCTTGAAGAAGCTTGACTTTGGACATTGTCATTGGACCCTTCAATTCATGGAGTGCTTTTAGAACTTCATGCTCCTTGGATAGTCCTCTATCATCCTCTCCTTCTTGAAAAAAAATCTATCCTTGAATTTTCATTCAAAACACCTATATCACAAGAAGAAAGATCAGCGACATTAAAGGTAGAACTCACCCCATACTCACTTGGCAAGTCAATCTTGTAGGCATTGTCATTAATCCTCTCAAGGACCTTGAAAGGTCCATCATCCCTAGGTTGGAGTTTAAATTTCCTTTGGGAAGGAAACCTATCCTTCCTTAGATGTATCCAAACCCAATCTTCGGGTTCAAATACCATGGCCTTTTTCCCCTTGTTGGCATGTCGTGCATATTGCTCCATCTTCTTCTCAATTTGATTCCACACCTTATCATGAAGATCCCTAACAAAAGTGGCTCTAGAAAGCCCGTCCTTACTCAAAATAGAAGAATCATTAGGTAAGGGAATTAAATCAAGAGGAGATAAAGGATTAAAACCATAAACAACCTCAAAAAGAAAAAAAATAAGTGGTAGAGTTAGTTACCCTATTATAAGCAAATTCAACATGGGGTAACCATTCTTCCCAAGTTTTCAAGTTACCTTTGATGAAACACCTTAGGATTTGTGAAAATGTTCTATTGACTACCTCGGTTTTCCCATTGGTTTGAGGATGACACGTGGTGGAGAAAAGAAGCATGGTACTAAGTTTTCCCCACAAAGTTTTCCAAAAGTGGCTCAAAAACTAGGAATCCCTATCTGACATAATGCTCATAGGTAACCCATGAAGACGCACTACTTCTTTAAAGAAAAGATCTGCCACATGACAAGCATTGTCCACTTTGTGACATGGAATGAAATGTGCCATATTGGAAAACCTATCAACAACCACAAAAATTGAATCCTTGCCTCTCTTTGACCTTGGAAGACCAAGTACAAAATCCATAGAAATATCAGTCCAAGGTGAGGTAGGAATTGGCAATGGAGTATATAAATCCTGATGTATGACTTTGGACTTGGCCTTATGACACACAATGCAATTAGAACAAAATTTGATGACAAAAAAAAATCATGTTTCATTTTAGGCCAAAAGAATTGTTCATGCAATATGTTTATAGTCTTTTCTACCCTAAAATGTCCCATTAACCCCCCTTTATGAGCTTCACAAATCATGAGTTCACGCAAAGAACTTTGAGACAAACACAATCTTTTATTTTTAAACAAGTATCTGTCATACCTAAAGAAACCTTGGTAAGACCCCTTTTCTCACAACTCAAACAATTTAGAGAAGTCATGGTCTTGAGAATACAAGTCCTTTATGCGATCTAATCCAAGCATCTTGCTTTCAAGCATGGAAATTAAAGCATATCTCCTTGAAAGTGCATCGGCCTTAACATTAGCCTTGCTTTTCTTATGTTTAATCACATAAGGAAATTGTTCCAAGAACTCTACCCATTTGGCATGCCTCTTATTAAGCTTTCCTTGGTTTTTCAAATGTTTGAGTGACTCATGGTCATTATGAATCACAAACTCCTTAGGAAGGAGACAGTGTTGCTAAGTTTGCAAAGCTCTAATAAGTACATAGAATTCTTTGTCATAGGTGAAATAATTCAAAATAGCACCCTTAAGTTTCTCACTAAAATAAGCAATTGGGTGACCTTCTTCTAACAAAACAACACGTATGCCAACATTGGATGCATCACATTCAATTTCAAAAGATTTTGAAAAATTTGGTAGAGCAAGAATGAGTGCATTTGTTAACTTTTCCTTCAATTCATTGAAGGCATTATCTTGTTCACTCCCACTTAAATACCACATTTTTTTGTAACAGTGTCATTCAATGGAGATGCTATGGTGTTAAATTCTTTGATAAATCTTTTATAAAAGCTATCCAACCCATGAAAACTCTTCATATCACTCGCATTTTTGGGTGTTGGCCAATCTCTAATAGCCTTAATTTTCTCATCGTCCACGTGGACTCCCTTAGCACTCACAACAAAGCCTAAAAACAACACTTGATTAGTGCAAAATGTGCATTTATCCCTATTAGCAAACAAGTTTTCATGTTTAAGCACTTCCAAGACACTCCTAACATAGTATAAGTGGTCATCCATTGTTAAACTATAAATCAATATATCATCAAAATAAACAACCACAAATTTGCCAATAAAGTGCCTCAAAACATGGTTCATCAGTCGCATGAAAGTGCGCTTGGTGCGTTGGTTAAGCCAAAAGGCATGACCAACCACTCATAAAGTCCAAACTTAGTTTTGAAAGCGGTTTTCCATTCATCACATTCTCTCATTCTAACCACTTTTCAAATCTATTTTGGAGAAAACACAAGAATCATGAAGTTCATCCAACATATCATCAAGTCTAGGGATAAGATATCTATACCTCACGGTGATGTTGTTGATGAGTCTACAATCTGTGCACATCCTCCATTTACCATCTTTCTTGGGGATTAGGATGATCGGCATTGCATGTGGGCTTAAGCTTTCCTTCACCCATCTTTTTTGCATCAACCCTTCAACTTGCTTTTGAATATCCTTAGTCTCTTTCGAATTACTCCTATAGGCAGCCCTATTAGGAAGTGAAGCTCTTCGAACAAGATCAATTTGATGCTCAATTCCTCTTAAAGGAGGCAAGCCATGGGGTATGTCTGGTGGAAATACATCCTCAAACTCCTTTAAAAGTGTATCAAAACCTTGAGGCAACTCAAGGGCACTAGAAGACAAACACATGTAATTTAGAAAGAGTAAATACATTTGTTGTCTAGCTAGCATCACTCTTTTGACCTCCTTAGGTTTGAGAAACAAACTCTCTTTTATTAATAATTGTTTTTCACTCTTTTTTTTTCTTTTGTTCTCTCTTTTCATTCTTTTTGCCATCTTTTTCTTTTTGACTTCTTTCTCTCAAAGGACTTTTTTCTTTTTTAATTTTCTTTTGTTTTTCTCTTTTGAATCTCATTTTTATTTTATCCTCACACACCTTACTTGGAGACAAAGGTGAGAGAACTACCTTTTCACCTTTATGCAAGAAAGAGTAACGATTGGTGCCCCTATTGTGTACAATATCTCTATCATATTGCCAAGGTCTACCAAGCAACACATGGCCAACTTCCATGGGAACCATATCATAAAGCATTTCATCAACATATTTTCCAATGGAGAATGTAAGCAACACTTGCTTATCCATAACCAACTCACCATTGTCACTCAACCATTGCAATTTATAAGCTTTAGGGTGAGGGGAAGTTTTTAAACCAAGCACCTCGACTAATCTAGTGCTTGCAACATTGGTGCAACTTCCTCCATCAATGATTAGAGAACAAACCTTTCCATTCACCAAACATCTCGAATGAAAAATGTTTTCTCTTTGTGTATCATCTTGATCCTTGCACAAGCTTCCTATGAGGTGTCTTACCATCAAAAGATATCCCTCTTCCGGTTAAAAAAAACAATCATCCTCACCTTCACTAGAGGAACTATGATAACTTCTAGATGACTCATTATCCACCTCTCCATTCTCCAACACAATCATGGTCCTTTTGTTAGGGCATTGGGATGCGATATGACCCTTACCCAAACACTTAAAACATTTAATGAAACTAGATTTAGTGGAAGGAGTTTGAGTAGGAGAAGTAGGATTACCTCTTGAAGACTTTCGTTCAACATGTTGGGAAGAAGAACCCTCCTTCTTGGAAGTGTCATTATCATTCTAAAATGAATGACCATATGAAGACTTCTTGTAGGCTTGTTTTCTCTTCAATTGTTGCTCCACTTTCATAGCCCGATGTATAAGTTCATCCATGGTGTTGTAGTTTTGAAGCTCTACAACATCTTGAATGTCCCTATTCAAGCCATTCAAAAATCTAGCCATTGTAGCCTCATTAGTCTCCTCAATCTTTGCCCTTATCAAAGAAATCTCCATCTCCTTATAATAGCCATCAACACATTTACTTCCTTGATAGAGTCTTTGTAATTTGTTATGCATGTTCCTTATATATTGAGGTGGGACAAATCTCTCCCTCATGATTCCTTTCATTATCTCCCATGTGTCTGATCTATGTCTCCTCAATTTTCCTCTTTCCATTTGCACTTGATTCCACCATGCCATGGCATACCCCTCAAATTCTAAGCTGGCCAACTTATTTTTATTTTCTTCACTAAAATTGTGACGATCGAAAACTTGGTCTACTTTTAACTCCCAATCAAGGTAAGCCTTCGGGTCATTAGTACCTAGGAACTTGGAAATTTTGAATTTCACATCTTCTATCCCATCCCTATTCCTCTTATGCCTATGCCTTCTACCATCTTCATAGCCATTATCACTCCCTGAGAAGAATGAGGTGACCTATGATATCTCATTCTCTCCATGTCTTCCATTCTTCCACTCAACTCTTGAGTACTTCTTTGTATCTCATCAAATTTGTCTCTCATCCTCCTTTCAACATTTCTTTGCAACCTATCCATTTGCTTAGCCAATGAAGCCAATAGTTTAGCAGTTCTAGGTGAAGGTGGATCACTATCACTGTCGGACACCATTCTTATAAGAAAAATGTTAGTAAAACAAAACAATAATGGACCTTACCACTTATTAAGTGTTTACATTCTTCAACACTCGTGTTTCACACTTGTAAGACTTGTTCTATAAGGTCACTCTTGTCTTTTTGCACTCTCTAACTCTTCTTCAGCTCTTGAAATCAACCAAAGATTCCAATTCAAAGAATATCCAAAGTGAAAGATCAAACAAATCCAAACTCAACTTAAGAGGTCAAGGAAGAAAGAAAACTCTAAGACAAAACCTTGAAAATTTAGAAGACAAGCAATAAAAGGTCAACAAGAAAAGCACAACTCAAAATGAAAGTCAAAGAAAGAGAATTATGAAAGATATAAAAAAATTGGCTAAATAGAAACCACTGTCAAAAGAAAAAAACAGTGCTATAAAGCAACAATAAATACACACTAAGAGAGAGGGCTATTAAAATTTTGTGTGGACTTTTTTTTAATCTTGGGTCCTCATATTTTTTGATATTTACATTTTGACCCCAAAATACTTTTTAATAATTACCTTTTGGTCGTTCGTATTTTCTCTCTTAGGACTAGAAACTTATGATATCTGCACAAACACCCCAATGCTCTCTAGACAATATTGTTATGGATCAAACTCAGAAATTTTTTAGCAGTGCTATGAGTTTCATGAAGAACACAAAGAACACGAAAAACATGAAGAATAACCCATAGTCAAAATAACTCCGAATTCAACAAAAAGATAGGGAAATTGAAGGTAATTGCAAGATAAACTCAAAAAACACACAATGAAACAACAAAGAAACAAGAATCATGAAATTTCAATTTTCATTTTCTGGAAAAAAATAAAAATGAAAAACTGCACCTAACATAGATAGCAATCTTTTCGAAATGCTCTTTGGATACAAACTCTGATTACCATATGATGACGACCAAGGCATGAACGCTTGGATTGGATCATTCCAGATGCAAATTTCAAGACTCCACGAATAATTGTTTGAAAACTTAAAATTGAAAATGGTGAAGATTAAGAAGATGATAATGAATGACGCCATGAACCATAACTGAGCGATAAGTCGGAGGAGGATTTGCCATAAAGGAAAAGTTCCTTGATAAGAATCGATTTGAGTTTAGTCAAGAACCAAGAAAAGACTAACCTCTCAATTCAAGCAAGTGCTTAATTTCATTAATCAAAAGTTGTTCAAAAATAGCAAATAACTTAGTACTTATAGAGTTAGGCCTCTAACAAATACCTAAAACACACAATTTAAGCATATTTTTTTTGTAACAATTAAGCCTATTACAAAAATAAACAAAATTATAAAAAATTCTCATAGAGGTGGCGCACTGAGTAGACCATGTGTGCTAAGCCCAAAAAACTCTCTGCCAAGGAATTGCGCAACATGCATGCTAAGCGGGCCAAGGCATTGCGCTAAGTGAGCAATGCATGATAAGCCTAAAAAACTCAATGCCAAGGACTTGCGCTATGCACGACTTGGGTGCTAAGCGGCCCAAAGCATTGCGCTAAGCGAGCCACGCGTGCTAAGCGAGCTCGCCAATAATCTTCAAGGTGCTCCAATTCAGCTTCTTGTGTCTTCCTTCATCCTTGCCCTTATTAACTAGTCCAATCATGATTCTCTTGGTCATCTCTTCTTGAAGAAACTTGGCTTTAGACCTTGTCATTGGACCCTTCAATTCATGGAGTGCTTCTAGAACTTCATGCTCTTTTGATAGCCCTCTATCACTTTGCCTTTAGGTTGGTGAATGGTAATCTGTTTATTTTTTAGTTTTTCCACCATGGTGGCAAGGAGACGTTCATCATCATCATCATCCTCTTCTGAGGCAATTTCAGCCCATGATTTAGATGGAAGGCCTTTGGGAAGGTGGGTTAAACCTTGTTCTTGAAAGGCCTGAGGAGTTTTTAAAGGCATGGTGTAGTCAGTCTTTGTTGGGATTGTGGCTTATTTTTATGGGTAGATGACCTAGTTTGTGGTCAAGGGACCTGGGTAGATGACCTTGATTGTGTTTGAGGGACATGCATAGATGACCCTGATTGATTTTGGGATCAGCTTCCTGTTTGGAAGAGGATCCTGACCTAGAATGGGTGATTAAACCAACTATTTCTAGTCTGTTTCTACTATCTCTTTCTCTCCCTTGGGAGGAAGAAAACTTTGTCGAGTTCGGCATTTTGCCCTTACTGTCGCACTCATTGTTTTTCCCTATGAGTATTCACGAGTAAGGTAGTCAGGAAGAGAGTTTAAGGTACCTTTGAGAAATTCAATTTCAAAATCAAATATACTTAAAAAAATTTACCAATTGGCAAAAATCTATTTTGATGCAAGGTTTTTAACATCCTTTTGTAAATTCTTTTTCGCAGATTTACAATAAACTTGAATTAAAAACCTTTGATTGAGTAAATCAAATTCAAATTTTGAAATACATAAAACAATTACTGAAACTTCTTTTTTTATAGTAGAATAATTCTGTTGAGTGGGATTCCAATGCTTTGAAGTAAATGCAATTATTTGTTCTTTGCCATTAACAGACTATTTAAGAATGCCACCATAACTTATGTTAGAGACATCGATTTCAACAATCTTTTTGATTGAAGGATTCAGAAGGTAAAGACAAGGAAGATCTTTGACCTTAGACTTAATTTGTTTGATGAGATTAGTATGAACATTGGTCCATGGAGAAGGTGTCTTCTTGAGACGATCATAAAGCGATTTAATAAGATTGCTAAGTTGTGGAAAGAAATCAGCAACATAGTTAAGACCATCGAGAAAATGTTGAATTTGAATTTTTTCAATTATTTGATCGAAAAATTTATTTGCAAATTTAATTGCACGATTGATTAGAGTAATGGTTCCTTGATAAATATTATGACCAAGAAAATGAACTTTAGTTTGAAAAGATTGATTTTAGTTTTAGATAAAGCAATAACATTTTTTATTATTTGGATGAAGATATTAATGTGTTTGAAGTGTTGATTGATAGATTGAGAAAACATAAGAACATCATCATTATAAACGATAATAAAAGATGAATAAGGATTAAAAACATCATTCATAATTTTTTGAAATTCTGAAGGAGCATTTTTAATCCAAAGGGCATTACTCTCCATTCGTATTGCCCAAAAAGGGACAATGGAAGTTGTCTTGTAGCAATCACTATCTTTGATTTGTATTTTCCAAAATCCAGATGTCATATCGAATTTTGAGAATATTTTAGTAGAAAAAAGATGATTAAGAAGATCCTACTTGTTAGGAATCAGATAACAAATCCATTGAAGGGCAAGAGGTTTATAGTTGATAACTAAGTGGGGAGTACCTCACTCAATTTCAGCTTGTTTGTTGACGTAAAATACAGAACAAGACCAAGGACTCTTGCTCTTTCTAATTAAACCTTTTTGCAGGAGATCAACAATCTTCTTTTGGCAATGAACAAGAAGTTCTTGATTCATTTGAATAGGACGATCTTTGGTTGGGATATCTCGTTCGTTGAAATCCTTTTCATAAGGAAGATCAACAATATGTTGTTTTCTTTGCCAAAAAGCGATTGGAAGATCAGCACAAATGAAATTTTGAATTTGATTAAACAAAGATTTAATTATGCTTTGAATAATAGGTTGAATAAGCAAATCATTGATTTTTTTTATAAGAAATTTCTTCTTTAAGATACTTGATTTGACTTTGTTTATAAAAGATTGGATTCAAATTTCTTATGATAAGGGTTTTAAGAAACTTGAAGGTAGTTGATTTATTCAAATAAATGGTAGAAATACCATTATCTGAAATTGTAATTGGAAATATTGATTTAGTAAATGGTGTGCCAAGAATAGCCGCATTTTTTAGATTCTTTACGAGGAAATAAGTTTTAACTTTCAATTCTTCCTTTTCAATTATGGCGTTTGAAAGTTTGTAATTTACTCTAAGCTTAGAACCACTAGCGATACTAAGATGTTCAAAGGTTTTTTCAAAATACTTAGTTGGAATTAATCCTTCCTGAATGCAGTTTGAATCTGCCCCTATGTCAAACAGAGCTTTAGTTTCAAGGTTGAAAGTTCCAACAATAATTTTGATATAGATATAAAACTTTTGAATTGTTAATTGGTTAGTTAATTCAATTTTTTTGGGGGGATAACCAAATCTTTGGGAGAAACATTCTTAGAAGTCTCAAGTTTCTGAGCATGTTCTTCCTTGTCAGTTTGATCACTAAATTGTAGAATGGACAAAATATTTTGATGCACATGTTGTTCTTTAATAAGATGTATTTCAGATTTTAGTTTATTAACTTCATGCTGAAGATCTTGGATGGTTACTTGTTTGACAACACTCTTTTCGATTTTCTTAAAAGTATCTTTGAGATTAAGCTTGTTATTAATTAACAAATTCTTTGATCTAGTCGAAGAAGAATATGTTTCTTGAAAGATTGTTTAAGTTTTAACAAAAGATTTTTCTTTTCTTGAGGATCAGAAATAGAATTAATGATTTCAAACAGAAGATCTTGTTCTTTGCTAAGAATGTTGATCTGGGAAGAAAATGGAGAATCTTCATCATTTGAAGATATGTCTTCTTCTTGAATTTGATTCAAATTATCAGAGAATTGATAATTTGAAGACTCCTTATTAGTTTCTTCATCAGAAGATGATTCAACTTGAAGTTGGTTAATCTGTTCTTCAATAGATGGTTCAAGATTAAGACTTCTAAGCTTCTTTTTTAACCTACAATACTAGCTTTTATGGCCAAGTTTGCCATAGGTCCAACAAATTATAGGCTTCTTAGGAATTTTTACCTTATCGAAAGGAGGTTTAGTTTGGAATTCTCTCCTAAACTTTCTAGGTGAAGTTCCATAATTATGGCGATGGTAGACAATTTTTTTGGGTTTTCGATGTTCATGAACATTTTTCTAGGTTTCCTAGGCTTAGAGCAAGGGAGACCAAACTATTCATAGAAATTACCCAAATCTCTTCGATTTTAAGTCTTTTCTTTGGCAAGCTGATATTGGATTTTATCATCTTGACAGATTTTCATGGCTACTTTTTGAATAAAAGTAACAAGTTGTCCATAACTTAATTGCTTGTAAGGGATTTCGTTGTTGGGCTGTTGGCTTTGGATCTTATCTCTAACCTTATCCCCAAGCAATTTAGGAAGATCGACAATGAAATTTTCTTTCCAGAAGGGCTCTTAGCTATCTTCATGGGTAAAAGTTCTAGTGAGGAAGGTATCCTTATACCACGTAAAATCAACTAAAGTTTTACACCTAAGATTAGAAAGGAGTTTGGCAGATCTATCCTTCCACAAGGTTGGATCTCCTATGAAATGCTGAACTATGATAAAGATTAACTAATTAACAAAATCAGGGATTGGTTTTCCATCTTGGGTTAAGACAGTGCCATCATTTTCAATTTTGAAAGCATTTTGGATGGTAGTCTTATCCTTTCCAGACAAGTAATTTTCTCACCATCCTTTTAGTTGTCTAGTAAAACCAAAAACTAAAACATTTATTATAACTGCTTTTTGTACAGTCAAGGGTTGTGTTGTAGGTTATTGCAACCATAAACATTTGTTGGAGAACGTTAAGGATTTGATACTTTATTTTTTCATCTATGTTCCATTCATAGATGTGATTGGCATTGAAGGATTTAGAATGGTTATTTTCTTTGATGAGAAGATCAGGAGAGGTTGTCTTATTGTAATACAACTTAGACAGTTGTTTCCAACGTGGCAGGCTTTTAATGGGATTAATTTGGACAAACTTCTCAGAGTCAGAATTCTCATTTTCTAACTCAGTTTGGTTAAGTACATTAATTTCCTCATCCTTGTCCTTTTGGGCTTTATGCCTTGATTTTGCTCTAGTAAGAATAGGTTTGGAATAAGCTTCATGAGATGTAGAAGTTTGAGGGATTTCCTGAATAACTAAGGAAGCTAATTCTTCTACTCTTTGTTTAAACTCATCAGAAGGTTGACTAGGTTGATTAAAAGCTTTTAATTTGGCTAAATCATTTTTAAGCTTTTCATTTATCCTAAAAGGTTTGAAGATTAGGTTCTGAATTGTTTTCGAAGAAGACGTGCTAGCTTCTATCCTAGAACGAGGTTTTTCTCCTAATTTTTCTCCTATGGTTTGGAGATATTTGCTAGTATAATTGGATTATTCCATAAAATTTTTGATATCTTTGGGAGAAATGGATTCAGACTCATCTTTAGATTTAAAAGGTAAGACAAATATTGGATTATGTTTTTCATCCCTAACATTAGGAATGATAAATTTGGTTGACGGAGTGATAATGACTGTCGAATCGATACAAAACAAATAAAACTAAAATAATTATGTAGCACAGGATTAACCTAGGTCGACTCAGATATATAGTCCAATTTGATTCCTGACTTAATCCACTTATAAACAACTGTGGGGTTTATCAAATAGTTTGTAGACAGTGAACAAAAATTGCAGAAACACAAACAATAATTAAAGAAAAATGCATAAACTAATAGAATTGATAAAAGATGTTGTAAAATAGATTCAAGAATATCAATCCAATTCACTAAACCAAGCAATGCAAATTATCATAATTCTCAGATAATGATCATATTATGAAGGTTAATTCAATATCATTAGAAGCGGTTCAATCGAATTAACTCTTAAATCAATTGAAATCACAAATCGGATTGAAATATCATCCAAACAATCTATGATTAAAATTCAAAATTAGGAAATAAATCTATAACTTAATTTGTTTTCAACCCTACACATATTCATAATCATGAAAATCAAAAAAAGGATTGAAGAAGAAGATGAACATTCACACATAAATTAGAATATCAAACCGAACTCAAATTCTCCTTGCTTGAACTGGATCCTTGGATTGATTGATTGTTTAGCCTTCCACGATCATCATTAGTGGAAGAGCCACAAAATTTGTGTGAGAAAAATAAAAGAACAGAGATGAAAGGAAGAAGAAAAATAAAGAACAATGAAGAACAATTGAGAGAAAAAGAGAGAAAATATTTTAATTTTGAAACTTGCACAAGAAGCTAGAAATTTTGTTTTTGTGTCCTTAAATAACTCTTAACTACACTAATATATAGTGATTGAACAGAATGAAGGGATGAACTCTGATTAGGACCATCTAAACTAACTGATTATGCTAATTACATTAATCAAAATCCAAACTCGCAACCCAAAACTCAAGTGTAGAGGTTCTGACTTCCAAGTCTAATTTGATCCTCAAGCTGGCATAATTAAACTATGCTTATACCTGAAAAAATTGTAGATATTTTCCTTAGCTTTGCAGGGACTACTCATATGCTCCATATGGAGTTCTGTAGAATCCTATAAGTCCTGCATAAGGAAGATATGTCAAGTAAGCACAAATTTTGAAAATAAGCAACAATTATCAATTAAGTCCAATTATTTGCCTAAGACAAAAACTGAGTTAAAGTGAGATAATAAGAATCTAAAAGAAGTCAAATAAGCTAAGAAGAATAGAAAAGTACTATACTAAAAATGCTCAATCACGGAGGAAATTCAGATTTTACTATCTAACCATCCTTAAAATCATACTTAGTGATAACACTAATGGTGTTTAGTTCTTTGAAAGGATAATCTATGTTATGGTAAGATGTATAAGATTTAAACCAATCAAAGAAAAAGACGTTTGTTTTAAAAAGATTAAGAAAATAATAATATTCTTCCCTAATTTGATCTTTACTTTTATCCCTATAGTTATTAAGAAACCACTCTCTTTGATGAGTCATTTCCTCATAGTTGAAATCTAACTTCAGGGTTTCATAATCTTTTCTTGTTGTACTAATCATGGATAAGTTCATAATCTTGGATAGATGAAAAAGTTGGAGAGGGAATAGATCTTAACTCTTCTTCGTTGTTTTCCTGATGATAAACCGATTGAGGAATCGAATATGAGGTTTCTACCCCCTAAAGCTTGATTCTACTATTTCCACTTGGAACAATAGAGAAGGATTTTCTCGAGAGAACAGACCCAAACTGTTCAGATCTGGAATCTCTTGACAAGGATGATCTAGCAATGTTAAAGGAATTAGATCTGTTGAAAGTAATCTCAACCCTTCCAGATTCATATTGCTTAATGCTTTTGAAGCTTGGTATGATTTGAGGTTTAGCCAGAGCAACTTTGTCCATGGTCAATGTTTGACGGAAATTGATGTCTTCCCACTTGATGATTTTAGGTATTACAACCTTAGCTTTGATTGTATTAGTGAGAAACAAAGTTGTTTCTCTAGTTTTTCTGGGTTTAAGAACCTTAGAAATGCAAGAGTTCATAACCTTGTATTGAACTCAATATATGATATTTATCATAATAGATCCAATTTTCATATCTAAACCATGAAGTTGAAAATCTAAACTTAAGACGTCCAAAATGTTTGCATCCTCAAGACTAACAGTCTTGTCAAGATAACAGTTGAAATAGATTAGTCCATTACTAAAACTAGTTTCCACCATACCTAGAATAGGATCTGTAAATTGATTATGGTAAGGATCTCATAGGCATAAGAGAATTGAGGTGTTCAATCCTTCTATACCTGATAAGTGCCATACTTTAGTAAAAACAGGGTTATAATGCTAGACACTTATCTTTTGATTTTAGTAAATTTCTTTGATTAAATTACCCTAAACCTAGTTGTTCTATATTTTGTAATTATATAGGGTGTTATTCACATTTTGGAAGATTCATCCACTCAAATTCAGAGATTTAATAAAGTTCAATGGTATCCAGAACATCCAACTAACCAAAACAAGCACAAAAGGGCAAAAAGGACATTTCCTGAAGCAAATTCGCCCAGAACTTACCCAGGCTAACACCTTTCTTTAGCATTAAGACTTTAACTCACTTGGGCGAATGATTCATGTGTATTTAGCTCGCTTGGTCGAATGGTTGTTTCCAGAATTATGTATTAACTCGCCCAGGCGAGTGAAAACAGGAAAAATTGGTCGCCTGGGTGAATGGACATAAGTTGGTCACCATTTCCTATATATAGGCATGCAAAGTGAAGATGGAAGCATGGTTTTTTGGAGAGAAAACGTGAGGAACAGCCCAAGAGGCTTAGAGGGAGGTGAGAGAAGAGAGAAAAAGAGTGGAAACTCTACAAGAACGGATCGAGGATGGCTACCTTTGTCATGTCTTCTGTTGATC
>CM023955.1:33825178-33960274 GCA_013407115.1 Glycine latifolia
TGTGTGTTTTGAGTACAAGCATTGATTTCTTTCTAGCATATATATTGAGTACAAGCATTGATTTTTGTGGCTAAATGTATGTTTGAGAGAAATAGTTACATCATAGGAAAGAAAATAACAAGAATTGCCATCGGATTTGAAAACAAACCCGACGCAGGTGGTCCAGTTTTGATACCAGGGATGTTGAGAGTGAGTGGTTCCTTTATAGTGAGGTCGACAACTGTCTTTCATGCTTCGATGAAGGGTTTTTTGGTGGCAAAGATGGGGTGGGTCGAAGAGGGAGGGGTGGTTGGAGACTAAGAGTAAAAAATTTTGGTGAGGGGAAAAAAATAAGGAAAATATTTTTTTTTAATTTTATCTGATTTAGGCCATTTCACCGTAGACCATACTTATATTAATGGTTGATTTTAATCCTAGTATATCTAATGGATATAAACTTCTTTCGGATGGTGCGCAATGAGGTTGGGTTACGCACCCTAGACCTCGTCTTATACCACTCCCCTAACGACTTTTGTTTTTCTACTTTTATTTCCATTTAGTGAAAGGGTAAATAGTTAGGGATGCAACTTTTATCAAATAACATAACCTTACATTAGCAAGAGATAGATGTAGACCTATAAGGACAATCAAACTTTCCTAGAATGTCTACTTCTTTTTGTATGTAAATGGATAATATTGACCCTTGAGAGGCATATACACACTAAATTCAAAGTGAAAAACTAAAAGTACATGATATAAACTGTCCACAAATTATGTGTGTGCGTGTGCGTAAGAGAGAGAGAGTAATTTAAAATAAAATAAAATCATATTAATTCTAAATAAAATAGTATTGTTATCTTGTTCATTTAATTTAAATCTACATTATTTCATGACAAAAATGTTGTTTGATGCATAAAATATGTATTCACACAAAGATAGGTAAACTCATATAATAGTATAGTGAACTTGAAAGTCTGAATATGATACTAACTACTAAGAGATCAGTTGTGTTTTTAAATAATTCAAATTACATAGACTAAATAATTTTGGGATTTTACTTAGAATTTGGGAATTGTCTATCAATTAAGTCCAAGAGATGAAAATTAATCCAGATATCAGTTTCTAAGAGAGAAATATGAGTTTATCAGTAATGTGCACATATATTATCTCTCTTGTAAGTATAATGATGACTATCAATTTCTAACATTCTCAGCCAGCCAGCCAATAATTGTAAACACATTTCAATCTTTACGCAATCCTTAATTTCCCGAAAGGCAAAAAATGAAAACCTACCAGCCACCATGCCACTACTGCAACACATCCAAACTAGATCGATAGACCACGCCATGACCTCCATGCAACAATAATTGGGGTTCGTTGCTTCCTCTTACTCACGTGGATCTCTGATACTCTCACTATCAGGTTTGTCCATGGGAGGTTGTGACTTGTGAAGGACAGCTAAGTACGGTTGGCGCTTATAGTCTTCGATCCTTTCTCTTTCATTCATGCTTTTGACATTTTAGCTTCAGATATCAATAATCGTGTATCACTGTTCGATGTAGTTTAATCCATCGTGATTCTTGTTCTCACCATTGAAGAAAATTGTTCATTGTATTATAGGTGTTTGACGAAATAAAGGGAAAAGAAAATAGAAACACTTAATAACGAAGCCACCATCGTGTTAAAAACACTAATTTTGAAAACATGCAATTAGTGACAGTTAAAAACTGCTAGTATATGTCAGCGACATTTGGATTTTAACAGAAATATGACAAAACATAAAATTTGTAAGATTTTTAAAAGTGAGAAGGGGTAAAATGTGTCTTAATAATTTGTTGAGGACAAAATTTGTAAAAAAAAAAAAAACGAAATAGGGATAAAAAGTGCTATTAAACATTAAAAATAATTTTAATTGGACTAATTAACATCAACACGTACAACTAGAAGATGTTTGCAAAGCACTACAATAAAATGTAAAAAAAATTACAACCTCATATATAAATCAAGAGAGTTAAGCTACGAATTTACTATATCAAGTCAAAATTAAAGTTCTGTATTGTAGTACTTGATTAAGTTTTTTCTTAATATAAACTTTTTATATTATTATTGTATTTTACATTTTTAGTATAATATATATATATATATATATATATATATATATATAAAACAATAAATTTATAAATAAATTTTAAGTGAACTTTAATAAACTTATTTCATAATTTCATTTTTTGTATAAAAAAGTATATATAAGAAATCTAAAAAATTTGGAAGTAGCTCCACTACTAATCCTGTTTGTTCTCCTCGTTAATTTGGGTAGGCACTAATTTCCACAAATTCAAAGTATTCAGTTTTTTTTTTTTTTTTTATATTTATAATGATTTTTCACAAGATTAAGTATGTGAGTGTGACTGGAAGTGGTATTTTAAAATTGTGAGACTTACAGATTGCATTTTCATCTTTGTAACCCAAAGAATACTGGCGACATTCATCACAACCACAAAACCATCAAAGACTTCAAGCCTTGATCATCCTTTCTTTTTCTTTACTTTTCTTCACAACACATCATATAGAAAAACTAACAATCAAGATAGTGTTATTTTCTAATCAAATGTCACATATTAATTTGGATGTTGAAAGAAGACATGAAACCATATACAATTTTAATTCATTTATGAAAATAACATAAAAGAATATAAAAAAAGGTTTCCTGCACAACTATATGAGCTTTTTAATTTTTTGGACCCCTTTCAATCCTAGGTCATCACCAACTAACTCAAATGATCCAACCTAATTCAATCCGATGAAATGTAATTTGGTTGTATTAGCTTGATTGGAGGGAGAGTAAAAATTAAGATGAGTGAACTAAATTAAATATGATATAATGGTAGAATTAAGAATGAGACATTTATTTAAATTAAATTGGTCAATTAATATCAATGAGATTATTTAACTCCATTTTAACTTTGCCCAGGGCTGACCTTGGTGATGGAGGATTTGGCTAATTTACATGAGATATTAAATCCAAACCTTGTTGTCATTGTAAATAAAGTAGATTTTAGGGAGGATTTTTATTTAATCGCAATTGATGGATGTATATGGGCCATTCATGGTTCATTTGATGGCCTTTTCTATTTGCATTTCTTTTTTTTCTTCACACTCCCTTTTTAATCTTTGGTTTTCTTGATATTTCAAAAATACTCCCTTTTCCTCTAACCTTCAACCCCTATCTCCTTCCCTTGCAAGTTGCAACCCTCTCTAGTTAGTCATTGCTCCCATCCTTTATCTCTTTTTATCGTCCTAGGCTTTCCCCATGTTGTCTCTAAAAGGTTGGTTAAAATTAATTTTTTGGAATGCATTACTTTAAAACCATTAATTTCTAGACACATTATATACATTTTGGATTGAAAAGTGAAAACATTAATTTCAGTTATTAATTGCTTTCTAAAAAATAATTTCAAAATGTATTTAATGCTTAACATTAAATACATTCAATGCTTAACATTAAATACATTCAATGCTCAACATTAAATATATTACAAAAAATTATTTCAGAATGCATTAATTATCCTTATATTGTACTCCCACCATTTGAGAATTGAGAATATACGACATTTAATGTTTTTGAATTAAGAAATATAATTCATTTATTGAATTTCAAAGAAAATATTAGATATTTTCTTAAAATACTCTTTATCTCTCTAATTAATGATTCATTTATTTTTCTTATACACTACTCCCACTAAGTATTTATTAATGATATCCTTAAAAAAATATGTGATGTAACATTATTTTTGTAAAATGATATATTTTAAAATAATTTTCTTTTCTCTAAAACATCATATATTCTTAGAGAGTAATTATTATCATATTAATTCATCAACTGCACTCTTTTCATTTAAAAAGGAATTCACTGAAATTATGTTTGGCTAAACATTAGTAGGCAGTACTCCTTCCGTTACATTTCACCTGTCTTTTATAGTAAGATTATTACGAAAAAAATTAAGAAATACGATAAAAAAATTTAATTATAAAAAAGTAATTATGGGGTTTATTATTTTATCTACTTTCGTTTCTAGTTCACAATAAATACACATGTAAATTAATCAAAGATTAGAAGATAAGAGTATAATTGATAAAACAAATTAATGTGATCATAAATTTTGCAAAACAAACCGTATAATATAAAATCTCCAAATAACAATAAAATAAAATAAACTTATTATTTGTTATTATCAATACTAAAGGGTAAAAGTAAGAAAAAATATATATTCTGTAAAAGAAAAAAATAATAAAATCCTACCTTATAAGTGGAAGAAGAGAAACAAAAAATATAAAAAATATTCACGTTATATATAAAAGTACAAAGCAAATCTAATAAATATTTTAAACGCAAAAAATACTAAATATAAAAAATTAGAAACTTACATTTTATAAATATTACTTGAATTAGCCTCAGAGACGGATGGAGAGATGCCTCTCTCTTGACACTTCTCATGTGTGTATATATATAGATGTATATAAGATTTTTTTGTTACATGAGGAATTAAACGAACGATGTATATAAGATGAAATTATTTTTATTTGTTATTGTATTTTCAAATAATTATAGTCTTATACACTTATTTCAATAATATTGATTATGTAATTATAAATGATTTCTTTATATTAAAATCATACTTTAATATTATACGTAAGAAATGCACTACAATAATTAATAGCTAGGATGATATCATTGCATTACTATTTATTCATATTTAATTTTTTTATCATTATTATTATTGCATTTTAAAGAAGTGATCATAATTGTGAAAATATTTTATGAAAATAAAATAATTTTGGACATAAAATGGTCAAGACGATATTGAGTTGTGGCAGCATGAAAAAACAATTTACATTAACAGTGCTTGAATATATTAACTCTGCATATATCAAGAAATTAAAATTATGATATCTCTTTACATTATACAATTTTTTTTCCTTTTGTATTTTGGAGCATATAAATGCGCAAGGACATTTCTTCCATGAGATGTAACAATAGAAAGCTCAACACTATTTCTCAAATCGAGAAAATGAAAAACCTTTTTTATTTTCCCTTCCTCCTGCTTGTTCTCCTCATTGATTCTGGTAAGCACTACTTCCCACAAATTCAAGATATTCACTTCTAAATTTTGTGTAAAGATTTTTCACAAGATTAACTATGTATGTGACTAGATATACCGTTTGGTGTAGGAAATCAAGTTCAAATGACAGTGGTACCCAAAAATTATTGTCGGACTATCAAAATGTGTACTCATCTATGTGACCCAAAGAATAATGCTTGCGACATGCAGTGCAAATATGAATTTAGATCAGTCAATACAACTGGAGATTGTGAAAAAGATGAAGATCTAGGCTTGAACATATGTGTTTGTCATTATTGTGGATCTCAACTTTCACACTCATTGAAAAGACGATGTAAATGAATGCTAAGACGATGAATTGAAAAATTATATAAATAAATGCAACTGTTATTAGATTAATTCATATGAAAATCGAGCACACACACATAGAGAGAAAAATGATCAAGTTATTTACTAATTTTAAAATAATTATAACTAAAAAGAAGTTAGTAAGCCATATACAACTAAAACTTTCTTCAAAATACACTTAAGGCATAATTTATTAACTTACTCCTTTTGAAAATAAGTGGATGGTAGTTAGTTATTCGATCTCTCTCTCTATAACCCTTTCTACTTATACGTACCTCTTTTTTTAATTTAATTTTAAATTACCCTCATCTCTTTCTCCCTCCTGTACGTATAAAAGCCTCTTTATGGTTCTGCCTTAGGAAAAAAAAAAAACAAGTACAAGCTACTGAAAAAAAAACACTTGTTCACAAGAAAAACTGAGCTAGAAATTATGTTCTTTTAGTTTCTTAAGGTGGTTTAGACGATTAAGAGTACTCATAGTTTAAGAATATATATCCAATCACAATTCACAATTAACAACAAAGGATCGAATAATTTGAACAAGTGTATTTTTTTCTGGATAAAAACAATAAGTTATACGAGAAATAGATGAAGGAAATTTGTGTGGGGGGATTTGAAGGTGTTGGTGATGGTGGTAGGGATTCAAATTAAACATATGAAGCTAATTTGAGGCTTTTTTTTTTAAAGAAAGAAAGTATTTATATATATAAATTTGAGAATCTAAAAAAGTTATAAGACACATGACAAAATCAAAGAGTTTCTCAAGATTCAGATGACACTTGTCATCATTTGATGTTTCATAATTATTTGATTTGGTGACAAATTTTTATCTCTCTATATATAAGGGAAATCAAATTACATCAGTATAACTTTCACAATTATTACATTATTCTATACATTTCAACTAAATAATGTTTTCATAAAATTTACCGTTGAATTGAAAGTTCCTTTCACATAGATTATATATACAAAATTTCATATTAATCTAAACTCATTTGTTATTTTGTTTATATAGATTAAAATCAACGTAGTATAAACATTTTAAAATATACTAAAATTTAGATCATTTGATTGCCGTCTTTTTGTTGTTTAATTTTGATAAAATTCGACACAAACGATCTTAGCAATATATAAATATAATTCAACGGTTAGATCAATAAAAATTACATATTCTTTATGAGGGTCCAACAAAATTTTACTTTTTGGATGGTGATTATTGTCATGATATAGTATTTCTTTTCGTCTTCTTGCTAACATAATTTTTTCCATTGAAAACCAACTTTTTTAATTTGTACTATTTTATTTTCTTTCTTCCATTGAAAATTAATACATATTTACTTATTGTCTTCTTTATATATATATATAAGAAGGAAATTTGGAAACCTAATACTCACTTGCTATTTCTCACTTCTCAACATCCCATTCAGCGTCCCTCTCACACCACTCACTCTTGAACCTGCCGTCAACGTGCAGTGTAATCATTGGTGCCTCTGCAACCATCAATTCTCAGGTAAACACCACATAATATGTTCCTACTTTTCATGATTTTTCTTTAACACTCTCGTTGTTATTTTTGTCAGCTTTTTCTTCTTTGTTTTGTTGGAAAAAAAGTACCCTACTTGTGAAAGGGTATTTAAAGCTTAATCTGAGGCTGGGTTTTGCTATCCTTGTCCAAATTTCATGGGTTTCTACTTCTTTACTTGTTTTTCCTTACTGAATTTCACATGAGTGTTTAGATAGATGGCTATTGACGATTCAATTTTTTTGTGTAAAGGTGTTCTATATTTTTACGATTCTTAATTTCTAATTTTCTCTCATTTTGCAGACACTATTTTGCGTAATAATAAGTTAAGAAAGTCTTATTGGAGAACGATACTTCTAATTTTCTATTAATTTACTTTCCATTTATTGCATATATAATATTGAAGAAAGCAACTACGATCGAAGAAGATAATTATAATTGAAAGTACGTATCAGAAAACTATGAGATCAAGTTAGTGAGTCTCAACTAACAAAAGATCATGAAATGAAAATGAAGATATAACAATGTCAAACATATACGGATTCTATGGATGTATTTCAGTATTTGTAATGAATATAGTTTAATTAAGAATGATGTATTATGAAATTATAATATCTTTACCTCTCTAATTCATTATTATTTTAATTTTAATATGGATACATTTGTTCTTTAACACGACAATACTTAAAAGTGAAATGTGAAGTGTACGTTATCTTTGAATAAAATTAAAGTAAAAGAATAAAAAAAGTTTATGAGCATTAAATGGTTAATGTATTGATTCAATTAATTAAAGTTATGCTGACGTTTGTTATTAATTATTTATGAGATTTTTCTTTTTAAAAAATGTACTGATGATTCATGTTTGTAAATGCTCGACAGATTTATCTTTATATTTAATTAGTATTTATTATTAATATTACTATTGCATTTTAAAGAAATTATCATACTTATCAATACAACACATTTGAATCGAAGCTTGCAATAAAAAAAACTCCACTTTTTGTGTTACATAATAATAAAGATCACTTTACATGATAGTGTTTGAATATATTTGATTGAAATAATTAACGACGCGTTAAGAAGAATTATAATATCTCTTTACAACATACAAATTTTCTGTTTTGTCCCTTTATAATATGGAGCTCTCTTCCATAAGATATATCAATATAGAAAGTTAAACATTGTTTCCCAAATCAAGAAATGAAAATCCCTTTCTATAATTCGTCCTCCTACTTCTCTTCATGGATTATGGTAAGCACTACTTCCCACATATTCAAGATATTGATCAGTTCAATTTTGTGTCTAATGAATTTTCACAAGATCAATTATGTATGTGACTGAATATATTGTTTGGTGTAGGAAATCAAGTGCACATGGCAGTGGTACCTGAATATGTACATTGTGATTATTTAACATTGCATAATCATTATTGTGACGTAAAGAACGATCCTTGCGATCGATGCTCATTGCAAAGTACATTACAGATCAACCAAAGTAACTGGATCTTGTGACATTGACATAAATTTATGTGTTTGTACATATTGTTATGCATAATATTTAGCTAGGTACAACAATCACTACCAATTGAATGTGTAACGCGATGAACTGAAAAATTATATAAATAAAATGGTTGCATTATTTGATTCATATGAAAACTGAAATTGGGTTAATTTGCCCTAATCTCCTCACCTTTCTTTCTTTCTTTCTTTAATTTTATTATTAATTTTGTGTGTTTTGAGTACAAGCATTGATTTCTTTCTAGCATATATATTGGTTGTTACCTGTTGCTATTTACATTCTCTTTTTCTAACTTGTACACTTTTTTTTTTTACCTTTGTTTATGTCACGTAGATGGTGCCCTTCGCTCTCTTCCTCGTGTCATATTCCTCAAATGTTCTTAAATACAAAATACCCAATCAATAGTAATTAAGCTTAGAATTAATAGACAAATTATCATACACACACATTTTGTATTTTAAATTATGTTTTATTAACTATTTTTTTAGAATTAAAAAAATAATTATTTTTAAAAAAGTTTATTATGTGATTTTCCTCTTAATAAACTATAATCATAACTCTTCTATTTTTAAATAACTTTTTGTTGTCCCACCACAATCTTGCTACAGTTTCTAGTTCTCCATCTACAAGATTGTCTTCCATCCTTTCTCTTTCTCTCTTCAGCATCAACCCCTCTCTTCGATCTTCTATTCGTACCCTTCTCTTTACCTTCAAGCTATCTTCTCTCACTTTCTCGGTGTCGTGTTGCAGCATCTTCATCTCTCTTTTGTTTCTTATTGTTTTACTATGAAATCGAGAAGGTTTTGTCATGGAGGTTTGCCATGGAAGTTCTCAACATGACGTCACCAAACGACTAAACATGGACCCTAAAAATCCGAACCCGACATAACCAAAGGGACCCGTGCTCAGCCTTACCTATTATTACGCTCACTAATGCTCCTATAAAAATAAATGCAACTTTTCGGTTTCAATGGGAAATTGCAGTGTCCCTTTTTTCATGCAATTAATGGAAACTTGATTTGTGCATTTTGCCAACCAAATGTGTTAACTCTTCGTTTGAAGTTAGTCTCTCATATTTTAAATAAAATTAAGTCTGCATGACACTCTAAAACTATTTTCCTATATAAATTCGAAATTCAAAAATTATATACAACACATGAAATATGTTTATGTGTTCTATATAATTTTTGCAATTATATGTTAATTACTTTTAATTTTTTTTTACAATTTTAACTAATTTCATTGTTTTCAAATATGTTTTCTGGTTTATATATTGGTTGTTAAAGTGCTTTTTATTATTACATTTTAAATTACTTTTAATTTGATGTATAGATTATTTTATGAATTTTTTTAACGATAAATCATTTTCAATTCATGTGTTAAATTCCCCCTTCTTTTTTTCTGGTTTCGTCTCTGGTTAGTTCCCTAGGTTCCAATTGAGCTAATTGAGTCTTAAGTTTCACAGTAGTGCAATTTTAGTTTCTTTGTTAGTTGGAATTATCCACTGATATTAATCAATGACATTTAATATTTATATAATGATGTTAGCATGAGATCATACTAAGATGGTGGCCGATTTAGTATGCTCATGTGGTTTCAGATTTGATACGTGTGATTTTATGAGCCCCTTATCATAATTGTGCTAATAGCATTTATTTACAATAATTAATATAACATTTGATCGACTGTCATAAAGACTTAAATTCATATAATGTTCAAAAAGACTTTTCAGTGTAAAAAGAATTGGTCAAAACAAGAGTGACAATAATAATAATAATATTAATTGTTTCTCAAAACAATTAAGTTATTTCTTATAAATTATATAATATAGAACAAAGATTGGTCAAAAGCTCTAGTATATCCTAATCTAATTAGTAAATGCAAAGTTTATATATATATATATATTGTCATCATCAAAAAAATATTTTCTAATATGTCATGTATAATAGTTTCAAGCACCTCCCTTCCACAACATCTCACTATTAATTAGAAGCTTATACTTTGTTTCCCAAACTAAAGATATGAAAATCCTTTATTATTTTCCAGTGCTCCTACTTGTTCTTGCCATTGGTTTCGGTATGCAATATTTTCACAAATTAAAATATATTCGGTTCCAATTAGTAAGATTAACTTTACAGTTTTGGTTCTTGATTAATGCCTAAGTGATTGGGAATATCTTGTGTTGCAGGAAATCAAATGCAATTGTCAAAGGCAAATGAGTGTCAAATACGGTTGTATGACTCTAGTGGTGCTTATGAAGGTAGTCCTTGCAGCATTGATTGCGAGTTCTTTTATCGTGGAAAGGGAATATGTAATTCTAACATGAAATGCATTTGCCATTACAATTGTTAAACTATTGTTTATGACAACCACTCACCTTTTGAATGTATGGAATGTACAACACAGTGAATAAAACACAGAATAAAGTGGTTACATTATTTCAGAAATTAAATGTACCATAAAATTTCAAAATAATTGCTAGATTTTTGTCCCGAAGTTAGAACTATCATCCTTTTACACACTCCATGAATTTGCTAGAATTTATATAGATATAGTTGCCAATAGTAAATTTTAAGTTTGATAACATTTGGGGCATATAGTAAATTATGATTATTAAAAGGAAAAATATATCAGGATGTATAACCTATTGATTTCCCTCATGTATTTTAATAATATAGTTTTGTGTTTGGGGTGTTTTGCCCCTTCCACTCACAAAAAAATGGCAAATATAATTGTTTATGTATTTTTCATATTTTTAAAACTAATTAACACTTCACCTTGCTAACCAATTATTTTAAATCAGAAATAAAAACTAACAATGTATTGTCAAGATGAAATACCAATTTCAATTAGAGAATACAATACTATGTACTCTAAACAAATTAAATCGGGACCATTGGTTGTTCTTGATGATGTTAAAAAATATAATGTTTTTGAATTTTTTTCCAACTGGTTGACTCCAACTTTTCTTTGTGAGTGATGAATCTCTTAGAACACAACACATTTTGTCTCCAAAATAAAAAAAAATGTCAAAATGTGAAAAAAGTTTGAAGATAATTCCAGAATAATTATTATAAAGATAAGAAAGGAGTTGAGGCAGTTCAGAGTTAAGACATATATAGCCATTAAATACAAAAAAAGAGATTTTTTTTTCTTGAGTTTTCGTTCCTCTCATTCATATTTTTCTTCCTATTTTACCATTTTTTTTCTTTTGGTTGTTTTTGTCAGACAGTCAATTTAACCTATAATATATTAAATATGATATTTATTAAATAAAATATTTTTTAAATTAAAAAATATTACATATGTTTTAGTACATTAATTTTTTTTAATGTTTAACAGAACTATTTGATAAAACATTTTTAAAATATAAAATTGAAATATACAATAATATACTTTATATATACAAATTCTGATATATTTATTAAATTAAAATAAAATGTAATTAATCTAAATTATTTTTCATTTTTAAAAGAATGAGTTTACAAAACATTTTAAAATAGGAAAGTTCATATCTATTAAATATAGAAATTAAGAGAGAATTCATTTAATATATTGTCTCTTAATTTCTATATTTAATATTTGACTACATATTACTTTCCCTCTTCGTTGAATTTGGCCGCCTCGACCTTGATGATTTATTACATTTATTTTAGCATAAGGTTTGCAATTTGAAAGGGATAGCGAAAGGGAACGACACCTACGTTTTAAGGTTTCAAGTAAAGATGCAAAACGAGTGGGGGGAAGAAGTGAGTTTTAGGGTTTGAGTGGAAGATGCAAAATGGCAAGGGGAGACAATAAGATGTTTGACAAAAATGGGGGAACTAATGATTTTTATTTTATTTATTTGTTATTTTAACAAATTTTTACTTACTATATCATCTACATGGAAAAAACGTAACATGAATTGCCACAACCGATAAAAAAAAATAGTAATTTGGATCATGATGCGGTCAACTCTTAAAATTAACAAACTTATAACATCTTTAGTGATAAATTTTAAATTGAGATTTTAAATTATTCTTTAGTAGATAGTGACACGTAATATATAAGATATCTCTCATTTTTTTAGTGGTATATCTTATATCTCATTTTGAGATCTTAAAAAAAAGAAATTCTATTCACCTCTTTTATTTTTATTGAAAGATATAGTGAAAATTGGTTCTTAAATTCAAAATTCTTAATCAAGACACTAAAGATGCCATTAGGTATTTTGTAATCAACAAATAAGTCAATTTTTGGAGTTCCAAAAATATATATTTAACCCTTTTAAATGATAGATAACAGACAATAGATAAGAGATAAGAGGAATATCCTTTATCTCAAGCCGTTGTAATTAGAAATTAAAGATAAGGCTCCTAGATATTTGAGTAATATAATATCAAACAGGTAAGTAGTAACACTTTCACTAAGTCAACTTTCACCAAATCATAATATGTTGAGATGTGTATCTTCAATCTGTATATAAGATAACATTTACTGAGTATTTGTACTTGTCTTAAGAGAGGTTATTCTTAACATGTCTACGTGTTTAATGCTCACCTCTTTCATTATGTCGATGATTATCAGCGCAAAGCCACCAAAGATGCTGGTGGCATTGCTGCCCTCAATGTTATGGGAATAATAAATGAACCCACTACTGCAGCTATTGCGTATGGCCTTCACAAGCGCACTAATTGTGTTGGAGAGCGAAATATTTTCATATTTGACCTAAGGTGTTTCAAGTTAAGGCTACTGCAGGAAAGACTCACCTTGGGGAGAGGACTTTGACAACAGAATGGTGAACTACTTTGTAAAAATTAAGAATTTAAAAAGGAAGAATAAAGTGGACATTAGTGGTAACGCAGGGCCCTAAGGTGGTGGAGAAGTGCATCCGAGAAGGCAAAAAGGATACTCTCACATGTTGTTACTACCAACAATGATTTAGAAGCTTTATTTCAGGACATTGACTTGTGTTCTTCAATCATTCTTGCAGAGTTTGAGGAAATCAACATGGAGCTCTTTGAAGAGTGTCTGGAGACAGTAGACAAGTGCCTTGCTTATGCTAAGATGGACAAGAGCAGTGTGCACGATGTTGTCCCTGTTGGTGGTTTGTTGAGTGAAGGCATTAAGAATGTTCCAAACTTGGTGTTGTTGGATGTTACACCGTTGTCACTTGGTTGGAAATTAAAAGGAGATATCATGTGTGTTGTGATTCCTAAGAATACTATTATCCATGTAAAGAGGACAAAACAATTCTATTCAGTTGGAGATAACCAAACCAATGTCATTATCGAAGTTTATGAGGGTGAGAGAACAAGAGCCACTGATAACAACTTGCTGGGATATATGTTTTACACTTTCTGGACTTCCTGCAGCTCCTCATCATCATTCCTTTGATGTGTGCTTTGCCATAGATGAAAATGGTATCCTATCTGTTTCTGCTAAGCAAAAAACCACTGGCAATAAAAACAAAATTACCATAACCAATGATTAAGGAAGACTATCAGCAGAAGAAATTAGAAAATTCAAGAAGCGGAGTATTAACAGGCTAAAGGTAAAAAATTCTTTAGAAAGGCTGAAACACTGAATGGTTTGGATTATTACATTTACAAGATCAAGAATGCTTTAAAAAAAGGAGCATATAAGCTCAGCTCAAAGCTATAGGTGCATTGTAGAATAGGGTTTCTGTATATTCATTGAGTGATACGTGAGTAACAGAATGTCTAGGAGTGTTGTCACGATAACAACTTAACAGATAATAACATATTGAAGCTGTTACAATAACAGGTTACAGATAATTAAAGACTATTTGAAAACATTTAAATAATTGTTACAATCTGTTGCTTATCCTTTACGATCCTTCAAGATAGAGGTGCTATCTGTAACCTTCATCTTGGATGTGAGATCATGGAACCGAGCTGTAGGTAAAGGCTTGGTGAGTATATCCACAATCTGGTCTTTGGTAGAGACATGAGAGACTGTCAAGAGTTGAGCTTGGACTTGTTCCCGCACAAAATGATAATGAAGGGATATGTGTTAACGTTTCATAGGGGAGTGCAAAACCAGATTAGAACATAGGTACGTTACACCTACATTGTCACATAGAAGTCTTGGTGGTTCATTCAGCGGGACTTGTAACTCAATTAAGAGATTCTTGAGCCACATAATTTCACTGGTGGTAGTAGCAATAGCTGGGTATTCAGCTTCAGTTGATGTCCTGGTAACCGTTTTTTGCTTTTTTGAAAGCCAGGAGATTGGGTTTCTTCCGAACAGAATGAAGGCAAAGGATATTAGTTTCCTCTCCTGTACGTAACATCCCGATTTTCATATTTTTAAAAGTTTATAGTAAAAATAGTTATAGTTTGAATGGTAGTTAATATTAAAACTTTAGTTAGTAAAATAATTGTTTTATATGTGTGATATCTTTGAATGGACAACTGTTTAAGATGTATTTTAAGCCTAAAAAGTCTTGGTTAACATCCAGTCAACTATAATAAATCAGTCAAAGTAAAAGAGTCTTCTCATTAAGGTCATTTTTGTAATTATGTATTTTAGGTTAAAAATTATTTTGAACATTGATAAAATTATTTTAATTAAAATTAAGAATTGACATGTTTTTAGTTCAAGAAAATATTTTATTATGCATTAATAATTAATTTATTGAGCACAATTAGTGTTTTAATTGTAAAAAATTCTTTTTAAACTAGATTTGACTGATTCTGAAGGTCTTGAACTCATAAAATTATTTATGATAGTATGATTCATTTATTTGGAGTCAAATTCATTAAAATAGGATTATTAGAGGGGCAAACATTTTTTAAATCATATTTTGGAAATGACCAAAGATCCCTATACCTAATTTTGGAGCCTCCATACCTAATTTTGGAGCCTCCATATAAACTAAGAGAGATCTCTCACCCTAGGAGTTAGTAGCTGAGTTTTAGACGAGAGAAAGGAAAGCTTGGTGCTTGGTTTGTGAGAGGTAGGTCTCTCATACTATTTCTCTTGGGTTTTCCATATTCTCTCTTTCTTTTTCCCTTCTACTCTTCTCATTTTTCCTTGCATTTTTATATGTGGTAGAGTTTCTCAAGGGCTACAAGTGGGTAGTCCATTTTTCCATTTTGAGAATCTAGAACTTTGGAAGCAAGGTAAGGGGGAGTTTTCCCAAGTCCTTGGGGTCTATGTGTGGTTGCAATATGTAGAGCTTTAATTTTTATGTTGTGGAATGCTGTGTAATTTTTTTGTATTTGCTTGCCAATGCAAATGGGATTGATGTATATTTTAATTTCTATTTTTGATGCCAAAAATGGGTTCCTTGACCCAAAAAACCTAGGAAAGCATATAAAGTTTGTTGAATTTGGATTTGTGTAGTAAAAATCAAGTTTTTAATCCTTTTAGGATGATTTTACACTATTTTTGGAAAAATGAAATTGAGACTCTTGAAATCCAAAAATGGATTTAGAATGGTTAAAAACATAAAGAAACATATAGAGTTTTAAAAACTTGGACTTCTATGTCAATGAGAAAAGTTGCTTATAAATTATGCTTCTATCATAAAATTGTGATTTTCTAGGCTAAAGTGCATGGTAGAATTTTAACACTTCAATCATAAATGGTACGAATAACAAGAAGAATTGTGGTTTAAATGGAAGAAAGACAAAGATATTTAGAGATGATTAAGAGTCATTATATATATATATATATATATATATATATATGATTGTTATGTTGTTTGATATTAAAATTATGCACACAAGGTTTTTATAAAAATTTCTATTGTGACATGTCTCACAAAATTGAATGCTAGGACTAATTGAGACTTCCTAAGCTAAAAGTAAAATTATATTATGAAATTAGACATTTGGGACATATGAATCCATATAAAATACGTTTAATTTGGGTGAGAAATGAATTTTTTATAATTCCTACAAAATGACCTTTTTGTTGGTTGTTTTGTGAACCAAGAATGGTCTGGAAATGATGTGTCATTTTGATGAATGTCCCTAAAAATAAGACATGATAAGCTTTAAAAGTTGGGTCACTCATAATTTAATTCACTGTTTTGACTAAGAAGCTAATTAAAATGGGGAGAAACATGTGCATGGGATTCTAATTGTTGTCATGTTCAAACATGTATCAGTAAAAGGATTAGTTCTCTATGCGTAGTGATCCTTTGATGAATTGTGATACAATTTTAAAAACTAGACACACAAGGATTTCTATAGTGATAGTGTTTATGAAATTCCATAAAGAGATGATTGAGATATCGATTTTATAAGATAGTGGTACTACATTGCGATAAAATAGAGTATGTACTACTTTTTTTATTTATTATGAATTGAGTGGATTTTTACTTGGACTTTGGAATACCATTTCATAAACTAGATTCCTAATGCTTATTAGATTATATTACATGATAATCTATTATGAAATTATATCTATAATGAGATTGTTTCTTTGAGGAGATTGCTTCTATTATATGAGGTTGAGTTATAATTCGCACTTTCGTTATGGGTCCAAGGTGTTTGACCCTCGACATTGTAACAAATTAATGTTCATGACTTGATTGTGATTATGTTAATGGTGCTTGTTTGTATGGGGAATAGGCTTACCCTCTTGAGGGGAGATATTAATGATGATCCCAGAGAGGGAAGAGAATTAATTTCCTTCCTCTCTTGTTGCTTTCTGTGTGTGCAAGACAGAGAAGGTTTTATGGTCGGAAGCTTCATGTGGATCGACACACATTAAGAGGAAAAAGGAAAGGAATGGAAGGACACAGTAGCAAAAGTGTGTTAGAGTTAAAGAGATGATTATGTCAAGAGTTGGGGGTATGACCCTATACTTAGTGGAAAAAATGTCCTCTAATGTCTATTCACGTGTATATATGCAACCGTCGTTCAAGGATCAATGCTTCTCATTATGAAGTATTAGTGAGGAATCAATAGAAGAAAGATGGATGTCATATAGTAGGTAAACTGGGTGATGGTTCAAATGGTTAAAATGAACCTAGCCTAGGGGAATGTTGAATTGTGATAACCTAACTAAGGGCATTTTTGGTTAGTTCGGGAGACTCACGGGTCTCACTTGGTATTCCGAACTAGAGCGGAGTTGTATCCATGGTTGGTGAGTATGCCATATCATGTACCGACATGAGATGTGTTCTCCCAATTGTCATCCATATGTTGCGTAAGACCCTTAAGACCTAAAAGGCTTAGTGGCAATGTTTGTGTAAGACCATTAACGCCAATGGGGCTTAATGGCAGTGTGGGCCCAAGATGTGATAATGCATAAGATATATGTACAAATAGGATACTGTAAGCATTGTTTGCTAGTGAACCACATGTGGTGGTTTTGTAGGTTGATGTGTGATATTTTTTTGTTTGTGGCTTCTTAGGAAGCAGAGGACTCCCCCCTTACACCAACATTTCCAGGTTTGGATTATGAGTGTCAAGAGGGATCTCCGCTTGTGGGGTTAACATCTTTAAGTGTAGGAGGATCCCTCTGAGAGTTTTTCACTAGGTTCTTATTGTGGGTTCACTTTTTTCTAACATATACCTTCTTAATGGCACGATTATTCCATAGGACTTGGATAGATGACTTCTTTGAAACTTAGGTTTTTTCCACTTTTGTCTATTGATATGAGTATACCAAGATTTCATAAACTTTTATGTGTTCAGTCATCTTATTTACTTATTATTTACCTTTAATATTTAATTAGGTCCTCTAATTATTTAATAGTTTGGTTAGGTCATCTAATTATTTAAAATAATTCAATTAGATTATTTCCATCAGTTAAGTGTTAACATTAATATTGCAATCCGACATGACATACTTAATTCATGTTGCTAATATTAATACACTTCACCAACAAACAACTGTCACATAGATGATTTTTAATGATGTTCATACTTAATTGGCGGAAAGGACTCAATTGAATTATTTTAAATAATTAGAAAACTTAATTGAACCATTAATAATTAAAGAATCTAATTGAACATTGAAAATAAATTATAAGACCTAATGAGTAATTTAAGAAAAAAAAGGTAAATAGTCATTTTTGTTCTTGAATGTGTAGAACGCTGACAAATTCATCCCTGAAAAATAGAAATTTAAATTTTTGTCCTCGAAAGTGAAAAAAGTGTAACAAATTCATCAATATGTTAATTTCGGTCCATTACTGTTAATGAAAGAGCCTACGTGGCACATTCATGGACGAATTTGTCAGCGCTCTACACATTCATGGACTAATTTGTTGACGCTCTACTCAAAATATAATTTAATTTTCATATTCTCCCTTTTTTTAATCGTTACAAGCATAACAATACAATAAACATTTAAAAAATGGAAGACAAACATAAATTAGAATAAACATAATAATAAGCATAATATTGATTAATAAGCGTAATGTGCCTGTTGCTCTGAAATTTATATTATGACAACATTAGGTAGTGATAAAATCAAGTTGAGTCTCATTTTTTTTTGTAAGGATTAACTTAATGGTTGTGCATTTTAATTTGTTGGAGTCTCATATTTTGGATAAGATATTATCTCATATTTTTGCTTTGAAAATTATAATATGACAGTACCTTAACCAAAATATGAGACTCAAACAAAAAATGTACAACCATTAAGTACCTTACAAAAAAATGAGACTCAACTTGATTTTGTCACTATCTAATGTTGCTATAGTAGAAATTTCAGAGCAACAGACATATTATGCTTATTAATCAATATTATGTTTCTTATTATGTTTGTTCTATTTTATGCTTGCTTTCCTAATTTTTTAAGTATTTATTGTAATTTTAAGCTTGCAATGATTTAAAAAGGGAGAAGATGAAAGATTAAATTATTATTTTGGTAGAACGCTGACAAATTAGCCCCTAAATGTGTGGAGCATTGAAAAATTTGTCCGTGAATGTGCCACATAAGCTCTTTCAATTAACGGTAACGGACGAAAGTTAATGTATGGATGAATTTGTTATACTTTTTTCACTTTTGAGGACAAAAATTTGAATTTTCATCTTTCGATAGCGAATTTGTCAGCGCTCTATACATTCAGGAACGAAAATGACCATTTACCCAAAAAATATCCTCTTGAATGAAACATTTCCTCATTTACCCATCTATCGTTGCACTCAATGAAACCACATTTCTCTCAGGCATCTGGTCAAACAGGTCCCTAACAACAACAACCCTCCCATGCATCTCTGCACAAGCCATCAACCATGGCACTCCAAGAAACAACATCCCTCTCTATCATGCTTTCAAAAACTCACAATGCCTCGTTCACTTCACCCAACTTCAAATAACCATTTATCAATGCATTCTACCAAGCATGGTCCTAAAACTCATGTGGGGCATCACAATACACCTGTGATCATGGCAGCATATGATACCAAGTTGCGTTCAGCTAACACTGAAAATAGATCATAAGCTTTGTCTACATTGCAACCATTGCGGACATAAGCAAAGATTGTGCATTATATGAGACAGTGGATCTTGTGGCATTTTGTCAAACACTTTGAGGGCATCTTTTATTTGGCCGTTTTGGGCATAAGCAATGAGCATGGCAGTCCAAGAGGCTATGTTCTTTATCGGCATCTTGTGAAATATGGATTCTGCCTCTTTGATGTTGTCATTTTGTCCATTCGCTGCTACTTGGGTGTTGCACTGAATCAAAAACTTTCTACCTCTACCCCCATTTTTTACAGAGTCATTATTATGTTTTCGATTCAACTTGGATTAGAAGAGGTTCAACTTAGTTATATGCTGGTGTAAGGTTCTGGAGTGCTGCTTCATACCCTCGAGGGGGATTAAAGGAAAGACAGATAATTATAAAAATGAAACATGTAAGCTAAACTATGAATGATCTTTTGGAATCAATCTTTCGTGACAGATATTCCAACTTTGATTCAGCATTGGATGACTAGCTACTTCACCTACACAACATATGTGAGTTGGAGATATAATCTTACAGGGGTTGGAAGGGGGACTTTTAGGGTGAAGGGAGAATACAAAAAGGAGAAGAGGAGGGAAGAGAGAGATCGCATGTTTTCAATTTTTTCTTAATATCATTTCTAATAAAATTATCAAATTAACATTTGTTCATTAAAAACACATGTGGGTTGCTTAAGTTACGATTCATCCCGGTTGGTCCTTAACATAGATTTTTGCTAACATATGTTTTAATTTTCAGCTCTTATTTTAAAAAGTTATAATTTAATTATGTAAATTTGATTCTTTAATTTTTGGGCTTAAATATATTTTTAATTTATTAAACTGAGTCTATTTTCTTTTAAATTCACTAAATTAAATTTTGGTTTTTTAGTCCCTTAAATTTAATAAATATTTTTTTAATTCTTCTGTAAAAAAGTGCTAGAATATTTAAAAGACAAGGAACATTTTTTTGATTCATCCTCACCGTCGTCTTACAAATCAATACGCGTCCAAAACTCGCACAAATGTCCGAACTCCAAAAGCGTCACAAATATGGGGGAACTCACATAGACATTAATTTATTACTTTGCTTGACAGGTTTTCCTTTTTTATGAACTTAGACATTGTTGATTGTTTGGTGGTGTTCCTCTTTTGCAATATGTGTTGAAGATTATGTTTGGTGTTTTTTTTTCTAAAGGTCACTTTTAGTTGATTAAGTTTTAGAATTTTTTTTCATTTTGATTATTGAATTTTAAAATTTTCGTTTTGATGCTATATATATTTTTGAAAGTTTTATTTTAGTACATTAAATTTTCTAAAGTTTCATTTTGATTTTTCATGTTTTTGAAAATTTCATTTCAATTCATTCTTTTGTTTCCCGCTAAAAAAGTTAGTGTTTTGTCAAAGTTTTAAATTTTAACGGAGCACTAAATATAAAACAATTATCAAAATAGTTACTTATTTCAAAATTTAAAAAATAGACAAAGAATTAATAATTTAGTAGAAAACAAAAAAATGACCTAAATGAAACTTTCGAAAACATAAAAGACTAAAATAATATTTTTAAAATTTAATATACCAAAACGAAACTTTAAAACTTAATATATTAACGTGAAAAATATTAAAATATAATGGATCAAAAGTGGCATTTAGCTTTTTTTTTTTTTTAAATTGACTGTTCATTTTTTTATATATGAAATTATTCAAATATATAACATACACATGAAATTGTAGATTATGCCGCATTCTTCTGTAATTAGTAATTATGACCAATGTTATCATATTTGAACTGATCATTGACTTAGTTGAGTTACTGAGTCATTAAGTCATTATCCCAGTAGATCATCAATTGAACTACACGACATGATCTTTATTTAAAAAAATAAAAGAAAAGTTTTCTACTTCAAAAAATCATAAAAAAAATTAGTAAATCATACCTTAAAAAATAAAAAATACAAAATACAAAACAAATTAACTATATAATTCCCAAGTTCAATATTGACATTTGGATCCATTACCAAAACATATGTTATAATTAAATAACAAGGTTTTTATACAAAACAAACTCAATAAGTTCCAAACATAATTAAACCCAATAACTTAACAAGATAAACTAAAATAACAAAACACAACTACAATAACCACTACTAAAAAATCGATAATTTGTGACGGTTAAAAAAGTAATTTCTGACAGTTAAAAATCACCATGCGTGTTTCTGATAATTAGGATCAACTATTAGGATTTCCGATATTAGAAAAAATTTGTGGCGACTTTTAGATGAACGCTGATAAATTTACTAGAAAAGTTGTGGTGATTGAAAGCTGTCACAAAATTCATTTTGCTTTTTTTTATTTTCCCACATTTTCTTTTTCTGGGAGTTATAAAACCGTCACAAAGTGCGTTTTTTCAATTTTTTTCGCCAGGAACAATTTTTTTGATAAAGAAAAATCATATTAATCTTTCTCTAATTTTAATCATTTCCATTAGTTCTATAATTATTTTCATTCCTATTTGATAAAGTATAAAAATTGAGATAATGTATTAAATTTCTATTATCTCAAATTTCAATATTATCATAATTATTGTAAATATTAATATTATTTTATTGTATAATTTTTCATTCTTATTTATTCCTAAACATACAGTAAATTCTTCGATGTAAATATAATCCTAATTTCCTAAGTATACCAAATGCAATTGACTTGAGCAAATTCATTAAAAGAAATCAATAAGTTCTTCAAACTTTTCAAGTACATACAATCATATATGATTTAGAACTCTAAAAAGCTAGAATAAAACTCCAAATTCATGTTCACATGTTCTATTAACTACAGTTAAAACCTCATAAAAAAATGTGAACAGTCAATTTACATATCAAGCACAAGCCAAAGCTTCCCATGAAATATCCTTTGGTCTCCTTGTGAAATATGGCAGCAAAAAGTCCCATCTTACACAAACAAGATTTAAATCCATTAGAAAACTGGTATTAGTACATTACACAAACAAAAACAAGGTCTAGTACGTATAATGGAAGAAATCCTTGAACTTCAAATATGAACAGAGCATATTCATCCATACATGCAGTGTTTGTACTAGAAAGAATGATCATGAACTAGCTATAGGATGAAACACAACTATAATTCAAGTTTTGAAAAATGAAATAGAGAAGAAAAAATGTGCTCCAAGCCAATAAGAAAGGTGCCATCAAAACTGTGAACATTTTATAAATAACTCAAGTATTAAGGATCATTATTGAGTTTAACCTTAAGTTTCATTAAGATTGGTTTTTACACATTAAAAGAAGTGCAATATTATTGTATTCAATTATCTATTAATCGTGATAGAGATATAAAACCATTAACGAGCTATGCATAAAACCTTAAGCATTTAGGGAAGTTGGTATTCCCCACTCTCACTCTTCATAATTAAATCAAATTTCAGCACAAAGTAAAGTAGGCTATGCAAATCCAACCAAAAGGGCTCCTTCTGTGAGGGAACATATTATGGTTACTACACTGTCCAACTATTTCTATATGAAATACAAACTTTTACATAGGTTATCCATTGTACAAAATAAACTAAGTAAACAGTTAGCAACATGTATCAACAACTACTAGCAAAAGAAATTGAAAATATTTGGTTTTGATATCAAAATTGAGAAAAACCATAAGATCATAACACGTGAATATTAAGTTCTTTCAATACAAATATAATTTTTTCTACCAATTCCATTCACTTTTTAAGGGAAAAGGACATATAGTTCACAATCATGCATGAGAACTACATCATCACACACTTAAGATTTTAAGATGTATGTCTACTTTTATGGTCATAGAACATTAATTTTAAATTGGCAGTGAAAGGCTGCATTTCACAACTCTTAAAAATGACACTAGAGAGAAGAGAGCTAGTAAACCTAGCTAGGGAGAATGGAGAGTTAAAGACAACATCCAAAATAGAAGTATAAATAACAAGGAAAATAAAGGACTAAACCAAAAAGCTGACCAGCTTACCTGCATATCAGAGATGAAAATCCCCTTTAAAAACTGTAAGCATGAAACCAAAGATATCAATATATCAATGAAGATAATACAATTTCAATGCAAATCTAAAGGCATTTGCAAAAAGAAGCTCATACCAATTCATGCGTTATGCTCCAACTAATCACACAATAGTGCACTAAAATAAGCCACACAATCTCATAACATTTTGGCCTCCTTGTTTTTGTAGTAACCTCTCAACATCTTTATGGTTCATTGCTCATATAAGACTACACAATAATGCTTGATCTTAGAATCCAAATTTGTCACATCAAACACAACCATTTGAGCTATGAATTGTGTTACTCAAATTACTAGTAATCTCAATAATAAGTAATCACTAATCTACTTTGGTAATTTGTGGCAAAACACTATCACCAAAAACTGTAATTTGCTATCAAACAAATAAATGATTTCCGAAATTAAAAATCTAGGAAAACAATTCAGTGAAAAAAATTAGGAAAATAAATCAAACCGATGGCAATCTTGCTATTGGTGATCAAGTAGCTGAGTAAAACACTTGGTTGACAACGGTATATCATTTAGCTTAGGTAAAATTGCTTAGTATGAATTTCTCAATCACATTAAAGTAAACAACCAAAATGGTAATAGGAACATGGAGTGTATACAACATCTCTTTTCATTTATTACAAGCAAATCTCTCTTCTTCACACATCTAATACAATGTGCAAAGCCAATGCAAATCTTCAATTCCAATGTCACATAGAAAAATAGGAACAACATAAATCTTTCATGCCAAAGACATAGTGAAAATTTCATAATAGAATGTTGCTCAGCATATGGACAATTTACATAAATTGGATTCAGATATATTAATCAGATAAGCAAACTTATGCCAAACTACAGTATATTACTAAGAGAAACAAACTCCAGAAAGCCAACAAAAAAAAAATACATGATTAACACAACTATTTTCCCTTAGGTTAGCACCTAACAATTTAGCATCATTGCAAAAACAAATGCCAAGTTCCAACAAATATCACATTAAAGTAGCACAAAGTGAAACCATTAATTCCAAACTGCTAAGTATGAATTTCTCAACCACATTTAAGTAAACAACCAAAATGGAAATAGAAACAAGGAGATAGTGTATGCAACATCTCTCCTTATTACAATTTATAAAACTAAAACAAGCAAAGCTCTCTCAACACATCTAATACAATGTGAAAAGGTAGCACAAATCTTCCATTCAAAAATCACCAGCATAACATCTAATACAATACAAGGTTGGCTTGGTGGTTGGGAATAGGGGTTTAAGGGTTGAAGGGACGATTGTGGGTTTGAATTCCTTCACTAACATTCTAACAAAAACTATCAACTAACATTGACTGATACAAAAAGAACTGGGAAGGCTAACTCCTTGTTAATCCCCCCATGTAAAATATTTTGTTTTGGTTCTTGTTAGTTTGCTTATATTAAGTGCTGAGATCGTTTCAAAAAATAATATGTAATGATTAAAAAAAGGTATAGGGGCTCGTTTCTTATAATTTTTAACTAGGGAAATTTTTGTTTCTAAATTTTTCTTTAAAAGGAAAATAAATAATCCTAGACAATAGGATAAAGATATGACATGGACAGAATCATGTATAATTGAAGGATAAAATATCTAAAGAAAAGTGAAAATTAAAAGAACTTGTTGCCATTATATATGTTACAAATAAACTAGAAACCCCTAGGAAGGCTAATCCTAGAAAATTAGCTTCATGTATCACTTGCATCCAAATAATATGCCCAACATGTTGATGGATAACCATGAATAGCTTTTACCAAATTGTAAAAAGGATGAGAAATATAACATCTTTTGGTTGAGAGATCCACAACAATTTTGGAGACCAAATATACTCTAATCCAATGAAAACTTCAACCCCAGTCAAGCTTAAGGCCATGAAAAATACTCCACAACTTAACTTTTAAAATAGAGCAAGCACCAAGATAATGAGAATAACCACAAATAAAACTTCCATCCTCATCTCTAAGAATTATCCCACAGTATCAACTTACATGTTATAAAAAATATGTAAGTTTGTTCTATATAGTGTTTGAAAATTAGTAAGATCAAATTACATAGTTAAAAAAAATTCTTCTATGAATACAAATTAATTAAAATATGAATATGGATTAATTGGTATTTGTAAAGGACCTATAAAGAAATGGAGCTAAGAAAGACAAGGAAAATGAACTGGGAGGGGTTCAAATTTCTATCAAGGTCAATAATGAAATATTGAAAGATATAACAACATTTGCTTTTTATATTAAACCAACCAGGTCAATTGAACAAATATCATGATCGCGTGGACCAGATTATTAGTATTTTCAGCTATTGATCTTCTTTTGATACCAAAACTCATGCATAGTTCAACCCCACTGATGACTCAGAAGAAATTAAAAAAAAATATATACCTAAAAAACTCGAATGTCCCATTTGTGGCACACAAAGACCGGGCATTGTAGCAAATATACGCATTGAACTGAAATGAGTTGAAATTTCAAATTTCAATAATCAAACACACGAGAAGCACATTGATGCACATTAACATAAAAAATAGGGAAATGCGTGAGAAAAAAGCTAGGGTTTGGTGAGTGTAGTGTTACATCTTTCGTGCCTGGACGAATTTAGACTTTTTGGCTTCCTTCTTTGCGAAAAGGGAAATCAGACTCAGAACAAAAATCCAATTTTGGAAGTTGGCGAAGAAGGAGAAGGAGATGGACTTCACCAGAGAGTCCAAGAGAAAAGATGCAAGACCATAGTGAGATTAGTAAGATGCCAGAAATGGCTTTGAAGGTCGCAGCTAGTGCTTAGACAAGGCTTCGATTGGTGATTGGGAGGAACTTTTTTGGGGCTTTCATAGAGGTCTACAAGAGAAAGGACTCTATCAGTTTAGATTTAAGAAACCAGGCCGACAGTGGCCGAAATCGAGGTCGATGGCGGAGGTCGTAACGACACACTAGAAGGAGGGTGAGAGAGAAGATGACAGTGACTTTTGAGAATATGGTCGGTTTTAGTCGTGACTTCTTTTTTTTTTTTTCAAATGACATCTAGGAACATGTAGCAAAGAAATATTGAAATAATTAATGACTTTCAAAATTAAAATAGTAGAGAAAGGTCAAATTGTGGTTGTTAATAGATTTAATTTATAAGCAAACACATTATATTTTAGTGATTTTTGGTAACCGCTACAAGATAACTGTCAGTAAAAATAGGTTTTTTTTGTAGTGAACCAATAATGTATTTATGCCTAAGGAGACAAAGTGACTACGAATTCGGCACTTATTCTTCATCAAAGAAATCAAAAGCTTCACCAACATTAACTACTTTCATTTTGGTTCACATTTTCCACAATATTCTCTAGCCCATCATCATCATCTTCATCATCCAAATGTAATTGATCTCTGACAATATTATAGATATAATTTAGCAATTAACATCATCAAGTGATATAATAAAACTAATAGAAACCTACAAATACCATCTGAAATACGTTGGATATAGTTATATTTACAATATCATTACATTTTTCTTAAACTATAACAAGGGCACCACCACCAAAGTGGAATAATATGGTCCAAAACAGATTCAATCAAGCACCTAAAAACAAATTTCCTTATAATTTCACTATATTTCTCTTTACACAAATGACATATTAAATAAAAAAAGGAAGAGTACAACATGATTATCCCACTAATTCTCCATTAAGTTTGTCCTCTCTCAAACATGCCAATTGTACCAACATTAACTTACCTATCAGTTATAAGCATAATCCCAGACAAGAAGAGTGCCAAAATATTCTTGGCATTTTAAACATTAAAACAACATATGCTCCACTGACTTTTCATTAGAATTGTAGCACCAATAGTAATTACTCAAAATAAGCACCAGTTAACAACTATAAAAGAACAATAGATGCTTGGTGTATGACAAGCCACTAGATTGACTCACAGAAAATCTATGTGAAGAAGGTAAATCTGACAAACCTCATTGAAGTATCTTATTAATAGATTTTTGGTGACTTTGCCAATGCCAGAACCACAAACTGAAATTCAAGAGTTTGCTGATTAGATCTTCCAAGTACAAAAAATAAATATTCAAAGCCTTTTTTATATTAAATTCAACAAAATCAGCTACCAAATATCACATCTCCCAAAAACACTCTCCAAATTAAACTAAAAAACAATAGCCATCTTTCCCAGGGAGGAACAAGATAAAGTGAAACCCCATTTTAAACTCATGCATGTGTGTAGGTCAAGAGGTTGTATAGCTTTGCTAAATGCAGCAGATCCCAAATACATAGTGACATGTAGCACCCAACTAGTACGAAATTTAAAACATGAAAATTCTTGTCCTCCTCAAAGCAGTTCTGAACAACCAAAACATGGGTTCAAATAGCATGTCAAGGCCAAAAGGAACACATACCAATGATAAGAATACTGACTTTGCCACATAACAATAGTACCTACACAATGACAAGATCATTGTGGCATCCTAACATAGTACAATAATTAATACTTATGTATTCATATTTTACAAAACTCTATATATATATATCAGAGCATATAACTTCCCTATGAGGAGGGGAAAGAATTTCACCATATATCCCTTTGGTAGAATTATCACAACAAAAACATGCATGTTATATTGTCTAAATTACAGTAGCTTCTTGATTTCTTGAATGTAAGCATAAAAGGATTAAAATTTAAAGCAGTTACCAACTAGTATAGAGCATGGAATCACATGATCAAGCATATTACTATCAATTAAGAAGCCAGCTTTATTATACATGGACATTTTGGCAGTACAATTTTCATTACTCACGAAGGAACAAACAGATGTTTACAACATTGCTAATCATAAATAATGTATTTTATTTATAAAAATATAAAAAAATTATACTCAGTTCCAAATTTGAACAAAGCACAAAGTTATCAACCAATAATCCCACTCAAACGAAAGTAAAAGACTCAACCTAATGCACAAGATTCAGTCTAGGGAAGTCAGATGCGTGCAATTTACGCAACAACTAGATTTTTCCCTCCCAAATTCTAAAGGATACTAATTTCCTTCTTCACAAGTTCTAACACATCAGAAAGAGGTTATAGAAAATATCATCGACGCCACTGTTCACTGCCATAGGCAAAATATCCGGCGAACCCAGGGTTTGTTGCGGCCCTGCAAGTCATGCAACCAAAAGGGCGTCCACATAAATAGAAATCTAGTTGAAAGGCAAAAGGTATTTAAGTTTATGATTTTCTATAAATTAGTGTTTGAAAGGAAAAGAAAGAATTGTACAAAAAGTATGAATAATCAATAAAACAACATAGATAGCATTACTAATACAAAAGCATTGACAGAAAAAATTGTTGTCATACCATTCCCCGTGGATAGCCATCTACATCATTAATGGCATCATGTGGAAAACATTCAACAATAATGGCATTCACTTTTGGCCTGCTCACTAAAGTAACTTCATACATATTAGAAGTGGAAAGAAATAGCATGACTAAGAAAGCAACTTGTAAGTTATAAGTTGCAACACATTGCATGACATACACCAGTCACTTATGCAGTTCATTCATATTTCAGTTATACCCTATTTTGGTGAATAGGATGTAAGGCCCATAACCCTTCTACAATTTCAAAAAACCAAACCCAAACAAATTGTACCAAGCAAATATATATATTTTTGCTAATATAATTATTAATAAATTATTAAGTGATTATAATGTTTACAAGAAACATTTATACAATATATAATTCCTCCTATATAATCTAAAGCGGTTGTTTTTAACTTCTAAAATGTATGCTTCCCATTTCTTGCAAATTTTTTTTGATGGTCTCCATGTCTAATGGTGTTCTATCACCAAACCATTACAAAATATAAAAAATACAAATTAATCATGTACATGTAAAATTATTAAAAAGTCAAAGTAAACTAATAATTGAACATGACATAATAAATACACTCATAGTCTCGGCTTTGAACATGACTCTAAATTCAATATGAAATATATTTAAATCCCATACTTACAAACTTAGAAAATATCACTAGTCTGACTAAAGTACTATTAAATGACAAACTTGTACTTCAATCCAGTGAGGTGCAACTTGATCAGATTTACCATGCAAACTGCTCTTCAATCTCTTCATTGCACTAGTTTTAAAAAAACATCAATGTATATTCTTTGATAAAAAGATTTATGTATTCATGCTAAGAATAGAGTAAATGAGTTATAATTTAAAATTTAACTTGTTAATTGTGACTTTGATGTGAAAATCAGGCTTCTTACACCGGGAACAGAACCACACAACAATATTGTTCCTAGGACACACAACGATAAGCTGCAGATGGCCCCTAAATAGGATACTAATTAGCTACTAATAATAAAACATTATTTAAAAGAATTAGTTAAATTTATTTACTAATTCAAGTAAGGTCCTAGGTAGACCTCTCTTTGTGATTCCTTCGACCATGTTTCAATGTAATATTGACATTCATCACATCTATCCTTTGCATTGTGTATGGACAGAGGGTCAAGAAATCCATACACGGAACCTTGATCTGACCTTATACTCGACTCATTCATAAACCTATTTTTAGGATTACAAATGAAAATTGTTAATCATATATATGATAAGGAATTATTAGTTAATGAATCTCCCTTGAAATAGAATTGAATTATATCATCCACAATCGTAATATAGATATGTTCAAACATTTGTCACCAAATATTATTTCATTTACATCAAAATATGTTGTGAAGGGTGATGCTTCTACATTCGGAATCCTAAATTTAGTCCCATCTCACAACAACTCAGCAGGTGCATTTCAAAGATTATTCATTTGTTCCATTTGGAATTGAAGGCTACAATGACTTTTTCTTGGTTACAAGTTTATCCTTGTTTTATATTATATATACCTTTAATAAGGAAGTGTGTAGTGCAGGTTCAATATGCCCTTTACTTGCCTATTGTTTTATGAGGTCTTACTTGCACTTTTACAGTTGGAGCAAAAACTGGTATTATGGGAAGAGTATGATGTGGATAATCAATTCTCGTGTAAACGCTTTTCTGACTTATTGAACTTTTTGCTTGACAAATATTGATAAATAATGTTAACACCTCTTTCATCAAAATTCATGATTTGTGGTCCAGACTGAGCATTATTCCTCAAGATCCAACAAAGTTTGAAGGGACTATAAGAACCAACTTGGATCTACTAGAAAAGTACGTTGATGAACAAATTTGGGAGGTAATTTGGTTTTGTTTGACACTAAGAACTTATCTCTTTAGCTCTAGTTATACATACTAATTTCTTTTAAAGGATTTGAAGATTCTAGATATGTGCCAACCTGGAGATGAAGTAAGGAAAAAAGATGGGAAGCTAGACTCCATAGGTGTGACTTGTCAAAACTTTGAACACTAATGCAACATGCTTTACAATTATATATCTAAATGTAGTAAGAATGTGTTACTTATCATTGTCAGTTTTTGCAATTACAGAGAATCGAGAAAATTGGAGTATGCGCCAAAGACAATTGATCTGCCTTGGTCGTGTTCTACTTAAGAAAAGCAAGATCTTGGTGCTTGATGAAGCTACTGCATCAGCTGATGTAGCCACATATAATATTATTTAGCAAACAATTAAACAACATTTTTTAGAATGCACAGTCATTACCTTTGCTCATAGGATAACTTTAATCCTTGATAATGACATGGTTTTGTTTTTAAATCAAGGTAGGCATCACTTTGTGTCTTTCTTATTGGATTTTGGTCTTATTTTAAATAAATAATCACTTTTTTCAATTAGCTTCCCGAGAAGGCTTTTAAATAAAATAGTGATTATTTCTCCCAGTCTTAGGATAATCAAATCTAATGCAACATCACTTATTTTCTTTCTATCTATCTTTCTTTATTTGTTGCTACTTTTTTCTTCTTTTTCTCATCATAAATGTGAATATGGTTTCTCTTCATATTGATCCTGTAGGGTTGATTGAGGAATATGATTCACCAAAGAAACTACTTAAGAACAAGTCTTCATCTCTAGCTCAACTAGTTGCAAAATACACAAGAAGGTCAAATTCTAGTTTTGGAAATTAAATTGAAAATGAATTAGTCTTAACCTTGAACCAGATGTATTAATGTGATATATATATATATATATATATATGTATGTATGTATGTATGTATGTATGTATGTATGTATGTATGTATGTATATATGTATGTATGTATGTAGACTTTGAACTGTGATGATTTGATCTTAAATATATGTTTTTTTAAACAAAAACTCTTGAAACAAAAAAAATTAAACTTCTAGTTCCAATTACTTAGAATTTGTTTGCTTTTGTTTATTCGGGTTGCCAATAAAAATCTATATATATACAAGGAATGAGAAAGATACTTTTTAAAATTTAAAAATAATGCATTGACCAATGTTGGATAATATTGTACATCATTTACAACATATGTATTGATATTAATTAATTTATTTATAATTTGGTCTGAACTGCTTGGATTAGTTTTCTATATTTTTTTTTGTTTAGATTGCATGACTCTGTTTCTTGTTACATTATAGGTTAGTTTGACTGTAAAACAAAACAAATATTAAAAAATAATTAAAAACTACATTAGTTCCACAAAATTGTCATAGAAAGTTCAATATCCACATCGATTTTCCTCAAAACCGTCGTAGAAGAGAGACTTTCTATGACGATTTTTCACAAAACTAATGTTGATATTGAATTTTCTATGATGGTTTTTCGGAGAACCATTATAGAAATTTCATTTTCTATGATGGTTTCTAGGAAAATTGATGTAAAATTAGATATAATAAGGCTTTTATTGTAAAAATGTAATAAATTCCATGACGGTTTTAAAATCGTCATGGAAAGCTGTCGACTTTCTATAATGATGGATTCCATGATGATTGAAAATCGTCATAGAAGGCCCTAAAAAATCGTCATGAAATATTTACTTTGTAATAGTCACATCACCTTACATGAACATGTGTCATATAATCTACTGAGAAATTATTAGATTATCTAATTTTGCAATAACTTTTAAGGAATATTTAGTCACTTTTTATGACTTTAATTCATTTTTTCTTCAAATACATAAATTTGAGAAATTTATAATCAAGAATGCTATTTATTTTTTCATATAGTTTTCTAGTATAATATATGTGTATTTTCTTATTTTTCTTTTGTTTATATTTTTAAGCCTTTGACATTTCTCTTTAGGTGAAGCTTCTTGGACAATGAACAAAAACGAAAAAAAGAGGATTATAATCCTCTTATTTCAGTCGTCATTTAGTGTTTCTTCTCTCTTCCTCTCTATCAATTTTATGGGTACAAGGAGAACTATTAAGGTGGAAACTCAAATCTCTTCAAGCATTATATACCATATAAACCTATGTAATAACTTTTATGTGGAGTATGAGAGGAGGTTACAACAACGTTCAAAAAATCTGCATTGGAGACTGGTTAGGGAGCTTTTTGAACTGATGTCTTCTTGTCTTTGGTGTCAAAAATCCAGTGCTCAAGGTCACTAGGAACCATCATGTGCCATCAACCATTATATGAGGATACATGTACAATTATCACATATGCATGCATTTTATATTAGTATCTACTTGTATAGTTTCATGTATATATGCTTCTTTGGTTATATCTATTGCATCTACGCTAAATCATCAATTGATGTCTTTGTGTTAATAATTCTTCAATACTTTTTACTTTTAAGTTTCTTGTATGCTCTTTTGATTATATCTAATACTTTTCAATTAAATCCAATTAATTTTGTTTTCTTTTCTAAGTTTTCAAAACATGTTTTGGAAACAAATTTATTAGACAATTTTCCATATTATCTTATCTCAAACAATTTTCAAAATCGAAATAATATGCAGATTTTTTTTCTTCTCAAAATAAGTTTTCTGAAATCTATAATATTGTAAATTCTATAATGTTTGATTAAGTATTTTAATTAGATTACAATTAAATTTAATTTTAGTGTCTGCAATTAGTTAATTAATAATGAGATGACGAGTTGTTATATTTATGCCTTTGTTATGAAAAATGTATGTTGTGTGTGTTTCAATGAATTTTAGAGTATTTGGACCTAAGTAGATGGGTCTTTAGTCATGAAAAAGAGGTGGGTGAGTTCAGCAAAGTGTGAGATATAAAGAGAAGGAAGTGAGAGTCATAAACACCTCAAAAATCCTTAGTAAATTTGAATCAAAACATAAATCCTCTCATTTCATTCTCTTCTTTTTCTCCAAGATAACACACCATTAGAGAGTTTGAGACCTTGAATTTCCTTGACTAAAGGGATCTTGTAGCAGTGTTTTTTTGGAGTTTTAAGGCTAGTTCAGTGTTAATGCACTCTCCTCTTTTCCCTCTCATTTTATATTTTGCTTTCCCTAAATGAGCACTTTTGGAAGATCAGAAAAGTGTTCATTTTCATGGTTTTGATGTGGTTTCTATTCGTTTTTAGGGTTTGGGTGGTATGGATGGTGCGGAATTGCTAGTGGAGCTGAATAAATCTTCCTCCTTGGACCCAAAGTTCCATCATTTCTTCCTTTTTTCATGTCAAATCACTTCAAAAATGTTTGCTATTAAAGTGGGCTATGAGTCCGTCTATAAAACCTCCATTGGTAAATTTTATCGACAACCATGAAGAAGTCATTTGTGATATAGTGGGCTTAGCCCAGTGTAAATAAGAGGTAATATAGTGGGTTGAGTCATCAGTAAATTGATCATCGATAGGACTTAGACGCAAATAAGTGAAAAGTAACAATGGAATTGAGCTAACATGTATAACAAATTATAGTGGGTTTAGCCCATTGTATGACAGTGGCTTTTTACAATTGACCAAACCTACTGTAATACAAACGGCTTAGCTATATGTAATAAAGTGTGTTTTCAGTACAATAAAAACCCACTGTAATACCGTTTAACCTTTGGTAATTATATTTTTTAAAAATTAAATTATTTTTTTATGAAATTATCAAAACATGTAAAAACAGTACTTATTTGAACATAATACAAAAAATATCTATTTAAACATAATACTAATGCATAACAGTATTTCATTTCCATATATATAACCATAACAATTCACAATAGAACTATGGTATTGTCATAATACAAATCCATATGAGTACTTGCTACTAAGTCATATAAAAAAAGCCATTGAAGTGCTTCTATGAAGTATAAAGTATCAAAAAATCACAAAAGTATGGTACTAAGTCATAATACAAAAAATCATATTTAAGTGTCGTGTCTCTAATGACTAGGTGGGATGGTATTGGTCATTATGATCAAAACATTCTTCATAGTCTGGACGACGACGACGACGAGATTGAAGACGCCAACTAAGGTTACTCACAAATGTTTTAAGTTTCCTAATGGTGTTGTGCATCTCTTCTTGTGTCTTTGGATGTTGTTCTTGTTGCTTTTCCATTTGTTGTTCAAGTCTTTCATTTGCTTGTGAGATTTGTTCAACCACCTACTCTGGAGCAATGGTTTGAGACGATCTGCAAGATGCTCGTTTCACTTGTGTTAGTGATTTCACACCAGGCCTATAATGGGAGGACATGTCTCCAGCTCCAAAAAGACATCCCTAAGACTTGCTTCCAGCAACATCAGCCCACCATTTAACTCTTGATGCAACATTAATGGCCTACGTCCCATTACTAGAGCTTTCCTGTAATTTCTTTTGAAAGTCTCCCTAATTAAATGAATAAAAAAAATCAGTACATCAGAAATACTTTTTTTTACTAAAAATTAAATAATTTATATAACATGTTAACTTACATAGGATTGCTCTGATCTCTTATCCACCTTAAGGTGTTGTCCTTTTTCCTAATATGTGTTTTCTTGAACACCTGATCAATGTGAGGAGGTCGACCAAGCCTATGCAACTTTAAAATACTTAGATATATAAGTATGTCATGTAAAAATGACAAAGACACACTTATTACACTACTAAAATGCACCAACACACATACACACACTTACTGCACTAGTTTAGCACACACAATGCACCAAATATAATGGTTAGAACACTTAGGTACATTACTCAAATTTCCATAATGCCATTTGAGAGAATTATTGATAATCAAACAAAACAAGAAAAGGGGGGAAACAAAATCAAAATGAAATAGTAAAAACATTGAGGGATCAAAACAATAAGTGAAAGGGCAGAGATACTATGGAACCACCCGAATTGGTTCATTTCAATCTTTAATGCTTCTTTAAATTATGCTATTGAGAACCGCACAAAGCATAAGAGGAACAAATCATGATTCTCTTTGAACCCGAACAATAAGTTTAACATCTCATTGTTAAACTCAATTACCTCAACCCAATTACCCCAATAATTAGTTGGTTATTGCTGGCTTTTACAGATCATAAGCTAGAATAGAATAGAAATTAAAGCGTTATCACGAACCTATTGCTATCAGCACACAATATGCACAAATTTTACAGGTTCATATTCATAAGCTAGAATAGAAATTAAAGAAGCATTTACACCAATGTAAAACATACCAAATACACTATCCAATCAAGGGTTGAGATAGATCCCCTTGTGTGCACAAACCCCCCTCGTTGAGATGAACGATTCTTCTTGGCTTGGATTTGTGTTGCATATCACTTGTTGGATAGAATATTAAGTCCATGATGTTGGTGACTTTGATCTTGTCCTCTTTAAACGTAGTTTGGATCTCATGGAACTCTAACCCATGTTTATGAAAAGGTTGATGGAATCTGTGGATGGTGGGAAGACATAAAGATTTGAAGACATGAACTCTGATTCATGCACCTTTCTTTCTTGTGTAATATCCAAGTTCTGATTGGTTGGAATAAAGTAAAGTTTTGAAAATTAGGAACTAAAAAGAGTTAATATATGAGCCGTGTCTCTGTAAACATACATGGAATCAGCATCATAATTACAGGTATAGGAGGATTGCAAAACTGGATTAGAGTGGGTCCAGGTGATAAAATGCGTGAATGTGTCTCTTATTTGTTTGTCAATTATTCTTTCTTGTGTGTTCTATTGAAGAAATTGAGTAATATATCATAGTTTAGTGTTTTCACTGAACAATCTCCATCCAGCGTGCTTTCTTGCGCCGATTCCTCTACCTACCTTGCCTTGCTACTCTGAACAACACCAGCCTATATTTCCTCCATTCACAATTTTCAACCAATTTTTTTTCAACCTTTTGTTCCATAACTAGCTATGACTTTAGATGCATCTTCATCCTTCAGCAAGTCCAATTTTTCAGTTTTATAATTTTTGGGTATGTGGTCATGGAGAAATTATTACTTGGTCCAGGACTATCACATCAGCTGTGGTCCCGACCAGTAGAGATGAGACATCTGATAAGTGGATGCTTATTAACAGCGACTTTGTAACAACTTTGTTTGAATAGAAGCCTAAAATTTAAAGCAGCAAATTACGCAGCCACTTTTTATGCAAATCTAAAATTTAAAACCGCAAATTGTGCAATAGCTGATCGATAACATCCTCTGCCATTACTTTGGGTGGTCTACAGACTGCAATTGCTAATCTCGTTTCAAATTATAATTGACCACAAACCCAGGTTAAAATTCATACCGCACAGATAGCAAAATCCATAGCAGGCAAGAAAAATGAGCACAGCTGATTTCAAACAGGTTCTCTCTGATATTGTTTTAGGCATGGCTGCTGTGTTGTAATACTCCGCATGGAATTCCTCATGCACCATATTCTGATATCACAAATTTACTTGTTGTGATATTTCAGGCCCACTCTCACACACTCACTGGTGCACTCACAAACACAAACACACACAAATTTACTGGGGGCGGAAACTCTCTAATATTATTGATAATAGTCTGCCAAAGCCACACAGAGCTCTTTACATAATGTGCTATTTATAAGCACCAAAACCCTAAACCTAAAACAATTCAAATTCAAATCTAAACAATATCTTCTCTAATATCTTTCTATAATATCTCTTTTCATATCTTATCTATCCTCATATCTTATCTCTATATCTTATCTACCCATATTACTCCTTTTAAAATTCAAACTACATAAAACAATATTTATTTAAACGTTTATCCTAACAAAATCCCCCCATAAACTTTAAATACTTCTTCCATCTCTCATTCCCATCATCTTCTTGCAATTCTCCAGCAGCAACGTCGGCAGTGGCTTTGTGAATATATCTCCGACTTGTTCTCGGCTCGTCACATAACTCAACTCTACCTTCTTCTCTTTCACTTGATCTCGGATGAAATGAAACCTGACATCAATATGCATGCTCCTCTCGTGATTAACCGGGTTCTTCGCTAACTCAATTGCCGACTTGTTATCTACTCAGATCTCGGTCGTACCGACCTGAACTTGCTCCAGCTTCTCCAACAAATTCCTCAACCACACTGCATGACACACACACCAGGACGCTGCAACGTACTCGGCTTCACATATTGACAAAGTCACAATTGGTTCCTTCTTTGACATCCATGCAAACGCTGTGTTTCCCATGAAAAATACATATCCAGCCGTGCTCTTCCTATCGTCCACATCTCCACACCAATCACTATCCGAGTACCCCTTCAATCTGTAATTTTTCGACCTCGAATAGAAAAGTCCTTGTGTGATCGTCCCCTGAATGTACCTCATAATCCTCTTAGTCGCCTTCCAATGAGAATAGCTCGGCTCTTCCATAAACCGACTTACAATTCCAACACTCAAACACAAATCCGGCCTCGTACACGTCAAGTATCTCAAGCATCCGACCAAACTTCTATAGTTTCTCGGATCAACTCGTTCTTCTCCATCATACTTCGAAAGTTTCGTACCGGGTTCCATAGGTGTTGAAACCGGGTTACAATCCGCCATCTTAAATCTCCTCAGGATTCCCTTCGCATAACTTTCCTGAGACACAAATATTCCATCTTTGTCCTGTCTGACTTCCAAACCGAGAAAATACCTCATCAAACCGAGATCAGTCATCTCAAATTCTCTCGACATCTTCCTCTTGAACTCTCGTGCCATCTCTTCACTATTCCCCATAAAAATCAAATCATCAACATACAAAGCTACAAGCAATAAACCATCATCTTTCTTCTTAACATATATGGCATGCTCATAGGGACACTGTTCAAAACCATCCTCCTTGAAATATGCATCAATGCGGGTATTCCAGGCTCTCGGTGCCTGTTTCAGTCCATACAACGCCTTCTTCAATCTCAACACTTTCTTTTCTTCTCCGCCCTTCAAGTATCCCGGTGGTTGTTCGAGATACACTTCTTCTTCAAGTACACCATTCAGAAATGTTGACTTGACATCCATCTGATATATCGGCCATCCAAACTGAGCTGCTTGCGAGATCAACAATCTTATCGTCTCCATTCTTGCAACAGGTGCGAACACCTCATCATAGTCTACTCCTGCCTTTTGCGAATACCCTTTAGCTACAAGCCGGGCTTTATATCGCTCTATCTCTCCATCAGCATTCATCTTCTTCTTATACACCCATTTGACTCCAATGGATTGACTTCCTTTCGGCAGCTCGGCCAACTCCCACGTATCATTCCGCTTAATAGCCTTGATCTCTTCATCCATGGCACTTTGCCACTTCTCATCTCGGATTGCTTCCTCAAATCTTATCTCTTCAGAATCTGTCAACAAACAAACAAGATGGGCTTCGCTTGTTGACTCGTACAAATCCTGCAAACTCCTCATCCGGGGTTGTCTCATCTCATCTTCATTTGTCTCGCTCCTCGTCGGGATCCAACTCGGTGATCCGTCTTCCTTCTCATCTTGCATAACCATCTTTTCGGGATCTGATTTGATCTCGGATGGACTACTCCAATTCCACTCATCGTCTTCATTCACTTTCACATCTTGGCTTATCATTACTGTCTTGGTGCTGGGATCTAACAGCTTGTATCCCTTCGTCTTCTCGTCATATCCAATGAAGATATACTTCCTGCTCTTGTCATCTAACTTGCTTCTTTGCTGATCCGGGACATGTGCATATGCCACACTCCCGAAAACTCTCAAATGGCCCACCGATGGCCTTTGGCCCGTCCATAATTCCTGTGGGGTCTTTCCATTAAGTATGGAATGCGAACAGCGATTCTGTACATATACAGCACACAGAACAGCCTCCCCCCCAAAACTCCTTCGGCATACTCTTCGTCTTCAACATTGATCTCACCATGTCAACAATGGTTTGATTCTTCCTCTCTGCTACTCCATTTTGCTGAGGCGAGTATGGTGCTGTCAAGAATCTTCTAATGCCATACTCCTCGCAGTACCTCCTAAATTCATTTGATGTGTACTCGCCACCTCGGTCTGATCGTATCGACTTGATCCTCCTTCCAGTTGCGTTCTCAATCATTGTTTTGAACTTCTTAAACACCTCAAACACCTTGGATTTTTCTTCCAGCATATACACCCAAGTTTTACGACTAAAATCATCAATGAATGTAACAAAATACCTCTTTCCACTGAAGGACCCGGGAGTAATAGGTCCACACACATCGGTATGAATTAGTTCCAGTGGTCGCCGTGCTCGGTATCTGGCCGACCTCTGAAATGGACTCCTCGTATGTTTGCTCAGCACACAATCTTCACAAAATCTCCTCTCACAGTTCATTCTTGGCAATCCGATCACCAAATTCTTATTCACCATCTCGGCCAGGCCTCTAAAGTGAAGGTGCCCAAACCGACGATGCCACAAGGATGCTTCATCATTCATCTCGGCTTGCAAACAACCGACCTCCACACATCTCAAGATTAACTTGAACATTCTATTCTTCTCCATCTGCACTCTAGCTACCAGTCGTCCTTGCTTTTCTTTCAAGAGGAGAACTCGGTCTGTCATAATAACCGAGTAACCTTTCTCCATCAATTGTCCCACGCTCAGAATATTACTTTTGAGTTCTGGCACGTAATACACATCTTGAATACGTCCAACTCGTCCATCTTTCTGCATGAAACTAATCGTACCTCGGCCTTTCATGCCGACCTTTGAAGCGTCTCCAAACGATACATGTCCGGCTTCTGTTTCTCTCAAGCTACTAAACAAATGCTTGTATCCACACATATGATTGCTTGCACCAGTGTCTATAAACCACTCCATCTCGGATGTCTGGTTAGCTACACCTCCAGCCATCATCAAAAGTCCTCCATCTTTTACTTCTTCTGCAGCATAATTCGCAGTTTCATTCGTTCTTCTCTCGGCTCGGCAATCCTTCGCAAAATGACCAACTCGGCCACAGTTGTAACACCTATCCGAGTTGTTGCAATCTCTCGAATAGTGTCCGTAGTTCCCACATTTAAAACATTCTACGTTTGAATGTCGGCCTCTTCCACGTCCTCGGCCTCCTCGCCAATTCTGCTGACTTGATTTAGCCTGCTCTCTGTTCCACCCTTCTTGACCTCGGCCTCTACCAGCTCGGTCATATCCACGTCCACCTCGGCCACGTCCTCTACCTCGGAAATTTTGAGAGTATTGCGCCTTCTCGTCCTTGACTGAAGCTTTCGTCTGAAGTGCTTGCTCCAGTGACTCTTCTTTCTTCTTTTTCTTCCTCTGTTCATGCGCCTCCAGTGAACCCGCAAGTTCGTCAACGGTGAACGTTGCTAAGCCCTTTGACTCCTCAATCGCACATACAACATTCTCGAAGTCATCAGTGAGAGACCTCAGAATTTTCTCTACCATTCTGGCATCGGGCAGCATCTCTCCGCTTCTCTTTAATTGATTCACCACGGTCTGAATCCGAGTAACAAAATCGGATACGCTTTCTCCTTCCTTCATCTTCATTGCTTCCAACTCTCATCGGAGAGTTTGAAGTCTGACTTACCTGACTCGATCAGCTCCTTTGTAAACATTCGCAAGAATGTCCCACGCCTCTTTTGACGTTGTTGCGCCTGCGATCTTCTCAAATCCGGAATCATCAACAGCCCGAAGCATCATATACAATGCTCCTTTGTCTTTCAATCGCATCTCCTTCAATGTCTTGTTCTGCGCCGCCGTGTATCCTGTCGTGGATTGCGGTTCTTCGAAACCATCTTGGACAATCTCCTAACTATCATTGGCTCCCAACAGAGCCTTCATCTGGATACTCCAGTTCTCATAATTAGCCTTCGTAAGGGGGGGTAATGGCAGACTACCACTCGGACCACTCTCCATTCTCTCTAGCTCTGATACCAATTTGATATCACAAATTTACTCGTTGTGATATTTCAGGCCCACTCTCACACACTCACTGGTGCACTCACAAACACAAACACACACAAATTTACTGGGGGCGAAAACTCTCTAATATTATTGATAATAGTCTACCAAAGCCACACAGAGCTCTTTACATAATGTGCTATTTATAAGCACCAAAACCCTAAACCTAAAACAATTCAAATTCAAATCTAAACAATATCTTCTCTAATATCTTTCTATAATATCTCTTTTCATATCTTATCTATCCTCATATCTTATCTCTATATCTTATCTACCCATATTACTCCTTTTAAAATTCAAACTACATAAATCAATATTTATTTAAACGTTTATCCTAACATATTCTTGGTAAATGCAGAAGGTATGATTGTTAACTGTGTGGAAGATTTGTGATCAGCGATTTTTTAATACAATTTGATCAAATGTGATTTGCATAATTTGTGGATAAATTGATTAATTTTAATAAAAAAAATCAGGATTTCAGTTTAAGCAAATGGTATTAACTTGCTGTTAGTAAGCATTTTCATTTATCTATGTGTTGCATTTTTACTGACAGAGACCACAGCTGATGTGATAGTTTCGGACCAGATAATTTCTCGTGGTCATCACTACGAAACCTTTCAATAAATCCTCTAATGTTGCTACTGCTGATGGGGAAACATGGAAAGCCGGCAATGCCCAACTCTGTGTTCTTTGGAATACCATTCATAATAATGACCTTATTTCTGTTTTTCAATTCATATCAAATTTGTTATGAAGTATGGGAAAAATCAAAGCTTTTATAAACCAATGATACTCAGCAGTTCTATGCCGTTATCAAAGATTTGCTAAGCATTTACAAACAAGTTAAATCAATGTCAAGCTGCTTCTTCAGTCCATTTGTAAAAAGTTTCTATAAAGTTTACAAGGCACTATTAATTTTCCCTAAACAATATCCTTTATTCCCTTTTATGAGATTTCAAATATATCATTAGTAACTATCAATGTTGCTGAATATATATGAACATTTCCTTGCCTATTAGGCTAATTCATCACCCCCACAGACTCCAATCTTGTAATGTTGCTGGTCTCAGATTCTGGTGCCTCGCGTATTTGGTAACATTCACTTTTCCTCCAATCTTTCTCATCCACTAGAACTTCTGTACGTTACCTTAGCCAATGGATCCCAAACATTGGCCTAAGGCCTTGGACAAATTCAACTTTTCCCGTTTCTTGCTAGTTAATATGTTGGGAAAACGGTGGTGCGCGACACTTTCTCCACCAATGAAACAGTAAACGGGGAGTCTCAAACTCAACCCACTATCAAACAGAATATATGCGGAAACGTGAAAACAAAAACAAAGGAAGAACATGAGAGCAATAACACAGCAATATGGTTTAACGTGGGAGAAAACCAGAAACTGGAAAAACCCACGGGACCTTGTCCAGAAACAATCCACTATCAATAGTAATGGTTACAAACACTCCACGGCCACACGTCGGAGTAACGCTCAACCTCACCAACAATGGAGGGAACCCACACTCTCTACGGCCTCTTACCGGAGAAACATTCACAGGAGACTCACTCTCTACTGTGCTCTCTATATTGGACTTTGGCCTCAACCTTGGTCTCAAAGTCTACCTCCTCCATCTATAAATGATGTATTTATAGAGAGAGATTAGGTTTAGGGATTTCTGTTCCCTAAACGTGATTGGGCCAAAACTTTGCCGCCCTCGGAAAATGGGCCCAAAGTCAACTTTCCTCTTTCACCATTCCTAGAAAAGTGGACCAAGCATTGAACGGAACGCTTTGTCCAACAAATCTCCCCCTTCCATTCCAATGCGACGAATTGGCAACCCGGCATAATCTGGTCTTCCACTGAGGTCTGGGGTCTTCATTCTGCAGCCCGACCTCCACACCTCGACTTCATCATACCAAGTTCATAAGTCAGGCTCCTTCACAGCAATCTTCAAACTTCATTGCTGGCATCAGCTTCGTCATCATGTCAGACCAATTCTGACTTGTGTGCACTTTCCCAAGTGTGAGCTTTCCGGCCTCCACCGCATCCCGTATCCAGTGATACCTCATGTCAATGTGCTTGGTGCGGGAGTGATACGTCGAGTTCCTCGCCAAGTGAATGGCGCTCTGGTTGTCACACTTCAGCTCGTACTTGTCCTGATCATGGCCGAGCTCCTGGAGAAAACACTTCATCCAAAGTAACTCTTTGCACGCCTCGGTAGTGGCTATGTACTTGGCCTCAGTTGTCGATAGTGCCACACACTTCTGCAGTCTTGACTGCCACGAGATTGCCCCTCCAGCCAGGGTCATCAAATATCCCATCGTTGACTTCCTCGAGTCGGAATCTCCCCCTAAATCAGCATCCGAGTAGCCTTGCAACCCGGCCTCACCTTCTCCAAATTGAAGACATAACTTGGTCGTACCTCAGAGGTATCTGAAGATCCACTTCACTGCTTCCCAATGCTCTCTGCCAGGATTCGAAAGATACCGGCTAACCACACTAACTGCATACGCCAGGTTGGGTCGGGTGCAAACCATTGCATACATCAAGCTTCCGACTGCAGATTGGTACGGGATCTTTTCCATCTCCTCTCGGTCTTCATCTGACCTTAGACATTGTCTCTCATTCAGCTTCAAATGTTCGGTCAAGGGGGTGCTCACTGTCTTGGCTTTGTCCATGTTGAATCTCTTCAAGATCTTCTCAACATATTTCTCCTGACTTAGCCACATCAGCTTCTTCTTCCTATCCTGGATAATCTTTATCCCAAGGATCTGCTTTGCTGGACCGAGGTCTTTCATTGCAAAGGACGATCTTAACGCCTCCTTCAGGGCGGAAATCTTCACCTTGTCTTGCCCTACTATCAGCATGTCATCCACGTATAGTAGCAAGATCAAGAAATCACCAGTCTCGTACCTCTTCACAAAAACGCAGTGGTCAGCCTCCGTCTTCATGAACCTGTGGTCGGTCATGAAGGAATCAAACTTCCTGTACCACTGGCGAGGTGCTTGCTTCAAGCCATAAAGACTCTTCTTCAGTCGGCACACCATGCCTTCACTTCCTGGAGCCTCAAACCCTTCAGGTTGTTGCATGAAGATTTCTTCCTCCAGCTCACCGTGAAGAAATGTCATCTTTACATCCATCTGTTCTACCTCCAGATCCATAGTAGTTGCCATTGCTAAAACAGTCCGGACCGAGGTCATCTTCACCATAGGAGAGAATATCTCATCAAAGTCTATCCCCTTTTTCTGGTTGCAGCCTTTCACTACAATCCGGGCTTTGAATCTCGGCCTCTTGCCGTTCTCCTCCTGCTTGATGTTATACACCCACTAGTTCTTCAGAGCTCGCCTCCCCTTGGGTAGCTCGGTCAGCTCATACGTCTGATTCTCATGCAGAGATCTCATCTCATCCTGTATGGCCTTCTCCCATTCGCCGCTCTCTGGGCTCTTCACCGCCTCCTCATAATTCTGGGGTTCGCCCTCCTCAGCAATTATGGTATATTCATCAGGTGGATATCTTGTAGAAGGTCTTCTTTCTCTTGTGGGGTATCTCGGCTGTTCTTCTTCTTCCTCCTCAGAACCCGGTTCTTCGCTTTTATCCCAGATCCCGGTATCATCGGCATCTTGCCGGTCATCATCTTCAACATCGCCTTCAACGATTTCTTCATTGGCTTCTCCCCCTGCTTCAGCATGTACTTGAGGGACGGGTTCTTCTCTTCGGACAGAAACCCGGACTTGGGGCTTCGAGATGTCACGGATGGTCTCATCCTCATGGAAGACTACATCTCGGCTTCTCACAATCCTCTTGTTGATTGGATCCCACAGTCTAAAGCCAAACTCGGTTTTAGGCAAACCGAGGTATATGCACTCCTTCGTCTTAGCATCCAGCTTCGCCCTTTCATCTTTAGGGACATGCACGAAGGCTCGGCATCCAAACATCCTTAGGTGATCATAGGTCGCTTTCCGACCCGTCCAGATTTCTTCTGGAATCTCTCCCTTCAGCGGTCGAGATGGTGAGAGATTTATTAGATCGACCGCGGTTCTCACTGCTTCTCCCCAATATCCTTTCGACAACCCTGCGTTGGAAAGCATACTTTGGACCTTCTCCTCGATAGTCCGGTTCATCCTCTCAGCTAACCCATTCAGCTGAGGTGTCTTGGGGGGGCGTCTTCTCCAGTCTGATCCCGGCTTCTCTATAGTAAGCTTCAAAGAGACCCTTGTACTCTCCACCATTATCTGATCTGACCACCTTCAATTTCTTCACGGTCTCCCTTTCCACCATAGCATGGAATTCCTTGAATGATTGGAGAACCTGGTCCTTAGTCTTCAAAAGGCAAACCCACACTTTGCGGGAGTGGTCATCAATGAAAGAGACAAAATATTACGCGCCTCTAAGCGATCTCTCCGACATGGAGCAGACGTCAGTATGGACAAGGTCAAGTATGTACCTCCGTCTCTGAGGTTGATCCGGTTTCACAAATGAAACCCGGTGCTGCTTCCCAGCTAGGCAGTGCGAGCAACTCTCCAGCACCTGACCCTTCAACCCGGTCAATAGCTCTTTCTTCTCCAGAATCTCAAGTCATTTCTCGCTCATGTGGCCGAGACGCTTGTGCCACAGCTCCAGACTTGAACCATCAAAAACCGTGTTGGCTTCCCCGCCACACATCCTTCCTTGCATCACATACAAGGAGCCTTCCTTCTTTCCTCTGGCCAGCACCAAGTTACTCTTGGTCAGCTTCCATCTACAGCCCTCAAAGCTGTTTACAAGTCCGGCATCATCTAACTTCCCTACCGAGATTAGATTTAGCCGCATGTCAGGTACGTGCCTCACGTCCTTCAGCACGATCTGGCACCCTACTTCCGAGGTCAGGGTCACATCGCCGATACCAACAATCTTGTTGGTTACCTGATTCCCCATCTTCACAGCTCCAAAATCTCCAATCCGGTAGGAGGAGAAAAACCTTCTGTGAGGGTCACATGGAAAGAAGTGCCTGAATCAACTATTCAGGTACTATCATCGTAGGCAACATTCACAGAATTATCCTCTCTCAGGAGGAATACCTCGGCATTGGCACTGGCAACTACCGCTGTAGTGCTTTTCTTTTGTGAACTCTGGTCGGACTTCACAGACCCATTCTGCTCATCCTTTTGCAGAATCCAGCAGTCAACTTTCTTGTGTCCGGGATTCCCACAGTAGAAGCACTTCAGTTCACTCTTCGGTCTTGGCCGATCTCGGGACTTATCCCGCCTCTCACGACCCCGGCCCTTGCCTCGAGCCCAAAAGTCGGACTTGCTCCTCTCAGCCACGTTGGCGTCAAATGTGCTGGTTGCACCTCGCTCTCTTCTCCTGGTTTCTTCATTCAGGAGGCTGTCAGTCACGACATCCATCTCCAGTTTCCCTTCAGGAGCCGAGTTGCTCAACGTCACCACCAGAGTATCCTAGCTCTCTGGCAATGAACTCAGCAACAACAAAGCCTGCATCTCATTTTCAATTTTCATCTCGGCCTTGGACAACTGGTTCACAACACCTTTGTATGTGTTGAGGTGCTCGATCATGCTCATCCCGTCCCGGTACTCCAGCTTCACTAGCCGACGGACGATGTGTGCTTTGTTTCTAGGAGTCTCTTCTGAATCATGGACTCTAACTTGTGCCACAATTCATATGCATTAGTGAACTCGGACACGTGCTCGAATAGAGCCTTGTCAATATATTTCCTGATCGTGGCCACCGCCTTCTGACTCAGGATCTCCCACTCCTTGTCCGACTTCCTTGCCGGTCTCTCATCAAGGACAATGGGCTCGTGCAAATCCTTGCAATACAGATGATCTTCCATCATCAGCCTCCAGTAGGTAAAGTTGTCTGCGGTCAACTTAAACATATCCCCGTCATGGGTGATACTGCCACTGGTCTCCATCCTGTCTCCTTTCTCTTCTTAGAACCCGCCGAACCTGGGGCTCTGATACCACTTTGTTGGAAAAACGGTGGTGCGCGACACCTTCTCCACCAACGAAACAGTAAACGGGGAGTCTCAAACTCAACCCACTATCAAACAGAATATATGTGGAAACGTGAAAACAAAAACAAAGGAAGAACAGGAGAGCAATAACACAACAATATGGTTTAACGTGGGAGAAAACCAGAAACTGGAAAAACCCACGGGACCTTGTCCAGAAAAAATCCACTATCAATAATAATGGTTACAAACACTCCACGGCCATACGCCGGAGTAACGCTCAACCTCACCAACAATGGAGGGAACCTACACTCTCTACGGCCTCTTGCCGGAGAAACATTCACAGGAGACTCACTCTCTACTGTGCTCTCTATACTGGACTTTGGCCTCAACCTTGGTCTCAAAGTCTGCCTCCTCCATCTATAAATGATGTATTAATAGAGAGGGATTAGGTTTAGAGATTTTTGTTCCCTAAACGTGATTGGGCCAAAACTTTGCCGCCCTCGGGAAATGGGCCCAAAGTCAACTTTCCTCTTTCACCATTCCTAGGAAAGTGGACCGAGCATTGAACAAAACGCTTTGTCCAACATAATAATGTCCATTATGTAATTATCTGTCATTTTAATCACATTACTCTTCATAGTTAGTGTTCTCACAACATATTATATAACTAATTTACAAAATATTTTTTAAATAAAAAATAGAAAAAAACAATTAATTAAGCTATCTAACCAAGTGATTGAACACAAATTATTAATATGTTGAAGTTAAAATTTAATTGTTCGATATTATCCGAGTTCAATCTTTGACGAAAATAATTTTTGAACAGACTTAACTTACCTCCCGGTTAAACTCCAAATTAATCAAGGTCTCTTTTTTCTAAAGAACCGGAGGATTAAGACAAAAAAATCAAGCTATTTGTGTTTTTCCATTCAAGCAAAAGCAGAAAAAAGCATTGGCGGATGCACATACAACATTGTTGGGACAATTGCCCACATAAGAATTATTTATTTATATGTGTAATAAAAAAATTTTGCCCCATAAAAAAATAGATCTGTCCCCACAAGATAATTAAAAAATAGATCTTTTAATTTTTTATTACCATTTTTAATAAAGTTTATATAATTTTTTGTTTGAGAAAATATTAGACTATTTTTTGTCCCTAGTGAAAAATTTTTTTGTATCCACCACTGGAAACAAGAAAATGGAGTGAAGAAAACATGATAACAATTGGAGATAAGGAACTAAATTATTTATTATTTATCTTTTTAATGTAAAATAACAAATTGGCCATGCGTTGTGCGGGGTAATTGAATAACTTCAAAACAAATCACACAGGTTGACCAAGAAACAAAAATAAATCCAAAGGATCAATGAAAGAGTTGGCATATACTTCATATCTGTTTAACTTACTCAGGCCAGCAAGAAAGAGTTGGCATATACTTCAGATCTGTTTAACTTACTCACGCCAGCAAGGCAGCCTTTAAAATAAAAGGAAAAAGGAAAAAACGAGGGAAGAAAATGGCAGCAGATTATGATATATATGTCATGTGGGTACGTGAAGGGTTGACTCTGCTAACTTCATGTGAAACATTATAGAGGAGTGAAATGAAAAGTGAGTGTATATATAGAGAAGGACTCACTTGAGGCACATTTCTGCAGAGAGCAATACGAAGTGAAGCAGCACAAGCATACTAATTCAGAGGTAATTTCTATTTGCTTTCTCAATCTTTCACTTCAAAGCTTCATATATATAATATATATTCATCAATCAGATCAATAAGGTTAGCTATAGCCACAGAGCCATGACTAATATATATAATCCTCCTTATCATACAGATTGGTTATTATTATTATTACTATAAGCTTTGTTGTTTATCTCCTTGTCTGTGTTTTTGTGTGTTTTCACTTGTTGGGCTTGGTTCTTAATTACGTGAATTTTAGACAATAAATACTATATAGTTGGAGTTTATTAGGCCTATTAAGCTAAAATCCACCGTCTTAGTGTGGTTTTGTTAATTTTTGTTATTTGATTTAAATTTTTTGGTGTGATTGTTATATAGTTAGAGACACTTAATTTAGTTCTCTTATATATTCATTATTAAATTCACTTATATTGCATCTTCAATATTTCAAGCAGAAAGAGATATCAAGCAAGAGGTATGGTAAATCTACCACCAACTGAAGATATCAGGTAAAACTAGCTTCAATTGTCATGGTAAAAGAAGTAATTAACTAAATGTTTAAATACAGTTGTAGTTATGATGATAATATTTTACTTGGAGTTTTAACTCGATTGGTTGATGCGCAATTTGCATGAATTGATATAAACATCTTGTTAATTGAATTTGATTCTTATAAATAAATAAAAAAGTAAGGATATGCTTTTTATTTCAATTTAAAAATTTGATTTCCAATCATTTTAATTTTAAATAAAGAGATTGAGTGGCATACACTGAGTGTAAATTAGTTTCATTCTTAATGTGAATAATTTTCTAAAACACATCTTATAAAATACAATCATTTGAACTAATAGCTAACGGATTAGGAGGATATCCAATAAAAATTAGACTAAATTACAATTTTGATTCCCAATGTCTAAATTAAAATATTTAATTTCTTTATTTTTTATAATTTTGATGTGACATATAAGTGCCTAGAGATTATTGACTTGACACTTATATAACAAGGGATTAAATAAAATGAAAAATAAAAAAAAATGTATTGGTAAGAATTAAACCCATTAATATTTTATACAATGACAACTCATTAAACCATTATTATACCACTTATGTTGTTTGGTAATTTTTATAAATAATATTTTATATATATCATTATGTGAAGAGTTATTTATATTTGAAAGAGTTATTAATTTTTTCTAATTATAAAAATTTATAAATTAAACAAATTTAGTTAAATATAATTTTTTTTAATTTTTTTATATCATTTTACACATTTGTATTTTGAATAGTTTATATATTTTTATTTCAATTTTATCAATTTATAATTTAATTTCATAAATTAATATGTAAATGATTAATATAAAAGGTAAAATGCACTTCTGGTCCCTATTTAAATAATCTAATAAATAATTTCAAAATTTTTATTAAATTTTATAATTAAAATAATAATTTTATAATTTATTTATTAAAATTAATTTACATAATGCGTAAAAATTAGCAAAAATAATTTACATAAAAAATTTACATATGAATTTATATAATTTTATTGATTTATAAAATTGGAATAAAAAATATATTAAATAATTTTATAGTTAAAACAAAAATATTAACATATAAGTTTTCTAAAAAAATAAATGTTAAATTTTATTAATTCATATAATCATAATAAAAATAATTTACATATTGAAATTAATTTTTGTAATTTGTGTAAATTACATAAACTAATTTACATTTTAATTGATGAAATTATATTTTTTTATATAATTAGAGTAAAAATAATTTATATATTAAAATCAATCTATAAAACTTGTGAAAATAAAATAAAATAATTTACATATCAATTTATTAAAATCAATAAAAATTGATAAAATTAAAATTAAAATTAAAATATGTAAAATGATATAAATTACAAATATATATATATATATATATATATGAAATAGATTTATTTTAATTTATAATTTTTTATAATTTAAAAAATAACTCTTGACATTATAATACATAGCAAATATTATTTTTAAAATTAATCAAGCAAAACAAGTGATATAATGATATGTTGACTTATTATTGTATGGATGGTGATGGATTCAATTCCTACCAAAATATTTTTTTTATTATACTTGATTTAATCCTGCGTCATGTCACAATTTACATAATAAATATCTCAATTTAAGGGGACCAAGAGCAGAGAGAGTGACTAGCATTTCTGTTTTTTTTATCCAATGGATTTTATTTATATTATTTTAATTTAATTTATTAGATTTTAAAATATAATTAATGAATCACTAACCATCTATAAAATTAAATTATATTGATGGATTGAATTCAATCTATCATTATATTTTTATTTTTATTTTATTGCAATAGATTGATTTGAATAGATTTACTTGTAGATAATTTAGAAGAGTGGTAGATACTTAGATTGTTTTATTATCCCTGAATAAAAGAAACCAACAATAATTAAATTCAATTCTAGCACACGCTTATATCAAGATCTAGCCACGGGATGTTTACTACACAATTTCAATTTTTTTTGTTTTTTTTTTGTAGTGTCATGTTTTAAATTTAAGATATCAATACCATTAATGTCAACATATATTTACTTTGTTTATTAAAAATCTATACAATTTAAGATCTAGCTCATATAAGATGTATTTTTTTTATCTTGTTTGATTTTTCCTAAACTTGATTTTTTTGCTGGGAAGTTTTGTACATATGTTGTATAGTTAAGAGAACATATTTTTAGCTTCCTTTTTTTTTTTTTTACTGGAGAATATATTTTTAGTTAAACATTGGCATCATGAATTGATATTTTTCACACTATTGGTTATTTTAACGAATATTTTATTATTATTTTTATTTACTTTTGCAAGAAAATCATTCTTAATTTTCATTATTTCTTGATTGACTTTTGGAGGAAAACATGTAATTATTATTTTTTTAAATAACTGTATGTCAACTAACTAATCTATAATATCACGTTTAGATATACGTATATATCTAGAAGAATTGCATAATTTATACAAAACAGCATAATACTTAAACAAGCCTATTAGTAACTAATTTATAACATTGTGGCATAAATCTAGTTGTTTTCTTCTTTTAGGTGCTTGTAAATTCTAGAAGAGAGGAGAAGGTGCTTCAATTTTGTAATAACAGTACTTGTCTTAAGCTGCAATTTCAAGGTATGTGTACGTCATTACTTTAAGATATGTAATTTCATACCTATATATTTTAAATTGATATGTTTGGTTTGAATACAAAAAATTAATGAAGTCGGTCACATGGAAAGCTATACTTTTATTTTGGATAAACCAATTTTTTTATTAATATGTTATTATCAAATTTAGAACAAGAAGTGGTTGGATTTTTTTACATGTGCACCAATCATACAGGTAGTTTCATAAACAAGTTTATATATAATTTTTCCAATAATATTGTGTAATATAATTAGTAATGTTCATCTAGTTTCATAAAATCATCCAATAAAAGTATTTTTAATTATAATTCTTTAGGTAAAAAGAGTCTTAGATACCTTCACTAAGTCGTGATTCCTCAATACTTAATGAAGACACTAACATTAAGCTTTGTGACGCAAGATAACCAACAATCTTAGTTTCATTCCTAGACACTGAGCCTCTTGGGCATATTGTTTCAATTCTATACAAAAAAGTGTTTTCTAACATCACTCATGTCCCAAAATATGCCATATGTGACCAATTGATGACAAACTTTAAGTAAAGAAACAAAATGCTAACATAGAATACAAATATACAAAATATATATTAGTCATATCAAAAGATACATGAGAGTTCAGAAATGGTTACATCTACCACTTACAACAGATAAATCAGCCACTCATGATAGTGAGCAGCTCCATATCACACTTAGAACACTTGAGAGCTTTTTCACATCAATAGAACAATAAAAAAGTGTGGAATGATACAATGATGAAAGAAAAAACTGAGAGGAATCCATCTATACTTAAGGGTCAGGCCTAAAAATACAAAAGCTTAATTTCTATTTGAAGTGTTGACTTAGCCAAATGAGAGAATCTACTATTCCATAAATTTTATTGACCTGTTGAAACTTCAATACTTCATAATGAATCTCCAAAATGTGTTCTACATCTTCAGATTCAGTTTTCTACAAAAAAAAAATGGGGTGAATTACTATAATGTAACCAAGAAACCAAACTACTAGACTAAAATTCAAATACTAATGAAAACAAAACAAATTGAGTTAAAATATCCCTCTAAATAAGGATAAGAGCAATATAATTATCTCAAAAAACCCTCAAAAAATACATAATTTAGACACTTAATTAATAAGAATAAGAGCAAGATAAATGACAAGAAGTGAAATCTCTCATCCCATGTATCTAGATCCCAAAAACCACTTATTACAAAACCATCCAATAATATGATACCCCTTGCATCTCTAAAAAACAATTTTCACTAAAAAAATATAACACTTAATCACCTAAAAAATTTCTAGACTAGAAAGTCACAATCAATTTCAAGTGTCATTGCAGCCCTTTTAATAACATATGCAAAGGCTAACCAGTGTCCTTAGTACATTAGTTAAGGAACTAAAAGGAGAAATTTTTTTACTAAGATGCATAAAATTATGTTTTCCATAACTTTTTTTTTTACACTTTTCGTCCTATGATTTTAACAAAAGTACTTTATTCTTTTAGTTTCTTAACCAATGCCCTAAGGACACTGGTTAACAAGATCCTAATAACATCTCATGGCCACACAACAAAATCCAAGGAAAGGAACAAAATAATTTTTATTTTTGGTGAAAATAGATAAACTATTAATTAATTCTTGTTGATACCTAAAAAGTTAGCCATTGAAACAATAGTCTCTAATTGAAAACAGCTAATACAGATAATACCTATGCACCCACCATATTCTCAAGGGCAATAGAGATTACTACTTGCATTCCCAATGAAAATGCATTTCACACAATCAACACCAAAAATAACACTATAAAAGGTTCCACTTAATTACATACAACATAGTACAAATCATTGAGGCAAGCTTCCCTTACCTTACAACTTTCCCTCAAGTTAGGTCCTTGAAGAAGAGGATCTTGAGCTCTATCCATGGTTTCTCTAAAATCAATAGCACCAACACACCACATGAAATACAATAAATCACACTAGAATAGGGGTTAAATAATGTGTTAGATAAACTTTTGGATCTTTTCACAATGGAAGTGATTTATAAACAAAATAGTTCACAAGAACTATTATCCAATGACAAGTAAGATTTTCGCAAGTAGTAAAGGATTGTTATCCAGTGAATTTTAGACAATAGTTTAAACAAACTTGATTGCAACGATGTGTCAATAATATGCCTTAAAAATACTATAACAAGCTAAAGGAGAGTAGTAAAGACACTCAACTTTATACTGATTTACTCAACCTGAGCATGTCAAGTTCTCCTTTACTAGTTAGTAAAGGGTTCCATTAATCAAACTTGATTACAATAAGTATTCTATCCTGCCACTTATGGCTTACAAGTATTCTATAGGTCACTAATGGCACAACCCTTAGACTCTCCCTGAATCTAAGAACACTCAAGTATTATTTTATCACTAAGTCACTTCTGGCTTTCTCAAACAACCATTTGAAATAGAATAAGAGATTCTGACACTCACAAACTGTGTTTACAAAGAAAATCATAATATCAGAACAAAAATTTTCTAGGCAAAAGAATAAACTCTCTAAGACCAGTGTTTCTCTCGAACTGATATCCTTTTGTTTCTATTTGAATTCTCGACTTGGTTACTTTTCACTTCTCTTTCGTTTTTCTCTTCACTCTTTTTTTCTTTTTTTTAACGTTGAAATGAGTTGTCTTTTATAACTGTTGGAAGAGAAGATCTTCTTTGGGACCAGTGTATTCAATATTTTATCATTGTCAATCTTCATGGTGCATTAACAGCTAAAGGTGTGAATCTTTCAAAATAAGGAAAGCTCCTCACAATTCCAATAACGGATTGATCTTGAATAATATCCTTTCTAAATCAGTCTCAATAATACTAGATTCAAACATTAGTTTAAATCAAGTAATAAAGAGTAATCTAAGATAGACATATTATAGTATGAACGAATCCACTCGTTATTGGACTACACTTGTAAAAGATAGAAATATTTATGTAAGTGTTTAAGAGTTCTTTTGGGCACGTGATAAAACCATAGTGGATGATCCACTATTTTTCCACATTTGTTCTATAAGCGGTACGTTGGACATTGAATATTGCTTTTTAAAAACAAGTATTGAATTGTAGAGTGGACAACAGTCATAAATGAAGCTTGAAGTATATGAAGTTATTACCATAATGCTTCCATATGATGTGTCTTGTACTCCTACATGTAAATCATTAGTAATCATAAATTTATATCTTTGTTATTCATCAAAACCAAAGGGGATGAATGGATCATCCAATTCTAACACCATACCCATGGAATAACACCCAAAAGCATCACTTAAGAAGGTTTCTTACTAAAAACCATTATGGGTTAAACCAACTTAAAGGAAAGAGAGGAGGAGAAAGCTTACCTTCCATAGAAGCTCAACCAAGCTCAATAGAGAGGGAGGAAAAACTACCACAAAGGGCTTAAAGCATTAGCTCTAAAGAATCCATGGGAAACGGAAGAAGATGAAAAAAGGATAGGAGAAGGAATAAAGCTGAAACATGAAAGGAGAAAAGAAGAAAATGAGGAAAAAGCAAGTTTCCTCTTTATTTACTATTTGTCCATTTGTACACTTGTTTAAGTGCCATCCAAACCTCGCTTAAGTGCCACTTCCAAAAATTCATTTCATCCCCTTTGACACTCACACTTACGCTTAGATGGATTCATGCTTAAGCACCATTCTCGCTTAAGTTCAATTTTACTCGTGCTAAAGCCTCATCTCGCTTAAGCTAGAGAGTTCCCTCGTAAGCAACAGTGTGGTTGAGATGAATCTCTCCTCTATCACTCAAAACTCACCAGGATAAATAGCCCAAAAGGTTACTGGGATAAACCCAAACCACCCCATAGATCACTCACAACCTTTATCACTTAAGATTTTTAAATTCTCAAAATTAAACTTGATTTCTTGCATTTTAAATCAAACATTTTTCACCATTATGAGAATCATAGTGTTACAAGTCTTGACGTGGAACTAATCTTCCCAAAGCAGCCATTTTTCTATAAAATCTTCCCAAAAGGACACAAAATAACTCCTTTAATATATATATAAGAATATAGGAATAGTTCCAACTCCAAAATCACATCACACACATCATCATCTTATCAATAATATATTCATCTCAACAACCTAAAATCACTTCATGAAGAGCATGACTATCTAAAACAACAACATAATAGTTTAGCAACAATAAAATCATATAGACCAATCAATGTATAAATAATTATGCAACATTCTACCATTATAACAACTTTCCACTTAATGCTTATGGTTATTGTATCATCCCTTAAGTTTTGGGTTATTATCTCCTTCATTTTCTATTAAATGTCAATGACCTTTGTAGGGTGAGAATATGATATCTAGAGTTATACTAACTCAATTAATTAAGTTTGTTCTTGACTCATTTGAAAACTAAGAACACTATCTACAATTTTTATGTTTACCCCAAAACCTAGTTTGGAATTATACTACGTCTAAATTAGTTACGATCTATATGAAACTTTTCCTTATTCCCGATAACTTGATCTTTGCTCATTAATTTGAGCATATCTAAAGTTGTAGACAATCTTTCTGGGTGAGAGCAAAGTTATTGGTTAGCTAACATCTAAGACTACAACTTTTATACGTAACAATTTTCCTAATTCTCACTCAAAGATTAACTTTTGGTCTATTTAATCGATCATGTCTCACTATAAATCGATAAAATGTAACAGAAATGTAGCAAGGGACTTTTGTTGATATAAATAATCAATTATCAGATCGGATAATTGATTATTTGCACACTTGGATTAAAGTATAGACCCAAGAACTTAAAATAGTTAATCAATTACAAGGTCACATAATCGATTATTTACTCTTGCTAAACCAAAATCAAATCCCTGGAGCTCATTTTAATCAATTGTAGAACAATATAAACGATTAAAATGATTCAAAGAGGCTTGGAATACAAATTTTCTCACAAAAACTCCATTTTTATCAAACCTAACTTGATTCCACACTACATGAACATCACCACAATTAATTCATTCATACATAAGGTATTCCCAACCATCAAATTTCATTCATATCAACACTCAAATCTCAAAATCATATATATCTACAAACTAGCAACAAAATACAAAAGAACTAATTCCAACACCTCCTAAAGAATCAGAAAATTAGAAAAAAGTGAGCTTGTCTTACCTTTAGGGTTTCCAAGCTTAGGTGCCCAAGGGGATAAAAAAGGGGCTTAAGCTCACCAAAGAGAGCTTCCATCAATAACATCATCTCCCCAAAATCCATGAATCACCACCCAAAACAACTAATTCACACCCTTTAAGAGGGTTTCCAGGCTAGTCGTAATTAACTATTTATTGATTATATTTGTGGCTTTTGGTTACAATTCACAGCTAGTGCGCAAGGGGGTCGTCATGGATTGCATTGTCTCAACTGTTTTTCCAATTGTTAAAATTGTGCTTCCATTTGCTTCAAGTGAAATTGGTTACATACTGTCATATGAGAAGAATCTTGAAGAGCTTGAAAGCGAGGTTCAAAGGCTGAAGGATACCCAGGGCAAAGTGCAACGCGATGTTAAAGAGGCTATAAGGAGGGCAGACAAGATTGAACATGTTGTAGAGAACTGGAAGCTAGAAGCGGAAGGCACTGTTAATGAGGCACAGAACCTTATTGACAAGGAAGTAGGATATTATTGTCTGGGACAATGTCCCAATCTATGGACAAGAAACGGACAGAGCAAGAAATTTGAAGAGATGACAAAAAAGATTTCTAAAGTCATAGACAACGGAAAATTTGATAGAGTTTCTAACCGTGTTGCGCCTAAATTCATAGATACACCGATTGCTAGAGATTATGTAGCAGTGACCTCCAGAACATCAAGACTGGATGAGATTAAGGACGCATTGAAGGATCCTACAATCTACATGATTGGGGTCTATGGGATGGGTGGTGCGGGTAAAACAAAACTTGTGGAAGAGTTAGCTTGGCAGGTAGACCAAGATGGCTCATTTGGTGCTGTAGCCATTGCCCTTGTAACCGATTCTCCAGATGTGGAAAAGATTCAAGACCTAATTGCTGAACAGTTATCGGGTCAGAAACTTGGACAAGAGTCAGGAGGAAGAGCAGCACAACTGCGCCAAAGGATACAGAAGCAAGAGAGTGTTCTCATTATTCTAGATGACATTTGGAGGAGCAGTCAACTTAATTTGAGAGAAGTGGGGATTCCTTTTGGTGATGATCACAAGGACTGCAAATTATTGGTTACTTCTAGAGATCTTAATGTGCTGCAGGAGATGGGAAGTCAGAAAGAATTTGATCTAAGAGCTTTACAAGGGAACGACGATTGGGATTTGTTCGAGAAAATGGCAGGTGATGTTGTTAAACAAGTGGATATAAAACCAATTGCAAAAACAGTGGCCAAATGTTGTGGTGGTTTGCCCCTTTTGATAGTTACAGTCGCCAAGGGTTTGAGAAAAAAGGATGTCACTGCTTGGACGGATGCCCTAAAACAACTAAAGGACCTTGATCATGTAGAGTTGAAAAATAAAGTCTTTCCTACTCTGGAGTTGAGTTTTAATTTTTTAGAGAATGACCAGAAGTCACTATTCTTATTCATTGGTTCATTTGGCCTCGATTATATCCACACTGGAGAATTATTTTTATGTTGTTGGGGGTTGGGCTTTTATGATAAGCAGAAGCTCACACTGACAGAGGCAAGAGATAGACAATACAAATTAATAAATGACCTTAGGGCCTCTTCTTTATTGCTTGAAGCTGACAATGAACCAGAATGGATTAGAATGCACGATGTTGTGCGTGATGTGGCTAAATCAGTTGCTTCTAGGAGTCATCCGACTTATGCAGTCCAGAGGTTCACTAAAATGATAGAGTGGCCGAAGGCAGATCTGCTTCAAAAGTGCCATCATATTATCATTCCTGTGTGTTATTTTGATGAAATTCCTGAGAAGTTGGAGTGTCCAGAGTTGAAACTACTTGTACTGGAAAGAAAAGGTAACCGTTTAAAAATCTCTGACAACTTTTTCTCTGGGATGACAAAAGTGGGGACTTTGGATTTAGGTGGAATGGACTTTACCCATTCCCTACCTCGTTCGCTACAACTCTTGGGCAACCTTCGCTCATTGCTTATATCGAGAAGTTATTTAGGAGATATAAGGATGATTGGAAAACTCACAAATTTAGAAATTCTTAGCTTGGAAGGGTCCAATATTGAGGAGTTCCCAAAAGAAATAGCAAGTCTAACTCACCTACGGTTGCTAAATTTAGCAAACTGCTCCAAACTAAGAGTCATTCCTAGAAATCTTATATCAAGTTTGACATGCTTAGAAGAATTGTACATGGGGAATTGCCATATCGAATGGGAGCTTGATGGGAGCCAAAGTGACAGCAACAATGCAAGTTTAGGTGAGCTACGGAATTTGCATAATCTGAAAACTTTGGACATATCAATCCGAGATACTTCGGTTTTGCCAGAGGACTTGCAGTTCCTTTCAAAGCTCCATAGATACAACATATTAATTGGTGATATGTGGAAATGGTCTATACAATGGTCGGGTGGTGCTCTTAAAACTTCGAGGACGCTTAAGCTCACGGACTCTTTGTGGACAATTATATCGTTGACTACAGTTGAGGATTTGAGCTTTGCTAATTTGAAGGCTGTTAAGGATGTGTATCAATTGAATGATGGTTTTCCACAATTGAAACATCTGCATATCCAAGACAGTGATGAATTGTTGCACATCATTAACTCAACAGAGATGTCGACTCCGGATTCTGCATTTCCTAATTTGGAGACTCTGGTTCTTCTTAATCTACAAAATATGAAAGAAATATGTTATGGTCCATATCCAGAACATTCTTTTGCAAAACTTCAGGTTATAAAGGTCAAAGGTTGTGATAGTTTGAAGAATCTATTTTCGTATTCTTTCTTAAAAAACCTTTCTCAACTTCATGAGATGAAAATTACTGGATGCGAAAATATGCAAGGGATCATAGCACTGGATGAGAAAGAAGTTCCTGAGATTGTTCTCCCTGAATTGCATTCTCTTAAATTAAAAGGATTACCTATGCTCCTGAGTTTCTGCTTGCCACTAACAGTCCAGGAAGATAATCAACCCATTCCTCTGCAGGCAATGTTTAATCAAAAGGTAAACTCATGATTTACGACTTCTTCACTATTTGAATTCTTTATGCATCTTAAATTTTCATTTCAACTCTTACGTGTTTTCTTGATAGTGTTTGATTTAACAAATTATTGTGTATTCATCACAATATATACATTTGAATAAATTTCTATCTTACCAATTCAAGATCACCTAGCAAATACCTACTATCTCTACAAGTGTATGCCATTGCAATTTATTTGACAGTATCGTGTATTCCATAGGTAGTGATGCCTAAACTTGAAACATTGGTGTTGTCTGAGATCAATACATGTAAGATATGGGATGATATACTTCCAGTCGATTCCTGGATTCAAAACCTGACCAGCTTGACAGTTGGTGGTTGTGATAGATTAACAAGTTTGTTCTCATCCTCAGTGGCTAGAGCACTGGCCGGACTACAAAGTCTATACATTTATAATTGCCCTATGCTGAAGGACATATTTGTCCAAGAAGAAGAAGAAGAACAGGTACCGGTAAATAAACATTGCACAATGGAATATTATAACTATAGTTGTAGTTTATCTTCTAAAGTAGATATGACATTTATGTATACAATTGGAATATATATATTGTAGGTTGGATTTCCAAACCTGGACACACTGCATATCAAGAACATGGGTGATTTGAAGTCAATATGGCCTAATCAACTGGCTCCGAATTCCTTTTCCAAGCTGAAGAGACTTAGCTTTGAAAGTTGTAAAGGCTTTGATTATGTCTTTCCAATCTCTGTGGCTAAGGAGCTTCAGCAGCTCCAAGATCTTAGAATAAACTGGTGTGCCATAAAGAATATTGTTGAAGAAAGTGATAGTTCTGATATGACACATATTTACCTTGTAAAGTTAATTGTACGTGGATGTAATAATATGAATACCATAGTCCAATCCTTTGTGCTATTTGAGGCTTTAGATGAGTTGGAGGTATTCGGTTGTGATGGAGTCGTAAGTATTATAACGCCATCAATGGCCAAAAGTTTACCAAAACTCCGCATTTTAAGCATAAGTGATTGTGATAAGCTAGAGGAAATTTACGGAAGCAAGAACGAGAATGGTGCACCATTGTGTGAAATCACTTTTATGAAATTGGAGAGATTAACATTGGAAGAGTTACCGAGGCTCAGAAGCTTTTGCCAGGAAAGTTACAACTTCTACTTTCAATCACTACAAATGGTAAAGTTGGATAACTGTCCCATGATGGAGACTTTCTGTCATGGAAAATTAACCACACCAAGGCTCAAGAAGGTGATATCTAGATGGAGATGGTTAGAACATGAATATTGGGATAGAGACCTTAATACTACGATTAGAACAATTTTCACTAAAAAGGTAATGAACTAGTCAACAAAACTTCATGATCCCAACTCCAATTCCTACACCTTTTGCAGTTAAGAATTTAATGCTCTATTTTTTTATTTATTGTTGAGTATCCAGAATACAGAACAAGATTTCAATTCATCATCAGAATTTGAAGACGACGACCTTCATGTGGCTATAGATGGAGGAATTGATGAGGTATGGCTATTTTTTTTGTTCTTTGATTTTTATGCTATTGAGAATTCTTTTAATCATTCACACATTGAGCTTTTTGATTTCTTTCTCCTCTATTAAAATGGGATGTGTTTCTCTTTATTTGTTTTCATTTTAAATGTTATGTTCAATTTAATTGTCACCGTTCACTTTTGGATCGGATCGGATCCGATACATATGTTATGTTAAGGTTTTCTTAGCATAAGAATAAAATCAAACTAAGATATAAATAGAAAATAAATAATAAAGGCTACCAAAAATTCAATAGAGTTTCCCCTAATTAAAATAGGATAATACACATGTTGAATCACCTATGAAACCATACAAACTATACACAAATATCCAAACACTTCAACAAAAAATCACGTAGATCATACATAATAATTATCATAACTTTTCAAAACATCATATTTTCATGACTATCATGTCCATATCCTTATCCCTATAGTTGTATTATACTATGGTTAATTACCAACAAATACCTCCCACCGTATACTATGGAGGCCTACCATAAAGATACATAAATTCTTGGGTAGGTCAACAAATCCCAAAAAATTTGCTATTCAACCACTTGTAAATTTGGGGGGAAAAAGGAAAGGATAGGGTAAGTTACAAAAACTTAGTGAGAATAAACAGAGTAGACAAGAAGGAGAAAACAAACATATATATAACACAAGTTTTTACATTTAAATAAGAGGTTATGATGACATTTAAATAAAAGTAAAATACAACTTAATTCACTTTGTATAATTGATATTTATTCTTTTGGGAATTTATAGAATATAAATAAAATCATAAACAAGAATAAAACTTTACTATGAAATTACATAACACATACTTATAATGGTTTGCACATGAAGAACTACATCAATATAAAATGACAAACAAAAATATCATTCCAATAAATTGAATATCATACATCTTCTACATCTAGGGTTTTCTCTATCTCATCACACTATGTGTACATAGATCACATTATCTCTTTGTTGTGGTGAACAATTTATAGAACTATGACACTTGTAGGTTACATTATCTTTTTGTTGCAAAAATGATAATTATAGGAACTATGAATATTAGACCCATAGGATGCATTCTCTTTTCGTTGTGGCGAACACAAACTATATAAACTATGAGTATTCAATCCATAGGCTACATTATCTTTTTGTTGTAGGAAACTAAAACTATATAAATTATAGGTATTCAACTCTTAGACTACATTATTTCTTCGTTGTAGCAAATAAAAACTATATAAGCTATGGGTATTCAACCCATAGGGTACATTATCGTTGTAGCAAGTGAAAATCATATAAACTATATGAGTATTCAACCCATAGACTACATTATCTCTTCATTGTAGCAAACAATGTTCAATCACAAATCCTACGATGAGAAATCAATTTTCGTATTTAAAATACATTACCAAAATTATTAAGAATAATACAAAATCAAGTCCAACCAAGTAAAATAAATATTATACTTATCTTTTGTTTCAAGTACTCATAGGAACTAAATCGCGAAGAAAACTTATTTTGAAATTTACTTGTTTCTCCTAAAAATACCAATGTAAAAGTCATTAGGTAAATTAGTTACTCACAACTACAAAGAACCAAGTCAAACTCTTTCAATGTCATTGGGAGAAACAATCACTATATTTTTCAAAGAATCTAAACATTAAGAATAAGAGAATAATATGATAAACAAAATCCCCAATTTTACAAAACCTAGATTTTTTAGGAATCCATAAAATTCCTAATATTTAAATTTGTAACAACTCACACACAACCTATTACTAATCTATGTCATAAGAATAATGATCTAGCTTTGTGGATTATAGGTTTACCTCAAACTTAAAATAGAAAATTTTAAAAAAATGGGTATAAGAAATTTGATGGGTTTTGGAACAACAATAGAGGAAATAAGTGGGAAAAGTTAGTCGAAGAAAATGTTAAAGATGATAGAGAGGAGATGTGGCACAGAGAAAGAGAGAGATCTGTGTGGTTTTAAAACAAATGAAACATGTGAAGGAAGTAGAGTGGGGGAGTGTTTAATTTAAAAGTAAAGTAGGGGAGAGTTTTTTTTCCCACTTAAGTGAAACATTCGTTTCATTTATGAATCGACAACCTCTTATTAAATTAAGAAACAATTTTTTGTCCATAAATATTAAACTATTGGTGAATTACTCTAATAGGAAAAGTTTCAGGGAATATTTTCTTCATCAACTCAATATCTTACATTTCATATGCACCTTTGGTGTATGAATTAATTACTTGGTTGAATATGCCATTATTCTTAGAACACAAATTATGTCCACTATTGCTATAATGCGTGTAGCTATTTTCAATCAAAATTTAAGTCAACCAAATAGTTCGTGAAAATTGTCCAAGTTCGTTGAGATTTATCTTGTGGGAACTTTCTTAAGATGTACAAAATTTCTTCATATGGAAAATCATATAACACTTTAAATTTACCTGAACATGTGTCATATAATCTACTGGTATTTTTTTTAGATTATCTAACTTTCCTGTCACTTTTAAGGAATATTTAATCACTTTTTACTTCATTTTGTATTTAAATAAATATTTTTAGGAAAATAGAATGGAGAATCTTATATGTTTCTAACATATAAATTTCTAGTATAATTTATGTTTATTTTTTTATATTTTTCTCTTGTTTATATTTTTAGGAAATAAAAGCAAAACTGACAAAAGGTTTCGACGACGTTTCGCTTTAGTAGCAAGAACCTGGCACATCACATGAACACAAATGGAAGAAAAAGAGAGGATTAGGAGATCACTTTTCAATTCTTTACTTTGGAGTCGTTATTTAGTGTGTTTTTTTCCTCTCCCTCTAGTAGTTTTATGGGAACAAGGATGACAATTAAGGTGGAAGTTTATTATTGGAGTTTTCTCTTTCTTTCTCTTTATGTTTTATTATCTTTTACTTTAATTTTTTTTAAGAAATATTTTACTTTACTATGTCTAGCTAAAGCCATTTTTGATGGGGTTATCTCAATGGATTCTTGATTTGGGAATTTTATTGGAAGTTAGTTTTCTTATCTTTGTGCTTGTAATTTTTTTTTTCTTTTATGCTTCTTGAGATTTGATCATCCTTAGGAAGATTACTGATGTGTTTTGTGAATAAAAATTGCTCTATAGGTGTGCATTGAGATACAAACCTAGTGTTACAACAAAGATTGAGGCGAAATTGTGAAAAATATTATTTAAGAGATAGAGTTGTCACTAACATTTATTTGATTTAAAAAATGTTGGATAAAACCTTTAAAAAAAATATTTGATATAGGGAAACATGATAGGTCTGGGATTTGGTTTATGCAAAGGGTGAAAACTAAATCTCACATCAGCCCCCTAATACGTCCATTCTAAAATAATTACCTTTAACTTCATGGTGCAACATTTTTAATAACTAAAACAATTTAGTTAATTCCTTTTAATTAAAATAAGATTAGGTGAATTTTTTTTCTTCTTTTGTGGTGTTAAAGAAAATAAAATAAAAGAAATTATATTATATAATAAAAAGAATTTTGAAAAAAAGATTGGTGGAATTTTGTTTTAAAGAGGTACTATTTAGGTAAGAACTTTGGTGAGGTTGTTTTGAAAAGAAAAGGAAGAAGACTAGTTATCATGACATAGCTTTTATTTCATACCTTTTTAAGATTAAAGGAAATGAATTTATTTATTTTAATAAAAGAAGGAATTCACATTGCTCAAGACTTAAGACAATACAACCAAACGTAATCCACACCACACATGTATAAGGATGAAAAATGATACAATCAATGTTGTAGTTCATTGCACGAGTACCAAAATTAAGAGAAGAAAAAAATAAGAGAGAAAAAAACTAAAAGAATAAAAAAGTAACTTATGTATATCAAGAGAGTAAGGAACTAACTCACTTAAGAGAATTTTATATATATATATATATATATATATATATATATATGATGTTATTTCAGAGATGTAAGGTTTTATACTTAAAGTTTAACTATTTATTATTTATATTAACTTGTGGCTTTAAATGAAACAATGTTCTATAAATACATATGCTGCATACGATTTCAAAAGTAGATCACTTTGCTTTTCAAGTTGATAGCTTTAAAAAAATAGTTGAGGAGACTTCATGAAAAGTTTTACTTCATTGAAAAATTCACCTTATCTTTTCATTTTCTATTACAACATTTATGAAAAGGATTTGAACTCTCTTTGTTTACAAAGATGAATAAGGTATTTAAAGTGTATTTGTAAACCAAGATTTTAGGGTCTTACATCCCCAATGAGCATCAATATATGCAAGTAAATGAAGAGAGGTAGGTTTTGAAACATGAAGCCACAATAATGGTGGACTTGAGGTATCATAGTATGTGTTTGAGGTGCTGAAAATGAAGTGTGGTTGGCTTGTGCATGAACTAGGAGAATTTGTTTATGGAGAAGGAGATATTTGGTCTGGAAAGATTGAGATACTAAAGTGCCTCAATGATTTTCTGGTACTTCGTAGCATTAATGGAGGGAGTGTCATCATGAAGTTGAAGTGTAAATGACAAATATGATGGTGTGGGGGATGGTTTTGCGTCAAACCTTTCAAGACTTTCTTTGATGTGTTTGCGTTCAGCAAAAGAAGACAACAATCATGGGAATGAGTTACATGCCCAAGAAATATTGAGGAGTGTCAAGGTTCTTCAAAGAGAAGCGGTGAGAGAGAGCTTCAAGAAAGACATGCAAGAATTTGGTGTCATTTCCAGTGAGGAGTAATTCATCAACATATACTAGGAAATATGCTCTTATGTCACCTAAGGCATAGATAAAAAGAAGGGCAGTCACTACTGTTGGTCTTGTAACCGTATAAGGTGATGAGGGTTTTAGTGCATCATGCTAAGTTCGTTGGGCATGTCGGAGACCATAAATTGCTTTCTGTAACTTTCATACATAGTCAGGATGTTGAGAATCCTTAAGACTAGGTGGTTGAGCCATGAAAACTTCTTCTTTAAGACCACCTTGAAGAAATTGTTGGGAGGAGGATATTTGAGAAAGTAAAGGTTTTATGAAAGATTTGGAGGAAGAGAATACTTTTATAACTACACAACTTTTTTTCTTTTTTTTTTTTTTTTGCTTTTTTACAAGATGGTGGATATGACTTCTATTTATACTAGTGGTACCTCCTTAACTAATGGCTAGGATTGTGTTAACACAACTCTTAACTAGTGGCTATAATTCATTCTCTAGAATTCTCCATAATTTTCTTAGCCTAGATATTTCCATGGTAGTTTCTAGGTTAAACTATTCTAGATATTTCTATGGAGCAATCTAGAGTAGATTACTCTAGAATTTTGACTACACACTTCTTGGATATTTCTAGATATTGGGTCATTTAACAATTATGCCCAATGGATCAAAAAACTAAATTAAGTTTAATATTCAACACCCCCCCTTAAACTTGATTTTGTAACTCCAAGTAATCTTCTCATCTTGACAAGGTCTTCATTCTTGAGTGGCTTGGTGAAGATATCTGCAGCTTGTTCTTGAGACTTCACATACTTTATATGCACCTCCTTTCTTGCAATGCATTCCCTTATATAATGATAGGGTGTATCAATGTGCTTGTTTCTGTCATGGAAGATCGGATTCTTTGCTAATGCTATTGCAGATTTGTTGTCAACATAAATATTTGTTGGCTTCTTTTGTTGCATATTCAACTCCTTCAGCAAATTCCTGAGCCAAATAGCATGACAGACACACGATGTTGATGCGACATACTCGGATTCACAAGTAGACAGAGTAACAATAGGTTGTTTCTTCGAAATCCATGTGAAAGCAGTATCTCCCATGAAGAACACAAATCCAGTGGTGCTTTTTCTATCATCCATGTCTCCATCCCAATCGTTATCTCTATATCCAACAAGTTTATATTCATTAGAGGATGAGTAAAACAAGCCAAAGGCGATAGTACCTTTAATGTAGCGAAGGATTCTCTTTGCAGCTTTCAAATGTGTGGTAGTTGGAGACTCCATCTAACGACTAACAAATCCAACAGCAAAAAGGATGTCAGGTCTGGTGCATGTCAAGTAGCGCAAACTTCCAACTAAGCTTTTGAAGAAAGTAGGATCAACATCCTCTCGTTTACCATACTTGGACAACTTAACTCCATATTCTATTGGGGTGTCGATAGGCTTGCAATCGTCCATCTTGAATTTCTTCAGTATCTCCCTTGCATAACCTTCTTAAGTGATGAAAATGCCTTCTTCTTTCTGCTTGATTTCAATGCCGAGATAGTATGCCATCTGTCCAATGTCAGTCATCTCAAACTTATTCTTCATCACTTTCTTGAAATCTTCGAACATCCTTGGATTATTTCCTGTGAAGACTAGATCATCCACGTACAAGCACACGATCAAAATATCTCCATCTTTGAGCTTAACATAAAGTGCATGCTCATAAGGGCATTTGATGAAATCATTCTCTTGGAGGTACTTGTCTATTCGACTATTCCAAGCTCTTGGTGCTTGCTTTAGTCCATCGAGTGCCTTCTTTAGCTTCAATACCTTATCTTCTTGTCCTTTGACTTCATACCATTTGGTTGTTCAATATACACTTCTTCTTCAAGTACTCCATTCAAAAATGCTGACTTTACATCCATTTGGTGTATGCTCCATTTGTTTTGAGCTGCCAAAGATATAATTAGTCTAATAGTTTCTAAGCGAGCAACAGGAGCAAATACCTCGTCATAATCAATTCCTACTCGTTGACTATAGCCTTTTGCCACCAATCGCGCTTTGTATCTTTCAACTTCTCCCATGGCATTCTTTTTAGCTTTGTAGACCCACTTCACACCAATCGCCTTATGCCTTTTTGGAAGTGAGGTTAACTCCCACGTTTTATTTTTCTCAATCGCCTTGATTTCTTCGTCCATTGCATCTCTCCACTTCTTGCTTTGGACAGCTTCTTGAAAACTCACTGGCTCACAATTAGCAAAGAGACAAAACAAAGTGAGATTATCTTGATTCTTTGTTACCTTATAAAGTTCTTGCAAGCTCCTGAAACGTGGTACTTTTTTGCTTGAACTTCCAGCTGAAAATGGTTCTTCTTGTTGACTTGTGGTCGGTGAAGCCGGGGGAGTAATAGTCTCTTGTCTTTCTTGCTCCATCCTTGGTTGCTCCATTTCTTCGTCCTCCATCAATTTGGGAAGTAAGTTGTAGGTTTCATCATGTAGACCCCAATTTCATTCTTCTTCTTCATTGAACTTCACATCTCGACTAATGATGGTCTTTCCATTATTAGGATTGTAAAGTTTATAGCCTTTAGAATTAGAATCATACCCGATGAAGATAAGCTTCTCACTTTTGTCGTCAAGCTTTGACCTCTTCTCATCATGGATGTGTGCGTAGGCTATGCTTCCAAACACTTTCAGGTGGGAGATCCCAGGCTTTCTACCACTCCATGCTACTTGTGGTGTCTTTCCCCACACGCTTCTTGTTGGCGAACGATTTAAAAGGTAGATAGCAGTTGCCATGGCTTCAGCCCAAAACTCCTTTGGCATCTTCTTACTCTTGAGCATACTCTTCATAGTCAGTGTTCTCACAGAATATTATATAACTAATATACAAAATAATTTTTAAATAGAAAATATAAAAAACACAATTAGTCAAAATTATTTAACCAAGTGATTAGGCATAAGTGGTTAATGTGTTGAAGTTAAAGTTTAATCATTCGAATATTATCCAATCCTTGGCGAAAACAATTATTGATCAAACTTAACTTATCCTTAACTAAACTCCAAATTAATCAAGGTTGCTTTTTCCTATTAATCGAGAAGATTAAGGCAGAAAAAAATTAAGCTATTTGTGTTTCTCCATTCAAGCAAAAGCATAATCAAGCATTGACGGATGGACGTACACCATTGTGGGGGCAATTACCCCCATAAGAATTATTTATTTATTTATATATGTGTAAAAAAAAACTTTTGCCCCATAAAAAAATAGATATTATCTCCACAAGATAAATTTTTTAATAAAATGAATGTAAATAGTTATAAAAGATAAAAGAGAGAATAAATTGATACTAATTTTATCCACTTATCCTTTTAAATTTTAATTTTTATTACCATTTTTAATAAAACTTAATAATTTTTTGTTTGTGAAAATATTAAACTATTTTTTATCCCTATTAATTTTTTTTTTTTGTATCCACCACTGGAAACAAGAAAACGGAGTAAAGAGAACATAATATATAACAATTGGAGATAAAGAATTAAATTATTTATTATTTATCTTTTTAATGTAAATAATAACAGATTGGTCATGCGTTGTGCGGATACATTTAATAACTTCAAAACAAATCACACAGGTTGGCCAAGAAACAAAAATAAATCCAAAGGACCAATGAAAGAGTTGGCATATGCTTCAGATCTGTTTAACTTACTCACGCCAGCAAGGCAGCCTTTAAAAGAAAAGGAAAAAATGAGTGGACAAAATGGCACCAGATCGATTATTAAATATGTCATGTGGGAACGTGAAGGGTTGACTCTGCTGACTTCATGTGAAACATTATAGAGGAGTGAAATGAAAAGTGAGTAATATAGAGGCACATTTCTGCAGAGAGCAATACCAAGTGAAGCAGCACAAGCATACTAATTCAGAGGTAATTTCTATTTGCTTTCTCAATCTTTCACTTCAAAGCTTCATATATATATATATATATATATATATATATATACACATATATAAATTTATTTGTAGATAGATTGAATAGATTTACTTGTAGAACTTAGATTGTTTTATTATCCCTGAATAAAAGAAACCAACAATAATTAAATTCAATTCTAGCACACGCCTATATCCAGATCTAGCCACGCGGATGTTTACTATACAATTTTAAGTTTTTTTTTGTGTAGTGTCATGTTTTAAGTTTAAGATATCAATACCATTAATGTCAACATATATTTACTTTGTTTATTAAAAATCTATACAATTTAAGATCTACCTCATGCAAGATGTATTTTTTTTTTATCTTGTTTGATTTTTCTTAAAACTTGATTTTTTTGCTGGAAAGTTTTGCACATATATTGTATAGTTATGAGAACATATTTTTAGCTGCTTTTCTTTTACTGGAGAATATATTTTTAGTTAAAACAGTGGCATCATGAATTGACTTTTTTCACACTATTGGTTATTTTAACGAATATTTTATTATTAATTTTATTTACTTTTGCAAGAAAATCATTCTTAATTTACATTATTTCTTGATTGACTTTTCGATGAAAACATGCAATTTTTTAAAATAACTGTGTCAACTAACCAATCTACAATATCACGTTAAAATATACGTATATATCTAGAAGAATTGCATAATTTATACAAAATTGCAAAAATCTTAAACAAGCCTATTAGTAACTAATTTATAACATTGTGGCAAAAATCTAGTTGTTTTCTTCTTTTAGGTGCTTGTAAATTCTAGAAGAGAGGAGAAGGTGCTTCAATTCTGTAATAACAGTAGTACTTATCTTAAGCTGCAATATTCAAGGTATCTGTACGTCATTACTTTAAGATATGTAATTTCATACCTATATATTTTAAATTGATATGTTTGTTTTGAATACAAAAAATTAACGAAGTGGGTCACATGGAAAGCTATACTTTTATTTTGGATAAACCAATTTTTTATTAATATGTTATTATCAAATTTAGAATAAGACGTTGTTGGATTTTTTTGATATGTGCACCAATCATACAAGTAGTTTCATAAATAAGTTTAGATATCATTTTTTCAAGAGACTTGTGCAATATAATTAGCAATGTTCACCTAGATCTTAATAACATATTAATAAACATAAACTTTTGGTGATTTTGTGAATGTAGACAACAGATCAAGTGTTGGATAAGATTAAAAAGATGTTTTTGTAGTTTTTTTTATGACAAAACACACTTGTAATAGATGTTAAAATAAAATGTAGAGACATTACGGAGATAGATCTCACCAAATCTTCATTCTCTTCATCCATTAATATGTCATAGATACTCCATTTATGCTCTTATGTTAAAATCGTCCAATAAAAGTATTCTTAATCATAATTCTTTAGGTAAAAAGAGTCTTAGATACCTTCACTAAGTCGTGATTCCTCAACACATAATGAAGGCACCAATAAACGTTCCATTCCTACACACTGAGCCTCTTGGGCATATTGTTTCAATTCTAGACAATAAAAGTGTTTTTCAACATCACTCATGCATATCCCAAAATCATGCCATGTGTGGCCAATCGACGACAAGCTTTAAGTAAAGAAACAAAATGCTAACATAGAACACAAATATGTAGAATATATATTAGTCATATCAAAAAAAAGCATGAGAGCTCAAAAATGGTTACATCTATTCCTTACACCAGAGAAATCAGCCACTCATGCAGTGAGCAACTTCATATCACCCTTAAAACACTTGAGAGCTTTTTCCCATCAATAGAACAACACAAAAGTGTGAAAATGATACAATGATGAAAGAAAAAACTGAGGGGAATCCATCTATACTTAAAGGTCAGGCCTAAAAATACAAAAGCATAATTTCTATTTGAAGTGTTAACTTAGCCAAATGACAGAATCTGCTATTACATAAATTTGTTGCCTCAACTGACCTGTTGAAACTTCAATACTTGATAATCAATCTCCAAAATGTGTTCTACATCTTTAGATTCAGTTTTCTACAAAAGATGGGGTGAATTACTATAATGTAACCAAGAAACCAAACTACTAGACTAAAATTCAAATACTAATGAAAACAAAGCAAATTGAGTTAAAACATCCCTCTAAATAAGGATAAGAGTAAGATAATTATCTCAAAAACCACTCAAAAAGTACATAATTTAGACACTTAATTAATAAGAATAAGAGCAAGATAAATGACAAGAAGTGAAATCCCCCATCCCATGTATCTAGATCCCCAAAACCACTTATTAAAAAACCATCCAATAATATGATACCCCTTGCATCTCTAAAACACAATTTTCCCTAAAAAGTATAACACTTAATCACCTAAAATTTCTAGACCAGAAAGCCACAATCAATTTCAAGTGTCATTGCAACCCTTTAATAACATATGCAAATGCTAACCTGTGTTCTTAAAACATTAGTTAAGAAACTAAAAAAGGAGATTTTTTTATACTAAGATGCATAAACTTATGTTTTCCATAACTTTTTTTTACGTTTTTCGTCCTATGATTTTAACAAAAGTACTTTATTCTTTTGGTTTCTTAACCAATGTCTTAAGGACACTAGTTAAGAAGATCCTAATAACATATCATGGTCACACAACAAAATCCAAGGAAAGGAACAAAATAATTTTTATTTTTGGTGAAATAGATAAACTATTAATTAATGCTTGTTGATACCTAAAAAGTTTGCCATTGAAACAATAGTCGCTAATTGAAACGGCTAATACAGATAAGTCGATGGAGGCAGTTGACGTGACTAAAGTAGGGTAACATGATAAAATGACTCAGGAAAAATGCTTTGAATAATGTGCAAACCATTTTGGAGAACGTGGAAGTCAGCTTAACGAACAAGGAAGTGGTTGAAGGGATGATGGCCATAATCTCCTAGATTGTAGGGATTTTTTATAGTGCTTCAACTAATGTTACTATTATTCAATCATTGTAAATAGGGCTTATCACATTATAGAAAACACACAGACATCAATACACAAAAATCTAGAAACTTTTCTGCCAATTACTTGCTTTATTTCACTTATTTCACCTATTCATTTAAGTTCTTTATTGTTTTTAGTCGTTTATCACTTTCCTTTACATAGGAGTAGCCTAATTTAAAAATAAAATAGTTTGTCAACTATTGGAAAGCTCTTTGGAGTGGACCAAGAACCCAACCAAGGAACATAGTCCCTTTCTTGCTCAATTTCTTAAAGGGGATCATCACTTGGTACTTAGTCATCACCACAGCTAAGCGAATTTCACACCAACATAAAATTGGCATGCTCGGCGGGACCATAGTTACATTCCTGAGGTTTCCAACTCTTCCAGCAGACCATCCTTGGAGTATGCAATTACGACCAGGAAAATAGAAAATGGAACCACCCGCTAAACAATCTTCAAGCCATCGTGTCGCTGTTCAAGCAAGCTTTGGGGCTACATTGGTAGCTCCCACATCCACAGTTGTTAATACCCCTATGGTATCCATGACAACCACTACCAATCATCCAGATTTATCCTGGAAGACTCTGTAGACAGTGAGGGAGAGTCTCCAAACACCATGGCGCTAGTGCTAGAGATGGCAACACTTGTCCTGCCTATTGTACGCCAGAAAATAGAGATGGGGGTTCATGATATCATGCAACAACTCTGTAGGAAGTTGGGTGATATTGTGATACCTATGGTTTTGAACGAATTCCAAAAAGCTTGAGAGGAGGAACACCGTCACAGTCAATTAGAGCCAACGACTAATTCTGCACCCAGAAGTCAACTTTGTCAGCTTTTGGTCACTAGGCTTGTGACAGGTACTGAAGCATTTGGGCCTCCTCCATTGCAATTTGGTACAATGCAAATGGCTAGGCATCCACCTAATGCCTTAGGTGTTATTGGACTGTCACTATTACCATCTGCCATTCAATATGTCGCCCCAAAACATGATAGTGCCACAAATGATTGGTAGACAACACTCCACTATGACAGAGAACCCCATAGCCACTTGGAGTGAGGTGAGAATGACTGCCCCTCAATCCATAGATGCTAATATGATAGCAAATGCAATTTGTAAGTATTTTGGGGTGCAGTTGAAGCCAGTCTACAGGCCGGTGTACAAGAAACCTTACCCTGAATGGATTGACAAGGAAGTCCCTTTGCCAAGAGGATACAAAATCTCGGATTTTGCAACCTTCTTAGGTAAAGATGGGAAATCCACCATGAAGCACGTTATCCATTTCACAACTCAATGTACGGAAGTCAGACAGAATGATTACTATCAGATACAACTGTTTCCTTTGTCGCTCACTGGCACGACATTCACTAGGTATTCAAGTTTGCTGCCAAATTAATATCTAGGCCAACATGGAACTGTGTTTCCATGATAGATTTTATAAACCTCAACCAGACATGTCGATAGCCAATCTGATGAATACTAAACAATCAGCTAAGGAGTTAGTTGCTGATTTCATAGAACGACTCAATTGAATTAGAAGTAAATGTAATATGCATCTTTCGGAGTTAGAGTATGCAACCATCATAGTTGGAAATATCACTGCATAGCTACAAGAACAACTGCTCACAAAAGTCTGTGTGGATTTGGCACAGTTAATCATCAAAGTTGTTAGGGTTGAGCAATTTATAAATGGGAAGGATCTGAGAAATTTTCATAGAAGCAGGAGAAATCCTTAGACCATATCCATGGTTTTGGAGGTGGACGAGGAAGACTTTGATGATGAGTTGTCAACTGATCAAATGGCGCTTGAGTTAGTCAAAGGGAAGCCTTATTCTTGTTATACTTTTTGACCCTTCAAGGGGAAATAAGCCGAGGGAAAAAAGTCTTACCTTTTAGATATTTCCAGAGCAAAACAAATGTTTGACTATTTAGTTAAGGATCAGTAGATTTGGCTACCTGAGGGTCAGAGAATTCCTCCTTCAGAAGAATTAAGGAACAAAAGATATAATAAACGACATAATACTTACATTCATTCAATGGCTAATTGTTTGGTGTTTAGAAAATCCATTCAAATGGCCCTAAAGAAGGGATGACTAAGGTTAGCCAAAAAGGGGAATGAGATGGAGGTGAATGCCAACCTTTTTCCATCGACTGACATTAGTATGATGTCAACATCTAGGATGCCTCCCAGATTCAGGAAAAATGTTTTGGGTAGCCTTGCCAATAGTGGAGACTCAAGAAAGAATCAAGGGGAAATAAAGGGGGAACCTCAACCATCTAGGAAATCTGTGTTCCAATGCTTAGGCTACCATCACCAAAGCAACAAGAATTTGTTTGAATGTGATATCTTCCCTAGAATTGGCTATGGAAATGAACAAGGGAGGTTGCCTAATGAAAGGTAGCCAAAGTCAATGTTAGAGAAGGTGTTACCACTGTAAAGATAACAATAATGAATCAGGAGGGATGTGAAGGATGCTAGGACATGAAGATCTAGATCAACAGTGGAAAAGAAGTAACGGTTTCTGAATAACACAACAAAAAAGTTAGTTGATGGAGAATAGGCTTCAAACTATAAGCCTGAAGCTACGTCAGCAAAGGAAGGGAGCCATGCAAAAGCCAAAAGGGAAGTTTCATATGTTGGAGGAAAGTCGCATGATAGACAAAACAAATGTGGCATCATCACCTCGACTAGACCTTATGTATTATTTCACGTAGGGCCCATAAAATCTTAAGACCAACCTTGATTACTCCATGGAGTTTCAACATAATATGAGTGGTTACCGATAATCCCTATCCCATAACATAGTCATTCTCTCTAACCATTCAGGGAGTCTTGGCTTGACCCTACAAAGGAAATGTTGTTTTATTGAATACATGTTAATGTGTGTAGTGGCTTACTTCTATAGGTTTTGCAAGACCTTACATGTCAAAGGGATTCGCCCACTCGTTTATTCTATAGGCACATTCTCGTTAGTCACCACGAAAAATCTCATCATTAGGTTAAGGGAAACCCTAGACCCTCAACTTACATGCCTACTCATATATTTGTACACAAACTATGCACTCATCGTATACCAATGGAAAATGAATGTTTCTGTGCACCCACTGTATCCCCAACAACACGAGAATATTTCTATGCACCCACCATATTCTCAAGGGCAATAGAGATATTTATGTGCACCCATTGCATTCCCAATGACAATGCATTTCACACAATCAACACCAAAAATAACATTATAAAAGGTTCCACTTAATTGCATACAACATAGTACAAATCATAGAGGCAAGCTTCCCTTACCTTACAACTTTCCCTCAAGTTAGGCCTTTGAAAAAGAGGATCTTGAGCTCTATCCATGGTTTCTCTTAAATCAATAGCACCAATGCACCACATGAAATACAATAAAATCACACTAGAATGTGGGTTGAATAGTGTGTTAAATAAACTTTTGGATCTTTTCACAATGGAAGTGATTTATAAACAAAATAGTTCACAAGGACTATCATCCAGTGACAAGTAAGATTTTCGCAAGTAGTAAAGGATTGTCATCCAGTGAATTTTAGACAATAGTTTAAACAAACTTGTTTGCAAAGATGTGTCAATAATATGCCTTAAAAATACTATAACAAGCTAAAGGAGAGTAGTAAAGACACTTAGTTTTATACTGATTTACTCAACCTGAGCACGTCAAGTTCTCCTTTACTAGTTAGTAAAGGGTTCCACTAATCAACAAAACTTTTCTAGGCAAAGAATAAACTCTCTAAGACCAGTGTTTCTCTCGAAATTATATCCTTTTGTTTCTCTTTGAATTTTTGACTTGGTCACTTTTCACTTCTTTTTCATTTTTCCCTTCGCTCTTTTCTTCTTTCTTTTGAACATTGAAATGAGTTGCCTTTTATAACTGTTGGAAGAGAAGATCTTCTTTGGGACCAGCGTATTCAATATTTTATCGTTGTCAATCTTCATGGTGCATTGACAATTGAAGGTGTGAATCTTTCAAAGAAGGAAAGCTCCTCACGATTCCAATAACGGATTGATCTTAAATAATATCCTTTCTAAATCAATCTCAATCATACTAGATTCAAACGTTAGTTTAAATCAAGTAATAAAGAGCAATCTAAGACAGACATATTATAGTATGAACGAATCCACTCGTTATTGGACTACACTTGTAAAAAATAGAAATATTTATGTAAGTGTTTAAGAGTTCTTTTGGACATGTGATAAAACCATAGTGGATGATCCACTAGTTTTCAAAGTTTGTTCTATTAGCAGTACGTTGGACATTGAATATTACTTTTTAAAAACAAGTATTGAATTGTAGAGTGGACGACAGTCATAAATGAAGCTTGAAGTATAGAAAGTTATTACCATAATGCTTCCATATGATGTGTCTTGTACTCTTACATGTAAATCATTAGTAATCATAAATTTATATATTTTTTATTCATCAAAACTAAAGGGGGTGAATGGATCATCCAATTCTAACACCATACCCATGGAATAACACCCAAAAGCATCACTTAAGAAGGTTTCTTACCATAAACCATTATGGGTTTAACCAGTTGAAGGAAAGAGAGGAGGAGAAAGCTTACATTCCATAGAAGCTCAACCAAACTCAATAAAGAGGGAGGAACAACTACCACAAAGGGCTTCAAGCCTTAGCTCCAAAGAATTCATGGGAAACGGAAGAAGATGAAAAAAGGATAGAAGGAATAAAGTTGAAACATGAAAGGAGAAAAGAAGAAAATGAGGAAAAAGCAAGTTTCCTCTTTATTTACTATTAATTTGTCCATGTGCACACTTGTTTAAGTGCCATCCAAACCTCGCTTAAGTGCCACTTCCAAACATTCATTTCATCGCCTTTGACACTCACACTTACGCTTAGATGGATTCATGCTTAAGCACCATTCTCGCTTAAGTTCAATTTTACTCATGCTAAAGCCTCATCTTGCTTAAGCTAGAGATTTCCCTCGCTAAGCAACAGTGTGGCTGAGATGAATCTCTCCTCTATCACTTAACTCTCACCAGGATAAACAACCCAAAAGGTTACTGGGTAAACCCAAACCACCCCATAGATCACTCACAAACTTCATCACTTAAGGTTTTTAAATTCTCAAAATTAAACTTGATTTCTTGCATTTTCAATTAAACATTTTTCACCATTATGAAAATCATAGTGTTACAAGTCGTGACGTGGAACTAATCTTCCCAAAGCAGCCATTTTTCTATAAAATCTTCGCAAAAGGTAACTCTTTTAATATATATATATATATATATATATATATATATATATATAAGAATATAAGATTATAGGAATAGTTCCAGCTACAAAATCACATCACACACATCATCATCTCATCAATAATATATTCATCTCAACAACCTAAAATCACTTCATGAAGAGCATGATTATCTAAAACAACAACGTAATAGTTTAGCAACAATAAAATCATATAGACCAATCAATGTATTATAATTATGCAACATTCTATCATTATAACAACTTTCCACTTAATGCTTATGGTTATCGTATCATCCCTTAAGTTTTGGATTATTATCTCCTTCATTTTCTATTATATGTCAATCACCTTTGTAGGTTGAGAATATGATATCTAGAGTTATACTAACTCAATTAATTAAGTTGGTTCTTGTCTCATTTGAAAACTAAGAAGACTATCTACAATTTTTATGTTTACCCCAAAACCTAGTTTGGAATTATACTATGTCTAAATTAGTTACGATCTATATGAAACTTTTCTTTATTCCTGATAACTTGATCTTTGCTCATTAATTTGAGCATATCTAAAGTTGTAGACATTCTTTCTTGGTGAGAGCAAAGTCATTGGTTAGCTAGCTAACATCTAAGACTACAACTTTTATACATAACAATTTTCCTAATTCCCACTCAAAGATTAACTTTTGGTATATTTAATCGATCATGTCTCACTATAAATCGATAAAATTTAGCAGAATTATAGCAGGGGACTTTTGTTGATATAAACAATCAATTACCAGATCGGATAATTGATTATTTGCACAGTTGGATTAAAATATAGACCCTAAACTTAAAATAGTTAATCAATTACCAAGTCACATAATCGATTATCAGCTGGTTCTAAACCAAAATCAAAGCCCTAGAGCTCATTTTAATCAATTGTAGAACAATACAAACGATTAAAATGATTCAAAGACGCTTGGAATATGAATTTTCTCATAAGAACTCCATTTTTATCATACCCAACTCGATTTCACACTATATGAACATCCCCACAACTAATTCATTCATACATAAGGTATTCCCAACCATCAAATTTCATTCATATCAACACTCAAATCTCAAAATCATATATCTCTACAAACTAGCAACAAAATACAAAAGAACTAATTCCAACACCTCCTAAAGAATCAGAAAATAAGAAAAAAAGTGACCTTGTCTTACCTTTAGGGTTTCCAAGCTTAGGTGCCCAAGGAGAGGGGATAAAAAAGGGGCTTGAGCTCACCAAAGAGAGCTTCCATCAAGAACATCATCTCCCCAAAATCCATGAGTCACCACCCAAAACAACTAATTCACACCCTTTAAGAGGGTTTCCAAGCTAGTCGTAATTAACTATTTATTGATTATATTTGTGGCTTTTGGTTACAATTCACAGCTAGTGCACAAGGGGGTCGTGATGGATTGCATTGTCTCAACTGTTAAATTTGTGCTTCCATTTGCTTCAAGTGAAATTGGTTACATACTGTCCTATGAGGAGAATCTTAAAGTGCTTGAACGCGAGGTTCGAATTCTGAAGGATACCCAGAAGAAAGTGCAACACGATGTTGAAGAGGCTATAAGGAGGGCAGACAAGATTGAAGATGTTGTAGAGAACTGGAAGCTAGAAGCGGAAGACACTGTTAATAAGGCACAGAACCTTATTGACATGGAAGTAGGATATTGTCTGGGACTATGTCCCAATCCATGGACAAGAAACCGACTGAGCAGGAAATTTGAAGAGATGACAAAAAATATTTCTAAAGTCATAGCCAACGGAAAATTTGATAGAGTTTCTTACCGTGTTGCGCCTAAATTCATAGATACACCGATTGCTAGAGATTACGTAGCAGTGGACTCCAGAACATCAAGACTGAATGAGATTAAGGACGCATTGATGGATCCTAAAATCTACATGATTGGGGTCCATGGGATGGGTGGTGCGGGTAAAACAAAACTTGTGGAAGAGTTAGCTTGGCAGGTAGACCAAGATGGCTCATTTGGTGCTGTAGCCATTGCCCTTGTAACAGATTCTCCAGATGTGGCAAAGATTCAAGACCGAATTGCTGAACAGTTATCGGGTCAGAAACTTGGAGAAGAGTCAGGAGGAAGAGCAGCACAACTGCGCCAAAGGATACAGCAGCAAAAGAGTGTTCTCATTATTCTAGATGACATTTGGAGTGGTCAACTTAATTTGAGAGAAGTGGGGATTCCTTTTGGTGATGATCACAAGGGCTGCAAATTATTGGTTACTTCTAGAGATCTTAATGTGCTGCAGGCGATGGGAAGTCAGAAAGAATTTGATCTAAGAGCTTTACAAGAGAATGACAGTTGGGATTTGTTTGAGAAAATGGCAGGTGATGTTGTTAAACAAGTGGATATAAAACCAATTGCAGAAAGAGTGGCCAAATGTTGTGGTGGTTTGCCCCTTTTGATAGTTACTGTCGCCAAGGGTTTGAGAAAAAAGGATGTTACTGCTTGGAAGGATGCCCTAAGACAACTAGAGACATTTGATCTTGAAGAATTGCAAAATAAAATCTTTCCTACGCTGGAGTTGAGTATTAAATTTTTAGGGGAGGCCCAAAAGTCACTATTTTTATTGACTGGTTTATTTGCCCTCGATTCTGTCCACACTGGAGGATTATTTTCATATTGTTGGGGGTTGGGCTTTTATGATAAGCAGAAGCGCACACTGACAGAGGCAAGAGATAGACATTACAAATTAATAAATGACCTTAGGGCCTCTTCTTTATTGCTTGAAGCTGACAATGAACCAGGATGGGTTAAAATGCACGATGTTGTGCGTGATGTGGCTAAATCAGTTGCTTCTAGGAGTCATCCGACTTATGCAGTCCAGAGGTACACTAAAATGATAGAGTGGCCGAAGGCAGATCAGCTTCAAAAGTGCCATTATATTATCATTCCTTGGAGTTATTTTGATGAAATTCCTGAGAAGTTGGAATGTCCAGAGTTGGAACTACTTGTACTGGGAAAAAAAGGTGACCGTTTGAAAATCTCTGACAACTTTTTCTCTGGGATGAGAGAATTGAGGACTTTGGATTTAAGTGGAATGGACTTTACCCATTCCCTACCTCCTTCGCTCCATCTCTTGGGCAACCTTCGTTCATTGATTATAGATTGTAGTAATTTAGGAGATATAAGGATGATTGGAAAACTCGAAAAATTAGAAATTCTTAACTTGGAAAGGTCCAATATTGAGGAGTTCCCAAAAGAAATAGCAAGTCTAACTCACCTACGGTTGCTAAGTTTAGCAAACTGCTCCAAACTAAGAGTCATTCCTAGAAATCTTATATCAAGTTTGACATGCTTAGAAGAATTGTACATGGGGAATTGCCATATCAAATGGGAGCTTGATGGGAGCCAAAGTGAAAGCAACAATGCAAGTTTAGGTGAGCTACGGAATTTGCATAATCTGAAAACTTTGGACATATCAATCCGAGATACTTCGGTTTTGCCAGAGGACTTGCAGTTCCTTTCAAAGCTCCAAAGATACAACATATTAATTGGTGATATGTGGGAATGGTCTATACAATGGTCGGGTGGTGCTCTTAAAACTTCGAGGATGCTTAAGCTCACGGACTCTCTGTGGACAATTATATCGTTGACTACAGTTGAGGATTTGAGCTTTGCTAATTTGAAGGATGTTAAGGATGTGTATCAATTGAATGATGGTTTTCCACAATTAAAGCATTTGCATATCCAAGACAGTGATGAATTGTTTCACATCATTAACTCAACAGAGATGTCGACTCCCTATTCTGCATTTCCTAATTTGGAGACTCTGGTTCTTCTTAATCTAAAAAATATGAAAGAAATATGTTATGGTCCATATCCAGAACATTCTTTTGCAAAACTTCAAGTTATAAAGGTTGAAGGTTGTGATAGTTTGAAAAATCTATTTTCGTATTCTCTCTTAAAAAACCTTTCTCAACTTCATGAGATGAAAATTACTGGATGCAAAAATATGCAAGAGATCATAGCACTGGATGAGACAGAAGTTCCTGAGATTGTTCTCCCTGAATTGCATTCTCTTAAATTAAAGGGATTACCTATGCTCCTGAGTTTCTGCTTGCCACGAACAGTCCAGGAAGATAATCAACCCATTCCTCTGCATGCAATGTTTAATCAAAAGGTAAACTCATGATTTACGACTTCCTCACTATTTGAATTCTTTTTGCAACTTAAATATTCATTTCAACTCTTACGTGTTTTCTTGATAGTGTTCGATTTAACAAATTATTGTGTATTCATCACAATAAATACATTTGAATAAATTTCAATCTTACCAATTCAAGATCACCTATCAAATACCTACTATCTCTACGAGTGTATGCCATTGCCATTTATTTGACAGTATTGTGTATTCCATAGGTTGTGATGCCTAAACTTGAAACATTGATGTTGTCTGAGATCAATACATGTAAGATGTGGGATGATATACTTCCAGTCAATTCCTGCATTCAAAACCTGACCAGCTTGGTAGTTGATGGTTGTGATAGATTAACAAGCTTGTTCTCATCCTCAGTGGCTAGAGCACTGGCCGGACTACAAAATCTATACATTTATAATTGCTCTATGCTGAAAGACATATTTGTCCAAGAAGAAGAACAGGTAATTAAAATTTGCAGAATGGATTAATGGAACAACATTATAACTATAGTTGTATTTTGTCTTCTAAATTAGATATGACACTTGTGTATTCAATTGAAATATTTATATTGTAGGTTGGATTTCCAAACTTGAAGAGACTGCAAATCTACGTGTGTGATTTGAAGTCAATATGGCCTAATCAAATTACTCCGAATTCCTTTCCCAGGCTGAAAGAAGTTTTCTTTCAAAACTGTAAAGGCTTTGATTTTGTCTTTCCAATCTCTGTGGCTAAGGAGCTTCCGCAACTCCAATACCTTGCAATAAACCAGTGTGCCATAAAGAATATTGTTGAAGAAAGTGATTGTTATGATATAACGCATGTTTGCCTTGAAAAATTATTTGTACGGAACTGTCATCATATGAATAGCATAGTTCAATCCTTTGTCCTATTTGAGGCTTTAGATGAATTGGAGGTATTCCATTGTAATGGATTGGTAAATATTATGACGCCATCAATGGCCAAAAGTTTACCAAAACTCCAGATTTTAAGAATAAGTCTTTGTGATAAGCTAGAGGAAATTTGCGGAAGCAAGAACGAGAATGGTGCACCACATGGTGAGATTGTTTTTATGAAATTGAAAGAATTAACATTGAAGCATTTACGGAGGCTCACAAGCTTTTGCCAGGGAAGTTACAACTTCTACTTTCAATTACTACAAATGGTAGAGTTGCGTAACTGTCCCACGATGGAGACTTTCTGTCATGGAAAATTAACCACACCAAGGCTCAAGAAGGTGCTATGTGGAGGGAGAGAAGAACATTGTAATGGCGACCTTAATACTATGATTAGAACAATTTTCACTAAAAAGGTAATGAACTCGTCAACAAAACTTCATGATCCCAACTCCAATTCCTACACCACCTTTTGCAGTTAAGAATTTAATGCTCTATTTTTTTTTTTATTGTTGAGTATCCAGAATACAGAACAAGATTTCAATTCTTCAGAATTTGAAGACGAGTGCCTTCGTGCAGCTATAAAAGAGGTATGGCTATTTTTTTTGTTCTTTGATTTTTATGCTATTGAGAATTCTTTTAATCATTCACACATTGAGCTTTTTGATTTCTTTCTCCACTATTAAAATGGGATGTGTTTCTCTTTATTTGTTTTCATTTTAAATGTTATGTTCAATTTAATTGTCACCATCCACTTTTGGATCGGATCCGATATATATGTTAAGGTTCTCTTAGCCTAAGAATAAAACCACACTAAGATATAAATATAAAATAAATAATAAAGGCTACCAAAAATTCAATAGAGTTTTCCCTAATTAAAATAGGATAATACACATGTTGAACCACCTATGAAACCATACAAACTATACACAAATATCCAAACACTTCAACTAAAAATCACATAGATCATACATAATAATTATCATAACTTTTCAAAACATCATATTTTCACGACTATCATGTCCATATCCTTATCCCTATAGTTGCATTATACTATAGTTAATTACCAACAAATACCTCCCACCGTATGCTATGGAGGCCTACCACAAAGACAAATAAATTCTTGGGTAGGTCAACAAATCCCAAAAAATTTGCTATTCAACCACTTGTAAATTTTTTTTTGGGGGGGGGGGGGGGGGGAAGATAGGGTAAGTCACAAAAACTTAGTGAGAATAAACAGATAGACAAGAAGGAGAAAACGAACATATATATAACACAAGTTTTTACATTTAAATAAGAGGTTATTATGACATTTAAATAAAAGTAAAATACAACTTAATTCACTTTGTATAATTGATATTTATTCTCTTGTGAATTCATAGAATATAAATAAAATCATAAACAAGAATAAAATTTTACTATGAAATTACATAACACATACTTATAATGGTTTGCATCAATATAAAATGACAAACAAAAATATCATTTCAGTAAATTGAATATCTTACATCTTCTACATCTAGGGCTTTCTCTAACTCTATCTCATCACACTATGTGTACATAGATCACATTATCTCTTTGTTGTGGTGAACAATTTATATAACTATGACACTTAACTTGTAGGTTACATTATCTTTTTGTTGCAAAAACGATAATTATAGGAACTATGAATATTAGACCCATAGGATGCATTCTCTCTTTGTTGTGGCGAACACAAACTATATAAACTATGAGTATTCAATCCATAGGCTACATTATCTTTTTGTTGTAGGAAACTAAAACTATATAAACTATAGGTATTCAACTCTTAGACTACATTATTTATTCGTTGTAGCAAATAAAAACTATATAAGCTAAGGGTATTCAACCCATAGGGTACATTATCGTTGTAGCAAAAGAAAATCATATAAACTATGAGTATTCAACCCATAGACTACATTATCTCTTCATTGTAGCAAACAATGTTCAATCACAAATCCTACGATGAGAAATCAATTTTCACATTTAAAATACGTTACCAAAATTATTAAGAATAATACAAAATCAAGTCTAACTAAGTAAAATAAATATTATACTTATCTTTTGTTTCAAGTACTCATAGGAACTAAAATTGCAAAGAAAACTTATTTTGAAATTTACTTGTTTCTCCCAAAAATACCAATTTAAAAGTTATTAGGTAAATTAGTTACTCACAACTACAAAGAACCAAGTCAAACTCTTTCAATGTCATTGGGAGAAACAATCACTATATTTTTCAAAGAATCTAAACATTAAGAATAAGAGAATAACATAATAAACAAAATCCCCAATTTTATAAAACCTAGATTTTTTAGGAATCCATAAAAATCCTAATATTTAAATTTGTAACAACTCACACACAACCTATTACTAATCTATGTCATAAGAATAATGATCTAGCTCTGTGGATTATAGGTTTACCTCAAACTTCAAATAGAAACTTTTAAAAAAAATGGGTATAAGAAATTTGATGGGTTTTGGAACAACGACCGAGAAATAAGTGGGAAAAGTTAGCCGAAGAAAATGTTAAAGATGATGGAGAGGAGATGAGGCACAGAGAAACAAAGAGTTCTGTGTGGTTTTAAAACAAATGAAACAAGTGAAGGAAGTGGAGTGGGGGGAGTGTTTAATTTAAAAGGAAAACAGTGGAGGCTTTTTTTTTCCACTTAAGTGAAACATTCGTTTCATTTATGAATAGACAACCTTTTATTAAATTATGAAACAATTTTGTTGTCCATACAATTAAACTATTGATGAATTACTCTAATAGGAGAAGTTTCAAGGAATATTTTCTTCATCAACTCAATATCTTTCATTTCATATGCACATTTGGTGTATGAATTAATTACTTGGTTGAATATGCCATTATTCTTAGAACACAAGCTATCTCCACTATTGCTATAATGCGTGTAGCTATTTTCAATCAAAATTTAAGTCAACCAAATAGTTCGTGAAAATTGTCCAAGTTCATTGAGATTTATCTTGTGAGAACTTTCTTAAGATGTACAAAATTTCTTCATATGGAAAATCATACATCACTTTAAATTTACCCGATCATGTGTCATATAATCTACTGGTATTTTTTTGTAGATTATCTAACTTTCCTGTCACTTTTAAGGAATATTTAATCACTTTTTAATTCATTTTGCATTTAAATAAATATTTTTAGGAAAATAGAATGGAGAATGTTATATGTTTCTAACATATAAATTTCTAGTATAATTTATGTTTTTTTTTTATATTTTTCTCTAGTTTATAGTTTTGGGAATAGAAGCATATGCATGGAAATAGAAGCAAAACTGAAAAAAAGCTTTCGACGACGTTTCGCTTTAGTAGCAGGAACCTGGCACATCACATGAATGCAAATGGAAGAAAAAGAGAGGATTAGGGGATCACTTTTCAATTCTTTACTTTGGAATCGTTATTTAATGTGTTTTTTCCCTCTCCCTCTAGTAGTTTTATGGGCACAAGGATGACAATTAAGGTGGAAGTTTACTATTGGAGTTTTCTCTTTATGTTTTATTATCTTTTACTTTACTTTTTTTAAGAAATATTTTACTTTACTATGTCTAGCTAAAGCCCTTTTTGATGGGGTTATGTCAATGGATTCTTGATTTGGGAATTTTATTGGAAGTTAGTTTTCTTATATTTGTGCTTGTATTTTTTTTTCTTTTATTCTTCTTGAGATTTGATCATCCTTAGGAAGATTACTGATGTATTTTGTGAATAAAAATTTCTCTATAGGTGTGCATTGAGATACAAACCTAGTGTTACAACAAAGATTGAGGCGAAATTGTGAAAAATATTATTTGAGAGATAGAGTTGTCACTAACATTTATTTGATTTTAAAAATTTGGAATAAAACCTTTAAAAAAAATATTTGATATAGGGAAACATGATAGGTCCGGGATTCGGTTTATGCAAAGGGTGAAAACTAAATCTCACATCAGCCACCTAATACGTCCATTCTAAAATAATTACATTTAACTTCATTGTGCAGCATTGTTAATAACTAAAACAATTTAGTTAATCCCTTTTAATTAAAATAAGATAAGGTGAAAAAAATCTCTTCTTTTGTGGTTTTAAAGAAAATAAAATAAAATAAAATATATTATATAATATTATATAATAAAAAGAATTTTGAAAATAAGATTGGTGAAATTTTGTTTTAAAGAGATATTATTTAGGTAAGACCTTTGGTAAGGTTGTTTTGAAAAGAAAAGGAACAAGACGATTTATCATGACATAGCTTTTATTTCATACCTTTTTAAGATTAAAGGAAATGAATTTATTTATTTTAACAAAAGAAGGAATTCACATTGCTCAAGACTTAAGACAATACAACCAAACGTAATCCACACCACACATAAGGATGAAAAATGATACAATCAATGTTGTAGTTCGTTGCACGAGTACCACAATAATAGAAGACAAAAAAAAGAGAGAGAAAAAACTAAAAGAATAAAAAAGTAACGTATATATATCGAGAGAAAAATGAACTAATTCACTTAAGAGAATTATATATATATATATATATATATATATATATATATATATATATGATGTTATTTCAAAGATATAATGTTTTATACTTAAAGTTTAACTATTTATTATTTATATTAATATGTGACTTTAAATGAAACAATGTTCTATAAATACATATGTTGCATACGATTTCAAAAATAGAGTGCTTTCTTTTCAAGTTGATAGTTTTAAAAAAAATAGTTGAGGAGACTTCATGAAAAGTTTTACTTCATTGAAAAATTCACCTTATCTTTTCATTTTCTACTACGACATTTATGAAAAGGATTTGAACTCTCTTTGTTTATAAAGATGAATAAGGTATTTAAAGTGTATTTGTAAACCAAGATTTCAGGGTCTTACATCCCCTATCAGCATCGGTATATGCAAGTAAATGAAGAGAGGTAGGTTTGAAACATGAAGCCACAATTAATGGTGGACTTGAGGTATCATAGTATATGTTTTAGGTGCTGAAAATGAAGTGTGGTTGGCTTGTGCATGAACTAGGAGAATTTGTTTATGGAGAAGGAGATATTTGGTCTGGAAAGATTGAGATACTAAAGTGCCTCAATGATTTTCTGGTACTTAGTAGCATTAATGGAGGGAGTGTCGTCATGAAGTTGAAGTGTAAATGACAAATATGATAGTGTGGGGGATGGTTTCGCATCAAACCTTTCAAGAATTTCTTTGATGTATTTGTGTTCAAAAAAAGTAAGACAACAATCATGGGAATGAGTTACATGCCCAAGAAATAGTAAGGAGTGCCAAGGTTCTTCAAAGAAAAGTGGTGAGAGAGAGCTTCAATGAAGACATGCAAGAATTTGATGTCATTTCCAGTGAGGAGTAATTCATCAACATATACTAGGAAATATGCTCTTATGTCACCTAAGGCATAGATAAAAAGAGGGGCGGTCACTACTGTTGGTCTAGTAACTGTATAAGGTGATGAGGGTTTTAGTGCATCATGCTAAGCTCGTTGGGCTTGTCGGAGACCATAAATTGCTTTGTGTAACTTTCATACATAGTCAAGACATTGAGAATCCTTAAGACCAAGTGGTTGAGCCATGAAAACTTCTTCTTTAAGACCACCTTGAAGAAATGTGTTGTTAACATCCAGTTGGTGCATCACCCATTTATGTGCAAGGGCAAGGGTTAGGATGATCTTGGTAGTTTATGGGCAAACAAATGGAGCAAATGTCTCCTTGAAATCAATCCCTAAGCATTGGGTGAGGCCTTTTACAACAAGGCGTGCTTTATATCGGGAGATGGATCCATATGCATTGCTTTTGGTTCAAAACAACCACTTGCCACCCATGATATTGTGACTTTCTGAAAGAGGTATTAGTGGCCACGTACCATTCTTGATAAGGGCTTCGAATTAATCATCAATGGCCTTGCACCAGTGTGAATATTTCATTTCCTTTCATACATTGGATGGATCTAAGTTTTCTGGTAATGGGTACTTGGATGCAGTGTATGTTCGTTTGGGTTTGAAGATGTTGTTACAAGATCTAATAGCCATGGTACCTACCTATCTACTAGCAATAAATTATCTATAAGCAATGAATTATGTGCAAGTGTTGTTGTGTCACTATAACAGTCCTTACAAGCAAAGACCCAAACCACCCATCCAACGCTATAAATATCAAGTTCTATCTCCCCTTTTGATTCATTCTCAACTTGCTCACCTACTTACTTTAGCGTTGAATCATTTGTTTTGCAGATCCCCCCTCTTGTTCTTCTAAAAGAGGGTACCTACAGCTTGACATGTGAAATCGTGGAGCCCATCCAGGCTACGTTACCCTAACATCAATCAACTCCAGATTTTGGTAAATACACCTAAAGAACATATCTGATGAGAGGATAAGAGAAGTAAACCATTACCACATATAATTAGTAAAACTGTTGAAAAATCCAGCATCATTTCATAGTGCAAATGTAAAAGTGAAGAAGATGAGTATTTTCAACGAGTTTCAGCACAACACACAAACCTAATTAAGCCGAGATTAACAAATGATTATGTTGATATTGAGATTTGGATAAGCACAAAATTTACTGTACCACTAAAATATGTTTTAGGATTCTCTTGAACGCCCAGGGCAAATTCAAAATGAAACAAGTTTTAAGTTCACACCTCACACACTTATTATATAAGCCTAGATGCATCATATTTTTTTGGGATACATTTTATTTGTATTATATTTTAAAAATAATACTTATTTTATAAAATTATTTAGGAGATGTATTATATAAGTGCAGGTGCATCAGATTTAATATTACCTCTAATCTTTTTTATAAGCAACAAGTGTAGTACATTTTTACATTACACTTGTTAATAAAAAGGATCAAAGGTAGTATAAATTACTCTCTACGTCCCATAATAATTTTCTTATAAGAAAATAAAATTATCTCAAAATAATTGTCACTTTAACTTGTTATTGTAATATTAATTATTTTTTCGCTTATATCCCTTATAATATTAATGATATATGCAACAAAAAATAAAAACCAATTAATAATAATAAGATTAATTTTATAAAATTGATATTATCTTTCATCCATTTATCTAAGCATGAATGTGATGTATTGAGAGAAAGGGGTATATGTATTCTCAACTGTTAGGGGTGTGATCGGGTGAGAGAAGTGTAGGGGCAATTGGGTGAAGAGCTTCCTACACCATTCTTAATTTCTACTACACCATTAATTATTTGAAATTCCAAAAAGACCCCTGGCAGCTGCTTTCCATTTATATTTCTGGAACAGTTGTTGTTGGTTGCGCTTTCCCTATTTGGTCACCTCATTCATGTAATTTTTTGCTCCTTGGTTGCTGGAAACGCTATGCATTGGTGGTTTTCGGTGGCATTGTGGTGATTTCGTCGGAGTTGCGACGTGGTGGTGGTCGTTGGAGTCGTGCAGTGGTGTCTGGGTTGCAGAGGTGGGTGGGTCTGGTTTTTTGTATCGTACTGATTGGGTAATCCATATGGGATTTACGGATTGACTAATCCGTATGGATCATACGGATGGTAATCCGTATGATCCATACGGATGGTAATCCGTATGATCCATACGGATTACCCAATCCGTATATCATTAAATCAGCAAATTGTCCATTAAAATTTTTTGAAAAATGGTTAAATCATGTATTTAATTATAATTCACATTGGTTTTAATAATTAGAATTTAGTTTAATTTCTAAAATTATTTGAGTGACTATATAGGGAAAGTCAATTTCTGGATTCAATTAGAATTGAGCTTAATTTCTAAAGTTATTTGAGTTAGTATATACAATTTAGAAATTTGCTTAATTGTTTATGTAAATGGTGATCTTTAGACTTTAATGAGTAATTTAATAAATGTTATTTTATGGATTGGTTATGTAAATGGTTATTTATTTGTGTGTGTTTTGAGTAATGATTAAATAAAATTTGTAGTTGTAAGGATGGACACCGATGAGTGGATATATGAAAGTATTTTGTCGGAAGAAAATTATATAGATGAAGACATCAGAGCGGACCCTGATGCGTTTGAAGACAATGATTGTGTAGTTGATTGTTCCGCAGCATTCAACACGGCTGAGGTATTTATGTGATTTTGAATGTAGTTGTTGTTGTTAAATGATTAAAATTAAGAAGATTAAAGATGAATTATCCATTTGTGTAGGTGTTTGAATCTCGTGATGCGGTATTGAAATAGGCTCGGTGCAGTTGCATTTGAGAATGATTTTGTAGCCGTTATAATGAGGAGTGACACAAAACCGGGAAAATAGGAAGGACGTCATTTGTGTTAATTGGTTGTGAAAGGAGTGGAAAATATAGACAATGGAAAAAAAAGGTTTGACACAATTGACCACTAGCACTAGAAAATGCGAGTGTCCTTTTAAGCTACGGGGCAAACCAATTCCGGGAGGTCAAGGGTGGATGGTGAAGTTAATATGTGGTAATCATAATCATACTTTGGCTAAGTCATTTTGTGGACACACATATGCTGGTCGACTAACTGAAGAGGAAAAGATCATTGTTGCAGATATGACAAGGTCAATGGTGAAACCAAAGAATATTCTGCTAACTTTGAAGGAGCACAATGTCAATAATGTCACAAGTTTGAAGCAAGTATACAATGCAAGATATGTATACCGCACGCATACAAGAGGCGATAACACTGAAATGCAATAGCTAATGAAACTTCTTGAACGTGACATGTATATTCATTGACATAGATTGAAGGATGAAAATGTTGTACGTGACTTGTTTTGGGCACATCCGGATGCATTACAATTAAGTAATGCATATCATATGGTGTTCTTGATTGATAGTACATACAAAACAAACAGGTATAGACTACCTTTACTTGACATTGTTGGTGTCACACCTACTGGGCAAACATTCTCAGCTGCATTTGCCTATTTAGAGGCGGAACGTATAAGCAATGTTGTGTGGGCCCTTGAACGGTTTAGAGGGATATTTCTTAAAAGTGAATTTTTCCCTAAGGTGATTACTACAGATAGAGATTTAGCATTGATGAGTGCTGTCGAAACCGTATTCCCAAAGGTAACCAATTTATTGTGTAGGTTTCACATTGACAAGAATGTGAAGGCAAAATGTAAAACTTATATTCAGCAGCAGAATGTGTGGGATTATGTCATGGATGCATGGGGAAGTGTGGTTGACTGTGCTAATGAGAAGAAATTTGATGATTGTCTTATGAAGTTTGAGGTTGCATGTGCTTCGTGGCCAACATTTATTGATTACGTCAAGGACACTTGGTTGAACCCTCACAAAGAAAAATTTTTCACAACATGGACAAACAAAGTCATGCATCTTGGAAATACAACCACAAACAGGTAAATTTTTGCTTAAGGCATTGGCTAATTTATCATTTATATTATCATTTGCATAGGTTTCAAGTCTTTCAAGTAAACTATGTTCGTATCATACCTTGCAGGGTTGAGTCTGCCCATTGGACTTTAAAGCGGCTACTACAAAATAGTGTTGGTGATTTGTGTACGGTTTGGGATGCGATGAACAATATGATCACCTTGCAACATACTGAAATCAAGGCATCTTTGGAAAGAAGTACACATGTGGTTGGACATGTTTTTAAAGTTACGTTATACAAGAGACTTATTGGCATGGTGTCCAGGTATGCATTAAATGAAATTGCGGAAGAGTACGAGCGGCTTGATTATGCTGGAAAAAACCCATCTCGTTGTGGATGTGTGTTGAGAACATCGTATGATTTGCCTTGTGCCTGTGAACTGTCCAAGTATGTTATTGGGAGCATTCCAATCACACTGTTCACATGTTTTGGCGGAGATTAAACTATTGGGACAATGGTGCAGCTGAATACCAAGTAAGCATAACGGATGAGATAGAAGCCATATCTAACCGTTTTGAAATACTTGATTTGTGTGGAAAAATGACACTTAAGTCAAAGCTCAACAGTGGCCCTATCATTACATTGATCGAATGCAATTGTATATTAAATCGATGCAGTTGCGCACACAATATGTTGATTTAAGAGATGTGTAAACATTTGGACAAACAAAGTCATGTATTTCTTCTGTGATATAAAATGTTCAATGAGTAAAAAGATGTTCCGTCATATCAATGTTCTAAGTAACTAAACAATAATTACAAATAAATTCCTCTAATATCTAATAATCAATGTCCAATCAGGTAAATATCAATCACGAGCACGAGCAGGCGTCCTCTGCGGTCTGAAACTCCGTCTAGCTCGGGTGTAGACAATGCCATCGTCAGTCACGCCTCGAACTAGATGCAGAAGCTGCTCAGTCATCGAGTATGCATCGGTGCCTTCTGTGACCATCCTCATGTCAAGCATATGCTGGAGACCCTCAGCTACACGTTGGCACACATGCTACAAAAAAACAATTCAAATGGTTACCAAATGGATAAACGTGTATCGAATGAAAACAGTTATGAATTTAACAGAGTGAATACCACGGCATGCACTGGTCTCTGCTCATCTCCATCAGTGGGTGGATCAGTAGCGGCACCATGGGAATGGGTCTGGGCTGGTGCAGGCTCAGGCACTGGTGGAATCTGGGAAGCCGCCTCCTCGTACCGAGATGGGGTCATGAATGGATGGGAAATGCGAAAGAACCACCCCATGTATGCAGCACCACAGTGACCTGGATAATCAACCAAGTCTCCTATTGGCACCATGTAGTCTAGGAAGTGGGTCCACCGGTCCTTGATGTCTTCAACTGAAGGAACATCTGACACAGGCAGGGATGGAATGTGTTGAACATACCCAAACTGCCTGACCACCCGCTCAGGTAAATACCTAGTCATATGTGGGCCCCATCTGAGGAATCCAGAGTACATGGAGATGACCTCAAACTCCCGGTGGGCACGATGCTCCCCATATGGTGTCCAACATACATCAAACGGTGTCAACATATCTATACGTTTTCGATAGGTTGACACCAGTAAGGCCTTCGCGCTCTTCCACCTGCAGGCACGAGGTTGCCTCTCGTCGTAATGGTCATCTGCAACGACATTTCCTACACTAGGAAAATGCTCGAATATCCAGCACTACAAATTTCAAACAATAAAAGTCAGGAAAGAATGCAAACAAAACATACTGATACAATAAACTTTGATCATTAGACACATGGATGGATATCATTACCTGTAACAGAGTGATGTAGCCTGCAAGATGTTTCCCATGGTGCTTGCATGCGTAGCTCAGGTTCTCATACATGCGGATAAGAGCACCCACACCCCATGCAAGACCCGCATACCGGTCGAAGTCTCCGAATGCCTCTGAGAATGCCACAGCTATATGTGTGGCACTCTTGTTGGCAAACAACGTGCATCCAACAAGGTGAAGCATATATGCCCTGGCGGCCAGTATCCACTGTCTCGACTCCACCTTTGCATAGTACAGTTCCCAGAGCCATGATAGCCTAACATAAGCATCGTGACACTGTGTCGTCTCAGCAGATGCATCCTGTACGGTCACATCGAGTAGCTCCACCAACAACGTGACCGCCTCTTCGATGTCTAACTGATCGTACGTGTCGAATGTGCCGATAACCAGGAGATGCAGCAGTGATGACATGTTGTCTAACGTCAGTGTCATCTCTCCCACGGGCAGATGAAATGAAGATGTCTCGGGGTGCCATCGCTCAACAAATGCAGATAGCAACCCCTTATCTCCAGTCTCCACTGAGCATCCAATCAATGGAGTCAGGCTAGTAGCTGCGATCAAACCTTCTATCTCAGGTATAGGCTTCCCGAATTTAATGACCTTACGGCCATGGGAAGCAAGCTTCAACTCTGGACGTTCCTGCATGCACGGACATCATTTAAGGTAAATCAGTAATGGATAACCAAATGAGTTTGACGTTGGACTATGTAGTTGAAGATGTCAATACCTCTCCTGCCCAGACTCGTAAAGCCACATGATCGGCAAACTCGGTAAGCACCGAAGAATCTTTCGGCCCTCCGGGAAAAGATTCAGACGCTATGTCCATATCCTCGATCATCGGGTCAGCAATCTCCGCATCAGGCGCAGGCTCAGGCACAAGAAGATCATCGTGAATAGCAACACCTGCCCTATGACGACGGACAGATGCGGTAGGCCTACGCCGCTCAGGGGCATCTTCAGGATGACCTCTACCATGTGTAACCGTAGAACGGTCGGGACTTCGACCAACAGCTCGACGCACTCCTCTTCTCGTCTTAGCCATAACCTGCATCCACATAGTGTTTTTCAGCTTTTGAGTTTCAAGAACAACATCATTGGATACAGATTTGTGTACATGGTTATCTATACTAGTGTCATTCACAACCATACCAAATAATGAAGTCCAATTCACAAGCATATCAACAACTGTAATTCACTAGCTTACCATATACTCAACTCCAAACTTAATCAAAACCAACCAATAATGATTTAAAACAACGCTTCACAAGCATACCAAATTCTAATCAAAACCAACCTATAATGGGTTCAACAAGTGTCATTCACTAGCTTACCATATACTCAACTCCAAACTTAATCAAAACCAACCAATAATGATTTCAAAACAACGCTTCACAAGCATACCAAATACTCAAGTGTAATTGTAATGAAAACAGAACTATTTATGGGTTCCGGACCTGCCTTGCACAATGGACCATATCATCAACTTCAATTCTAATCAAAACCAACCTATAAAACTTTTCAACAAGCGACATTCACAACCATGGTCCATTTCTATTCAAATCAACTCATGAAACTATATATTTTCACCCAGAGGCACATACATTTAAATTAGACTTCATTACTATTCATTTAATTTTAAAAAATTCCATTTTAACAGCATTCAACTAGTATACGGATTGAGCAATCCTTATGGGGTATACGGATTGGGCAATCCGTATGGGGTATACGGGTATACGGATTGCTCAATCCGTATACCCCATATGGATTGCCCAATCCGTATACCCCATATGGATTGCTCAATCCGTACGCCACTGACCAATGGATTAGCGGATCCGTTTCCGCCATTAACGACCTGCAACAGCTTCAGCAGACCACCATAAGCACGAATAGCGACAGAAATCACTCACCAGGGTCACGACACGCACAAACAACCACCACCAATCCACGAACAAAGCTCGAACAAGGTTCGGCGGAGTGAACAGCAATCAATGACGTCCAACGCGAAGTATAAAGGGCCGGGAAGAAGAACGAACCAGTAATGCTGTGCTTGCCGGAGAAGAAGGTGCTCAGGATACAAGGAGAAGAAGCGTTGACACGGGAGAAGAAGAGAGGGAAGAAGAAAAGTTTAAAAAAAAATTGTATAATTAAATTTTAAATTAAAGGGGTATAATGAGAAATTTACTGTGTGTATCAGAAGAACCTAATGGTGTAGGAAGCGCAATACGGCAGTTGGACTTTTGTAAGCCCACGATGGTTTTGTTTGGGCCCGTAGGAAGTTGCATCTTACTCTGTTTCTTTGAATTATTTGGGGAAATCTTCTGTATGGTAGAGTTATTTCTCCTTGATAACTTCAAGTAATGTACTTCTTCTTGGTACCTCTGGTCAATATTTTGGCCTTTTTTCTGATTAATAAAAACAACAAGTAGGTACAGCTCCATTAGAGCATGATACTCTTCTCATTTTAAATTCGCCGATATTTTAGCATTAAACATCATAGTAATTGATATTTTAAGTTTTTTAATGAGATATTAAAATATTATTATAATTTTTCCCTATAATAATTAAATATTTTTATTTTGAAATATTTAATAATACAGTTATATAAATTATTAGTAGAAAATATCTTTATACATATATTTAATATAAACTCATCATATCACTACATTAAATAGTAAATAAAATAAACATTTAGTCATTAAAGAACAACATATTAATTGACCTTGCATTAACATAAAATATGTAATAACTTAAATAAAAAAGACAAAAAAATAGAGATAAAAAAGTATAAATATATAATAATTTATTTTTTTTATTATTACTTGATGATCCGAACCCTAGTGTTTGGGAAACCACTCTGGGAGGCTGGGAGCTTATGAACAATTTGACTAATCAAATCTTCATCAATTTTTGTAATATAAAAAATAAAAATTATTGCCATAATTTAATAATTTTTAAGCGGATATATTATTAGAAATTAATTCAAATATTGAAAGTGACACATAGACATAGTGGCAGACCTGGTTATGTTTACGGGTGCAAATCTTAAAACAAAAACATAAGAATATTATCAATGTTGTTATTTTTTTTATTCCTAATTTTATAATTTGACCCATTTATTTCAATTTGTTAGCTGTCATCAATTCTTGTTTATTATTGGTTAATTTCTTTGTTATGTTCTGTTCCTTTTATACTTAATCAGTAAGACATTTCATTCTATTTTATAGGATATATTTTTTTTTGTTCTTTTAAAAAAATTTAAGTTTGGTTTTAGTCTCTAAAATTTTCTTTATGTCTTTTATATCTTTAATTTTAAAATGTACCACTTTTATTTCTCAATAATTTAAATAACACTTTATAGAGGGACTAAAAGTTATTTAAACAGCACTTTCAGAAGTGCATTTCAAAATTAGAGGGGGGGAAATAAAAAAAATACTAAAAGTGAATTTTAAAAAATTTAATTAGGATAAAAATATATTTTATATTTTATTTTCATATGATAATAGATATTTTTTAAAATAATTTGGTTCCGCTGACGCCACCTGTTGGATCCGTCACCATAAATAGATATGCACACCCACACATATATAGTAATTATAATCAAATAATTAAATATATTTTTTATACTATTAATATTTATTAATTAACTTATTAGTTAATTTTATCAAATACTTACAATTCAATTATCTAACATTTAAACTTTCAAATTTTCAGTTCCTGGGGCTTATTATTTACAACATTCAATTAGCTTGTAAGCTAGTTTTGGCAAACAGTTAACTAAATAAAATCTAAAAAAGTTATTAATCTAATTTATTTAATACATAAATATCATAACTGTGGCGGGTTGAAACCAAATCAATGTTCTTAGTGAGCGCCAATATTTTCAATATTAAGTCAAAATCGCTTCACCTTAATAATATATTAATAGTTCATCTTCTGGACACTCTGGCCCAGTTGCTTTGCTGTTTGATTCTCTCTTAACTTGTCATTAAAATTTGGTAAACATAAAATTTTAAATCAACAATCTTTTACACAATGTTCCTTAGCTTAAACCAGTCATATTAATTTTGTAAGCATTGTTAGATAGATATATAACAGAACCATTAATGAACACCAATTAATGTTTATATACTGAATCAATATTCAAATTATTAAAGCGATGAATACTGGACCACAAGCTCAATATGCGTATATACACCCCCTCCAACAGTAACCAAAATAATAAAGTGTGCGGTGTACACTGAAATTGAATCAAATCAATTAATCAGATACAACAAACAAGTCTACATACACGCGCGCTGACCGTAAATTATAAGGTCGTTTAATCAGCACAAAGGTCGTTTAACGGTGGCATCTCGCTGAGCAACCTATCGAACTCCTTAAACGACATGTCTCTCATCAAAAACGACCTTCCCTCAACCCCACTTTTATGATCATGCCTCTTCCTCTGAACCTTTGCATCTAAAATGTCAGAATCTTTACCTGTAAGCTTCTGTACCACGGATTTGAAGCTCGTGGCATCGGTTTCGACGTATTGGGTATTGATGATCACAACCTTCACGGGTGCCCTGCTGCATCCACTAGTAGACATCAAGTCGATTTTGTAGAATTGAATTAGGTATAAATCCAAATTTCAAGATTAAGCGAATGGATATGAGAGGTTGATTTTGGTAGAAAATGGCTTAATTTGGCGATAGGAAAAAGATGTTGCTATTTGGCTCTAAGAAGGGTGTAGTGGGTTAATTTATATGTATTGTGTGGTTTAATGGGTTAGCCTATGCCATTATTTATATGTATATATAATATACGTGGGTTGGATTTGACGGCTGAGAAAGGTTAACCTTTTGTGCAGATGAAATGTGTTGACCGTTGCTGCTTGCGCGAAATGAGGGGGAAGGTGTGTGCAATTGAAGAGGGAGATATGGTCCATTCACGCAATTTGATTTTGATAGCTAATGAGGAAGGAAGCTAACTAGATACACTCAAGGTCATGTACCTTGATGTCCTATGTTGAGGATGGATTAAGTCAATGGGTGACACGGGTTGCTTTTGGTTGATTTGGATTATTAAGCCTGAAATATGTAACAAGTGGTAATTGTTGATCAAATCCTTTTTAATGAAATTGTGCGTCCAATTTAAATCTAAAAATAATTTATTTGCATATAAAAAAAAAAAAAGTTACGTATAATATATCTTTTCCTATTACTTGCACATAATATAGAACTTTCAAAATAATTTTTTTTTTATTAAGCTTTCAAAGTAAAAGGACATGTCAGGTAATGAATGGTAATAGTTGTTAATTAAAGATGGTAATAGTAAAAACTTTAAACTTCATAGAAATTTTTGAAGTAAATAATACTATTAGTTGTTTGATTAAGCTTTTAAACTAAAAGGGAATGCATGTTGGTAATGGGTGGTAATAGTTGTTAATTAAAGACTGTAATTTAAGATTCATATATGCATGCTGATGCGGCAATAAACCCATATGTAGGCAGAACCTATTATTAAGATCTTAGTGAAATTCTGAATGGCAACAGCAATGAGTTTTCACTTACCTTTTTTGTGCATTATTCTGTGTGATGTGTTTATCTTTGATAGAATCAAAGGAGTTATGTATAAGATACTCAGATTTGTAATTCTACGTATAGGTAGCTAGAGTATAATTTAATTTGTTAATTATGAATTCATGAAATAAAATATTGTGGGACTGTCCAATTATGAATGTTGGACTGAAGCATGAAGCATGCATGTTGCGTTCCATTCCATCAATCGTTCCTCTCTTAAACGGAAGATCGAGTTGCTTTAAACATTTTCTTAAATTAATGCATTTAAAATGTTTATTTAATTTAGCGCAGATGAAACGATAGAGTCAAAATCTTGATTGCACTCCGTTGTCTTATTTTATAAATAACAGTTTGAATTATTTGAAATATTACGGATACGAACGATTGATGAATAAATTAAATAATCAGACAGTCATATTGTTAGTTAATCCAATATGACGTTCCCTTTAAGGAAACTATATAAAATTAAAATTATATATAACAATAGTTGTAAATTTAAGGTTCTCGATCAAAATTTGCTTCTTGATGAAAACAGGGTTGGGTGTAAGCACCGGAATAATTAAACTTGTGGCATAAGACATTAACAAAGGAAATATCATATGTCAAAGTTTCCGTCTCCTCTAACTAAGTACAGAACAAAAGAAATTAAAAAGGGGATAGTTGAAGAGAAACAGTCTCTTCATAGTTCATATTGATCGATTCCGAATACAAAAAAGACTTGTTCATGTCTACACTTACCACCGAAAGAACAATATATAGATATATTTCAGCTTTATTTATTTCTTGTGGGTACCAGCCTTGACTTCATCACTTGGCATATTTTGTATGTATTAAATTTGTTGAAACAAATCGTTATTTTTAGATGCACCGGGCAACGTTGACTTACAATTTAATTATTTGTGGTGCAGTGAGTTGCAACGTTAGCATGGGAACATTACGTGATTCTCAATCTTTTTTCATTTATTTGGTTATGATTAAAGAATACAAATTAAGAGAAAGTGTCAATTATAAGTCTAGCAGAATATATTACAAAGTGAGAAGTTGTTGATCGATTAAACAGTTGCAATAAGGTAAAGACTACAAAAAAAATAAAATTATGAGAAAGCTTTCTAGAAACTCATTTATCTTATAATTGTTCTAAATCAAACACGTATAATTATAAAGTTATTAAAAAATAAGTTACCAAAAAATATATGTATTTGGTTGGCATATGTTATACCAATTAATTCATTTATGTTATCATAAATTATATAGTCTTATACATGCAGAACTTTCAGATTATTCTCATTCCAAAGTGATTCACACATGAATTTACATGTTCACCAGCTCCTGCCTGGTTCGTTCTCAAATCACTATTGGAAGAGAGATCTAGTCTAATATCATTTGTAACTCCTTGATTATTGATGTCTTGATGTCTCATACTTTACGGCATTTCATGGGTGACACTTTATTAAACATTCTTGTTGGTTCTAGGATGAAGTAGGCATAAGCTGGTGGGCAGATAACACCATAGGCAAATCACACTTAAATGAAAGGGATGCAGAGGCTGTGCAAATATAAGATTGTACAGTTAATGATGACTCAAAGGAATTAATTGGTACGACCTATACTAACAAGATGCATCTATTTTTTGGTAGTCTGTTACTTAAGAACTTCATAGTTAAGTGTGTTTGGCTTGGAGTAATTATGGGCTAGCTGACCTTCTAAAATGTTTCTCAGAAAACGTGTTAGTAAGGACATAACATACTTAAAAGTCTCATGTTGGCTTTTGGAGACAATCATTATTAATCTTGAAAGCAATCAAAGCAGATTGTTGTGATCTTAGAAAGAACTACTTGTGGAAGGTTCTAATTGATGGAACATTATAACCAATAAAAAAAGTTGAGTGAAATTTTACCATGTAAAATATCATAGAATGTGAGACGCTAAAAAATCGACAATCAAAAATGTTATACTTATCATCTAGGTTTAGATGTATATATTTCTCCTAAGTACAAGATTAGTAATGGAGAATATCAATGATGTGACTTGTTGAGTATATCTTGTTAGTTTTTTGGACAAGCACTAATTGTTTCATTTAATTCGATGAAAGTAACTAAGTTTAACTGGTACTTATTTACTAGTTTTGTAAACCTTTGGTCTTTATTTATTATTTTAAATTATGTATGGAACCTTTTATGTTTTGATTCATGTAAAGTTATTTTTCCATCCCCGTGCAATGTCCCATATACAACTACTACTTGTCAGTTATCAAGTTATGGCGGACAAAAGATTTCGATTATATATTTTACTTATTTACATTGAAAGCTTTCTTTATTCTAAATTGTATATATATGAGCTGTTTATTAGGTAACTGCGGACAAAGCCATTTATATAGCCATTTCTTTTATGATTTCTTATTTCTAATGAAATCGTATATACAGATTGATGATATAACATGTTCCAAATTATTTTAGAAGTTCTTCCTTAATTATGAAATGGACATACTCCTATTAAATACGACATCGTTACATATGAAGAAAGAAAATAATCACCCCTTTTAATAGATTTATGGATTTGTCCCGGATGATAATTTCGTTACATATGATGATGTGAACGACGTTGATAACGCCAAAGAATTAACATTAATTATCTACGACGATGAGTGACTAAAAGAATTTGTTTTAAATATTTTCAAGAATGAAAATTTTATTTTTTTAATTTAGAAAGATCAAAAACATACTTGCTCTATATTTGAGAGACAAAGATATTCAAACTTATGTATTAATTACCGCATGAGGTAACTTCTTTGTACAAAATTACATATAGTGACATAAAAGGGGAAGAAGGCTAGGAAAATTACTAACAGAATTATATGTTATCACGTTGATAATTTGCCGGATGTCTTTTTCGTTCATCTTGGGAGGATTCAATTAATCTAAAACACACAAGACAAGTTGTTGCTGACATATTGATTTGAGTATTTTGTTTTGCATGACTTCACAATGATTAATTAGTTCATGCTAAAAGGAAGAGAAAATATTAGTAATATATATGCATTTTCCATTTAATTGAAAGACGCAGTAGTTGAATGTAAGTGCTTTTGTTTAAAACAAAGAAGACTGTCTACAAGGCTTGAAAGAAAAACATGCATGAGACAAGATCATACAGTCTTCCAGAAACAAGCCTTAAAATTTTAATTTGTTTTCCTTTACCACCATAAAATCTTAATCCAATTGTATAATATTTGGTAAGAGTTTCCACAAGCTAAATTTCAGAATTTCACTATTACACATGTGATATTTAAAAATATTTCAGAATTTTAATATTGTTAAATTTTTTTACAACATTTAAAAAATATCATCTGAATAAATATTATTAATATATTTTATCAACATCTCTAAATGACAAAAATTTTAACAACATATTTATTAAATACTAAAAAAATATTACTAAATGATAGTGCTTAAATAAAATAAGATTATTTTGTCAACAGGTTCAAGTTTATCTGTCTTTGCAATAACCAACAGAAAGGGATGTTCAGGCGTATACACGTGTTTGACAAATTTCATATGAAATATATAAAATATAAAATTTCATAAAGACTTTAAAGGCTAAAGAAATTTTGACTTTGGTGTGCTAGCATGAATTAACCATAAGAAAGAGAGAAATAAAAACGAGGAAAGAAAAATATGTTAAAATGAGTAAGGTTTGGAACATTATGGCTTGCGTGACAGGTAATACTTTTTCTAAGCAAGTAATCCCCCAGGACACTCTTTTTAACTAGTAGTTTCGTGTTAATTTCAAAAGCAGTTATAAATTTTGTTAAATGCTAGTATAAATTAAGAAATAAACATTACATATTAAATAATTACGGACGCTTTATTATTTCATTACTCAACATACAATTTTAGAAAAATCAATACGATATTTTTTGTTCAAATTCTGAAATAAACCTCTTATTTTAAATGAATAACACTGTTTATACGTATATTACTTTTCATTTATATAATTTTTATATAAATTTAATTGGAACATACTAACATTATAAAGACTTTTTACATGGTCACAATTTCATTCAATTGTAAATTGTCACGTAATTGAAATTTATTAATTTTTGTAATAATTAATTTAAAAGTAATATCCAGATAATTTTTAATATATTGATTGTCAGTATAAAAATATTTACACTAATAATATATTAAAATTAAACTTTTTAATATATATATATATATATATATATATATATATATTCTTTAACGATTATATATGTCACTTCATATTAATGTAAGAGAAACGAGACAAAAGTTATATGCAACTAATTAAAAAGTGTTAAAGACAGACACTTACTTTCGAGTATTTTTAGTGATTCATTGAGATTGTGTTTTCTTTAGAAAATTGAGAATTTAAAAGTAACCAAAAAAGTTATTAAAAAATTTAATGTATTAAATATTATATATTTCACTAAATACTTTTTTGTGTGATCCATAAAACCTATGATTTTAAAATTATATTAAAAAAACAGATTTTCAAATATAGCTGTCACGTTAATCATTTCCTTACCTCTTTTGGTATTTTTGTTTAGATGTGTCAACAAATGCAAGGTTAAGAGAAGAAGAGCAGAAGAAATAATGGAAACCTTGATAGGATAGGAGATTGAATAAAGATGGAAAAAAAATTCATATCTACGGATACATGCGGGTAAAATCCATCATTGTTTGCAAACGGGTAGTTAAATAGGTATTCATGGGTAATTTTAATGGATTTTTTTACCCAATTGTTAAGTGAGCGGGTAACAGATATCACACTACCCGTACTTGCATATATCCGCTACCCGCAAATGAATAAACTTGTTCCAATTTTATTAAAAGTATTATGCTCTCAACTCTGTTTTGCACTTGATCTATAACATCATGTGTCAACTTTGATGACTTGAATTTGATTGCATAGTTAGTAGTAATTTAGGCAAAAATTTGTTTTCCCATAACAATGAATTTATACAAATTTGATGACTTTAATTTGATTGCATAGTTAGTAGTAATTTGGGCAAAAATTTGTTTTCCCATAACAATCAATTTATACAAATTTCTAGTAATTATATTGATGCATCAAAAGTTAATTAATTGGTTAATTCTTTAAGTATCATCAAATCACGTTTGTAATATTACGATATTCATCATCTTATCTGAATCAATTTTGGAGTTTAACTTGTTATAATTCCTACAACCAAATATTAAATTCGCCAATTTATAAGTTAAACTCGTCACTCTTACACTCGATATTAAAATGACGCAATAATTTAACAATATTTCACAAGTTTTTTATTTTATTTTTTGCAAAATATCCATGGATACATATGAGTATATAAAAACTTGCTATTAATTTTCTTAGCAAATATTCAATGAGTAACAAGCAGATATTTTAACTCACGAGGCGAACAGTGAGTATTTATTATTCATGCCCGTCCTGCTTGATTGTTATCCCTAGAATTGAAATTCATGCAAACGTGATATAGACATATAAGTAATTTAAATTAGCCCTAAAACTTTTTTCTCCCTGTACCCTAAACTTAACTCTTAGAGATCACACACCCTAATGAATTTGACAAAGAAAGTGAGTTGATTATCCCATCACCCATGACAAGTTGACAACCTAATAAAGATACTCCCCTCTTCTCATATATAACCCTTATGGCTACAAGCCTTGAACAACAACTTTGCTAACAATGACTCTCTAGGAATAACAAATCAATTAAAACTCTAGTATTCTATCTTTCTCAACTTACACACATATCAATGATCCAAGTTATAGGCACCTAACTTATGTAATTATTCTAGACTTGGACTCTCTACTCTTGTTGAATATTCTAGTTTATGTATAGAGTTTTTTTTTTAGGTAGAGACTTCTATTTATAATGATTAAGATATATGAATTTGGGATTTTTAAAATAAAGATTTAATTAAAATGCCCCTTATCTCTTTTAAAATACTAATTGATTTTAGACAAAGATACCATTGGAAAATTGATAGGGGTTAAAATCAGAAATATTTACATTAATGAGTCATGAACGACCACATAAATGAATTTGACATCATATTTTAACCTAAAATATTAAGATTCAGATTTATGAGTCTTATATTTACTCATATGATATTTAACTTTCTTATTTTTTTTCAATGTAAAACTTTATCTCACACTTATACTCCACGAATAAATTCCAATTTCATAATTCAAATGTTGATTTAATTTTCAAAAATATTATTTTTTTCCTCAAAACAGCATACAATCTTCATTTTTGGCTCAAAAAAATTAAAATATTGCAGTTTTAAAACAAAATTATCAATATAATGCAGTTTCAAAAGTATTTACATATGTATAGCAGTTAGTGGCATCCCACAAAGACGCCATCGAACAAGCCCTAGCCAGGCGCAACAGGGGTCCAGTGGCGCCCCAGCCAGGCGCGACTCAACTGCTTGCGCTTGTCATTTTGAGGCCCAGAGTACATAAAACTTCGAACGGCCATAACTTTTGACTGGAACGTCCGATTGAGGCGAAATCGGTTGTCAAACGTTCGAAATTCAGTCCTCTAGCCCTAGACAAATTCCAAAGGGGATTTGGTCAAAACCTTTTTCCAAAAAAAGCCTCTAAGTGCCTCAAAATTAGGATTTAAGATTTAATCAGCCAAAAATTTCCTTTTTGTCTACTTTTTTAATTATTTAATATATAAATTTAATGTTAGTTTTTATTTTTTCAATTACTTCTCTGAATTACTATCGTTTTGACATATCATACGTCTTCATCGGACATTCCTAACAAAAAATATCACTATTTGAAGTTTATATACACTATAAATATTTTTGAATCCTCTCCTAGCCAACCACTGACCAATGGTCATCACTGCTAAAGGCAAAACGTTTCTTTTTTCCTCACCACCTCCACCCTATCCTCCCCCTCTCCAACACCGACCTCTCACCCTGAAGTTGGCAATCTCCTCAACATGGGCTTCATAGACGAGTTAGCCACCCAAGCCTTTGCCGACACCGACATAAAATCCATTGTCAAAGCTACCAGATAGATTCTCACTTACAAATCTAACTCCAATCCACTTCCACATTTCAGCTGAAACTCGATTGTTTCTTCCATTCTAAATCCACCACCACGTCATACTCACAAAATTAGCTTCTCATTAAACATAGTGTTTCTTTATCCCAATCCCAACAACACAAAACCCAAAAGAATTGCACCAATTCAAAAATTTAACACAGAAGCAACTACGACCTAACAATTGGAGCAATTTGTTGGCAGCATGAGTTTCGTTGGTTTGGCACATGGCCTTGAGGACGAGGTTATACAACATGGTGTTGGAGCTGACGTTGAATTTTCCCATCTGCAAGACAAGGTCGAGAAGCTTGGCAGAAGATGCACTGAGCATGCTTGGCGCAAAGGTAGTGATTGGAATTACAGGGGAATGAGGGATGTTATGATGGAAATGGTCTATGATAAAAATGTGCATCTTAAATTTATCTAAGGGCTAATAATTATGGTGCATGGTGGTCCATCCTAGCTTTCTTCTACTTCATAAAACCTTATGTCCTCCAATCTAAAAGAGTAGACATATGAAATTCCATTTTTAACCTTTTTAGTTGATTGACACTTGACAAAAAAATAGGGGTATAATGGTAATTAGATATTAAATTCGCTAATTGCACCCCTTTTTTAATAAGTGCACTCCAATATTCCCAAATTAAAACTTGCTAATTTCACACCCTTTTTTATAAGTGTACTTCAATATTTCCAAATTGAAACTTGCTAATTGTACCCCTTTTTGATAAGTAAATTAATATTTTCTTTTAAATCTTAAATACTCATTATATCATTTCTTTCATCCCTCTCACACGTTATCTCTTTAACGCGTAACCAATGGTATTACCTTTGTACGCAGGGTATCGTACTAACTAGTTATAAAAATACAAAATCTCAATATTATTTTAATTTTTCCTTTCGAAAAGACTCTAAACCACTGGTGATATAATAATTCCTTTCTTATTTACTTAACAACTGCCTAGAAAAGTGCAGTGATTTCCTTTCATTTTATGTTATGATTTTCACAATCTCCTACTTTGGGTCCTTCATATTGCTCAATATTGTTGGTTCCCGTCTAAACTGACTTAGTCTAATTATTGACAGGTTTGCACAGACGTAACAAGAGATTAAGTCTTAAGTTGTGTAATACCCTGTATGCATCCGGTGCATTAACATATTACTTAATCAGATTAGCGCGACAATTAATTAAAACAACTACTCAAATCATGCGGAAGCATTTCAAAACCTGATTCATTATGTATGGTACGTATAGACAATAAATTAAACGAATGCCGAAGCACCACAATAGCCTTAACGATCCAGATTACATAAAATAATGTGAATAACGGCAGATAGGACTATAATATCTATACAGATATATCTGGAGAAATATAACCCATAGGTATCTATCTACATATACATAGATTATAAATATACATACACATTAAAGACACTTACTGTGTCTATACAAAAGAGTAGACATCTTGTGCCCTGATCTAACAGATCATGTCCTCACACGAGGGTACAAAATATACGGAACTAAAATATATACATGCATATATTCCCTCACAGGGGTACAAAACGGTGTCAAAACATGAACAGTGAGCCACAGAGCTCTCAAAACACTGCCACAACAGCTATACAATGTCTGTCCCTACTGGGGCCTTCCGCCCTGGGACCCATCACTTCTGTCAGATGCATCACCTAAAAAGTAAGATCCCCAACAGGGGTGAGATACAATCTCAGTAAGCTCAGGGTTCTTGGAGGCTTCTCCTCACCCTAGCTCACTTCCATGATCACATACATCAAAGGCATCACAAACCATCACAACAACACATAGGCACACACAAGCTCTAATGTGTAACATCATCAGTATCCAGGACCATCTCAGTCTCCTGGGACCATCTCAGTACCCAGTATACCATCGTGGACCATCTCAATCCCTAGTGTGAGGCCAGAACTCGCACCTGTGTCATCCAACAGGAGCTACCCCTACGCAAGGATGCACGTATATGGTACCTCCAAGAATAGGCTGCAACCATCACGGGACCACCTATCTCTTGGTCTTAAGGAATCTCTCCTATGGAGCAAACCAAACTAGGAGTTGCGCTCTACTCCTAGGGAGGTCCATATCTATCTACTGGCCAGAAGATCTATCCAAAGAACAACCATACACAAAGCACAGATACATGCATACATATTATCATGAGGAGAACTGTAACAACCACTTCAATGCATATAAATCATGTATGCAACCATTACTCCCTCTCGGAGTATGGTGGAACACAAGCAATGGGAAATACTCCCAAGAACAAAGAGCTTACCTGACAAGGCAGTGCTCTCCTGTCCAATCTCTGGACTGTGGTCTCCACCACTGATACCCTTGGTGTCCCGCCCTATGCAAAGGCACACAAACAAGTATCAAATAACGGTTCTCAACCGTTTAAAAGAAAAGAAACACAATTCCTTTTCATCTAGACATCTTTGTCTTCTATCTTAAAGTTATCAGAACTAGCCACCTTAAAGGCGACTCACAGATCCTCAGCAGGATCTAACTCAGCCTAACCAAGGCACTAGAGTCTCCCAAAGACTCTGCATAAGTCAATTCAATCAGTTCAATTGCCTTTATCCAGGCCAAATATCAATGATTATCCACTTGGCTAAAACAGTTATTCCAACACGTTTTCACTGTTTATTTAGCCTCCTGAACATCTTTTGTAAAATCACCTAGGCTCATACATATCATAATACCCTCCATTTTACCAACATTCTTCCTACTCATACATATATCAGATCCAAAACCAAACTTCATCAATAGTCATGATTCAAAGTTCAATATTCATCAGAACAGCCTCTTGAGCATACTTTTCTAAAGAATTCAAGCCTAATTCCAGCCCTAACACAAATGGGTCACTATTCATCCCAAGAACAATTTCACAAATCAATCGGTAAAACTTGAGTTTCTTACCTCTAAACTGTCGAGGAAGGCTGGAGGATCACTTCTCCAAGCTTTAGTGTCCTTGAATCGCCTTCTTTCCCTTCCAAAACTCAGTTTTACAAAGTTCCCTAGAGAACGAGATCTCTCCGATTGATGGTTCTCTCGAGAAACTGAAGCTGGAATCTAGCTCATGGAGGAGTTCTAATCAACTTTCTAGTTGGGTGGAAAGTGTTTAGATGAAGAATAGAGGAGATATGAAGCTTTGGGTCAGAATTCGTTCAAATGACCCTTTTATAGGGTCCTGCACGCGTTCCCACGCTACTGGCGCCACACCTCACGCTAATCGCACTAAGAATTCGACAGAAATAGCCTTCTGGAGTATTCTGGCGCTATCAGCGCCAGAAATTCGAGAAGAAAGCCCTTCTGGTGCAATATCACGCTAACGGTGCCACTTCTCACACTAACGGCGCCAGCAACTGGCCGTCGCTAAATTCGTCGCTAATTCTGTCGCTAATGCTTTTTGTGACGGAATATAGTAAATTTAATTTATTATTATTATTATTATTATTATTATTATTATTATTATTATTATTATTATTATTATTATTTTCATGGTTATTATAAGTTGATCCATTGTTTAAGGTCTGATTTCAACAAAGGTGTATTATCACAAGAAAAATAAATTATTATTGAACTTCACTTCTTTCTTTCTCTTATTAATTTACTTAACAATTGTCTAGAGTCCAGTGGTCTCCTTTAATTTTATGTTATGATTTCCACAATTTTATCCTTTGGGCCCTTCATATTTCTCAATGTTGTTGGTTCTCACCTCAATTGGCTGAGTCTAATTATTGGCAGGTTTGCACAGGCGTGACAAAAAATAAAACCTTAAGTGGATCAATTGCTTATGGCCTGATTTTAACAAAGGTATATTATCACAAGAAGAAAAAACTATTATTGAAATTCACTTCTTTCTTTATCTTATTTTTGCATCACATTTATTTTGTCATTAATAAACTATGCTAGATCTTGAAGTTTTTTAAAAATCTTTCCAGTCTAGATGATATGTTGTCTTAACTACATTTTTAAAAGTTATGTGTGTTCAAATATCTTCCTTATTATCTTTTCTCTTTTCTCAACTCTGAAATGTTCTTCTTCTCTAATGTTCTCTGTCTTCTCACCATTTTTCTCTCTTCTCTTACCTTCTTCATTCACTCAATTTACTTTCTCTCGCTTCTAAAAATAAACTAGTGAAATATATTTTTATTTCTCCATTAACAATTCAACATCACAACCCTTGCTGAAGATGGCTTTATCAGCTACTGTGACTACAACTTCTTCATAATTTTTTCATAATTTATAGTGATCTGTAGCAACAAAGGTGAACAATTTTCTTAGTTTCTATTTTCTTGGTGGATTTTTTTTTGGCCTAATTACTTTCTTTGTATTTTTTTCCATCATCAAAATTTCTCTAATATTGTGAATATGAACTAAATTTGTTAAAAAGGTTTATTTGATATGGCTTATCGGTTAAAGTATTTTATGGAAAAAGATACTAAATGAGTATTTATAAGAATAGATGATAATTGGAGAGTTTTTTAATATTTATTTGATTTTATTCTAGATTGATTTATTGGTTGCAAATTATGTGTTTGATCAAATGTCAAAATGACATTTTTGGGTATGTTTCTTTATTTCTCATTTTACTGTTGAATTTATGATACTTTTGAGACGACTTTTCATATGGGAACTTTTCAGTTGATTCCATCGGTTTTGTATTATCTTATAGGATAAGATTTTTCCGCATACAATCTTTGGTTGTTGTTGCTTATCTTTTGTTAATATTACTCCTATTTATAATCAATAGTTCAATTATATTTGTTTAAAAAAAGTTATTAAATGGAAACTAATGTTTATTGTAGAAATTTAAGTGAATGGGTAAATGATCAATGCAATGTTCAATTGTGAAATTTGATATAGGATCTTTATAAAAGTGAGCATTGACACAAATAGAAGTGAAGAAAAGATGCATGACAAAATAGAGAGAAATGAAGATATTACTTGGGTAAATTGAAAGAGAAGAGGTAAACAAGTTGAAAGTTTACTAGCAGAACATTAATTTTGTATAAAGTTTTTTAGTTGTTTTCTTTACTTTAAGTTCATACTAAAAATATTCTGTCTAGCAACAAATGATGTCATTTTGAAGTCCTACATTTTTTTTATCAAAGTTATGGTCCTACCTTTTGTTATCAAAGTTATGCTACCAACAAATTTAACCACCTACGCAAGTTGTATATATACCAAATTCATTTTCAACTAATTATGACGTACATGACAGGTTTATTGATTTCATTGTACACAAATTCTCTTATATTATGACTGCTACATAAATTTTCTTGCTTTTTGGGATCACTTCATCTATATACTATCTACTCTATTAACAAAAATAATATCATTTATCATGTTCTCTGAATTTAGGTTTCACAAACTTATTTTATTTTTTTGTATTTCACTATCCTTCATTAGAACCAAGCGGAATAGAGCCGCTATGGGAACAAAAGTGTTAATGAATAAGAAAATTTAATGAAAAAATCTATCTTAGTATCAAGCATGATGACATAGAGTACATGATTATAGGTGCCATGAGAGAAATTGAAACAAGCAACGTTCATGCCTGCCCAAAGAAGCTTCCTAGTCATTTTCACATTTGCCTATCACAGGTTTTTCTACTTAGGTTACTCAACTTTATGTTATGACCATACTAAACTACTTATAAAAATAACTTTATATTATCATTCCAATATATATTTTCTTATCAACGACTTTCTTTTTTTGCAATTTATCATAATTCTAACAGCATGTCCAATCATCACAGCACATTCTTTAGATCTCTACTATCCTTTAATTATTTACAATTCCAAAATAATAGCTACTCATATAAATATGTTGAATTTAACATATTTATATGTATAAATTTGTAATAATATAATTAACATATAATATAAGACACTGGAATAATTTTTGCAAAAAAATTTTATTAACATTTTCAATCATTATTCACATAAATCTACATTATTTAATAGACTTTATTATTAAACTCAAACAACACATATTCTCCACCCATGCATACGCACGAGTACCATACTAGTAGAATAATATTTAACTAAATAATTCATTTAAACATCTAAAAAACCATCAACTCTATGGATTAATCCAACCCAACTTGCCCCTTGACCTAGACTGTTACTTCCTGCACTCTTTCCAAAATATTTATTTACTTTCTAGATTGATCATTGAAGCAAAAAAAAGAATGCATTTAGGACTATAATTTTATATTTTGGATTAACCATTAATTTCGATAGATATAAGAAACAATAAACCTTGGCTATTGAATTGAAGGGTTGAATCAGTTTATCCAATTTAACCCGTTTTTGATAGATTAAGTGGGTTAAGCAATTAGATTCAACTCACTTTAACATACTACAAATTTGTCTTTCACAAATTTTATTTAAGATTATCTATGTGTTTTTTTTTAATCTTCATTGATTATTTTTATCTTTATTGTTGTGAGCGGAGGAATTTTCCCCAACACATAATTTAAAAGTTACGTACTGTTCCTACTAACTTATTATTGAATAAACCATATACTTCTAACAACTTATTTTTGCAAAATAAACTAATCGACTAGCCTATAAACTTATTTAATTGATTTGGGAACAATGGCCAATGTGCCACTTTTACAAAATTTATTACCCTGAATGCCACGCCGTCCTTATTATTTCCCAAAGTGCCATGTCCCCAAATTCGCTGGCAATAGAAGCGAAATACACCTGCTGAGTTGGCGCCTCCCTATTGGCCACGTAATTCGCTACAATGGCCAACGAATTACGTGTGTCAGTGCCCAGGCTGCAGTGGTTCAGGACATGTGTCAGCTTGTGCTATTTTGCTAACACTCCCTGCGAATTACGTGGCATATGACACGTGTCAGCTCCCTATCAAAACACTGTGGGGCAAAGCGAATTAGGAGGTATATTTTGGTAGATGGCCCAGCGAATTTAGGCCTATATAACCCCCCTCCATTTTTCCATTTCCCAAATGTTCTTATGAATGCTTTGTTATTTTTGAATTCCAAACACATTATCGTAAAAGTTGTATTATTTTTTAGTTTAATTTTCGCAAAATGAGTGGTAGTCGAAATGGATTAATCACGATTGTATATTATAATGGGAGTAGATATGTTGGACCTAATGGTCAAGTTTTTAAAGAAGAAAGTAAAATGTTTCGTATGCCCCCAGGATGCAGCCACCGTGATTTGATGAGAATGATTTACAAGAAGTTGAGATTACAACTCGAACAATTTGTCTCTCGATTGACTGCTAGATGTGCATCGGGCAACCCGGTGCAGTGGTTTGCTGTGGATATTGTAGATGATGACGATGTAGCGTTAGTTACAGACCCATGCATATCGAATGGACAAAACCCCAGATTTGTCGAATTGTATGCGGAATTAAACTGTGGTGGACAATCAAGCAGTCAACATAGTGTCGAACCCATTGGGTCGATTGACATTAACAGAGAGCCGATGGTGAATCCCGAAGACATAGATGTATCCCCATCACCACCACTACCAACCCAACCAACCCAACAAATGGATTGTGAAGATAAGGATATATCGCCCCCACCACCACCATCAAGTCAAGCAATGGAGAATGCAATGCTGCTGGCCTACGACCTAGCTTGGCCTATGGATAGTTCTAAGGACGAGGTGTTGTTCCAGATAGTGAATCATCCGATACAGACGTAGATGGTGATTTCGATCGGCTTTTCCAATTCCTTCTCCGGGCATTGTCGGAATGCAAGACCCGCCTCCGGTTCCAGGTATGCATGCACATTGTTTTGTTAGTTACTAGTGTTAAAATTATTGCAGGTTTAATTCCGACAATGTGTTGAATGTGTCATTATATAGGAGAGGGCAACGTTCCATTTTGGTCTGACATACTCCATTACACGAATATTAATTGGGCATACCCAGATCAGGATTCTGATGACATGCAAGGAGTGTGAATATCTAACTGGCAGATGGGTCAACAGCTATATAAGGACCAGGTGTTTGAGAGCAAGCATGATGTTCAATTTGCAATAAAGCAATACTGTATGGCTGAGCATCGCACAACCGTAGTAAAAAAAAGTGATACGAAAAGGCTTATAATGGTTTGTGAAAATCATTATGATGGTTGTCCATGGAGGATGAGGGCATACGAAAAAAAGGGTGACACTGAATGTGTTGTAGGCATATGGAACAACCAACACACATGTGCAGTCAGAATCTTTCTCAAGATCACAAGCAGCTTGACTCAAATTTGATATGTTCGATGATCTTAGGTACTTAAAATACATTAAATTGAACTCCAAATTTTGCTGAAAATGTATTAATATATTATTGTTTGTCAAAATGCAGAAATGATCAGGGAGGACCCAAGTGTTAAAATTAGGTTAATTCAAGAAAGGATAGCAACAATTGTCGGATTTCATATATCATACAACAAGACATGGAAGGCAAAACAAAAGGCCATTGTGAAGGTTTTCGGGGATTGGGATGAGTCCTACGCGTTCCTGCCAATGTGGTTGGGTTACATGTTAAATTTTTCTCCTGGGTCTGCCTACAAGCTGGATTTGAACGACCATTTTATTGATGGGCAATTCGATGGAAGTGTTAAGGTGTTCAAGAGGGTGTTTTGGACATTTAAACAGTGTTGCGATGCTTTCAATTATTGCAAACCAGTTATAAGCATCGACGAAACCCATTTGTATGGGAAATACCGGGGAACATTGCTCATTGCAACGTCAGTGGACAACAACAATCATGTCCTTCCAATTGCGTTTGCGATTATTTTCGGGGAGAATATCGACAACTGGTCGTGGTTTTTGGCACTAATCCGGATACATATTACGCAAAAAGACGGAATTTGTCTTATTTCAGATCGACATGCGGGCATACTTGCCGCGGTGAACAATGTCGAACTGGGATGGCAACCACCCAGGGCATACCATGTTTTTTGCATTCGCCATTTGGCGAGTAATTTTAATCACAAGTTCAGCAATGTCATGTTGAAAAAACAATTGAAGAAATTAGGTATGTCTACCTATACGACAATGTTATTACATCCACTTACTCCACTGATCTTATGGACTGATTTTTACCTCGTGTTTGTATATGCAGCTTATACAACCTCGCACTTGGATTCCGATGCCGGATTAGAAACATTTAAAGAATCAAGCCCTCAAATAGCCGCATGGATTGATAATATCCCAAAGGAGAAGTGGAGTATAGCTTATGATGAACTGAGAATAAGGTTTGGTCACATGACAACCAATCTTTCAGAGTGTTTTAACAAGGTACTTAAAGGAGCCAGAAGCCTTCCTATTATGTCCCTTGTGCGGTTAACATACGCTCGACTAGTAGCATACTTTGTCGAACATGGTCAAGAGGCCCGTGAGGAGATGGCCAGAGGTAATCATTTCTCCAAATTAGCATGGCAAAAATATATGAGGATGGTTGGAAAATCTACAACACACTATGTCACTTGTTATGACACACTTAAGACAAGATTTGAGGTTCAAGAGATGTACAACATACGCACTCATAGGGGCGGTAAAAAATGGTCAGTCTTGTTAGGTGAACGAAATTGTCAATGTGGTGAGTTCACTGCGTTCAGGTTTCCGTGTAGTCATGTTATTACAGCATGTCGATCCACACACCACGATCCCAGACAATATGTGGACCCTGTATATAGTGCGGCGTATCAATGTCAAGTGTATTCACCGCAGTGGTTTCCAATTGGAAATGAGGACTTCATACCACCAGCTGGACCACCCATCGTCATACCAAATGTGTCGCTGAGACGTAAAAAAGGAAGGCCAAAGAGTACCCGTATATGCAATGAGATGGATTCGCGGGAGGGTCGACAACTCGTACAAGATGTGGTTATTGTAAGGTTGTTGGTCACAATAGGCGTAACTGCCCTTCACATAACCCGGACCAAATATGTACTACTTGCTTATAGTTATGTATTACACTTTCATTAATTAATAAACAAATAATATCCAAATAAGTAGAGTCCATTATCCTTCATAGAACATCAAATTAAATTACGTGAATATAGTCCACCATAATCATGCGTAAAACATCAAATAAAAATACAATTAAAGTCCATCAAAGTTCAGAGGTCATTCATACAAAAATAATCAATATATTTAAAATTTAAAATACAAAATACAAAATTACAAAAAATTAAAATGGATAAACTAGTAAAAAAAAAACAAACACTACATATCCTCTAATCTAATGTTTTAAATCTCGAACCTAAATATTATTTAAAAACTAAAACTACATAAATAATCAATATATTCAAAATTTAAAATACAAAATACAAAATTACAAATAATTAAAACAGAAAAAGTAGTAAAAAAAAAACTAACCAAATAATATCAGAGAAGTGAGCTGTGGCAGTTTAAGTATTTAACAAACTAAAACTACATAAATAAGAAATATATTCACAAATTAAAATACAAATTACTTAATTAAAAAAAATACAAACAAAAAAAAAACCTTGAAGAGGGAGTAAAATGTTGAGTCAAAGCTACCAGAGGGAGTGGAGTAATTTGAGGGAGGGGGTGAAAGTAAGTGGTATTTATAGTGGGCCAATAGCTTATTTCGCTGGACACCCAAGTGTATTCCTATGTGCTCGACACGTGTCGCAATCAACCCGTGACACGTAATTCGCAACTCCCCCAGCAAATTACGTCCAGACGCCACGTGGCCTGTTGCAGGCTGCCCGTGACACGTTTTTTGCAACTCTTCCCGGCGAAATTTGCTCATGTCAGCGCCTTTCTGCTCGACCAATCACGCAATGCCACATCAGCCATCCGATTTCGCTTAGAGCATCTCCAATGAGAGTATGTTCAATGGGTTTCTTCATCACTTTTTTGTGGATCCCGCAGTACTTTTCGTAGTTCCTACAGTGCCATGTCACTCATAATAAACCCACATGAAAAATTGCTCCAATGCAAGAAATAGTAAGCAACTCCAAATTATCCACATATTTATATTTTTTATTAAAACTTAACATTTTTTAATTTTTATAAATACAAATAAAAAAATAAATAATTGAAAAAAATATTTAAAAAAATGCATAACAATAAAAAATATAATTTTATACAATATTTAAAAGCTGAATATAATTGGAAAATAAAAAATACTTAAAAAATATAATTTTATACAATATTTAAAAAATGGTCACTAACAATTTAAAAAAAAAAAAACCAACCCAACGTTTCCACCCACCACCCACCATCATTAAACAATATTATTTTCCTTAAAAATCCATCTTTTCCAACGTTCCACCCCATCCCACCCAGAAGCTTCCTTTCTTATTTTTTTAAAACAAAAATATTCATCATCTTCTCTCAGAAGCTTCACGTTTCTTCTCATTCTTTCTTCATTTTCCATTTTCTCCTCTACAAGCCACCAGTGTCTTCCTCCGTGTGCAACCACCAGCATCTTCCTCCGCATGCGGCCTCGACCTCGCGCACAGCCTCTTCCTCCACGCTGCCTCGACCTCGCGCGGCCTCCTCACGACACGACGCGTCGGCCTCTTGCTTCATGCACGCGGCCTCTTCCGAACGGCACCACCGTCGCGACCTCTGGTTCATTATTTTTCCTCTTTTTTAAGGGTAGTTGATGAGAAAAATATTATTTTATTGAGTAAGTTTCGATTTCTTATATAAGGAACTCTTGCCATTTTTTAAGAAACCGTTCCGCCACGCCAACTCACTCCAATGTAGCTTTTCATCAAAGAACCAATTTTTCACGTTAAGGAACGCTTGAAATATCCCGCATTGGAGATGCTCACAGCTAAGTATGCCTGGCAATTACTTTTTTACGCATAGCCTTCAGGGATTTTCTTTTGCCAAAGGTGGCAATTTGGCCAGTGTTCCATTGATTTGCCCAATGCTAGCTGCATACGTATTCTACTATATCCGTCATTAAATATTCAAGTAAAAGACAGACGTGGCAAGTTATGCAAACAGTAACCGTACAATAGAAATATTGTATTAAATACAACTATTGATTCACGAGCTTAATAAAGTACATTTCATAATTTTAATTTTTTCATTAACTATTACAACCGTTTTATTTTCTAAAGAATATCACGTACTTTAAAACCAACAATTGTTCTAATACTCAACTCTCAAGTAAATCAATATCAACTATTACGCAACCAATATGAGCATGTTCAAGAATCTATTATAAAATTACGATGGAGGTAAAAGTAATTTTGTTAATGGATAAAAAAAATTCTTTTCCATATTTTTATCCGTTAGATTTTCATTAAATGCACGTAATGGCATTTCCAATTACAAACTAGACATGCACTATATTATTCATCCAAGTAAAATTAGGCTCAAATTTTTTAAAGTCCGAGGTTTACATTTCACGCATAAAACAATATCATTGAAAAAAAAATTCTACTAAACACAATATAACAAATTTTCTAACAAATATTAGTTATTAAAAAAATAATGTGGAAAGTATAAAAAGACTTCCGGTTTACCCACTAGCAGCATCGTTAAATTTTTTCCATTTTAACTTTGCCCAGCAAGTTAAATGAATACATTCGACAATAATCAGATAGTGTCCATGTATCAACCTTTACCCTAGCATGTTTTTCATATCTAAATTTTTAATTAATACAACTCATTTATCCATTAGCATCCTGACGTTTCCAAAAAAAGCATTTAGATATTAGAATCAATTCCAGCTTTAGTGGGAATCAAAGATGGAGGAGGACCTGCCAAAAGGAACCACACAGCACTGTAGATATCACACAGGGATTGATGCTATGCATCTTACATTAAAAAAATTGATAAAAAGATGTTATGTTCAGAATCAGATATTTATCCATGTTCTGTAGGGGACCTTTCCTTCTGCTCACTAACATAGTAGTTCTCATAACCAGTTTTTTCACTGGTCCAACCAAACCTGCATATGTACCTATATTCTCAAAAAATAAGTGGAGATGCTGCCTAATCATGAGTAATGTTGAGGTACAGGTTTCCCAAAATAAAGTACATTAAGCAATCATACATTCCAATTTGTTTCAGAACAAAGATCAACCGCTTGAACCAATCCACAGAATTTAATAATATATGCACAAGGAAAAAGAAAGAGTTGAAAAGCTAAAGGCAATGTTATCAAATTGGGACCAATTATCAACTTGGTTGGAGTACAGGTCATCGGAACAAAAATCAATCCAGTGAGTTATCAATTAACTCACGTGAACCGATCTATATTAAAAAAATCTAAATAATTTCATTTCATGTAACTTTGTACACTTAAGATTTAATGTTTAATAAAATTCAATATATTTAAAAACATGTATAGCTATGCTTTTGTTTAGCATTTTGAAAATGTAACATTTGTTCATAATTCAACATATTTAAAATATAAATTGAATTTTCTAATATGAATGATGTCGTTCAACTAAAAAAAACTTGAAAATATTTGACCCGTCAAGTCAATTAGATCATTGAGTCATCAGTTCGAAGTCGGATTGTGCAAATCAGATCAAGTCACACCAAGTCGCATAACCAATCCAATAAATGGCTGAGATCCATTGAATGCTCGATTCTTGAGCTAACAGGTCAAGCCAGTTGAGTCTAATGCTATGGCTAAAAGCTTATAAACTAATTAATTAAATTGAAAGTATTTAATAAAATTGGTTAATAAATTAACCAATAAATTATAAGTCAATTTATTTAGTTTTATAAACTAGTTGAAATAGTGCTGTTAAAAATAAATTAGTTGAAATAGTTTACACAAAAAAAAAGGCTAAAAGTAATTAAACTAATTCTATAAAGTGGCTTACTACATACTGAACCACAATCATGTTTTATTAGTATTTAATTAAAAAATTAAGATACACTTACAATATAAGTATTTTTTAACAGTATTATCAGATCAGAGTACCATAATAAAAAAAATTGTAATGACTACTTTAAAAGTCATAATTTCTAATTGATTAACCGTGTAAAAATCTTTATAAAGGCTATAAAAAATACACATACAATATAAGTATTTTTTACAGTATTATCTGATCATAGATTACCATAATAAAAAAATTGTAATGACTACTTTACAATGCCAATTTCTAATTGATTGATCCACGTAAAAATCTTTATATTGATGGTGTATAAAAAATACACTTGCGATATAAGTATTTTTTACAGCATTATCAGATCATAGTTTACCAAAATAAAATAAAAATTATTACTATAAAAATCATAATTTCCAATCGATTGACATGTAAATATCTTTATATTGGTGGTGTATAAAAAATAAACATTCTATAATTACAAATTATTTGTCATATAATCCTTTTAATGTTCACCTAGCTTTTTAATTTGAGGGAACTCAAAATCACATCTTCACACACAAATCTTTATTGTTTGAACGTTTGCCCTAATTAGATGCTAAACAAACTGAACTCACAAATATTTACGACTGTAATTGTGCAAAAGATTCAAGCTAAATTAAAGACGATTAGTACTAGCTCCAAGTAACAAAAAAACTGAAACTAGACTATTCCAATGTAGATACGGTATAAATACTTCACAATCAAAGACTGGATGCTAGGAAGTTTTACTAGTGCATGATAGTTATAAGCTCTGGTAACAAAAAAGTAACTGCTGTTGACAGAAAAAAGATGAAAATACTGAAACAAAGGGAAGTTTCACCACCCTTTCTACACAAGTCTCAACTGGAAAGTTGAAGCAAATATCCACTCACAAATCTTCCACGAAGATGATCGGTTAATGAGATGCCGGACGAGTGACCCTTGGCCTCACTGGAGTCTTTGAAGGACTCACCCTACAGAATGAGAATGAAAATCAAATATGAATCAACTAATTTTAGTTGAACCTTGCATAACAAAAACTATGCTTCAGTAAAGGCATCAAACCTTATAGGCTGGGTCCCCAAGAGCATCCCACTACAGTTTAGTGCAATAATAGCACTTTCAGCCTGCTCAAGAAGGAAAAAAAAAGTCAGTCAAGAAATTAACATGGTAAATGCCACTAACAGCACATCACAAAAGAAATCATTAAATTCTTTAATGATGCATATGTAAAGGTTCTTGTGACATGTTTTACAAAACAGGAGAGAAAATTTTGATGATTTCATAGATCACCAAAATTTCATGCATACTTATACCAAGGAAGACCATTTTTGTGAAATCCCCAATTAGTTAACAACTATGCTTCAAGAAGACAAGAAAAGGTCAGGAGCTCAATGAAATCTAACTTATCCATACCCCTTTGAGGTATATAAAAGTAAAACAATAACAATATTTTGCAAGGTTAAAAACTAAATTCTTAGTAATAGTTGATTCTTTTAAAAAAGACTAATTCCTTGAACATTTTACTCTTTTACATATTACAAATCAAAAAATGAAAATGAAAGTTTGGTAGGTTCATGACCACATGTTGGTTAAATATAAACTGCCCTCAGGGGGAAGTGAGTGGTAAATTAACAAATCACTGAATCAGTAAATGTCTATACAATAAATAAAACATATACACTTTGTGAGAACTTTAACACATGTGCATAAAACAACAAAAACTTTATCCCACTTGGTGAGGTTGGTTACATGGATTGCACAATACCATTGGGTTCAGTTAAAGACCAAATTCTCAAGGATATTATTCACCATGAGCTCTCATAAAAGTTTCCTTTAATGTCCTCCTAGGTCTCCCTCTCTCCTTAACACAAATGCTGGTGCATAGCTAGAAAGAAATTATCCATTGGGAAAGACAAGGGGCTCAAAATACATAAGATAAAAATTGTGAAAATAAAAATTATAGAATAGTTACAGTTGCCAAGAAAAAACAAAAGTGAATAGAACCACAAAGAATCCATAAAATAATCAACATAGGTTGAATAAGTTGTTCATGAAGCAGTTATTCTCATAAACTATGTGCAGCCAATTAAAGGCAACTAGTATAGTCAAGACTTACCATTGCAAATTCCACAAAAGCAATTCGAGTTGAATGCACGTGGTCCCCCAAAAGCCTCAGGCGCATAACCTGTAAAATAGAATGGCAATGTCAATGAAAATTTCTAACATAAATATGATCCAGCATATAGCATGAAACAATCATTTTTCTGGTCTAACCTCACCACAAGCTGATTCAAAAAAATTCTTCACTTCAGCTTGAGAAACCTACACTCATATGTGAGAGAAATGTGATAAAGCATCAATAGATTTAAGTCCAATATTCATCTATGCAAACCATAGATGCATGTATTATAATTATCCTAGTAAACATATTAAAGATACCAAATTAAGTAAATACTCAATACCATTCCAAAAATTAAATATTTTTACCAAAAATATGTTCTGTAATTTCTCAAGTAAATATACCTTTTTATCAATATTTGTACAATAGACAGTCCGGGCACACATTTCACGCTCATCATCCGACTGCAAGTTACAAAAGAAATAACAATTTAGTAGACCAGAGATTTTGAATGATGAAAGTATAGTATCAAAGTAGCACATACACAATGAAACTATAGTTATCAGTTATCAATAGATTACAACCTGTTTCAAATTTTAAGAAAACTTTCATTGAAAAGAGAAAAATATAACATAAAAGGGAGACTGGAAGATAATAGAAATAATGCCCCAAAACAAAAGTAGATGGTAAACATGAAATCTTTCAACAATGCTGAACAACTATAGGCATCATAACTATGTCTAAATCAGTCAAATAACTCCTATCGCACAGCAAAAGGGCAAAACTACATCTAACACTATGTTTATGCATAAAAAGGATCAGAAAGTATTCATACCCTAGGGAGGAATGTAGGATTCACTGGAAGAATGGCAGTTTTTGAAGGAAGAACCCTGACTGGATAGTATCCAAGCACAGTACCACCAAGATTTAGAGCGGTCCTTGCACCATCTGTCAACACAAATTCATGAAAATTGTATGATATTGGTTGAAAAAAAAGTCTGTGTTAAGGAGAATTTGAAATGAGTAGGATTTTCAGTACAAGACTTACACTCATCTGCAAACTCGACAAAAGCAAAACGGAGAACAGAATGTGGATCACCACAAATTCGGCAATCAATTACCTTCAATTCAAATGACACAAAAATATCATGACTGCCTAAGTAGGTTAATAGTCATAACAACAGATTTATCTTTCAAATTTAAATCCTAGATATTCAGGAGAGATATTACTGTACCACAACATGTATCAGATAGAAAGGTCAGGAAGCGCATTCAAATTTCGTATAAATTCTTCCAAGTGATTACTGCTGCTAGTGAAGATCTTGATATGTCAAAGAAAAAGGACCATGCAAAATTAAAAATTAGCAGACTGTGTGCCAGTCAATATACAAGAAAGATGAACCCATTTCACTGGTGACTAAGTGAAATCTACTTAACTACAACAGCAACCAAGACTTATCCCATGGGGCGGGGTAAAACATAGTCAATCCTGGATTGCAGCATGGAATGGCCAACCCCAATAACACTATGATGGGATAGCAGATTGTAGGATGGAAACTATAATTAAGAAGTCAATAACAATGGGAAGGGAAGAAACTAAAGCTGAGGCAGAGGTGCTCTGTTGGACTAGTTGTGACTAACAATGCCATGGCTGCACCTAAGGACAGAATTGACAATCGTCAGCAAAAAGAAACAGGATAGAGGATAGAGAGAGAATTTGTCTGTGAAAAAAAAACACAAGTTGGAATCCTGGAAGAAGTTGCAGCAAAAAACAAAGGGTGGCCGGTGAGCAAGAGCTATCTGACCAGGGTCAAGAAGGAGAAGAATTAACAGAGGTTAAATGGCATCCAAAAAACATGTTAGTGCAACACTGGAGGGGCAAGGGATTTGCCAGAAAATGTATCAACTTCCAACTTCCAGAGATGGGTAGTGAAAAGGAACAGAGCTTCAAAGAATGAAGAGTGTTGAACCCAATATTTATTCTGTCAGGGGGAAAACATGTGAAAATTAAAAATTCACCTTAACAATCAGGGGTAGTTGAACAAATGATATTAAAACAGGGATTTAATGGTCTGCTAACAATAGTGACAGTCGCATTTAGTCCACTACCGCTCTCCATTCAGGCTACTATTGCCACTGCACAAAAAATGGAATGCAATGCCCCTTTTCATCACCGCCAGGCCATGTGATGCAACAATAGCAGTGCTATAGTGCACTATTAACTACTATCATGGATTAATAAAACCATTGGGCTCTATCAAAGACCAAAGTTTTCTTCTGTCTTCCTCTACCTATTTTAATAAAACTATCCTTCATGTGGTGGAATTCTTAATTCTACACAACTAAATAAAGATAAATATATGAACAGAAACTCAAAAGGAATCATGTTAAGATTGAGAAGGTCAAAGAAAGCAATAAATAATTAAGATTCCTTCAGATGAACAGATTACAATTTCCTTTTTTGTAAGGATTTGAGATTTCTAACTAATATCATAATCTAGTCATATATATATATATATATTTATATATATATATATATATATATATATATATATATATATTCCGTGAATGTATATATGTACCATTTACAACAGATGATTTTGCAAAAGAAATTTATTTCTAGATAACAATGAAACATTCCCAAACAAGCCAGAGGCAGTTTTTTAAAGGAAAAAACTTCATATCAGTTCTAACACAGATTGAATGGGTTTAAATGAAAAAAATATACCAATAACAGCATCCAAAACCTCATAACTAACACAGATTAGCATAGTGAAGAACAACCATAGCTTTAAATTGAAACAAGAGAAAGAGAAAGAAGTGCTCTGGATAGCTGACTGATGAAAATGACAGGAAAAATCATGCAGAAAATGGAGTGAAGAGTTCCTTCATGTAACAGGTCTGATCCATGCTGCATTAAGAGGCATAGTGCAGCCAACTGTGTGGAAAGTAGACAGAGCTAAAATCTCACAAAAGAAAGTATCAAGATGGATAGGGAAATGTTGGCAATGCTTAGCGTATGGCACAATGTGAGGGAAAAAGAAATTCCAGCAACCTAGGATTTGCAGAGTTTAAAAATAAATGACAAATAAAGCTAGGTGAGAACCATAGAAAAGATAATGGTAACAAATGACAATCACAAAACATAATTGCAACAGAAAAAGTTAAAATACTGCAAACAAATGCCTAGTTTAAATTTATCAACCAATGTAATATTTGCACCTAATTGTAAACTATGAAAGAGTAATCAAGCTATCAATCAAGGCTGATAACTTACTTGTCCACAGCTGCTGAATAAGGCAGCAAGCCGCTCCTCAGTAACCTACACCAGGACAAAAGCCTGTTAAAATAATTCTGATATCTATGATTGGAACAGAATACTAAACAAACTATAACAACAAAAGACAAAATCACATTAGGTGAGATCGGCTACATGGATCACAATTCACATGACGCCATTCAACTTGGTTAAAGACCAAATCATAGTGAGTCCCAAGCCCGGTTAAAGGAGGAGGGTTGTGTTAGACCCTCAACAGCCGTCGTAAAACTCATCGATATACCTTCTATGGAATGCTAAACAATCTAAATCAAGATAAAATTTTATTCATGTCATTCTCAATTCACTTACATGCTGATCAATCTCAGAAACATATACTGTTCTTCTAATGCTATCTTCTCTCTGAGCCTTTAGTGATCTTCCACTCTCCCTTCTCCTTCCTTGGTTAAAACTATTTCTTCTCTGCAAGAGATGACAAAAGTGAAAATTTTCAGTAAACACAATTGGCATCAGGATTAATTTGCACATAAAATGCCACATCAATGACATCATTCAAATCATTTCAACAGAAACTGGAATCTTCACATAAATAAAATATGTTATAGGCCCATCATAGTATGATACGTGTCATATAATCAATTTGGAGTTAATTGTACAACAAGAGGACAGATAACAGACATGACAAAATTTGTAGGTAGTGTCACAAATCTGAAAAACATAATAAACTACAATGTAAATTGAAGATAAAAACAAAAATTTGCCTAGTTGTGTTGTGATTACTGAAATTGTAGAAGATTGCAGGCAAATGCAGCCACAATTGTGGTCACAATGCAGTTGCAAAAAGCTTCCAAACTGCAATATTGCATTCACAATTGTAGTTGCCAGCCATAATTTACAACCATGACTATAATACACACAAAACATGCAAATATAACATGGTAAAACACCATCCATTCGTAGAGGATGTATATAACTACAATCAAATACCAGAGACTCAATTCAATTCATCCAAATTTAGAATTTATAGCCACACAAAAATATTGGCTCTTCACTGAATAATTAAGATTGTTTCAAAGCAATATTGACATTCCGCTACGGTGCCGTTTCTCTTGGGTGGTGCAATTGGAATTTCCTTTGTGATTTTTTTTCCTTTCTGGGTTAACAGCAATTGCTATTGTTTCCCTTGCACGGTCTTTCACTAAATTCTTTAAAATTCTGTCTTTACCAGCCAAAAACATTGACACATGAAAATTTTAATTATGTAACAAATTTCCATACACAAAATTCACGACACAACCCTGCAAAAACCCTCACTAAAACCCAAAAATGCGAGATCAAAGGCAGAAAAATCCTACCCTTCGATTGTTCGGGAAATTCTCATTAGCAGAGGGCTTAGTGCTGACCAAAAAGTGGGTTGGTGAGAGCTGATTAAAGCCCTGAAAGCGATTATCATGATTGGGAGAATATGATGAAGGGAAAAACTCCTTCGCCAAAGGATTCAACTTTGTGAACATGTCAACCAGCTTCTGCACACTGAATTCAGATTCAGCCTTAGGTTTTGAGTCCATTTTGTTGGCATCAGCTGGAATCTCAGCAACCGCAGCCATGGAAAATCAAACAAAAGCCACCACCCCACAAAACTCTCAACAATTTGCAACACTAAAAATCCAAAAGCTGATAATTTGAGACCTAAAACCGAAGAGAAACACAAGGAATCTGTGAGATTCCCTTGTTCTGCAGACACCCCTGAAAGAGAGAGAAAAAAAAATGCAGAATTTGCAGAAGCAGAAAAATATGATCAAATATTTTTTTGAGAGTACGCTGTTTCAGAAAATTGGAAGTGAACAAAAACCCATTTGATCAATGCTCGGGAATTGCTTAAAAAACAATGAAGCAGCAATGGAAACAAGGAGAATTAGGGTTTAGAAATGAATCATCACACAGCTGAGGAGAGAGAGAGAGAGAGAGAGTAGAGGTGGTGTTTGGAATAGCATAGGCTTTGGCTTTAGCTACTACTGTCTTGGCCTTTGCTTGTGCTGTGTGGGTTTTTTTCATTCTATTTTTTAAAATTTTGAAAATACAAGTCTTTGGATTTTTAGTTATTAAATTTGATTATATTGTATTAATTGTATAAATACTTTTAATATTTGGTTTTTTTATTTGTTGAAATTTTTATTTGATTGTTATAAAGGCTAAGATTCTTCACTATTATAATTATAATTAATAATAATAATTAGTCTAAAAACTATATTTAAAGTTATTTCTAATTTGTTGATCTGATAAAAAATAATCATATTAAAATTAAATTCTTAGATAGGTATGGCAATTCTTTGATTGGGCTTCTACTAATAATCTTAACATGTCAAATAGTATTAAGAATGCCTATTTGTTCAACTATTTTGCATAAAGAAAAAATAAACAAACTCTTATTTATTCTAAAGTTAGTAGATATATAAAGTGAAAAAGTAAGAATACATCTGTCAATGATTTAAATTAAGAAATTAATCAGAATGTACTTATATTGTAAAAAAAATGTTTTGTGATTTAATTATAAATTATCATATATGTATGATTAATCAACAGAAAGTGACATAATTGGCTAATTATTATGTTTTCTAAACATATAATAAGGAGTTTAATTCTTAGGTCTAAGTGTATGAAAGAGTACTTGTTAGCATCTTAAACAGATTTCGATACTTAAAAAATTCATCTCTAACTTTTGCATAGGAGATACTTTGGATTCATTATAAAATTATTGATTTTTGGAATACTTATTTTAAAACTCATAATTAAGAATTTTTTAATTGATTGAAAATATAAAAAAAAATATCTCTAAAAAAAAGTTATATTGATTCATCTAAAGGATTTAGATAATGATAAAAGTTTTTAGTATACTCAAAATAAGTTGAAAGATATATATAGTATCTGATTCAAGATAGATAAAAAAAAAAAAAGTTATGCGGATCAAACTTTTAAATTAAAATATCTTACAACTTAAACTATTTTTTCAATTAATAATATATACTTTTACTTTTATTTTACATATTTGTTTACACGTTAACAATGTTTATTAATTCTTTTTATACTTTATTAAAAGCATATTAAATATAAAAAAATATATGTTTAATAACTTAACAAAATAAAATAATATTTACTGTTTCGTATAATAAATAGAAATAATAATAAAAGTATTAGACAAAGATTTAAAATATTATTTTCTTATTACGTAACTATTATTTGTTGTTTCCCATAATTTTTAAAAATAAATTGAGGAAATTAGAGTAAAATATACAACAATAAAATTTCATCTCACTAAATAAGATATTAGATGTGATTGTGATAGGTCCTCCACTGCTAACGTAAAACTCACTGTTATATTTATCATGGATTATTCAGCATAGAATTAGGGGTAGAATATAAGTGAGAGAAAAAAGTGAGAATATTTTATAGTAAACATATATAAAGTGTGTTTATATAAAAATATATAATATATGTCAAAATCGAGAGGGCAGGTGTGTGTGAAAAGAGAGGAAGCTAATGCTATTTAATTAATTAAAAAAATCAAGTGATGGTTCAAGTGCATGCTTTTGTTCCTTTTCTGATTTTGTGTTCCATCGATTGGATACGTCACCCCTAACTACACCTTGGGCATAATTACTTTTAGTTTATTGGAATTCTCAAATTCATTTTATCCTTTTTTTTACTTTGCTCTCTTTATTAGTATTGAATTTTCTTCCCTATCTTTCGTACCCCTAGAGAGAAGTTTTTTTTTTAATTTTCACTTTCATAATTGTTGCACTTTTACTTTTTTATTTGTAAATTGTAAAATGTACTTGATTTTAATTAAATGTAGGTGTTTAAAAGTTTAGCAACCTTTCATTTTGGTGCGAGGCACAATAAACGTGGCAAGGGTGGGGCTACGTCGGGGTAAGGGTTTATCGTCTTTATGTGTAGTTTTAAGTGCACATATTTATGTTGTCACCATCAATATATTTTTCAATTTAAATTAAATAGGGTGAGTATACTAATCAATCTAGTCCATTTAAGGCTTGATTTGTGAAACTTGTGTTTTATAAATACATATAAGTTCAATCCACAAAATAGATGAACTTTTTATATGATAAGTATTTAATCCATAAAAATATGTGGATAAACTATCGATCTATAAGTCTAAATAGTAATTTTAAAAAAATAAAAGGTTTAAAATTATAAAAACAACATGAAAAATAAATCTGACTTCATTTTTTAAATTAAAATCTATCGCACTAAAATATTTTAACATTTTAAACATAACAAATTAATAATAACAATCTAAATTAAATATCAAAATAATTAATAATAATTGTATATTAAATTGGTTAAACAAGTAGTAGTCCAGGAGCTTACTAATAAAGGCTGCTTAGGTTACAGGCTTAACTGGTCATACTTCATAGTTCATAAACTTGATATAACTATACATTTTTTTTTTTAAAAAAAGTCCATTATTCATAATATTCATAAACTTAAATGGCCGATCCACGAATCTAGGTCCATATACCTACCTATAAAATTAAATCTCGTGTACTCTTAGTTTGCTCACAAGGTCAATCATTTTTTTCCATAAGATCACAAATATTTTCTTCAAAATAATTTATTTGTGACATAACCAAATTACTTTTCTAGTTAAATTTTTTGTATAAGTTTTCTATCTCAATACTATAAATTGATTTATTCTTTTTTAAATTAATTATATAACCTTTTCATTTTTCAATACTTATATACAAAAATTATATCAAATATAGTTGTTCGTGATTTTGCATGCAAGTGAGAAGATGAACATGTTCAAGTTCTAAAAGAAAAAGCAATTGTGTGTGTTAATCATATTTATTATTGTTAAAATGCAATTTTTTTTTCTTTTTTGTTACTAATTTGTTCTATCCCACAAAAAATTTCACATTCAGGACTTAAACACACTTCATTTTATACTTCTATAAATACAACTAACATCATTGAATAAGGTACATCATTATTTTACAATATTATCCTAATGGAATATTTATAAGTGTCAGGTACATTTTGTAGATATTCATATGTATATAACTTGTCAAGTTTGAATTCATCACCTCATCCACTTAATCAATCATATTTGAACCAAACAATTCAAAGTTCATATCTAACAATATTATTTAGTTACACGAAAAGGTCTCACATTGTTTAAGAATAACGAATAATGGTGGTTTATAAATAGAGACGAATTCAAGGGATAATAGGCATAAGCCCTCCCCTTTCCTTAGGATTTCATTGGAATCATTCATCTTTTATTTAGTCCAGTACATAAATTAAAGGATAATTATGTAATTTTTTTTATCTAACTAATGAATTTTATTTCACTTAAAAATGTTGTGTATAAATCTAGAAATGATTAAATTAGTGAAAAATGGTCAAGTTGTCAATAATGAATACAAGTTTCATATAGATTGTAATTTTAGGCATAGTATGCTTTTAAAAAAAAAAACATAAAAGTTGGAGATAATCTTTGTAGTAGATTTCAAATGAGAAAGATAATAACCAACTTGATTGAGTTATTTGTGTGTGTGATAGAGGTTATTGTTGGTGAGTGTCTATTAGTAGTATTTAAGGAGAGACTTACTTGCTCCAGTACTAACCCAAAAAGTTGAGTGGCTAATATTTTCTAAAATTAACTGCCAAATCAAAGGAGGTCTTGACATGTTCACACACTCTACTAGAATTAGCAAAGCTAAGCTATGCCATCATTGTCCCATGGTATCACACCATGTGCTCTGACATGTGAGTGAACTCAAAATCTATGTGCACAAAAGACCTTTCAACTTTTGGAAGTTGCTCCAGCTTCTTTTAGATTGTCTCACCAATGTTGTGTGCTTGTCGGAGAAGCATGTCTTCAGGTAACACGATATCAACTTCCACAAAGTATTGTGCACCAAAGCTGTATGCTATCTATGTGTTTGATCTGTTCATGGTGATCCCAAAGTTAACTTGACTAGAAAATCAAGTGGTGCTGTTCTTCCATGTCCTTCAAATGAGTGACCAAACATTCTCATTGACAGTCTTAGCCTATGCATTGATTGTATACAATGCCATATGCATTACATATTCAGGATCATCTTTATCGTTAGTAGTTCAATCAAGCAGTTAGCTCTAAAACTTTTGTAGAATCAAGATCACTATTCAAGATTTTGTAGAATAATGAAGAAAAGAAAAATAAAGGGTAAATATGTTTAGTTCCTTAAAATATCATGATTTTTTATTCAATCTCTAAAACTTTTTTAAATTTAATAAAATAATGTGATTTTCTATCTCACTAAACTTTTTTACATTTAATAAAATAATGTGATTTTATATCTCACTAAACATGTACTGAGGGCCTAAAATCGCATCATTTTGTTACATGTAGGGACTAGAAATGAATAAATTTTTTAAATAAACTAACCAGAAAATCACTTGTTGAATATGTGAACCTAATTAGAAAATCATAACACAATTAAGAGGAGAAAATAAGGGTCAACTTGATATGAGAATATGCGTTTTTGCATATAATAATAATAAAAATGTTACATAGTAGAAACAAAGTAAAAATAAGGTGGTATGTTTGCAATTATTTGTGAAAAACAGAAAAAAAAAAAAAAAAAAACCAAAGACAGACACAACCAAGATGTACTTATAAACTCACAATAATAGCTCCTGTTGGATCAATCCACCATTAGAACTTGACCGCTAGCACAACAACAACTAATCCAACAACAGAATGATTAATGACATACAAAATGTGATCTCATGCATATGCTCTAACAATTTCATTTTTGAATATTTGACAGTAGACCATAAGAATGAACTTCACTACAATCACATGCACCATAATTTCGATCATCCAATGAAGTTTCGTTGGATCTCTATCAGGCTTAGACTATAACAAAAAGAATGACATGAGAAATTAAAATAATATGTCGTGGTAATAATTACAGTAAATAAAAAAGAGTTACTTAAAACTGATACACCACAAACAAATAATTAAGAGCTAGTTCGGACTCTGGATAAACTTTTTAACACTTATAGCATAAGAAAATACAAAGGTAAGATGAACCAAATTTCTTCATGAACTAAGAATAACATATGTACCTCAACCTTTTGAGAAGTTAGATGAGAGAGCATCTTAAATGGTTGGTTCAATTAGTTGATTTTAACTTGTGAAAGAAGGTTGATTCATTTTATCTTTCTTATCCTATAAGTACTTCTTGATAAGTTTATCCAAATGTT
>CM023955.1:33965274-34017816 GCA_013407115.1 Glycine latifolia
CTTCTTTCACAAGTTAAAATCAACTAATTGAACCAACCATTTAAGATGCTCTTTCATCTAACTTCTCAAAAGGCTGAGGTACATATGTTATTCTTAGCTCATGAAGAAAGTTGGTTAATCTTACGTTTGTACTTTCTTTTGCTATAAGTGTTAAAAAATTTATCCAGATTCCAGACTAACTTTTAATTATTTGTTTGTGGTGTATCAGTTTTAAGTAACTCTTTTTTATTTCCTGTAATTATTACCACAACACATTCTTTTAATTTCTCATGTCATTCTTTTTGTTAAAGTCTGAGCCTGATAGGGATCCAACGAAACTTCATTAGACGATCGAAATTATGGTGCTTGTGACTGTGGTGAAGTTCATTCTTATGGTCTACTGTCGAAGATTCAAAAATGAAATTGTTAAAGCATATGCACGAGATCACTTTTTTTATGTCATTAATCATTATGTTGGATGGTGCCTGTCTTTGGTTTTCTTTTTCTGTTTTTCACAAATAATTGCAAACATACCACCTCACTTTTACTTTGTTTTTGTGAGGTAACATTTTTTGTTATTATATGCAAAAACATATATTCTCATATCAAGTTGACCATTATTTTCTCCTCTTAATTGTGTTATGATTTTCTGCTTAGGTTCACATATTCAACAAGTGATTTTCTGGTTAGTTTATTTTAAAATTTTATGCATTTCTAGTCCCTACATGTAACAAAATGATGTGATTTTAGGCCCTCACTACAAGTTTAGTTAGATATAAAATCACATTATTTTATTAAATGTAAAAAAAATTTAGAGATTGAATATAAATCATGTGGAAGTTCACATTGTGTTACCTAAAAACATGCTTCTCTGCCAAGCACACAACATTGGGGAGACACTACAAAAGAAGATGGAGCAGTTTCCAGAAGTTGAAAGGGCTTTCTTGCACAAAGATTTTGAGTTCTATCATAGGGCAGAGCACATGGTGTGATGATATACCATGGGACAATGATGGCATAGTTTAGCTTTGCTAATTCTTTTAGAGTGTGTGAACATGCCAAGACCTTCTTTGATTTGGCAATTAATTTTAAGAAAATATTAGCCACTCAACTTTTGGGGTTAGCATTGAAGCAAGTAAGTTTCTCCTTAAATACTACTAATAGACACTCACCAACAATTCTCTCTATCCTCTATCACACACACAAATAACTCAATCAAGTTGGTTATTATCTCATTTGAAATCTACGAAGATTATCTCCAACTTTTATGTTTTTCCAAAAGCCTGGCTTAAAAGCATATTATGCCTAAAATTACAATCTACATGAAACTTTTATTCATTAATGACAACTTGACCATTTTTTCACTAATTTAATCATTTCTAGATTTATACACAACATTTTTAAGTGAAATAAAATTCATTAGTTAGATTAAAAAAATTAAATAATTATCCTTTAATTTTTGTACTGGACTAGATAAAAGATGAATGATTCCAATGAAATCCCAAGGAAGGGGGAGAGCCCATGCCTGTTATCCCTTGAATTCCTCCCTATTTATAAACCACCATTATTCTTGATTCTTAAACAAAGTGAGACCTTTTCGTGTAACTAAATAATATTGTTAGATATGAACTTCGAATTGTTTGGTTCAAACTATGATTAAGTGGATGAGGTGATGAATTCAAACTTAACAAGTTATATACATATGAATTGGTTGTTGACTCGATCAAAGTAAAAATTGGCTTGTTTGAATTCGTGCATGACTTATATATATTTCTACTACTTAAACAAGAGGTATGAATATCTACAAAATGTAACTTGACACTTATAAATATTCCATTAGGATAATATTGTAAAATAATGATGTACCTTATTCAATGACGTTAGCTGTATTTACAGAAGTATCAAATGAAGTGAGTGTTTAAGTCCTCAATGTGAAATTTTTTGTGGGATAGAACAAATTAGTAACAAAAAAGAAAAAAATTAAAAATAATAAATATGATTAACACATACAATTGTCTTTTCTTTTAGAACTTGAACATGTTCACCTTCTCACTTGCATGCAAAATTATGAACAACTGTATTTGATGTAATTTTTGTATATAAGTATTGAAAAAATTAAAAGTTTTATTCTGATTTGTTGTTATGTATAAGTAATGAATTATTGATATTAACATGAGAAGTGTTTTGAATGAGATTTTTTTAAATCATAATTAATACTTTTAAAAAATGTATGACATTGAAATTGTTATATAGTGTTTATTTTAAATTTATAATTATGTGGGCTTTGAAGAGTATATTATAAATTGTTATATTTTATAAAATATAAGAATTTGGTATGAATAAAAATTAAACTAAAAGTATTGAAAATGGAATTAATTTTAACACATTGTAAAGGAGAAAAACATTGGCCTCCCTTCAATGGAGTTCTAGATTCATCCCTGTTTATAAACATTATCTTTCCTTTAATACAATGAGGCGCCTTTTAAGGACAAAATCTTGCAAGCCCTTGAGAGCTAAATCAAACAATATCTCACTCGAGACGAGCCTAACATATAGCAAACTTGATGTTGGAATAATGTTAACACTTTTCTTTGATTATTTAGATATATCAAGTTATCACTTTCCTCTCCTAGATGATCTCATGTATAGATTAAGATTCAACCTTCTGGTAGTCCTCTTGTTGTCAGGTTAGGGGCCCTTCTTTATGTAACTGACACTTCTTGTGCTTCTTTTATATTAATATATACTATACTTGTTTGCCGACAAAAAAGAAACCTCTCCTAAATTATCTGTTAACTTAATTTGATTATTGTTCAAAAAAATATTGTTGAAATACTTGAAGCCCAAACTCGAGTCGTAAAAGGACTGGTTGGGGCTCTTAATAGGTCAAAAGACCATGACCAACAAATAAACATGAGGAGAAAGTATGGTGTTGGCACCTATAAAGATATTTTGACGCTTAAGTTAAAGTATGTCTAAGATAAAGAGATGGTACTAGGAATAATGTGTACCCTAGAAAGTTGAGTGTGAGGTTTATATAATGCACATATCATATTACTTTTGCATAAATGTTGTTATAAACACAATTAAAATGTCCAAAATTGTCCCCACAATTCTTGTTAGGATGTTAACTTACCTTTAGTTGGTTTAAGTCCATAAATTATTAGCTTTCATTTTAGATCATAATATGGAAATTCATTAGATTTCTGTTATATCATGGTATCGGTCGAAAACAATTATAACACTTAGTTATTTGTTTTTAAACCATCTTTTAAGAAATTAAAAATTTTAATACATTTGATCAAAATATACAACAAAATGATTTGATAACACTTTGTCTTTATTAAATATCTTGCGCGCGCATATTACTTTTGCAGAAATGTTGTTATTAACACAATTTAAATGTCCAAAATTGTTCGCACAATGATTGTTAGGATGTTAACATACCTTTAGTTGGTTTAGGTCAATGAATCATCACCTTCCATTGACTCTCCATTCCGTTTCTTTGACTTGTTGATCTAACTTGACTAGGTAATTAATTGAATTGACCTTAATACAAACATGTTTTATTCATTTTTTTTCTTAATTATTTCTCTTAGTTTTTCATGTTATATTAATCCAAAGTTGATTAATTCATATTTAGCTAATTAATTTACTGTTTTTAAGCTATTACACTATATATTTCTTGTTATTATTTATTTTCTCTATAGGACTTTCAATGTGCTATAAATTGCACTTACAAGAAAAAAATTATAGTAATAACAACGATAATCCCACATTTGTGAGTGGTGGTGTTAAAAAACCAAAGGGATTTAAACATAATTTTGGCTTAAAGAGACATAAATGAATAAAAGGTTGGGTTGAGCTTCAATTCAATAGAACAGAAAAAGCTCTAAATAAAGGATCTCAAGTATATAATTTGATTTTTAATATTTTCTACCTCTATGTATGGTCACTTATTTTAATTTTTCATATTTATTTTAGGATAAAGAATTAAGAAGTCATTAACCACACATCATATCTTTTCAGCTACTCCAACTTATAAGCCCCATTAAACATTAGGAAGTTAATTTAGTCTCAATAAAAAAATATAGTAATATATATCATATGTCTTTAAAAATAAAAAGGTAATATCTTTATTTTGTTTATCTCTAAAATTGTTGATTAATTTTGTCATTATGTAGGCATTTCTTGATGATATAAACACTCCACCATTAAATACAGGGGCAAATGCACCTTATGGACTATGGAGACAATTGTCCCCACAAGATCTTTTTTTTACTTAAACATACTGATAAAAGATAAATAAATTTCCTCCAAAAAAAATAGGATTTGTCCTCATAAGACAATTTTTTTAAATGAACATAGAAAATTATGATTTTTTCTCTTCTAATATTAACTACATAAAATGCGTCAATGACATAAATACACACTTTACCCAATTGTAATCTATAAAAATTTAGTTAATTTAGAATTTTTTTGTCACAAGATTATGTTTTTATAAAAACATATACTACTAATATTTTTTTATCTAAAACATTACAAATGATTTTTTCCCACTAAACAAAAATTTTGAATCCGCCTAATTATATGACATATATTCAATCCATGACCAACATTCAAAGAATTGAAGCTTGTTTATAGTAGCATCATAATTGTTTGATGTTGTACTATTTTGGTTTTGATGTCATTAAGGTCAATGTAATAAAAATGTATTGTAAATCTACACATTTCTACACTAAAAAGTAATGCAAACATCACAAAAGAAGTTCATAAATATAATCATAAATTTTAGACAAGACCTAGGCTCACTTTACATGTAAAAGTCATAAAGAAGAAACAATAAGGCATAACTTTAAGAGTTAATGATAATAGAAACTTTGAAACTTTCTCAAATTAATCACTAGATAAAGTATAATCCAACATTTAAGTTTTACATATACATTCTTCCGAATATAATAATGTGACACTTAATTCAACAAAACTTAATCATACTCTCCCGCCATTATATAAATTATATATACTAGGAATCATAATATGTACATCCAATTTGACTTTTGAACAAAAAAAAACTCTCCAAGAAACATACAATATTTGATATTCTAAGTGTACAAACAAGTTATTCTAGCAACTGATACAGATAAGCCAACCACTTATTGTGCTTAGAGTAATCTACCGACAAATTGGTCAACTGGGTTTAACCCCATTAAAACCAAACATTTGGTCATGGAGGCTCCTTTTTTCATCAAATGGCAAATAATCATGCTCTCCTAACCTTCTAAATGAGTAGTTGTAGAACAATAACCAAACAAAGGTTTGGGCTCAATGAAAGAAGCAATTTTTTTTTCTAAATGAATCCTTGAGAAACATTAATTTTGGTTTGTTCAAGGGGATTTTCCTTACTTGTCCTTGATTGAACAAAGTTTGACAAAACATAAAAATTGAAATTATATATTTTATAAGAAAAAATTAATATAATTAATAAAATAATTTATACCTATTTGTGATCCTTATTAAATATGTATTTTTATTTATCCTAAAATATTTTTGATTAAATTTAAAAATGAAAAATAAATATCTAATAAAAATTTGAAATATACAAATTCAAATCACTTGACTACACTAATTTTTTTTACCAACCACATTGGTTCTAATTAAAATGGTTAGCTTTCTTAGAGTTAATCAAACACTCACTAAACCGATTCCTTGTTAATCTAATTGAATTGATCAATTCAATTTTAAAAATTCTGGTCCATACTTTTAGCTAAATTTAATTGTTGTTGTTATTGTTCAATGAGAAAGGTATGTAGCAAACTAAGATCTAACAAAAGTCACACCCATGACATAAACCAAAATAAGTGGACTCAATTGAGGGAGATAAGCATCCCATATTACAAAAGGAGTTAAAGAAGACAATCTTTGCTTTGATAGTCAATTCATAGATTGATTTGCTTTCCTTAAAATGTGATGAAACATAACCTACCAAGGTTGAACTGGAAGCGACTTGATACTGTTGATGATTGTACCATGCGTATGCCAAGGAGGATGACCATTTGTGAGAAGAATATAAGACATTATTAACAAATAATTTTCCTAAAACCATGGTTCCAAACTACATGTAACCCATTGAGGATTACCAAGAGCTCAACTTGCATATTTGTTAGAAAGCCACAAGTTCTAGAAAAGCTCAATAACCATTTTCCACAGAGCATGCATCTCATATAAGTCCACCAAACCATAGATACTTGATAGGCTAGTTATGGCAAGCGCATCGCTTTGTCAAGTAATAATTACACAGTAAGTCCGAGTGTCGAATTCCACAGGGAACTTAGCATATGCTCAGAGTTAATGTATTCCTAATTGTAAGCAAACAAGAATTAAATTTGATATTTTCTAATCTAATGCGGATATGTAAAGTGCAATGTAAGTAAAGATAGTTGAGCAGGGGCACAATAAAGTGATAGAAACAAACCTTTGGGGTGAAATGTCGGTTGATGCGGAAGATGGTCACATGTTGGGGCTCAACAATCGAAACTATCATTGATGCAATATTAAAGATATTTCTCTATTCAATGAGTAAATTCGCTCACCCTCATCTACTAATGTATTCTAACCTTGATTCCTCAAGCGCTAAATTCTAAATCACTTGATTTCACTCCTGATCCCTCAGCAAGCTAGACAAAATAATTTGCATTAAGAGTAAAGATGATTCGTAACCTAGGCTAAAAAATATTACTTCATCCCTAGACATGACATCATTTAGAAGCATTTTTCAATGCTAGGGGAACAACCATTTCTCAATGCATTGAAACCCTATAACAAAGCATGCACATGGGAGATAAACCACACACATGAATAAGCTCGAAAAAACACAATGATGCAAAAATAACATTAAATAGATAGTTAGAATCAATACATTAAGAGTGTTTGGTTGTTGGAACCCCAACATTGGATGGGTCAGCCTCCCATTTCCATGAGATAGCTTACAAATATGGAGGAAAAGGAAAAAGAATGGAAGGGGAAGGAAGGAAATGGAGGAAAAGAACCCCAAATGAGTGGGATCTCTCCCTTTTCTTGTGCCCTAGCTCTGCCTCAGCCTCCCAAGGTCTCTATAAGAGCATATCAACCCCAAAAGCTAAAGCTCCCTTTTTCGTGCCCTAATTTCTCTTTTAAAGTGGCCTAGAATCATGGTACTTGCTGAGCGAGAAAAGGTCACGCTGAGCGCGCCCTCATTGTCCAGCTGGATAAGTGGCCATGCACTGAGCAGGCATCTGGCGCGCTGGGCGAGCAGCTTCAGACCCTTAATTATCCTTTCCTTTCCTTGCAATAAAAATTTCTACAAAAACACAACCAACATCTCATGAATCAACTAAACTTAACATCTACTAAACAAAAGCTCAAAGAAAGCTAATTCCTATATTTTAATTACATAAAGAAGCATTAAAATAGGAAAAGAAGAGATAATTGCTAAGCGATCAATGTAGTTTTATGTATGCTTAGAAATTATCACTTGGGTTTTTGATACTATTTTTTTCTACATTTAGCTTCACATGATCTTCATTCAATGGATTCCAAGCAATAAATCTATGAATCAGACCCACACTTGAAGTATGACTAGAACACAAAATGTCATATGTTAACTTGATCTGATTATTAGTACACCACATTGTCCAAATATTTCCCTAAAAAACCTCCACATTTCATGCTCTCCTAATGTGTCATTAAGCACACACAAACAAAACACCTTATACCTACAACAAAAAAGGTCAAAAGAAATATGTCGCTTGAAGTGGAAAACATTAATAAGGAGGCTATTTTAAAAAAATAGGCTTATGAAAATCTTTGTACTTTCTGGAAGATTTAGCTTCCAGACACAATTCTAGCTCACAGTAAAGGCTAAGTGAATGGCAAGCTCTTGAATTAACCAGTCACAGAGAATTTTTGCAGTGTAAGTTCTTGAATGAGATGTGCCTCAAATAATTAAATCCTTGGTTTGTTCATATAGAACCAAACTCATCATTTGTTGTTTGATGTAGTTGGAAATATTTGAGTAAATAAGATCCCAACTCCAACTCCCTTCCACCAAAATATCTTTAATATGCAATTGTGTGTCACTTATGTGAACGTAACCTAATTGTTCACAAATATGTCTTCCATCAAGCCAATGAGCATATAAAAAAATGAAATGTCACACCAATTATACAAACAACCCTTCTTGATAGTGACCTAGAGTAAATTACCCCTTGGCAAACATTTATCAATTTAAATATGAACCCATGACTTATGAAGTTCATGAAACATGGACTAAACATGTTTTCCCATAAGGGCTATATTTGTTGTTGTTGGTTTCATCCAAGCTTATTGTGGACTTGGTCCTCATAATTTATATGATAGTCTTTTGGTCTAACTTGGATAATATGTTTGCATGATTCTATTTATATTCCTTTTTTTTTTCTTTGTACTCTCTGACCATTTTTTTGTATTTTTTTGGACAAAAAATACCTATCCTAAGGATTAATTTTTGAAACATATTTTTTAAAAATTGTGACCATGCAATGCATTAACACTCCAAAAATATTTTTTTAGGTATTATGTAACGGTATGTTTTATTAATTGATTATTTAAGTGATTTAATTAAATTACAAAAGAAATTAAATCTAAGTAAATTGCTTGAATGTATTAATTAATTGATGAATTAGTGATTTTAAGCATGTGTTCTATGTGTATTAGTGAGTTTTGGTGTGTTTGGGCTTAGAGGAATGAACTTTTGATGTATGAGAGAGGTAGGTATGTTTAGTAGAAGCCAAGGTGCAGAGAGAGAAGTTAGAGAGTTACCAAAAACCTTTTATAAACCCTCATATTCAAAAAAATTTCACAAAAGAAACTCTTCATTTTCCACTCACTTCATCTTCTCAAAGAAACCACCATTGGAGAAGCTTAGAGCTTTGGTGCTGTGCAAAAAGGAAGCTTTTTTCCTCCCCCTATAATGTTTGTTGGTTGTTTCTAGGTGAGGTAAACCATTATCCTCCTCTCTTTGTGTTCATTCTCATTTCCACCATGAACTCTGATAGGCTAAGCACGACAAGCGCATCGCTTTGTCAAGTAATAACTCGATAAGTCTGAGGTCGAATTCCACAGGGAACTTGCTTGTATGCAGAGTTAATATATTCCTAAGGTTAAGCGAACACAAATTGAATTTGAAGTTTTCTAACCTAATTGCTGAAATGTAAAATGCAAAGTAAGTAAAGATCGTTGAGCAGAGGCACAATAAAGAGATAGAAACACACACTTGGGGTGAAATGTTAGTTGATGCGGAAGATGGTCACGTGTTGGAGTTCAATGAACTGAAACTACCCTTGATGTAATATTAAAGATATTTCTCTATTCAACGATTAAATTCGCTCACCATCATCTACTAATGTGTTCTAACCTTGATTCCTCAAGTGCTAAAACCCTAAATCACTTGACTTCACTCCTGATCCCTCAGCAAGATAGATCTAGTAACTTGCATTAAGAACAATGATGATTCACAACCTAGGCTAAACAACATCATTTCATCCCTAGACATGACATCATTTAGAAGCATTTTTTAGTTCTAAGGAAACAACCATTTCCCAATGCATTGAAATCCTATAACAAAGCATGCACATGGGAGATCAAACCACACACATGAATAAGCTCAGAAAAACACAATGATACGAAAATAGCATTAAATAGATAGCTAGAATCATTGCATCAAGAGTGTTTGGTCATTGGAACCCCAACAATGGATGGGTTAGCTTCCCATTTCCATGAGAGAGCTTACAAATATGGAGGAAAAGAAGAAGAATGGAAGGGGGAGGAAGGAAATGGAGGAAGATAAACCCCAAATGAGTGGGATCCTCCCTTCTCTCGTGCCCTAGCTCTGCTTCAGCCTCCCAAAATCTCCATGAGAGCAGATCGGCAAAAAGCCCCTTCATTTCGTGCCTTAGTTTCTCTTTTATAGTGGCCTAGAATTGCGATTCTCGCTGAGCGGGAAAAGGTCGCTTTGAGCTCACCCTCATTATCCAGCTGGATTAGTGACTATGCACTAAGCGGGCATCTTGGACGCTGGGCGGGTGACACGCTAAGCGAGCATATGGAGCGCTGAGCGAGCAGCTTCAGACCCTTAATTCTCCTCTTATTTCCTTGTAGTGAAATCTCTACAAAAACATAACCAACACCTCATGAATCAACTACTTAGCATATACTGGACAAAAGCTCAAAGAAAGCTAATTCCTATATTTTAATTACAAAAAGAAGCATTAAAATAGGAAAAGAAGAGATAATTACTAAGTAATTAATATGTAATTTTACGTATGCTTAGCAATTATCAAACTCCCCTTCAAAACTCCATGAAAGTGTTCATTTGAAAGGTTTTAATGTGTTTTATGTTGGTTTTGGAGTTTGGGATGATATATATGATGTAGAACTACAGTATGAGTGAAGGAAAGCTTTCATTTTGGACTCAAAGTCTCTCCCTTTATTCATCTTTCTTATTTTGGATGTTTTGAAATGTTAGAAAAGGTGTTTATTGAAGCTTAAATCCGTGGTTAAATATTTTGGATTGAAAAGAATGATTTTTTTATTTATGAAAGATGATGTCTTGGCTTAAAAATTGTAACTTCTACAATTTTAAATTATTCTAACTAGTTACATCAAGTGGTAATTGATTAAAATTAGCTTCGATGGTTGATTTTGGATTTTGGGTTATTGTAACCAATTACATAGGTTTTTAATCGATTAATTCGAGACTAGGGACTATTTTGTTTACCAGAGCACTATTGTAATCAATTACAATGAGTTGTAATCAGTTACAATTGTTAGATACAGGGGGAGCTTGAAGAGGATCAAGATGTTGAGACTCTTAGTCTTGGATAAGTTTTAGCTTTTACATGTCATTCAATTGAAGGCAAATGTAATCTTTAGATGTATATGAGTTTCATCCTATGATCCATTGCATTGCATAAACATCATTCATTGACTTTTATTCATGGTTTTTGTAAAAGTACATGTTTTGTGGAAAAAACTTTATGTTTTCATGATTGCAAAAAAAGCCAAGTGCTCATGGTTTAAGTTTTGGAAAAACTATTTCACATTGTCGTAATCGATTACTAGAATATGGTAACCTATTACTTGAGCCATGAAGAAAGAATTAATCGATTACAACTATTACGTAATCAATTACATTGTACAAACACATAATAAGTTTTCATATGTTAATCGATTACCATTTAGCAGTAATCGATTACTTAACACGGTTTTGAAACAAGACTTCCTGTGTTAATCGATTACATGACGGATTAATCGATTACTTTGCTCAAGTATATTTCCTAGAAAATTCAAGAACACTTTAATCGATTAAATATGTTATTAATCGATTACACAAGTGGAATTAATCGATTATATGGATGATTTAATCGATTACATTCAGTTACTATAATTTTCTATAAAAAGCTGTTGGGTCTTTTGAAATAGACAGATTATTACACCACGAAATTTTCATAGATTTTCAAAAGCCTCATGAAGTGAGAAGAGATACTTTGAGTCATTGAGATCTTGTCTCACAAATTCTAAATCTTCATGTTACATTGAAAGATTTCTTCTTGGGCAAGATTCTAAAGAAGTTCTTGGAGAGTTTGCTCTAAAATTTGTTTTCATTCAACCTGGATCAAGATTTGTAAATCATATGCATTCATATACATTGGATCATCAGGTTGTCTCTCTCAATTAAAATTTGTTTATTCATTTTAGAATTTCAGTTTGTTATTATTACAAAGATTTCTTAAGGCTTATCTAGAGTAGGTTTCTCTGGAGGGAAGAGTAGAGAGGTGATTCTCTATGTCTTAATCACTAGAAGTCTAAGGGTGTTAGATTTCTGATCTTAATCTAGGGTTGATGAAGGGTGATTGTTGTAAGCTTGTAAGAAAAGAATTTTGTGAATAGTGAAACTCTAACCAAGTTGGTTGGAAGAAACTAGATATAGCTTCTCAAGTTGAGGAGTGAACCAGTATATTTCTTGGTGTTAAGTACTTTCTCTTTATCTCTTCTTATTGTCATTGATTGTCAGTCATTTGGATAATCTTTTGAAGATCAACAGAAATATATTTTCAGCTATTGCTTTCTTTGAAGGTTGACACTTGATTAATTGAAAGATTTCAAAGGTTGTTTTTGTGATACGATCCTAACTACTCTAATTGTTTTAAAGATTTTAAAATACCAAGTTTAAACCAATTCACCCCCCTCTTGGTTATTGTGTGTGTTCATATTATTTTCAACAATGGCCAAAACTTGGTCGTAGAGTTTGATTTTGGAAAAGTGGTCTTCATGAAAATGGCAGCTTTGGATGTTAGCTAACTAATGAATTTTATTTCACTTAAAAATGTTGTGTATAAATCTAGTAATGATTAAATTAGTGAAAAATGGTCAAGTTGCAGTAATGAATAAAAGTTTCATGTGGATTGTAATTTTAGGCATAGTATGCTTTTAAGCTAGGCTTTTGGGAAAACATAAAAGTTGGAGATAATCTTCGTAGATTTCAAATGAGATAATAACCAACTTGATTGACTTAGTATATCTTTATTTATCATGTTGTGTTGAGAATATTATATTGATGATGAGATAACTATGTTGATTGATGAATGTCTTAGGTTTTCTTGGTTGATTTCTTGATGATGATATGAGATAAGGTTGAGATGATGTTGTTTTATGATTAGAGTTGACGTGAGATTATGAAATACACATTCGTATGAGTTTTGGTGAGTTGCTTGCAAGAATTCAAGGTGTTGGAATGTCTTGTTATACTTATTGAACTATAGGTGAGTTAATAAGCATGATAAGCATATGAATGGTATATCCATGATATTATAACCTCTTAAGATGTTGATATTAGTGAATGAATGATGATGTATGATATTGATTTGAATGATCATAACATACATGCATTGATGAATGATATTGCATGTAAGTAGGCATGTAAGTTACGAGTAGTCTGTGGGCCCTCAACCTAGTATTGGAGGTTTTTGTGGTGGCTAACACCAAATTAGCCTATAGAATGGATGAGTGGGCGAACTCATAGATAGGTTAAATTCCTTGCAAGCCTTATCGAGGTAAGCCACTTCTCATGCTCATCCATTTTCGATAAAATCACACTCCTCTATAAGGTTAATTCGAGAGTTCCTGAATGGTCAGATCATAGAGTACGACTATATTAAATGATGTACTTAGGTTAATCACTCAAAGATGAAATCTTCCGGGAGTAACGTAACATGATAGTTAAACATGTGAATTGATATCTGTGACTTGAAAAAGATGTGTTACTTGATGAGTTGTATAATTACATTGATATTGGAAATGTGAAGGATTTTCTATGTATCTTGTGAAATGATGATCTTATGTTGTTTTCAATTATATGATGCTTGCTTTCAAAATAAGCTTACCCTTGCATTTTTTGTTGAACTCTGATAATCGTGTCATTTGATACAAGAGCAAATTATGATGTAGCTTTTGAGGAGTATGCCACCCAAGGTTAAGGTGGACGTGGTGATGGACTTAGGGCCTGGATTTGCCCCTCAGTCATTCATTTGTGTTTTGTCTTTGTGCATATCAACTTAGGGTTTAGATTTTGGATCTATGTTGTATTTATTTCCTTAGTGGATCCTTGAGATTTGTTTGAAGATTTGTTTATGATGTTTTGATAATGTAGTGTTTTAAAACACTCGTACCTTTATGTCTTATGTCTTTAGGACCTTTTATGGGTGAGGTTTATTTAACATGATTATATTCATGAAAAAATTATACCTATTTTTGTTAATTTAAACTAATTCAAGAGTTTTATGAGTAAAAGTGAATATTTTCACGTTAAAGTCTCTATGTTTCATATAGTAGCATCTAGGGTCATTACATATTAAACATTCTAGTAACTATTTTTAGTAATATAATTGTTTTTGGATACATTATCAAAATTGGTTTTTGTAAGGTAGTTTTTTTGTGGAAACTAATTTATGCAATGGTAAAAATAATATTATGGAAACTAGTTTCTATAATGTTAAGTAATCTACTTATGACCTTTGGAAACTCATTTACATGAGTGTATAAAAATATAATGCAAAATTTAGTTTCTAAAAGATTAGAATATATTACAGAAATTAGTTTTCACAAGATTTACAAAAAGCAAAATAGAATTGATGCTCATCAAAGATTACAAACTCAGTTAAAAAGTGAGAATGTAAGATAGAGATGACCAAAGATGGTGATGGTTTTGTATAAAGGAAAAAAAAAGATAAAATGAGAGGAGAGTGAGTGGGTGCAGATGGAGGTAGTGTAAGTAGGGGAGGGGTGGGTTTAACATGGCCCATAATTTTGGGTTTGGCTCTAATATTGGCTCCTTCTATTTACATCGTAATTTTCCTCAAGTACACCTCTATATCCTTTTTTTACCTCTCAATTATCCATTATACACTTTTTCTTAAAGAAACTACTTCAGCTTTCTTGAAATGCATTTCTAGAATTACATATACCTATTCCAGAAATGAATATCTAAAATTATGATTCATAGTTCTGGAGATATACTTCCTTAATATGTATATATTTTTGGCTTAAGTATATTTTTCATCCTTACAATTTAGCAGTTTTTGTTTTTGTTTTTAGTCATTTCAAAATGTGTTTGTTTTATTTTTAGTCCTTAAAATGCTTTAGATAACACTTTGAACAATAAAAAAAAAGTGCTTTGAACAGTTATCTATTTACGCTTTAAAAGGATTAAAATGATTTTTTTTTGTAGGGACGAAAATGAGAAAAACATTAAATTGCAAGAACCAAAAATGTATTTAAACCTATATTTTTCGATAAAATATTACTTAAGAATTAAGATAGTGTACGAGAAATAAAAAATGATAAATACTTATCTTATACCCATGGTTGTTAGACTTATTTTCATCCTATCATTAGTATTCTTTAAATCTATCTAAACTCTTATTTTCATCTTATATTTATTATTCTTCATATCCTAATTTTAAACTATCTTTATCATGTATTCATTATATAATATTGCGTTTTCATCATTATTATACAATGGTTTGTGTTCTCCTTTATGTGACACTGCATTTCATAGTTTGTTTATCACTAACTTCATATATTATACACCTTAATTACAAAGCAAAGCTTTTGATGAATGTTTCTTTCTTTTTAAGTGCATTCATTCATTTTCTAATCCAAGTCTACATTAAATTCAATGCCACATGAAGTTAGTGATGAGCATATCTTGAAACACATTGTCACATGAAGAAAAAACACAAAATATTGTATAATAATGATGAAAACAAAGTATTATATTATGAATATGTGGTGAATATAGTTTAAAATTAGGATCTAAAGAATAATAAAATATGTTAAAAATAATATTTTAGATAAGATTTAAAAAACACTGATGAGATGATGAAAATAAGATTAACAAACATGGATATAAGATAAACATTTATCATCCTTTTTTTAGTTTCTCGTCAATCATCTTAATCCTTAACTGATATTTTATTGAAAATATATACCTACTCCAGAAGTATAACTTTGGAACTATGAATCATAGTTCTAGATATACATTTCCAAAATAGGTATATGTAATTTTGGAAATACATTTATGAAAAGCAAAAGGGGTGTACTTTTTTAAGAAAAAAGATATCATAGGTAATTAAGAGATAGAAAAGGGATATAGGGGTGGGCTTAGAAAAATGATGGATAAATAGTAAGAGCCCTAATATTTCACCTTGAATTTTTGGACCACGTTCAAAATATATTAGTTATTTTTACTAGAAATATAATTGCTACTGAAAAAGATTCATCGAGAATACTTGAATATGTATACTGAAGGTCCACTGAATCACCTGAACCATTAAAAAAAATTAGTGATGTGAAAATATTATTTGGGAACTTGCTTGAGAGACTATGAGTTGTGAAGATAAAGATTATACAATTGTGATTGATGAATAAAAAAATTTAAGCAAAACATGCATACACTTCCTCTAAGATGTAGTTGAATATATGTGCTTATGTCCAAGGAAAAAATTCAGAGTATACACATTTTGAGAGGTATTTAATACTTAGTATAATACTTAACATGTTGAAGCAGGTATTTCTAGAGAAAGGATTGAAGATTGTTTAAGAGATTATCAAGTTATTACTTTTTTGTTTTGCGGGGATCAGGTTATTACGTGATTAATGTTAATAAGGCTATTTATATTAAATTTATTAAGAGAATGGGAAAGGGACGTGAAAAGTAAAACAAGGATTTGTAAACATAAACTCCCTTATTGGCTAAACTACCAAAATGGGCAACTACTTTTAAAATTTATCAAATGAAGTAAATTTCAAATTATACCCATAAAGGGTAAGTCGTAGAATATCCTAAACTTCTGAAACCAAAGTCGTAAATTAATTCAGACTTTTTGTTTTTTTTTTCTGAAGTCATAAAAAAGTAATTGACTTTAGTTTTTTTAATTACGACTTTGAAGTTGTAAATATTTAAAATTTTTAAAATAGTATTCAGAAGTTGTAAACATATTTACGACTTCAAAGTCGTACTTTTTTTAAAAATTAATTATTAATGAATTTAAATTAGTTTTGATTTATAGTTTTATTTAATATTTTCTATATTTCTATATTGTTTTATTTAATATTTTCTATATTTTTCTATATTATTTTTATTTAATTTTTTCTATATTTTTTTACTAATGTTAAGGATTATTATTTGTTTCATAAATTAGAAAAATAATGTAAACAAAATACTTAAATTTAAATAAAAAAAATATTAAATGTACTAGACATATTTGTTTAAGAAAAATATATAGTGGGATGGTGTCTCACAACAAGTTCTTCTAGATATGTGTTGAGACCTTTCATCTTGTTGCACTTGATTTTATGGTGGTTGTTGTCCTCTTATTCTACGACCTCTTCTCCCTCTTGTTCTAGGATGATCACATGTAATTGTTTGTTGTTTTTTAGGAACATCATCACCACATGGCCATCACCATTATTGTTGGTGGTGTTGTATCATCATCTTCTTCCTCATCCTTATGACCCATGTCATGCATTTGAGTAGGTAATGATGGACAATAACAAGAACTCGATGGTGGTGAGTTGTATGCATATGACAAAGTGTTGAAAGTGGTATCAAACCTTTGTGAGTGTCTTTCAAAAACATTTGAGGTAGAAGGAACTTGAAATGAGTATTGAGACATGTATGATTTGAAAACTTTGTTCACATCCTTGAGGCATATATCCAGATAAGCCCACTAATTGATAAATAGATTCTGTATATGAATGATGATGTTGGGGCATATATCCAAAAACATGCACTATTGGGTTCAACATTTGATTGATGGTGGTGATGGGCAGGATAATACTGAAAATTAAGAACTACCAAGTTAGAAATAATAATGAATAATAATAGCAATAATTTATCAAAATTCTTAAGTAAATTTATAACCTCACAAGATATATATTGTCTAATTCGACGTATATACCATTGCATGTATTATGAATTTTCATGCAAAATACTATGGTGAACTTCACCTTGAACAATATAATCATTCCAATGAATCCATTTGTTAATCCAGTAATGATGATGGTAAGACAAAAAAATATTTGTTCTCCCTTTCATATCTATGTTGTGAAGTTCATCTAGGTTTGGTGGATCATCTGGAATATTTTGTCGCAGTCAAAATTATCTCATGACCCTATCTACTGCATGTCATTTCACAATTACAAAACATATAAGAGGTATTTTTGCACGAACAATCATAGATTACTCAACGTTATTAATTAATCACCTTAATTGAGGGGTCTCATAAGGTGTCCACAAGAATGACAAAATGTATATTATTATTATCACATATTTATTAATGAATAGGAAACACAAAGAAATACTTAATATAAATAATAAAAATGAATATCATTCATATGTAGTCTATCAAATATGATGCGTATAAGTCTGATTGCATAGATGAGAATGTTTGTTTGGCTCATCGGCTGAGACCACCTTCATGCAAGAGGAAATCCAAGTCTTTGTTGTACTTTTCATCAGATAGGTCATCTATGTGTGGGCAATGCATTTAATGCGGTCTCACACCCATGATTGTAGCAACAACAAACATCATCCAATATCAGTTTGTAAAGGCTTTACAATTCAATCTAGAGCTCGAAAAAGGGTGATGTAGGTCCTTCATAAGCTTAAGGCCAAGGAGGAGAGCTTGAAGAGCTTCCTTTGGTTAGCCTTAGATGACCCATGACAGGAGCTAGAACTTAAGCCTTTCAATAGCATATCAAAGTTAATTTGCATATCTTAGACAAGCATGAAGAAGCACACCAACTTAAGAAGAACAAGGACTGAATTTTGTACTCTCAAGTTGAATTTAATTCCAGCACTTGTAGTGGCAATTGTAGGGGCAATAAATAGGCATTTAGTGACAATTGTTTAAATAAGTGTAGGTGCACTTGTATGTGATTTTTTTAGCACCTATGTAAACTTGTAAAAACCGTAGTTTGCACGTGGTTGTCTCAACCATGAGTCATTATATGAATAGCTTGCACCTCAAGCTTCACTAGCTTGCACCTCAAGTTTCATTTCATTTTCCATTTAATTCCACTTGCATTTAGCTTACATTTTTTTAGCTTAGGTAGCTTACAAGACAAGCTTTAGAACCTTGACTATATAAAGCCAACAAAAATGTATTGAAAACACTATTGGTTAAATCAATAAGAAGTCTGAATTTTCTTGTGAGTTTTTCTCTTTGTTCTTGTGCAAGAACTTCTTGGATCTTATCAATGACTTCTCAAGGCTATTGTGGCGATTCTTCCTAGAATCATTGAAGAGCTTCTCCATGGCATCATCCATCTCCATTCCTTGTCTAATCCCATCCTCCATTGCTTAATTCCTTGGACCTCATTCATGCTACTCTTGCGCCAAATCTCGAGGATGTGTTTGAGTTCTTGAACATTGAGTTTCATTGCAAGGTAGATTGGGGAAATCAATGTATAAGGAGCTTATGCATACATTAGGTTGTATCTAGAGCCTAATCCTTGTGAAATTCTTATTTAATTTCAATTTCTATAACTACTCCAAAGGTAAACCAAAAATCGATAAATCTTAGATCTACTTCTAGTTTTCTTAAATTTCTTTAAACTCTTTGTGGATTGAGTCTTGTCTTGTGTTCCTACACCTTTCTTAGTGATTAGTTTCCAGTTTCGAAATTTTGTTCATCTCATGTTCTTCATGTTCTTCCTTGTTCTTGATAATTTTCTAGTTTTGATTCTTGTCAACTTGTGTTAGTAGTTGTTTGTGTATTGTATAACATCTTGTTTTGATTCTAATCTCATGTCTAAAACTGAATTGAGTTGTTGAAAACAAATTTTACAATTGTTATACATTGTTCTTCGTGATTCATCACATTTCTTTAGGTATTTTTGAACTTGTACAAATGTAAAACAAATGCCTATAAAAATATTGTGAAAGAAACAAGAAAAGGAAAAAGATAAGCAATTAGATGAAGCCAAAGAAAATATTGAATTAGTGGCTGAAAAACAGAATAAAAACAGAGTTTAGAGGCAAAGAAAAGTTACAAAAGTTACAAGTCCAAATTTCCTTTGAATCACAAAATTGAGTGAACTTGTATGACATGCAAATTTGGTGAAATTTGGCTTCTAACACTTGAATTTGCTTAGTGTATCTGCTTTGTGCAGTTTGGTCCAACAACTATCCTTGAGTTTTAATAAAGAGTTTAAAAATGTTAACTTAAAAAAAACAAGTCATCAATATGGATAAACTTCTAAGCACTTCGTGCGTCAAATAATTTATTTATTACATGTTCAACATATTTATTACTCATTATGTTTTGTCTTTTGTCATAGGATATGAGATGAGGAAACCACAATTTGAGGCAATGTTTCTTGCAATGTGATCAAAGTTTTGACGAGCAACAAATTGGTTGGACCAAATTTCCAAGAGTAAATGTACTCAGGCCTATGATGAAGGAAAACAATATGGACATATGACTACCAACCATGACGAGTGTATGTATTCTGTTTTGAAAGGAGCTCGAACATTGCCTATTACTGCCTTAGTCAAGGAAGCATTTAATAAAACAAATAACTCATTTGTTACTAATGGGATGAAAATCATGAATATGATAAAGGCAGGACATAGGTACTCTGAAGAGGTATATGTCATGATGCAATAAAATCAACGCATTGATACCTCACATTAGGTTTGGATGTACGTTCGGGAGGTAGGGGAGTTTAAGGTTCAAGAAATTGCAAATATCCGACTTGGGCAACGAGCAATGACATGCATTGTCAAATTGAACGAATGATGGTGTGATTGTGGAGAATATCCGACACTTTGAATTCCTTACTCGCATGCAATTGCAACATATGCTTCTTGAAATTTACAATGTGATAACTTTGTTGACCATGTATACAAGTTGGAAAACATTTACGAAGTTTATTAACATTAGTTGCATTCCCTTAGAAGCAAAGATAAATTACTTCAATATTTGGGTTCATATCTTATGCCTGATCTTTTGAAGTGATGAAATATAGCGAGAAAATCAATCATTAGTCGCATACATAATGAGATGGACGAATCAATTCCAAATAGGCCTAAGAAATATCTATTGTGTAGAAATGAAGGACATAATTGTAGCAATTGTCCATACAAGCAAGTAGATAACTAATACTATTTAAATATTTTAATTTTATACTTGTGTTTAAGTTGTATTGTTCATTTTATATTAATTTGTTATGTTATTTTTATTTTAACAACTACTTTTATTACTACATTATTTACTGTTGTTAATATTAAAATAATTTTATCAAATAAAATTATTTAATAATATTGAACAAAATTATTAATTTACTTAATGGTAACCGTAAAAAAATAAATTTAAAAATTTAAAAATAATTTAATATTATTTGATAAATTTTAAGTTAATATTAGTAACAAAAATATTAAAAGCATTGAACTACAAATTAAAAATTAAAAATAATTTAAATTCTTTAATAATGAAATTTTCAGAAAAGTATAATTTTGAAATCAAAAATATGTTTACGACTTCTAAATACTATTTAAAAAAATTAAAATATTTACGACTTCAAAATTATAATTAAAACAATAATCAAAAGTCTTTTACTTTTTTACAACTTTAGTAATAAAAATCATGAATTAATTTTTGACTTTGACTTTCGAAGTCATAGGATATCATACAACTTACCTTTTATAAGAATTAATTTAAAATTTACCTCATTTGATAAATTTCAAAAATAATTGCTCCTTTTTGATAGTTTCAGCCCTCCCTTTTTTCATGGCATTGTTGTTAATTGTGATGGGCCTGGTGTGGTTTAATGTTTGGATTTTACTTCCTGTACTTGATAGTTGTGTCTTGCACCCCAAAGGACCTGAATGAACGTAAATACCCGTTCCTCTCCCAAGTAAGCTCCACCTCCATCCAATACCACCATCTACCGAAACAGCACTTCCTCAACCAACCTACACCATCGCTGAACCACCCTAATGTAGGAAAGAAAGCATAGAGGCACAAATGGAATCGTAAACCAAAGAGAGGTGTAAAAATTTCCTTATTCTAGAAAGTTCTTTCCTAAATACACTTATTTTTATAATTTTGAAAAGTTTTTTCTAGAAGTATAAAAACATTAATTTTGGAAAGTTCTTTCCAGAATACATTAATTTTTTTCTACTTATAGAAAAATCTTTCCAAAAGTATAAAAATATAACTATGGAAAAACCTTTCTTGAAGTATAAAAAAATATTGTATGGAAAGACCCTTATGAAAATATATGTACTTCCAGAAAAATCTTTTCAGAATACACTATTTTCTTTTATACTCTTAGAAAAGACCTTTTTAAAAATTATGTTTTTATACTTTTGGAAATGTCATTTTGGAAGTATAAAAAAATTAAGGTATTCTAGAAAGACCTTTGTGGAATAGGGTCAAGTTTTATGGCTTTCTTTCATTCTTAACTCCATTGGTGTTATTTTTTTGCATTAGGGTAGTTGGCGGTGGTGTTGGGTGGTTACGACAGCAATGTTTGGGTTGACTGTGGTATTGGGTGGAGGGTGGGCATACTTGGGAGAAGTAGGGGTATTTTTGTCCATTCATATCTTTTGGAAGTGCAAAGAGTAAAAGTCTTATAATTTGTTTGATAGGAGAGAAAGTGAGAGAAAAAAAAAACTAACAAAACATTTTTGTTTGTTTGAAGAGAAAATAAAAAGAAAAATTATTTTTATAAATGCAAAAATTTTAATTTTTCCTTTCTGTTATTTTCTTTCCAATACAAATTTTAATCTTTTTTTCTTTATTATTTTCCTTTCATCCAATCAAACATACCATTGGTGTTTTTGTCTGCTGTGAATAAATGGAAAAAATGTCTTTGAACCCAAAAAGCAACTGTAAAAGTTGTACGCGCATAATAAAATCTGTTGATAAATTTGATTTGTGATTTGACCGAAAAAGTTAATTTGGGAAACGATCAGTCCATTCTATGTCATAAAATGAATATTCTGTTTTTGGTTAAAAGAGGAAAAAAATACCAAATAGTGATTTCATTTCAGGTCATATTTCCTACAACAAAGAATAGTCATTCCTTCTTAAAGGAGTTGGAATTCTCATGTACATGGAATAAGATTTAACTTTTTGTCTTAAAATTTTCTCAACTACTTTGTAGAATGAACTTACTATCTTTTTTATTATTTTGACAAAGAACTTTCTATCTTTTATTAATGTTATCTTTTTAAATCTTAATTTTTTTTACATAAATCTTAATTTTATTTTCAACCGACAATACATGTCACTCGATTGAGTTTAATATACTAATACAAATGTTAAAAAGAAATAAAATTATGTGAATATGTAAAAGAATATTATTAACAACAATCACATAGATGAATTTGCATATATATATATATATATATATATATATATATATATATATTTATTCCTTATTTTTATTTTTGTTTTGAATTTCTACATATGATTAATATTCCATAAAATTTATATACCACACGGAAAATTCACATGACAAAGACGGTAGAAGTGGGCCTAAGACGAAAAGGACTTAACAAGGATCCCCATTTTTTGGAGGACAAATTCTACTTGGCCTATTCAAGCTAAAATGTTTCTTTTCGTTGCCCATATAAGAAGTCTAAAAGACAACGTGTTAGATTTTGTATTCATTGGTGTTTGATGGACACGACAATTCTAAAAAAAACAAACGATGAAGGACACAAAACCAAACTTGAGTAGAATCTAATGTTCTAAATTATGTTTATGTTCAGTCAAGAATTTTAGTTAATTTATAGTTTTTTTACTAGTCGTTATTTGACCTCTTTGATAAATAATATTTTTTTAGTAATTTTTTAATAGTTTTTATCATTTTTTAAATGTTATTTGAAATAGTATTTTTTAAAATCCTAATTTTTAACTTTTTATTTTTTCTTACATTTTTATTTTCAATACATTTATTCAATTTCTTATTACATTTTTAAATAAATCATGAATTTTTATTTTTATATCATTTTACATTTTTTAATTATTTCAATAATTAATTTTACTGAAGACTTATAATGCTAACTTTTTATCTATAAGTTAGTTTTTCAGCTTTCAACTTCTAACTAGTTTTTCAACTAATTTTGTCAAACATAACCTAAGTTGTATTTTATTTATATGCATAATCACTCTACAAGTTTTATGTTGAATGAAATATAGAAAATTACATTGAATTCTATGGATATCCATTAGATTTTTAAAAAAAAAAAAAACTTAATTTGAGTAAAAAATTAGTTTCGATCAAAATGATTTATATTAATTAGATAACAATCACAACTACTAACAAGTCGTTGGTCTGAATGGTACTAAATTCAATTTCGTTAAACAAAATCTTGAGTCAGGTTTTTTGATGAAGGTTAGTCATCAACAAAATTGATAAATACTAATTAAAAAAAATTAGTGACAAGTGTTCCATATTCTATGAATATTTTAAATTTAAGTAAATTTCATAAGTAAATTAAATTAAAGAAAAAAAATACAGGTTTTATTATTATGATTAAGAAGTGCTTATTTTATTTAATTAAATAAGAATAAATCCAAGGGATATAATACTTTTAAAATCGAAGATTATGAAATAAAATATTTAATTTAAAACACAAAATTCTAGTTATATGATATGTCAAAATTTTGATTTTAAACTGAGATGGATTAAATTATCATAATTTAAAAATCTAATTTATCCATCAAAAAATAATGATATATATTCAAGTTTTAACACACACCAATACAAATCTATAGGATCATCACCCAACATGCATTTGTGAAAGCATGACTCAATCGCATTTCCCAATCCATCATGAATTTAGGCACAAATCGTATTAGCAAGCAATCAACCGATCACATTAGGATTAATTAATCCTATTCCTATTCCGAATTCAATTTCGTAAACCGAATCATGATCACGATTTCAATCTCAAAAAATAAAAACAGAAAAGGAGAAGGGTACATATTCATAAATGAAGAATAGGGGACTCAAATGTTACCACATAATTGGATTCCTTGAGTTGAACTGGAACTTAACCCTCCATTGAAGGGATTAAACGAAAATTAATGAAGAACACAGAAGAACGAAGAAGTTAGAAGAAGAGAGAAAAAACCCTTAATTCAAAATTCTAAAATGTAAAAGTTTGTGTGTGAGTGTGTCACAAAGTGTTTTATTACAAGGGAAATAATAAAAATTCGTGGTTCTCCTTCACACATCTAAAAGCCACTCATTAAATTCCTAAAAACCTATTACAAAAGTCTAAATTGAGACATTAATTACAAAATAAAGCCCAAAATGCTAAAACTGAAAATTTCAAGTGCAGGGAAGCCACTTTGTACCTCAAATTGATACCTTAAACCTCTAAATTAACCCAATCCTGTTACAGACACAAATGTGGAGCTCATCCTTAGCTTTCAAATAAGACCAAAATTACCCAAATCGGAGCTGTGTAAAAAATTATGCCTTGTGCAGTAAAATAGTGTCAAGATGAGAAAAATATTTAACATTAAGAAATCATCATGCATGACACTTGGTCCAATGAGGCCCAATCTCACAAAATTCAATTAACAGGTAAAAAATAATCATAAATTATGCCAAAACATGTCCAAAATGAGTTACTAATCAATACTAAATAGTGTTCTATCAGACATTTGTCACGTGATAAACCTTACATCTATCTATCTCTCTCCCCCCTCTATATATAAGGAATATAGACAAAATATTTAAATTGTAGATCTAATATATTGTAGCTTTTAATTTATTTTCAATTTGAGTAATATAAAATACCCCAAGTAATCTCCTTTTTAAAAATATTAAATAACAAAATTACCTAATAAATAACTTTGATAGAGGAGCATGGTGCAATCAAGGGTTAAAAGGATATCAAGGTGGAACACCTTAAGGGATGCTGCCTTAAGTTGTGCCTGGATTTCTAAGACACCCAAAATTTGAATATACATACACAGGAGTTAAGTGAAATAAAATCACAAATCTATCACAAAACTTAATACAACTTTTGGCACGGAATGTTGTACATCTCAGAGAAAGATACATACAAACTATATTCAAACTCCTACGCTTCAGAAGAGAACAAACTCAAACATCTCTGCAAACAACCCAACCTACTCCTCAAGACATCCACCTACTTGTTAAACATGTAAATATAAAGGAATGATACAAGCAGTGGCTGAGCCAGCCAAATTATTTAGCCTATACCAAATTTTATGTAGTGTCAAAATTTTTTTTTAGATAATACCAAATTTTATTTTTAATTCTAATTAATTATATAAATATATATAATTATTAAAAAAAATTTCTCCACTACTCAATTACTGCAAATTTTATTTTTTAGGTAATGTCGTGATCATCGTTGGCCTACATGTGGCTTTGCCGCTGGATACAAGTCTCAGTGAGGATTCTAGGGTATAGGCTGTCTTTGCTATCCTAAGAATTATTTTCTTAACTCCCATGGTTTCATTTCGCACTGGACTTTTAAGAATTAACTATCCATACTCATACAAGAATCTGTTACCTAACTTTTATCTCACTTCTCTAATGCTACTCATCTTCACGACTATCACCTGAAAATATTGTTATTGCTATTTTACTAAAGTATATCATATCTTTTTCTTTGGCATTTTAAGATTAATCACTATGGTCAAACCTAAGGCTGCTCATACCTAAAAAATTAAACCTCAACCTTAAACCTTGACCACCCACTTAAGTTTTACCTTCGTATCACATCAAATATCAAATGAGAACATGTCTTTCCTCTTTCCTTTATCCTTTCTTACTTGCCCAACTAGGGCTTACACATAACCTTTCTATAGGCCAGAGTCCCCTTCGCATATCTCTTTGGATAATGTATAGCTTACAAATGTTATAGGTTGCATTTAACTGAACTCGCCCTATCAACTAGGTATACAACTCATCATCTACACTAAAACAAGGATCATACATGCTTACTAATATAACAATCACATCAAAATCACATCATGCATTTCATGGTCTCATCATCAAAAGAGTTCTTTGACATCTTATGTATGTTCCACTTTAGTCTGAGTGGTCTGCTTATATTCTTCTCTTACAAAAGAATTAATGTGTTGCCTTTTCCTTCAAAACCTTTTCTTTCATAAACTAGGGGGAACTTTCCACCCTTTTACTGTGGACGCATCCTTTAGTCTTAAGGGTCTTAAATGTCTTTTTTGTTGGGTTTGTCATAGATCATTAAATATAAGTTTATTTAATTTAATTTGGATTTTTAAAAGGAAAATTTTGATTTAAAACAATATTAGTTTATTAAAACTTTAATTTTAAACAACACGAGTAAAATCGATCATAAAATCTATACTATTCATTTATAATATAAAATTATTATGCTATTTTTTAAGATGATAAGTTATTAAACATAAATTCAAATATTCGAAATATTAAATATGTCTTTTTAAGTTATTTGGTATTTATTTTAGCTAGTTATTAAATTAATTTTACCAAATACTTTCAATTAAATTAGCTAGTTTATAAGCTCAGTTTTTGAACTAATAACGTATAGCTTATATAAGCTTCAACTAACTCATAAAACGAAAATAAGCTTAGACTAACTTATCATCTAGTTTTATCAAACATATTTCACTTTTCTCTAGCTCTTCTATCTCTTTCTCTACTAGGTGTCAAATAAGTTTGTGGTGTCTATAACTTTTTTTTTTTATATAGATGTAGACTTCTACCTTTGATATGATATATAAGAAATAATTATTTAATTCATCAAGATCAATAAAAGTAATTATAATTAATTAGGATAAAAAGAAAATTTAACAATACAATAATTCTATGTTTCTTATAATCAAGACAAAAAAAATATTATATTTTATTTTTTATAATAAAACAGAATATAATATATCTAACATAGTATTTTACCACTACAGGCCGTGTCTAAGCCTAAGGCAAAACTTTTAGATAGATTTAAGATAATAATATATATCAATTTTTTTTAGCTTTTTGAGCTTACAAATATTCATTACTGTTTCATACTATTAATCTTTTAGCTTTTGAGCTGAAAAATAATTTCAACATTTCACTTTTGATAGATAAAGTTTCTAATTCATTAATCTATTTTGTAACATTGTTGATTTTAAACAGTTTAAATTTTGAAAATCATCTTTCAGGAAAGTTTTATAAGTTCACCAAATCTTAGAAAAAAATTAAGATGGATACAATAGTTTTTAAAAGTATCTTCACCTAAAATTTACATTTTTGGATTCAAAATAAAAAACAAAAAGTTTCATATATATTGTTAAAATTGTTCAAATTGAATCTCAATAGGAATTTTTTTATTTTTAATTAAATCATCTTAAAAACAATAAATTTATCTTAAAAAAGCACTATATTTAATTGTTAGTTTTAATTTCTGGCCGTTATTATTCCATAACTTTCACGAGAGAGCAATTGAATAATGAAATTTTCATTATTTAAAGTAGTCAATTATCAGTAGGCTACAAATTGTCCATTCACGATTTGGAACACCAGTACACAAGTCTTTCTGTTAAAATGAATACATTTCAACTGAATAAACATGAAAAAATAGGGGCCTAATCACAAAGGAAAAAGAAAGGGAGCCTAAGGCATTTGCCTTAATGGCCTTGCATGTTATGATGTTACACGCGTCCCTGCACTACACTGCAAAAAAAAATGATATTTTACCAGGGAGAGAAAATTAAATGTCACCTTTGTCTATAGAGCAATTAGATTCCATTAATTTTTTTTATTTATCTATATTGTAGTATAATTAATTAAACATAATATTTTACTAGTGAGGGCACAATATCACCTTTAATTTTTCGAGATTATAGGGTCAAACTAGATGCATGCATAGAACGAATCATGACAAATCTAAGACCTATATATAATAGATCATGATATTTTGAAGAAGTGATCGATTTGGGCAAACATCTCTTTCGGCCAATGCTGCACCCAATAGAACAGCCAAACATTCTAACCTTTTCAAAAGTAATTAACCTAACATTAGGTTTTTTTAAATTTAAACATGTATATTTGTATCTTAATTTATTATCTTCGTCAGGAAATATTAAGCATCTATTCTGACAAAAAAAGAGAAAAACTACAGTACAATTATAAACTTTTGATTAAATAATTACAATTTTTGACCAATTAATCATGTTATCATAAAATCGCTTTAGGAGTTACTTTCAGAAAGCAATATTGGTTGAGACATTGGTGCAATGGTGCATATGAAATGAATAGTGTGTCAACATCCATAGAACTTTACAAGACACCACTTCTAATTTATAATAACAACCAAGTGACAAATGTCAAGTCGTGAAATTTCTTTTATTAAGAACAATTTATAATTCCAATTTCAATTTATAATCTTGCAAATTTCCACAGTCGTTAAGCATGCGGGAATGAATGTCTTTCTGTGGTGGTGGCATTGAAAGATGAGTCAAATTTGGTAGGTAAAAGCCAAAGCTAAAAAACAAAACATAATACTACTAAATCACATGAAAATGCAACATAACATCGATTGGATTTGATTCACGTATCTTTCTCATAGTTCCTGAAACATTAATCTCCCAGAGGCCTGAGCTGTCGCTTCGTCAAAAGAGAAGTGAAGTGGGGTTACTCCACCTTTTGACGGCAGGTCATGTTGTCGGTGACACGTGGTACATGCCAAGTGGGTGGTGACAAAATCGTACGACACAGTTTAACGGGGAAAATTTTGGTGTGGCAACGTGTCGTGAACTCAACGGCCTTTGTGGTCTTTGACGGCAGTTTTCACTTTTTAACTTTACGAAGCCGTTGGTTTGCAACGAATTGTTTTGACTCAGAAACCTGTTTTGTCTCTTCATTACCCAAATTATATCACTTTAGTTTAGACACATGGACGAGGACCTTTCTTGATGTGCAATTTTCGTATGATACTTCCACATGTCTTATTATTTATATTTTTTTATTCAGCTTTAATTACACCTAAGACACGTAATGACAAAATCCAATGAAGAAAAAAAAAGTTGAAAGGGATTGGTCATTATCATGTTTCTTCTCTCCTTCTTCGATGGTTCGTGTAGTGGATATTTAACCGTTGCACAGTTCGGGTAATTGGCTTCAAGATGTGAGAATATATAACATCCTTCAGTTGCAACAAATATCTTCTCGTAACACGACAGAAAATATAGTTCCTTTACCCTGTATTTTATGTAATATGTACACGGTCAGAAAAAAACACTTTTCACGTTGGTTATTTAATTTATTTTATGATGGTTTGAATATTGATTTTGAAGTTATCATCATGAAAAATTTCTTTGACAATTTTCAAAATTGTCTTAAAATTTTGATTTTTAAGTTGATTTATCTCAAAATGGTCTTATCTTTTTTTAATAAAAAATTAAAAAATTAAATATAATAAGATTATTTTTCCAAAAATTGTCTTAAAAAATAGACAATCTAAGATAAATATTTGAAAAATCATCTTAACATTTTTAAAAATAAAAAATAAAAAAATTGAAAATTCTAAAATGATTTTCTCAAAAATTATTTTAGAAAATAAATATTCTAAGACGGTTCTTTAAAAAATTGTCTTAAATTTTTTTATAAAAAATTAAAAAATTGAAGATTTTAAGATGATTTTTTATTTTTTCAAAAATCGTTTTAGAAGGTAGATGTTCTAAAATGATTTTTAAAGAATAAATTTCAATATAATTGATAATATTATGAATTCCCATATTCTTATTCTGAAGAGGAGTATCATGACTTCATTAGCATTTTGACACTGAAGAAATAAAATTTAAATAAACAGAAATCATTACTCTGAAAGTAGAATTATTTGGAAGAGCATTTCTTTTATCATATAAGTACTACAGAGGTGTTTGATTATGCTTATGAAAGTGCTTATAACCTTCCAACAATTTTTTAAAGCTTATTTTAATAAGCTTCAGTCAAAATAAGTTGTAAGCTCTTATTGAATAAGCACTTAAATAAGCTATTAACCCAAACTTGATCTTTGAGACTTTGACCAAGAGCTCAGGAGTTTGATAGTTGTTACATCTACTCTTTTAAATGTAGTTGAATTTTAGCATTAGGTGAAATGGATATATGCATTGTATACATTTCGAAACCAAAAGTTTAATGCGTGAGGAGCATATTAGACACTACAACATTCATACAAGTCATAACCTAATAGCTTACGCTTTTAGGATAGTTTGTCCTTGAAAATCAAATTAGCAAAATCTATTACAGTAAAACTAAGTTATATATCAATTCTATGAGAGATTTGGGAACTCCACCATAATAATCAATTATTGGCAATTAAATTATGTTTTAGAAATTGGATCTTGGGCTTGGATTAACGTAACATGCGACATCGAAATTGGATATCGGGCTTTGATTAATTTTAAAGAAAATGCTATGTTATGTTTCAAAATTAATTTTTTCCAAAAAAAAAAAATGATTCTAACCAAAATTGAAGGCCAAGTGAGCGTATTTAAGAATTGCCTAAAATACAATAAATATATAGAAAACAATATCTTATAAAAAGGGATGGAGGGAGTGGAAGAAAAAAGTATAAGACCTGGGCATTGTTCCATCAGGTTGAATGCCATGCTCAAGGCAATATAGCTCCCAACATGAATTACCAACCCGAATCCCAGCTTGTCCAATATGAATGCTTATTATTTCTCTCATATTTTATGTCTCTCTTTTCTTTAAGTTCTAGCTTCAACATTTTCAAAAGCTCCCATGAATTTGATCCATTATGCTCTCCATCAAAGTAAATGCAGTAAATCGTGTTAAGCATTTCAAGCACATAAATGAGTGTATAGATTAATATGCATTTTAAATAATTTATGAATCTTTCAAGTAGGTTCTTAATCAGTAATCAGATTAAATAATTCCCAAAAAAAGAGACAAGAGAGCATCAAGGATTTTAAGGAACCAAGGTTTTCCATCATTATTAATTGCGTCACAAGATGAAAAATGATACCTCTGGGAAATTGTGCTGAGCAATGGCTAATGCTAAGTTGATGCTAACACGGAGGCCCTGTTGAAAACGTATGTCAAAAACATCAAATTAAAGTGACACTATTAAGAAGCATATCAAGGTGGATACAATATAAGTAATGCTTCAACAATTACTAATAATGTGGCGGATCCATAAGCACATCAATAGGTTCATGGGTACCTTTAGGATCCAAGGAACACCACCATTCCTTCTGGAAAATTGTGTAAACTTATGCCTTAAAAATAAACAAGAAACAAAAATAGAACTCAAAGAAACAGACACAAATGAGAATTGAAGTTACTCAAGTCTCTAATTAACAAAGATTTTTTAACTCTTGAATACCAAACTCGTAGAAAACTCAAAAGAAATTTAACATTCATAGTTCTCTAATATTTTCATAATTTTTTGGTCCAAAAAGAACCACATTGTAAGAAAAATGTTAGGTTTGAAAGTATCCAAAAAATCATACCTACGGCCATGGATAGACCTACATACAAGAGAAGGGGGGCATGTGCGCCCCCTTAAATTTTGATATGAAAAGACCAAAATTCCCTTATGTTTAATTAATTTCACAAAAATACCCTTGGATAGTTGGAGAGCAGCACCCCAGCACGCAACTCCCTTCTTCTCTTCTGCTCTCGCGAATAGGTCACCATTTCATGCGTTTCCAGCTTAGTTCTCCTCCTCAGACCAAAGTCCTCAGCTCCTCCGTCGGCCACCGCGTGTCACTTGAACAGCTGAACCTCACTCCCGAGCCACGCGTCACGCCGTCACCTGAACCTCACTCGCGAGCCTCCTCTGTTTCTGGTGTGGCATCGTTCTTCACCGTCACGCCGTCCACCGGGGCTGCAGGCTGCAGCGACGTCACTTTTGGGCACCAATCCTTTACGGCACGCACGACGCACCACCAGCCACCAATCCTTCACGGCTTCACTCAATTGTAAGTAGGACCGTACTGTAGGGGAGTTCAGAATTGGGTTAGATCGGTTTTGAGGGGGAAAAAGTCATTTAATCCAATCGCTTTGACTTATTTTCAATCTGGATTAGATTAGAGTTTGGTTTTTGAAAAAAGAGTCTACACTACAAACAATCGATTAAGGTTTTAGGTTTTGGTTTATAATTTCGAAAAGAACAAATAAACAATAGATGATAAATTCTAGTTCATATAAATTTTTAGTACATAAACATTGAATATCTTGAAAATACATAATAAAGTTCAGTTTGTGAATTGGAATCAACATTTAACATAGGATTTGGAATTTGTTTCAATTTAATGAGATTACTGCTTCATTTTCCATGATGCATTTGAAAGTGGGATTACTGCATTGTTCTGGGGTTTATGAGATTACTGCTTCATTTTCCATGATGCATTTGAAAGTGGGATTGGCCAATTGGGAAAAGGTGTTTTTGTTTTCAATTCTGCATCTGTTTTGTTTTTCAAGAGATAATATAAGCTTTCATTCCCAAATATTTTTGCCTAAAAAGCATGATATCTCATACCTTGATAATTTTTAATTCGAATAATTCGAATGAAATCTCTCTGTTTTGTTTTACTGGGCATAGAACTTTACGATAAGCAAATTGTTAATATTTTGGAATATATGATTATTTGTTCTTTTAAATTTTTTTTACAAAAAAATTTCGGGGGGCGCTGCCCCTGAACCCCCACCACTAAATGTGCGAACGCCACTAATTCCCCCCTTGATTATTTTTCTGGATCCACCCCTGCCTACGGCTGTAACAATTCCACATAACAAAACTTGCTGGCGATGCTTTTTCATAATATCCTTGCCTCCTTTATCCCCATTTTTCTATTTTCAAGCATGTGTTTACATCTATCAAAAAATTATATCTATGTAGATATTATTATACATAGCAGCTCCAATGTCACATTGCAAAAGCAACAATACAGAGGTAGCAATTATTTATTTGTAAGAACAAGTTCATTAAAACCTTTATGCCCTTCACATCATAAATGGGAGTAAGTCTTGGCTCTGGGATAAAACTAGCAACAACAGCAAAGAATATTCCTTCTTCCTCTACCCTCATCTCTCACCACTACATTATATGTATGAATCAACCCACCCACCAAACCCAACCTCTAGCCCTGTATATATCAACCCACGAAGCAAAAATACACCTCAAACAAACTTCATTCCTAAGACTAACATAAATACAAAGCAGTTGCTAAGCCACCAGCATTTCAAAGCTAATTTGAGGAATTGAAAAGGAAAACAAAAAATATAAAGAAAAAGGGGAACCTCAATCTGAGAGTGAAGGCAATGGGGAAATAACAAGGGTAAAACAAAAAAAAGGGTTTCCCTAATTAAATCCAAATTCAAAGCCCCACGATAGTTTGCCACCTTCGTGCTTTATCAATATGTGCGAAGCCTTAACCTCGCCACCGCACCAGCCTTCGACGACGACGAAGTGTTTTACGAGTGTGTTCCATGTCGCTATTTACCAGATCTGGATGTAAAAAAAAGAATTTTTTCTAGAAAAATAAAAGAACACTCAATAAGTTGAATCAAAGTGATTGAGAGAATGGAGGGGGAATATGAAATAAAGAGAGAAACTTGAACAGATCTTGAATAATAGCATGCAAATAAAAAACAGTGGATTTTTTTTTTTTTTTGAAAATAGAACAATTTGTGAAAGCCTCGTTCCAAGAGGATTTTTTAGGGTTGCAACCAGAAGGGGAAGAGCAATGAGTAGAGGATGACATGAGACTCAGATGTTGAGGATTTGGGGTATTGTGATGAGGGAAGTTGAGGCTTAAACTATGCTCATCCATAGTCAGCTCCTCGCTCTTGACTAAGGCAGAGACCTTCTTCATGAACTTCACCATTTCCTCATAGCGCTTATCCTGTTCTGCCCGCTTCACGTGGAGTGGGACCGCTCGCCTTTGCTACAAGATCTGGATGAGAGACAAAGAGATAGAGAGAGGGATTCAAAATTGAATGAGTTTGAGAGTGATAGGGAGAGTTAGAAACGCTAATTAAAAACAAACTCACTTCTAAGACGATTTTCAACAAACCGTCTTAGAATGACAACCTTCTAAGACGATTTTTAAAGAACTGTCGTCGAAGGTCCGTCGTGAAAAACTATTTTTTAGTAGTGATGACAAAGGATTTCATTTTTTAATATCTAAGATAATATGAATATGTTAATAAAATATAACTTTTATTTTTATCTAGTATAATTAATGTACCTGTATGGAGTACTTACGTAAATTTCTCCCTTTTGTCGAATCTTTCTTGTCGGTCTTTATCGCACTCTTCTTCTAATCTCCACAATATAGTCAATAAAGATGGGTACTTATAGAGACACTTTGATATTTAAGTCAATGATATACATATGATAAAATGAGTAATAAATGAGAATGAATAGTATGTTATCTTGAAAATCTAACCTTTATATACACATATTTATGAACCTCAAGGTCCATAGTCTAGGACATGGTAAGATAGGATTAAGAAGATGTAATTCAAGCCTGATAGAATTAATATATAATTATGATAAGGTAAGTCAAATTCCTTAATCTTCACGAGACCGAGATGTATTCAAGTCACCAACATGTACTCGACCCTGTATTGGCTCAAGATCATTCCTAGTCTAGGACATGATCGAGGGATTCTCAGTCATATCAATACAATCGACAAATTATATAACTAATTAAATTTAACTGAAATGCATTGATGTTATCCAATAACAAATAATCATATATAGTAAATTTGTTAAATTTTAAAACAATGTTTATGGTGAAAATTCATTTATGTAATCAAAATATAGTTTGACATGTTTTCACACTTGATTCTTATCAATCACAAATAACTTATTTAACATGACAAAATCATAATTATAAGTTCAATCAAATAGTAAAAATATTTTAAAATACTCACATGTTAGAGTATCATATTTGAAAATAATAATTTCGATAAATAGTTTTTGTAACTAAAGTTATTTTTAATAATCAAGAGATACTCAAATTATAAGTCAGAAATAAACTTATTTCGATTGTAGTTATAAAAGTAGTTTTCAAATGAGTTTACAGTTTTTTTTTATAGAAAATGTTTTCAAATAAAGTAAAAATTGGATAAATTTGATTGGTAAAAAAATTTAAATAGCAAAGAAAGAAAATGACTTGTAAAATATACTGCTTTGAAAGTAAATCAAATTGAAATGCAACCAAAGATAAAATGACATAAATGTAGAGTGCTTTTGAAATATAAATTTAAATCAAATGTAGAACTATATAAAAGTTGCATAAAATAAAGAACAATAGGTAAATAAGTTTAGAGTTCAGAGAATAAATGATAATTTGAAGGAGTTAAGAGTTTTGAGAAGAATGTAGAATAAGAGATATTCATGAACATAAATTTATCAATGAAACAAAAGTGTAGAAATTGTAAACTGCATTAAAGTATGAGTTCAAGCATACACTTTTTCCTGGTAACTGGTAGCCATTTCCTTGTGCAGCATGTTGATGTAAAGGAGTTTGTGTGATCTTTGTAACCAAGAAAAATTGACTACCGTTTTCCTGGTAACTGGTAGCCATTTCCTTGTGCAGCATGTTGGTGTAAAGGAGTTTGTGTGATCTTTGTAAACTGCATTAAAGTATACAACTTATGTTAACTACTTATATAAGATGTTGACACTTGTATATTTGTGCTTCATGTCGGATCACCATTGATAACTATTTTTTTGCATTTGATTGAAAGCCATATGTCTTCAATGAATCTTTGTTATCTCCATCACAACATCGTATCCTTTTAAATTAATACCCTTTTTTGATCAAGAATTGAACATAACATCAGTATTATGTCCTTCGAATCAATTCCACTTCTATGAATTTTTCTAAGTTCTTACACTAAGCAAATTTTACTTGCACCCTTAACAGATGCCCCACCAAAAAATGTGTGTTCAAACTTTGAGAACATTCACTTTTTGTACTTACTTCAAAAACATATATGTAAAACCTTTTATTTGATTAGAAAAATACAACGATTATTTATGTACAACAGTTAATTAGTCAATTACTATACTCGCGTCTTTCACTACTTACGAGAACATGGTGTAACCAACTTATCATCATAGCATAAAAATCATGCTTCTCTATAATGGTAATGATTAAAACAAATTTATCTTTAATTACATTAAAGAGTATTGTCACTATCATATTTAGAAATACAATTGTTCCCTTTTGTTAGCAATCAAACAAATAACACAATTCTCTATAAATTAGAACCTACCCTTACCTTCTTTTCTTTCACCTTTCACTGTTGTACTCAGAACTCAACAACTCCAAATCCTTCTTTTCCATTAATCTCCTTCTTCTTAAAGTTCCTTCCTTTTCCTTTCACTTTGATCGCTTCGTTAAAGTTGACCCAAGGAAGTAAACTTCCTAATGTTGCTGCTACTAAACTTTTAATGAAAAGAGATGTGCCCCTTCTCTAGGCCTAGAAGCAAAGACAAAAAGCTTTCGGAGAGTCAAGTAATAATCCCTTTCTCATTTTTGCAGGTCTCATTCATACTAACCCACTAGCAGAATCCTTTTATTCTTCTCTAACATTGAAGATTAAATCCCTCACATTCATGATGACATTATTAGAATGGACTTCATGAAATAACAAGAATTTTTTTTTATCCAACCCCTCCTATGTTAAATTTTTTTATATCTCTTGGTTAGAGAGACTTGAAACCAATTATGTGGATCAATGGAAGAAGATTAGGATTTATGATCTTCTTTAACTAAGCACACTCAACATTTCAAATATCGATATTTCAATGGTAATGGTTGCCACTCTTTTTTGGAATTAGAACACATGTGCTCTTGAACTACCATGTAGTTCTGTGGCTCAACACTTCTCAATGTTACAACAATTACATGTTTAATGCCTAATAACGAAAAGTATTTAGTAGGTTCTTTTGAGAACAATATAGACCCTAAGATTCTCAATTAGGAGAAAAAGACTTATGGAGGTTTTATGGAGAATCACAGGGGTGGTCAAGATGATACAACTAAGGATTCAATCACTAAAAGAGAGCAAATGGTCTTCATGCTATATTGGATTTGTACTCACTTTATTTGTACCAATTCCATTCAAGTTCCTACTAGCTTTTACAACCTTGTTCAATTACTTCATATAGGGTAGCCTCGACTTTGTCTTGCCATGCTTCTTTTGCAAATTTTTTGTCAAGCCTTCATTGATTCGACTAATAGCCTTCGTCGAAAGGAACCAATAACTAGTCTTTTAGGAGCATTATAGTTTATAAAGCTATGACTCAATTCGATCTTCAAGAAGCATTTGAGGTAAGATACTAGATTTGTACCTGCCCTTGAGCTTGAAGGTGCAAGATTGGTTTATTTTACCCTAATACGAAAACCTTCAGAACAAAGCTTTAGGAAATATATTGAAATGCTTATGAAGATGAGTGATTTTACTGAAGATCTTGTAGCTTTGTCCACCTTTTGATTGTTGGACCTGAATGTTTAAAGAAGACTTTTCTTGTTTAAACTCCAGGTTAACAGGTTGAATTAATCAAACTTTGTTTTGGTTTCCTAACTTTGGATATCACAGTGGCTAGCCTCAACATCAAAATGTTGCATTTTTTTTCTTATCAACCATAACTGTAGTGTCGACAATTTCACCTTAGCCAATTGAAACCATATCTGATGATGAAGAAACTTCTAGATCCTAAAGACTTTGTAGTATCTAAGGAAATGACCATTTTGTTCTCATCGACTAGATCCATCCTGATATAGTTATCACTGGAGTAAGCATCCAGGAAACTTAGAATTTTGTGGTCTACCACTCCATCCACTAAGCGATTAATATTGAGTAGAGGGTATGCATCCTTTGGAAAAGCTCAGTTTAAGTCTGTGTAATTGGTGCACATCCTCCATCTATTATTCAATTTTTTGACCATGACGACATTTGCAAGCCAAGTTGTGTAGTCTACTTCTCGGATAAATCGAGCTGCTATCAATTTGGAGACTTCTTGCCATACTGCTTGACACATTTCTTCCCCCATCTTTCTTTTTCTTTGAACTATAGGTTTTGCATCTCAGCATATGGAGAATTTGTGACAATGAATGTCAGATCAATACATGGCATGTTGGTTACAGACCAGGCAAACAAATTGACATTTGACCAAACTATATGTTGTAAACTACTTTTGACAATTTTTGACAATTGGTTGTTGAGTTGGGTGACTTGCCCCTCTTTATCATCATTCATTCTTGTTTGAAAATTACTTGTTTCCTTTACTGGTTTGACCTGATTATCATCGTTCATTCTAGGGTCGAGATCTAGTCGCTTGACTCTTTAGGGTCATCTGCTAACATTTCAATGTTGTTAAAAGCTTTGTATGACTCATCCTTTGCCATAAGATTTAGCTATAGGCTTGTCCTGTAGCATTCCTTCATTGCCTTTTGATCAATATGAATTGTTATTATGGAACCAATTTCCAAAGGGAACTTCATTGTCAGGTGAGGCATAGATACCATAACACCTAATGCATTCAATAATGGTCGTCCAAGAAGTATGTTGTAGGAAGTGTTGGCATGCACCACTATGTGTTGGATCTTGATGGCCTTGTGCTTAGGTATCTCAAGCCCAAACTTGGTGTATAACTCTATGATTTCTAATGTATTGACTCTCTCCCCAGCGAAGTCGAACAATGGGTTGTCATGAGTTAAGAGTCTGACTTCCGATATGTTTAGCTACTTGAAGTTGTTCTAGAATAAAATATCAATCAAACTCCCCTGATCTATGAGTGTCTTTCAAACCATGCAATTGTTGATCTTGACAGTAATCACCATTGGATCCTCCTGAACCAGATCTATCACCTTGAAATCATTTGTGGTAAAGGTGATGGGTGGCTTTTTTGTGGCCTTGTGTTGGGAAACCATGTTAACAAAGCAAACGAATCGAAGGTGCCTCTTCCTAGCTGAAGTTGTTGAAGAATTTGATTAGGAAGTTCAATGGCAAAAAATAGGAGAATCATTAGCTCGCTAGTTAGTTTGAATTGGTGAAATGATGGAATCCATAAAATTATTCAAGCCTTGCCTTTTGTGAATCCCCTTGCAATTCTATTGATGATACGTCTCAATTGATCGAGATGTTTTTCTTCACTATTTTCTTGCGGTCGACTTTTATGTCTTTTCAATTACAAATTGTTATCATGATCTCTACTTCTGTTCCTATCATTATCTTATTGATGAGGGTTGTATTGTTGTTGGGACTGGGATTTGTGGACAAACTCTTTTAGGTGGCCATATTTGATGAGGTCCTCAATCTTATCGTTTAAGATGCTACATTGTTCGGTTGAGTGCCCTCAATTCCTATAACATCGATAGTGTTTTGAAAAATAATCCTTAGGTGAGGTATCATCTATTTTTGACATCACCATGATCTCGGTGGCTAGGGAGTGGTCCAAAATCCTAGACCTACTTACATTGAGAACGATATAGTGTTTGTATTGGGGTTCCCTGGATGGCCAATCCCTTTGCCCCTCATCCATTATCTTTGTAGAGTTTGGTTTATCTGAATCATTTTTTTATGTGGTCACTTTGGCTTGAACTTGATTTCTGTATTTAGCCAGTTATTCCATCTGCATGTACTTTACAACCCTCCAGTGAAGCTCGTCCATATAAAACACGAGTTTTTGTTTGCATAAGTTGTTGACAAAGGGTCCTAGTCTAAGAGCCATTATAAAGATGTTCATAGTCTAGGTTTTGGATATTGAGGGTCCTCTTTCCAAAATGTTCCATGAATGTCCGAAGAGGTTCCTTCTTTTCTTGGTGTGTGTTGACCAATGTCATTGAGGTTAGATGGTGAGGCTGATTGGTCGCAAATTAGGTGCCAAAACAAGCTACCAAGGTTTCAAAAGAATCAACTGTGATCTGGGGTAAACAAATTAACCAATGGAGAGCCTGACCTTTCAAGGAGGTGGGAAGACTCATCACAACACAACATCGCTTGTGGTGTACAGGCTAACTTGTGTAATGTAGACATCCAGTTGTTCGTCTAGATTGCTGGTGTCGTATGTTTCAATGGTCAAGCTTTTCCAATTAGAAGGCAAGGTAGCCTCCATGATGTCGGGGATGAAAGGATTCTTGTACTGTTGTAACTGTTTTCTAAATGTGTTCAGAGATAGGTGTTGGGTATCCTTCTTGACATTGACATTTGTGGCTTGGGGCATCTCGTGTGTCATGGAATCTCCTCAATTTCGACAGTGTCTCTTCATTCAAACGTCATAAGAGGTCACAGTTTTGCAATTGTGCATTTTTGTATTAGAGAGTTGAGATCTCTTGGGCATGGTGTCGACGCATGCTAGAGACTTGCACTTGTAGTTGTCCTACCACAGGCGACAGGTTGGCCTGATCTTCTACTTGTACTTATTCTTGGGCGTGGTGTTGTTATCCTGGCTAGGTTGTTGTCGTTGTATCCATCCCTTTTCACGTGACTAGCATAACACTTGGGGTCGGTCTTACACGACCCCATAGTGGGCACCAAAATATTCCTATTGAATAGTGATCGAATGCCTTTGCCTCCTATGGTAAGGTTCTTTTGGTCTTATTCATCTTCATATGCTTTAAATGAGATTTGTTCGAAGGGGGTGGTACCTACAAAAGTAAGATTTTGGCTCTGAGCAATAAGTACTGTAATAAATGTGTAACAACAATGAACAATGATTTTTACTTGAGGGTCTTACCCTATTTATACAAACCTTTATGGGCCTTGGACCATGGGTCTTTGTGTTCAGATTACTATCTAGGTAATCGTCCTTTAAGTGAGGTTAGGTGGCCTAAATATTTGATTTTCCTTAATTATCTATGAGCTTGTTCCTTTTGGGGAGATATGGGATCCAAATAGGTGGCCCTTGCTGATTATGTTTGAATACCTGTTTGGAAGGGTCAAATAGGGATTGAATCTTAGTCAATACCTTGCGGAATATGCCTGAATACTTGTTCAATGGGGTCGATTTATGACTTTTATCTTGGTTGAATACCTGATTGATCTAACTTCCCTGACCGTGCATATGAAGAAGACTTTGCTGGAAGACACGAAACTTACTTCGATGATCTCTAAGTCTTGAGGGTTCAGTCCTATGACATCCACCTATGAGAATACCTTGCTTTTAAAAGAAAATTATTGTGTTCCATATTGATGAGGATCAAGAAAGTCCAACGGGTCGAAAGCCCAGCAGTGCACTACAAGGATTGGGAGGTGCCATGACAAGGGTAAGATCAAAGGAAGCAAAAGAAGCATTGGATCATGAAGTGAACTACTTCCTTTCTCTAGCATTGGGCCAAGATATCAACCTCGCCTTGAGCCCAAAGACCAACCCGTAAGAAGAGCTCAGATTGCTCCAATTGATTCAAATGAGTGAAGAGCCAAAAGACCAATGAGTGAAAAATCTAGGTTGCTCCAATATTTTGAACATAACTGTTCGAAAGCTTCGAAGATTTTCTAGAAGTCGTATTTCTAGTCTTAAGTCCTAATTATGCATCTATGATGATGAAAATTAGACAAGAAGTTCAACATGAAGTTATAGGCAAAAATTACTTTTTGTTTAGACTTTTTTTAGTGTAATTTTGAAGTAGGAATGTGACTGAAGTTCCACATTGGAAAGAAAGAAGAGATAGACACCACTTGATGGTTATAAATAGTCATTCATTTGTCTTATGTAGACACATTTGAATTGAATAAAAATTTTACATTCTAAAGAGTTGTGTGAGAGGAAGCTCCTCTTGATTTCTTGATTAGACCAAACATTGTTCTTATCAAAGGTTTTTATAACTTTTGTGATGAATTCCCACGAGACTTATCACTCTCTATATATATGACATCTTCTTCCATTTCTTGTCTTTTGCGCTTTTATTTTTTTAACATTTTGTTCTTATTAAACTCATTATTTTTGTGCTGCACTCTTCTTCATATTATTTTTATCTTTGTTTCACTTCATCAAACACTTGGCGTGCACCTTGCCTATGATGCTAAGTTCTTATTAAGTTACATACTTTGCTTGTTTTAACTTCCTCTTTATGCAACACTTCTTTTGTGCTACATTATATATAAAGTTTGCAGATTTTCTTTTTTAAAACATCTTTCCTTTATTATAACAAGAAATTTTTTGGAGGACGATCCGTACAAAAATAATGAACTCTCATATTGGTTCATATCACATACTAATAGACAATTCAATCGGTTTGAATTTACTATAAATGTTATCAATTAATAATCATATGGTTAATATGCATCAATAATATCTATTCTAATAATTTAAAATTTATAAAATAATTATCCAAATAAAGACTTCTTAATTAATACCTAATATTTTCTTCGGTTGAAGCCGATTTTTTATAGTGTGCCTTAAAGTTTTTCGTGGGTCTATGATCATATGATATTCACATTCTCACACACATTATTTAGTTAAGCATGTTTTCTTTTTGATGTACAATTTTGTTTCCATTTGTTTTTTTATACCCTCCAATAATGATATCCAATTAAAAATCAAGATTCACGTACGTGAAGATAGTGCATCAGATTGTCTCGCTCGCGAACGTTTGATAAACGAGAAAACATCAATCGTGGTACAATCACTACTTGTCTTTTGGCGGGGTCTAATGAAAACATCAATAGTGCATCGTTCCTATTATTTTTCTTAATAAAAAATGTTAATTTATTAAAATATTAATTTTGCTAGTAAAAGAAATCAAACTTCAATATTTTTTTTCCTCTTTTTTCTTAATCATTTAATCAACCTTATATATTCATAATTTCTATCATCTTAAATTCATAATACGTTAAATGCTTCTTTCCCTCAGTCTTGTCCAAATTATAACATGTTCTAAAAATTTTCCCTTGAATCAAACTTCTTTTATTTATATATAATATAAAGTATGTTCAAGAGAATGAAACCAGATTACGTGATGAGTTTTTTAGGCTACTATTTTAAGTAAACTATATACACGGGACGATATGAGTGTTAGACACGGTACAAATTTCTAGACGAAGTAATTGTGGGGAGTTAGGTAAAAAAGAAAAACATAGGGTCTGCATCAACGAAACAAATAATAAACACTTTAAAAAGTTATTCGATTGTAGAGATTTGAACGAATCTTTCTCTCTTCTCTAATTTCTTTTAGATGAAGATGCCAATTTTTTAGATATGGTAGGTATTATGTATATTTTATACACGTTTGATTTGCACTTTATATGATCTACGTTTCTGTCAAAGATCTTATATACCTGGAAAACAATGATTTCGAGGTGTAAGATTGATTGATCTAGGGAGATTAATGACCAAGCATTTATGTCATCCCTAAATCAGATGGTGATTTATAGCAGGTTGATTATGCTTCTAAACAAGGATTACACTATAAAATAAAGTGACACGATGAGGATTATTTTATAATTATTGTAATGTGTGTAAAAAAAAGTTAAGAACATATTAATCAGTGTTATTAGAACATATGTTAAAGAAGAAAGACTTTTATTAAAATGTATTTAATTGTATTGTTCACAATTTATTTTGTATTCTCATATAATTTCTATATTAAATATTTTATTTTAAAATTTATTTATCAGTTGCCACAGGACTCATAAAATTAATAAGTACCCTCCTAAACTAGACTCTTCCTCTTTAATTTTGGCTATATTGTTAAAACCAATCATGCTTCCAATTGGAAGGAAATTATCATGCCCAAAATATATATACCCGTTATCTCTTTCTCTCTCATTTAAACTTTTATGTTGACCATTTTTTAATTTAATACTCTTTCTTTTTAATTATTGGCTTTTAGAGAGAAAAAAATGTTCTTATGTAGTTTTCAAAGTTGAAAATAATAACATTTATTATTTTTAAGGGATTATTTACTATTTTGTTAATTATACTTCTACATATATTACTAAGATCATTTGTATTAAATTTTGTTAAAATTGAACAATAATAAAAAATTAATCAAATAATTCATATTTTAATATATTTTGAAATGTTTATATTATGCCAAATTTAATTTATATGAATAAGGTAATAAATTATTTTGGATTAATATGAAATTTATATACATGAACTATATGAAAAAAATTTTAATCCAACATTGAATTTTAACAAAATATTATTCAATTAAAAGCTATAAATTGTGTAATAGTTTTCATAATTAATTTATACATAAGCTAATTTGTAGAATTTTTTTCACATTATTTTCTTCAAAGTCTTATTTTTAAGTCATGTATAAGCTAATTTTAGCTCTAACTTTTAGATGACTTTCAATTATTCGTAAAGTTTTTAAAAAATATCTTGAGTTGTGTTAAAACTATTCTAACCAAAGCCAGAGTTTTACAGATCAGTCATTAGATTAAAAGTCCAATAGTAAAATTTTATTCTTAAGAAGGTAAGAATAAATTCAAACTTGTACTGAACTAAAATAATCTGTATCTATTAATACATATTTCCAAACTACAAGATTCATTTAAAATAAAATTACGAACCATAAAAAATTTTCTTAAATTAATTTTGACATTATTTTAATTGATACTTTTGGTATTAGTTATATTAATTAATATAACATTACCTAATTTATATGAGATGCATAAAATATTACTATTAAATTGTTCCTTTTTAAGAATAAACTTAGTATAGCATGTGCGTCGCGCCTACGGGTCAATCAAACTAGTATAAAAAGAAAAAAACAAATATAGAATTCAAAATTATTAGTATCGCTTTCACACGGTAGTTCACGTTGTGATGAGTTTTCATTCAGCTTTATTTTGTTGACTACGGCTATAATTAGTTATTCTAGTCCTATTATGTCTATCAATAAAAAAAACAAATTAAGAAAAGACATTCTTTTTTTTAGTATAAAATAAAAAATAAAATAGTTGAAATTTTTATTTTACACTCAATCAATTATCTTTACCAAGTTATTCACTTTAGAAGTAAAGTAGTCCTTCCTTGAATTCAAACTCCAATCTTTAAATAAGGGAGCAATTATTCAATTACTTATACTAACGAATTTTAATTTGACATTTAAATTATACTAGGAGCATATAAAATAATTGATACAAAATTATTTAATTAATTAATTAATCTTATTTTTAACTTAAAATACATAACAACCTTAAATATTTGTAAGAAGAAAAAAATATCACTTATAAAAATTTTATTCTACTCAACCAATAGTGTTTAACTCAATTAATTAATCAAATATATATGAATTATTGTAAATTTATGTATTCGATTACCATCAATAAAAAAAGAAGATTACCAACCCAAAAAGAAGATTAAGAGGCATGAATGGTTAGCCAATGTTATGGAGGCTAAACAAGAAAGGAGAAAGAGAAGGACGGTTGATTGAGAATAAGGTGTGATAAAAAGCCCTTGACCAGCCCATAGGGTTTGTCCCCACACAAGCAGAGGATAGAAAAGATGGGGGTGTGTGTTGAGGGTGTGTCTGCACAAAAAGTTGACACTAGATGACACAAATCACAAGTGTCTGCCTTGCAGGGTCCTTCTGTGTCTTGATTGAATTGGCATCCACAGTATATTCTTCGACATCCACTCAATAATATGCTCCTATTGACCTATTCCAATTCTTCGGTTCTTTTAATCATCTCCTCTACTATTTGCTGAAAGCCCTGTGGGGTACTACAAAACTTTGTCTCTGTCTCACTTCCCCCTTTCGGTTATTGGAGACCCCTGGAATTGAAAGATGATGAAGTGAAATCGTGATGGAACCAACATACGTACACCACTCCTCTTTATTTTCCTAACCCTTATCCTCCTGCCTTGTTCCATGTTCATGGAATTAAACCCTAGAAACATGAATATCGGTGGTCAATTGCATGTGTACAATTTTATCATTGACTAACCCAAAGTATCCTAAATAGATAAACATGGTATGATAAATGAAGTTTTTTTTTTGTAATTAATGGTAGGCCTAAGGCCTTGAAGAGATTAAGCTAGCACATGCCATGTTTTGATTTTTCTATGAGGAGACAAAAGTTTTGTACCTAAATGTCCCAGACTTGATGGTACAATAAAGCTTTTTTGCAGTGGATAATTAACTATATGTGCGCTGTTGTTTGTGGATATTAATGAATTAATTAATTATAGAAAAAAAGGGTAGCGTGTGATGACATTCCTTTGTTGCACCTTTCTTGTAAATTTAATTTCTTCCCAAAGTGTTGGGTGTTGGAGTTTGGACGAAATCTGCATATTTAGGATTTCAAGGAGAGGACGAAAACTTTATTTGAGAGAGGGTTCAGTTATTTGAAAGTGCAAATGATTTTATATATAGGGAAAAAAAAAGTGCAAATGATTGTAAGTTACAGCACATTCAGTGATTAAAAAAACTTCTCAAAGGGAGGGCATGCAGGTGTATGAAGATTGTTACCGTAGGATAGTCATCATATAAGCTATATGAATATAACTGAGTCACAGAAATGGCTACCTAGATATACATGCCTTAAAAAAAATATAGATACCTATATATACTATATTTTAACCCACGAGCTATGCGAGTGTCTTAACCATAATAATAAAATAAAATAAAATCCATCATTTCTAATTGACCCATAACAACTGAAGTTCTTTAAATTAATTCAATATAAGTGTGAGATAACAATTTCATATATTTCTTTTTTATTAATTTATCCTGCATCTTGTACCACATCAAATACTTGTTTCTCCAGGAGTTTATAACAGGGATAATTTTAATTAACAACTATTACATTGATCACTGCAAAATTTTAACACGAGAAAGGTATTAGGTTTCCACTTTTAATTTCTTTCTTTACTATAACACCTAATTATATTTTGTTTCTTTTTTGAACAAAATAAATTATAACATTCCCAAATAGAATACTAATATATTACGTGTGTTTAATTACATATTCTAATGTACTTTTGTAGTAACAACTTTGAGAGTTTTGTTATGAAAGAACATCATAACATCTTCCTAAACTTTACTCATAAACTTTATAATCATGCATCTCCAGTCAATTCAACACCATACTTGCTTCTAAACCTATTTGATTTTTTTAATGTATTTTTAAATAGGAATTAAAAATTGAAGTCTAAAAACTGAGTTATGTATACTTGTGGTTTTCACTGTAATGGTAGTTGTAACTTAGTGTTGGATTGACGTAGATATTAATTGATAATTAACTTAGTGATTTATTTGTTTATTGTTAGTTTGTTATATTCCTTGTTAGGAAAGAAAGCGGCATAGTGAACCCATCAACTATTATTATTTTATGGGTCTGCTTTAATGAATTGTCTTAAATATTTCTTATCTTAATTTTGTAAATAAGATGCTATTTAAATTAAATGCTCTTAAAGGTTTAATTTTATAATTTGATGTTGGTGACATTTGTGGGTTTCTAATGCTATATCTATATTTTGGCATATTTGAGTTTTTTTATAAAAAAAATACTGTTTATGGCCTCAAAAAAAAGTAAAAATTAACTTTGTGGCGGTTTTAAACCACCAGAACAGAAAACGTGAAAATTTTAAAAAAGTGAAAATAAATTTTGTGGCGACTTTTAGCCGCCACAATTATTCTAGCAGATTTACCAGCGTTTCACAAAAAGTCGCCACAATTTTTTTTGACATCGTTACTTCTAACTGTCGATCTCGACCATCAGAAATTAAATTTGTGACGGCTTTTAGCCGCCAGAAAAATATTTTTAACCGCCACAAAAATATCAGTTTTTTGTAGTGGGCGAGGTGTTGCGTAGTAATAGGCTTTGTTACTCGTAAGAATGCTTAAGGTTATATGCGTTGGATAATTGATGGCAAAGGAATGACGAGATTAATTGAGATATTGTGGGCAGATAACTATTAGATTATATTAAGAAAATGTAGGAGTTATATAAATTGGAAAACTTTGCTAGGAGTTAATTTTACATGAATTTGATTATTTTTCAGAACTCGTACTTTTATTGTTGGTAGTTATTGTGCTTTAATAAATTATGATTTTATAAGATGTAAATTATGAGTTCTATGGAAAGATAAGAATTGTGAGAAATATGTGAAGAGATTTTAAAGGAAAAGACATAAAGTTTTACTTTTGACTTCATCAAAATAAAGAAGAAGAAAAGTATGTTAAAACATAAGAGTGAGAACTATAAAAAAAATGATTATACGACACAAATAATGCCACCTTATTTGCTAATTTATTTTATCAGTATTGTTAATTATATGGTACGAGGGAAATCAATACAAAATGCACGAAAAGAAAATGAGCAACATACCATTAAACATATGAATCAATTGACATAAGATTATTTCACTTTAATTAAAGGTTTCAAAAGTTTGATTTCAGGGTATGCAACTATATTAAATATTTGAAGGAAAAATTTTGTCGCCCATAATGATCCTATCTATTTACCTGTCATGGATGATTTTTGCCACATAATTAATTTTATGAAATAATCCATTTTGATAAAAAAAAAGTCCTTGAACAAAATTACCTCTCATAAAAAATACCTTTGATCTAGACAAAAAAAAAAGAAGATCAATATCCTTTTTAAAATATATCTTTAATTAAAAATTAAAAGGGCACAAAAATAATATTTAATAGAAAACAACATATTCATTTAGTTTTATGAAAAATATTCCATAGTAGTTTAATACTTTTCATTTTATATTATTGCATGCTTCAAAATTTTTATATTATGAATAAATATTTAAAACTTGTGGAGATGTAATAAGTGATCTCATTTCAAAATACTCTTTTTTCAAAATTTTGTCACTTTTTATAAGATTTTGTCAAGTTGTCTATTGCATTAATTATTTTTTGACCTAAATACCCTTAGTTATTTTACAATAAATGTCATGTATTAAAAAGATAAATACATTATCTCTCTTAGAGGATTGATAAGAAGACCAGCACACATTAATTAATTACGTGAGAAAAGTTAATTGAAAAGAGAGATTATGAGTCTCAAAATTTTTAAGGATAGTTTTGGCAAAATAATATAAATGGTTAACAAATTTAATACTACTAACTATATTAACCAACTTTCATAAAGGATGTGAATTAGTTAAAAGAGTCTTATATTTATGGACGGATGCAATACATGTGATCACAATAAATATATAAGTAAATCATAAAACTACTTAACATATTCGGTGCCAAAAAGCTCCTTATTATATGAGGGTACGAAGGAAGGGATCATTCTAAGCAGTCATATTCTTGTCCTATTCATGCATATACAAATGGTTTGTTTCTAGCTTTGAACCCATAATCAATCTATCACCAAGGTGCAACTTAATTTACTATTATGATAGAACCTTCCCTTTATAAGAATAAATGATATTTATTAGGTTAACTTGTAATTTTGGTCCCTCTAGTTTGCAAAACTCATGATTTTGGTGTCTCCAGCTAAAAGGTCTCCTTGAGTGTTAGAAATTGATGTTGAACTGTATTGACATGTAAATTATTGTGTTGGTTAGTGTGAGGATGTCTCTTAAATAGTAATTAACATTAATGCAACATTTTTTAACTAATAATATTATTGAAAAAAAGTAATAACAAGCAACAAAATAAGGATTTACGGTGCCCTTATTCAACACAGACTCATCTCTTTCTCTTTTATTTCCAAAAACCCTACTTATTTTGGTGTCAAGTTATAGAGAACCATTAGGCATTGATGCTACTCTGACGTGTTGATGACAAACATTAGATCATGAATTCGAATCTTGAGCATGCTGGTAGTAGATCAATGGTTGGCAATGCGTTTTCACCTGAATGTGAATCTCACGCAGCAAACACAGGAAGGAAGAACTAAGAGTCGATATACTATGCGAGATTCAGTTCCTGAACCATAAAAGGAATATTTGGGTGGTTGTGGATATTTTATTGCATATGGTCCAAGGTTAGGATTTTTTTTTAATTGAATGCGGACTAGGGTTTGGGTATTTTAATAGTGAAACTCATGGGTGGGGAATCTTTGTAAAGCTTTATGTCTGATGTTTAGGGTTTTGTGTTGGTACCTCGGGCCTTTCATTCTTCAAATATTGCAAACGAGGGTTCAAAAATTTATTAATTTCAAGGACAAGTCCCTCTTTTGGGGAGTTTAGATGAAATGAATGTAGTGTTTGATTTTTTCATTTAATTCCAGGCCTAGTGAAGTACATGAAGTAAGGTTATGGATACACCACTTCGGGATGATGATTTATAAACCAAGTACTATGTATGTGAAGGGTGCTTGTGGTGAGTATAAATGGAGTTGGGATGTGGATGGGATGTCATATATTGACTTCACAAAGATGATTTATAGTTTGGGATACAAAACATTCAAGTACCTATGGTATCAACATCCAATATATGCACTCAGACGGGAGCTGAAGCCATTAAATTGTGATGGTGATGTTTTGCAACTGGCTACTAATTGCAAAGGGTATTATCTTATTGATATCTATGTGGAGCATCTTATTGATGTTCCTATAATTGATGAAGGGTCGCCCAAAGGAAAAGGAAAGGATTTTGTTGAAATAGAAGATGTTGAAGTTGTGTGATTCATGATGCTGAAAGTGATAAGGATGATGTGTAGGTTGGGGCCATCTAATGTTGATAAACAAAGTGAGGTGCCTATTGCATATGCACTAGTGGAGGTAGAAACTACATGTTCATGGTAATGTTTTATTGACCTTTTATTATGAGACATGAATGAAATTCAACAGAAAAAATGGGTTTCTATCTCTTATCAACAAAAGATAAGTATACTATTAACTGGACATTTTGAATACTTTTGATATCAAGTTGTTGAATAATTTTGTGTTGTCATTTTCTTGTTTTACATGGACTGTGAATGTGATTAAGGAGTTGGGACCAAATGTTGAAAATCATCTATGTGTCAGGCATCTATACAATAATTTCAAAATGAGGTACCTCAGGTGTAAGGTTTTGGGTGTCCACGTTGCCACTTTAATATAATAATATTATGATTAAGAGATAATCGTGTTTATAACAAATCCGGGTTCGCTTTTCCTAAGTCAGCGCTAATGAGGCATCCAGAGTCGTGGGACCGGGATGTCATTTCAATAAGGAATCCAGATGAGGTCGGATGAGATCGGAGAAGGGTGAAGCCTTGGACTTAAGAAGTGCCAAGGGAGGAACCCGGACGAGGTCTCAGCACTATGTAATCGATTAAATGAGGGACCTCGGGTTTTATAAAATGCCAAGGTAGAACCCCGGGCAAGGTTGTCTGGGCTGCGCATATCAAGTGAGGAAGTCAAATGCACTTGGTTTGCCAACCCAGGTATCGCCCTTGCTTGTTAACATAAACCCACGGGAACCCGGGGCATTGGTTCCCGCCAACAGTGGACTACTTAGGATAGTATCCAGTGCATATTCTATGTTATTAAACCAACCGGCAGCGTTAGTAAGAATATAGAGACCCCGATAGTCACACATAAAATAGGTAGAATATATTTGACTAGCCAACCCGGTAGTTGGTGCCTTCACAAACTTACCTTATACACGCGATCCGCATTGACTACCAGGTCACTTAGTGACACGTGTTGGCTTAAGTGACGTATGTGATGTGTGTTAATTCATTGGGTATATAAGTAACGTGCGTGTGAGTCATTTCCTTACATGACTCATTTCTCTCACTGACTCTTCACCAAAGAACCTCTTTCTTTCTTTCGCCGCTTCCTCCATTGACAAGCGAGGGAAAGCTTCAAGTTTAGGGGAAAGAAGACGATTTTAGGACGTTTGAGCTTGGAGAAGCTGTTCTTTAGCCTTGTTTGAAAATACAATGAATACCTAATCTAATAAACCAAGAGGGGGGGGGTGAATTGGTTTTCGACCAGTTTTAAAAACTTTTCTTGAAAATCAAAAGCTCAGCGGAAGATTTAATTCAGATCGTATCTTAAAACAAAACAAGTTTAGCAATCAGTTTATCTTCTCCAAT
>CM023955.1:34033966-34069575 GCA_013407115.1 Glycine latifolia
AGTCCAGCATCACGCCATACTTGGCCAACCAATCCATACCCAAAATGATCTCAAGGGTAGGCATAGCTAGGCAGTACAAATCAATCGTGTACTCTCTGCCATCAAACTGAAACTGCACATCCTTGCAGTAAGTGCTCACCTGACACCTCTCACTAGATGCAGTGGTAACCTCCATCGGAGGAGAAAATCTAGACATGGGCAAATTTAGCCCAAAAGCAGTCATGTCCTGGTTGAATGAATGCGTGGCTCCGGAGTCAAACAAGACTTTCACATCATAAACATCAATCATCAGCCTCAGCATGGGACACCTGGTCCCCTCTCAGGTGGCTACCACCAACCTGATGGCGACTACCCTCGCCCTCATGTGTCGGAGGTGTAGAGGATACTCTGTCATCTCTCCTCAAGGTCCTCACCTCCTCAAGCATCTCCTGATTAGCCTTCATCAAGGCTTCGTTCATCTCACGGTTTGCAGTCATCTCTCGCTGCATAACCTCCTGCATCTGCCTATTAGCACCCAACTCATGCTGCATGGCTGCCAACGCAGCCGCCACTGGATCGAGCAGGGCATGTGTAGCCTTACTGTTGTTCCGGGATCTCGTCATGACACCACACATGTACACCAAACAGTGAGTTGATCAGGCCCACAATTAGTGTCCACACATGCAATAGTCATGTCAAACTCAAACAACAGTCAAGAGCAACACAAAATCACCATACATAATGCTTCTATCAAGAAACTGCTCTGATACCATAAATGTAACACCCCGTATGCATCCGGTGTATTAACATATTACTTAATCAGATAACCGCAGTACTTAATATAAAACCAATTAATTACAACGACGGAAGCGTTTTCGAAACCATGTTTCTTGATTCATTATGTATGGTACGCATCAAACTTAAACAACTGAACAACAACTCAAGCCAGCCTCATCGATCCAAACAACATAAACGACGACAGATGAATAATTAATATCTCTACAGATATATCAGGAGAAAGCCACAAGTATATATATACATATATACATCATCTTGATACTTACAGTATTTAATACAAAAGAATAAGCAGCAAGAGTTCTGATCTCAAAGATCACTTCCTCACACGAGGGCATACAATCATATACAGTCCATGTACAAAACATAAACATAACCACAATATGTGCACCCACACATATCTTCCCTCTACAGGGTACAAGGTATAACAATATAAACAAAATGAGCCTCCCGGCTCGCAAAATGCTGCAATAACTGTCCCTACTGGGGCCTTCTGTCCTGGGAACCGTCATCTCTGCCAGATGAGCCACCTGCAAAACATAATCCCCACAAGGGGTGAGATACACATCTCAATAAGCTCAGGGTCCTTGGAGGCATCTCCTCCACCCTGACTTACTTTCATGACACACAGCATCAAAGGCATCACAACCACTGGCCTCCCGGCCCTCATAACAATACACAGCCAATCATCTAGCTCTAATGGACATTTGCGGTACTACGCCCGCCAAAAGGGATCATCATCACCCTATACAAGAAGATGCATCATCATCAGCATCTAGTGTGAGGCCGGAACTCACACTCCGTGTCATCCCATCGGGAGCTACCCCTTTACGTATGGATGCACGATATATGGTACCTCCGAGAATAGGTCTCATCCGCAACAGGCCCACCTATTTCTTGGTCTTAAGGGATCATCATCACCCTTTACGTGAGCAAACCAAACTAGGAGTTACGCTCTACTCCTAGGGAGGTTCATATCTATCTAGTGGCCAGAAGATCTAATCAACAGGTATCCATACATACAAAGCATAGAGTTATGCATACATATCATCATGAGGAATGCAACAACCATTCAATACACATGCATCATGAATGCAACCATCACTCCCTCGGAGTATGGTGGAACACAGCAGTGGGAAACACTCCTAAGAAACCAATAACTTACCTGGCAAAGCCGTGCTCTGCGGTTCAATCCCTGAACGGTGGTCTACGCCACTGACACCCTCGGTGTCACGCCCTATACAAGGCATATAAGTTCAATCAGACACCAATCCAATCATACAAGGCATAAACACATCAACAGTCCTCAACCGTTATAATGAAAGGAACGTCCTTCCTTTCCAAAACCTCTAAGTCATCTAACTTAAGGTTGTCAAGACTAACCCATTCAATAGACAACTCACAGATCCTCAGCGATCTATCTCGGCCTAACCATGGCCCTAGAGTCACCCCGAGACTTGGTATAAATCAAAACAAAGAGCTCAAAGCTCTATACAGGCCAATACTCAAGATTATACAACATGGCTTGAGCGGTTTCTTTCACACAATAACACCGTTCCTAAAGCCTCTCTAGCACATAAAGATTAAGTATCAAGGCTCATGCATGTTCTACAATCATCAATAAACCAACATACTAGCTAGACATGCATTTCTCAGAGCCAATAATCAAAGTCCATGAAACTAATATTTGAAAGCTAATCCTTCATCACAACAACATTCTAAACATACTTTTCTAAAGGACCCAAAGCTAATTCCAGCTCTAGCTCAAGAGGGTCACTATTCATCCCAAGAACAAACTCACAAATCAATCGGTAAAACTTGAGTTTCTTACCTCTAAACGGTCAAGGAATGCTAAAAGATCACTTCCCCAAGCCTTAATGTCCTTGAATCGCCGTCTTTCTCCGAAAAACTCAAGCTTTCCAAAGTTCCCTAGAGAAAGGGATCTCTCCATTGATGGTTTTTAGGAAAAAGTGATGAAGGATTCTAGCTCATAGGATGATTCCCTACAAGTTTCATGTTGAAAGGGAAGTGTTTTGATGAAGTATGGAGGAGATATGAAGCTTTTTACTTCATTAATGGCAGAAAACGCAAGGAGGAAGAAGAAGAAGAGTTTCTGTAATCCAAAAATGCGAAAATGGCCTTTTATAGACCCTCCAGCGTGAGTCCCACGCTACCAGCGTGGCATTCCAGTGAAAAATGGCTTTCTGGAGCACTTTCCATGCTATCAGCGTGGCTCCCACACTACCAGCGTGGCATTCCAGTGGAAAATGGCTTTCTGGAGCACTTCCCACGCTATCAGCGTGGCTCCCACGCTAGCAGCGTGGCTCCTTCAACTCTAATTTCGTCGCTAATTCCGTCACTAATACTTTTGCGACAGAGAATTAGCAAATTTAAACTTTTCTTTCTTTTTCTTTTATTTATTTAACCTTGGTTATTATAGGCATATACCCACAACATCAATACCCTTACCAACAATTATCATAACTAGCAACATTACAAATACCAAACACAAAATAAGCTTGATCCCTACACCTTTTCCCTCTTTTTATGTTCAGTCAGCTTTCTCCTTAATTCATTTTTCCCTTAGCTTCACCTCATTCAATCTCCTCATCAACCCAATAATGATGCTCTTCTGATGAGCATTCATGGGAGGATCATACCACTCAAAAAATTCACAATCTTTTCTCCCAGAAACCTGGAAAAAATAATGATAAATTAAACTAAAAAACAAATTGCTCAGTCAAATAGCATTGAAACATACCCTACATAGTCCACAACCAAAAAACATTCTCCTAAGATTATTCTCTATCCACAAAGTCTCCAACGGAGCATCTAATTCACAACGACAAAATACACCACATCTTTAGACTCCACTATAGAGGTATTTGAACCACCGTTACTTTCCATAATCGTTAATCGTAGTTAAGGGAAGCCTTGGGGAAGATGGCGTAAGGGAAAGACGAGTTTAAGAGAGGACGCACTTAGGAGAAGATAAGATTAGGGGCAAACTGGATTCTCATGGAGTTGGGTTCATTAGACCCAATGACTGTAGGGGAAACATGTTGGAGTTGACCTAGGTTCGTGAGTAAGAGTGAGTTGATTTAGTGTTCACAATCCTTTTTTAAAAATTGTTTGTTAATTAGTGTTTTACATTAAATAAATATTAATTTGATAAATCAACTAATCACAATTAGTCACTACTGAGTAATAGATAACCATGCCACCTCATATATTAGTTGGTTAATGTCAATTTCTAATGATCAAACGATACCTTTTTGGACGGAGGCACCAAAGTCGTGAATTTTGCAAACCAGAAGTACCCAATTTTACCATTTAAAGAAGGGGAACGAAAATCAAAATTTTTTTGCAAACCAAAGGGACCAAAATTGCAATTTAGCTTATTTATAATTAAATTTCTTTTCATCAATTTAATATAAACAAGTTATTATTATGTCTCATAATATGACTACTACTATATATAATAGAAAATATCATTTCGTTTAGGACTACCCACATGAAAATGACCATGCACAACACACACATGCATGTACAAGCACATAAAGGGAGAAAAAGGACTGCACACACACCCTATGAGGACTACACAACTCCACACATACACACACAAAGATACAAACATACCCACCCACCTATAAACATATGCACACACATATGCACTAAAAGGACTACACACAAATGCACAGAAATGACTGCTAACAAACTCACACTGAGAGGACTACACAAGCATACACAGACATACAAGAACACACTCACCCACCTATACACACACATACACTGGGAGAGGACTATACACACATGCATGTGTGTGCACATGAAAGGAGAGAAAGGACTACATGCACACACTTAACATGAATTACGAGGACTACATAGGCCCACACATACACACAAACATGAACATACCCCCCATACACACACACACACAACATGGATTGAGAGGACTACACACGAATGCATGCACACACATACGCATGCCCACACACGCGCATATACACATACTGCAATGAATATTTTTTTTTATGAGAATGAGTTAATTAAATATGGATAAATAAACATATATGGATGATCTAAATGATCAAGAATTTACATAACACACACATAGACTATGTTTAATATGAGAATAGATAAGTAAATATGAATCATATAAACATATATGGATTGTCAAGATTTAAAATACACACATATATCAAGAGGATTATTTTTATATAAGAGTGAGATAAATAGATCTGAATCATATGAATATATATATATATATATATAAGAAATGTCAATATTTAATATTATATGGTCATTTATAAAAGCTATTAAATTTTTAAAAAGTTTATATGACTTTTATGATTTAATCTTGATGAATATTTATTATTTTCATTCACCCACAAAAATCTTAAAGGCATTAAGTTTTGTAGACTAGCTAAAAGGGGAGAGTTGAGGATGTCTCCCATTGTAGGAAATGCATTTTACATCGTCATATTTTTACTAATTGATGATTGAAACTTATTCTTTCTTTCTTTTTCATTTTTTTTCCTTTAACCCCTTATCTCTCCATCAACTTTCATCTTCTACTTTCTTATAGCTACCATCATGGACCACCATGCCTTGCTGCCAGAGAAAATTTTCAGCAGTGGTGTTTCATTTTCTCTCTCTCATTTTTACATTTACTTTCTTCTCAAGACAACACACCATGTGCATATTCACTGTTGCACCCTCTTTTCTAATATCTGACATCTCCGCCAACGTGGTATGAAGGAATGAGTGAATCCCCTACCTTCTCAACTTGGAAAACCAACCCCCTAATAAAACATCAAATCACAATAACAATAACTCTAGTCTTGAATCCGGCCTAAGTCTTGAGACAGATTTGGATCCAACACAAGGGAAGCTTGCTAATAAATCTTCCGATGAGGGTGCTTGTTGAAGTCCATGGCACTTCCAACAACTCTCATACGTATTTCAACAACTCTCATACGTATTTTAAAAGGTAATAAAACATGATCCCAAGGTAATTTTACTTTTAAACATACTTTTAAAACACTCTTACCGTTGAGCAATCTTATATTATTAATGTAGTGATTACTTATATGTACTACGTACTATACTAATAAAAAATTCAAAATAATACAAACTTGAAATGTAATTTTTTGATTATTTTGATATATCTTGAAATATTCATTAATTAAATTTATAAACATTATACAAATATGATAATTTTTCTGTCAGAAACATTTTTGTATACAAAACTGCAACTTCACATGATGTTTTTCTGGCTGGAGCTTAGCATAGTTCACTAGAATGTTTTCTTTTTTTGTGAAAGTCTTCGCTCTTTAACATGAAGATAGACAGCATTAATATAGCATATGGAGTGGGCCAATGGGGGCTTGCCCCTTTTAGAAGCTCTGAGACTTTCACTCCATTAATAATATGAGCCGAACTGAACCATTATAGGCAAATTGGCTCCAATCCGCCACTTGTTCACCATTTCATGCTTCCAAAGTTTATGCCCACACACCCCATATGCTATAATAAACATTTCCAATCCCTACACTTTCTCCTAACCAACCTGATTGAGAAACAAAGGCTTATTATAATTTTGCAGCTTTTGGTTCGGTAGAGTACTTTTTGGGAGTTATCCAAAGCTAAAAAAGTCAACTAAACCATGGTCTTCCAAAGAGCCAAACTTGTTGTCAGGGTAAAAGGAAGTGTGGGCCCCTAGACAAAAAGGAAACATGATAATGGGCCCACCCAACCCAAGCTCAAGCCCACTTGGCCTTTATTTTTCGTTGGGTACTAGCGTCATTGCTTACTCCTCTCCAATATCCCGTCTTAGTTCATCAATATTCCATTATACTAAAACATATTGCCCCAATTATGTGGGAGCAAAATCATTGAAATTCCCCTTTACTTTGAACTTATTTATATTATGCTCCGGTAAGGTCAACTTCTCAACTCTACTTCTGAATTGTAATGTTTAATGGCCTTGTAAACAAGTGGTTTGACAGTATTGGAAATTGATTATAATAATCCTCTAATTGCTTAAGGTATTAATATAAGCATTTTTACTAGTTGTTTTAGTATTTTTATTTCCTTAATTGGCAAGACCATTTGTCTGCATTTGTCATACTTATTTGCGGACAAATATTACTGGAGTATAAAATATCTGTCAAGAAGTGAGCACTAAAATTTAAAGATTATATTAATATCTAATGTCATCTCTATCTTAGAGGGGAACCTCTACAAGACCTATACTAGGTTTCTGGAGTAAAAGAAAAGTGCTTCATATAATAAACTTGTTTACATTAAGATTACCTTAACTGGGACTATTTTATAAATAATGATGCATATTATATTTGAGAATTTGTAAATCACTATATTTTAAAAAAAAATCGGTATTATACATGCACACACATATATATATATATATATGAAAATGCTAATCTTCATCCTATTTGGTGTGTCTTAACATTTAACATAAAAGAATTTGAACTAAAAACTCATTTATTCTTTTGTTTTTCAAAATTTAATTTAAGAATATTATCATACTTTATCATTTAATGTTAAAAATAAAATATTTTTTTCTCTATCTTATCTTTTTTCTTCACGTTACTATCCTATAAATATATAAATATGGAGCTTTTTTTGAAAATAGTTAAATAATAAAATATGATAATGTCCTTAAAATAAGTTTTGAAAAACAAAATAGTTAATGGTTTTTTAGTCTATTTTTTTGTGTTGAATGCTAATAAACACTAATTAAGATGGATATTAGCATTTCCATATATATATATATATAGCATTTCCATCTCTCTCTCTCTCTCTCTCTCTCTCTCTCTCTCTCTATATATATATATATATATATATATTTCTGCTAAGCTTTGTAAATTATTTTAATTCGAGTTCTTTTTAACTTTATAATTATTTTTGGGTTATATGAGTTTTGGAAATGAAATTAAACACGGGATTTTGTTTTCAGTTTAAATACATTCTAAAAATTAGTATTGATTTATAAATTTGAATTTAATGTTTGTGTTCCATAAAGAATTAACATTTACAATCTTAATTATAAATGCAACTACAATTATATTTTTATATTCTAATTATAAATTAAAATGAATATTTGTAGTTTAAATTTAATAAGAAAACATTATATATGACTGTTACAAATAAAAATTATTATTTCTATAATTAAAATATCATGATATATAATTTTGTTTATAATATTTTTTGTAATGTTAAGGAAATGTAAATATACTAATGATATTTTATAGGTCATGTTAACAAATACACTAAAAATTAGTTAAGAAATATTTAATATATTCTATTAATGTTTTTAATTACTTAAAAGTAAATATTTATTAGATATTTTTATGTTTTCAATAAAATAATCAATTTATCATTATATACTTGTTTTTTAGATAAAATAGTTTTTTAACTAGTATTTTTGTATTTAAAAATGTTGAAATTATTTCTTTAAAAATCACTATAAAGTAAAATTATGTTGAATTTACTTTCTCATAAAAAATGGAGAGAAGGAGTGAAGAAGATAGAGTTTTGTAAAGTTTAAAAATGATAATTATTAGGGGATTATAATTCTTAGTGTTTTTTCAATTCCAAATTTATTTATTTGGATTTTCAATTTTAATTTTAAATGACATTCATATGATGCTAAATTGGCAATGTGATGAAATGTGAAGTAGTAAACAGTGAGTAAGCTCCTATTAGAATTACATCAAACATCAACTCACTAATTTATTTCTATTTGGACTTCACTTTGAAATGCTAATTACTGTTATTGAAAAAAAAAGTAAAAAATATAAATATAAAATACAAACAAAGCAAAATGAACAGAGAAAAAATTGGAATTTGATTCCTCCCAATTCTCATAAATCAATATGGTGATAGAATGTATTATACTACGATTCAAGTTCAAACCTTTAATTAATGACCAAATTTGTGAGATTGACCAACGTGATATGGTGTAATGGGTAGATAATATGTCTCTTAATAATGTAATCAAGGGGTTTTCATATATGAAAACAATTTGAATAACATTAAAAGAATCATTACATTATTAATGTTGTTAACAAATTATAATTATTGAATCATTTGACTATTATTCGAATTCAATTATTGGCAAAAATAATTCTTGATTATATTTTATTTATCTCTCAATCAAACTCCAGATTAATCATGATCTTTTTTTTCCTAATGAATCGAAGTATTAATTAAAAAAAACCACAATTGTTCCATATGCAATAACCAATACATAATTTAGGACAAGAAGAGTTTCATCACTTATAATAATTTTAACTAGTTTGAACAAGATTATCTTTGATAAAATATACTTGTAATTTGTAATTAAAAAAATCTATTAAGAGACAAACTTTTTAAGTGAATCTTCATATCTTAATTATGAGATTAATATCTGATTCTCAGGTTTACAAAAAAATTATTAAATTAAGTTAATTCAATTACATAATAGTTACTCTCTATTCTTTAAAGCTGAAAATACTTATAGCTTAATTCTTACTAATTGAAATATACCTTAGATTTAAGAAACTATAGGATGAACACATAATCAACAAAATTCTATCCCTAACATATATATTAACAATTATGGTGAATTGTTCCAAATCCAATTCATTAACTAACTTTAATTCAAAAGTTAATCTAATATCAAAACATCATTAATTGATCTCTAGAATCATGAAGAGAAGAAGCAATAATCGCTTAAAATTTATCTGTTGTTTAGATCGATCAGATTCAAAAATATGTTCTCTGGTAGCTGGTGTAGTGTTAACTATATAATAATCAAAACTCATCCGTGTGTGAAAGCAATTATGGTCTAATATAATCCACATGTAAAAGCCATACATGCATATAGTCTAGTGTATTAAGGTGGGTTGGTGCCCCAAAAGGGAAAAGAGTATGGTGCTGAACTTAAATGGTGTTGTGTCCATTAATCTCCATATGGAAGGAATCTTGAGCATGTGGCACAAGTGTTGTTGAGTTTCAGTGGAGTGCACAGGGGAAACTTGGTGGCCTGTAAGATGTTGCCACCTGCAGCTATGTTTCCACGTTAAGGTCTCTGCTTCATTCCAGATACTCCCCCTATGCGCCTCACGCGTTACGTTAGGTTTGTCCAACAAATCATTAGACTTATCTGATCATTTTTTTAATCTAAATTAAAGTAGGATAAATTTTCTTTTAGTTTACATCATAAATATTTTTACGATTTCATCAATCATCACAAACAATTCTATTTGAATTGAATAAAATTATTAGGATTTTTATGTTTTAGTTGTATAATCAAAATCAAATTCAAAATATTTGATAAAATGCCAATTGATCAACATACTTAATGGTTAAGGTGGTGTTTATAAAAGTACGTTGCATTTTGGAAGGGGTGGTAATTAACAGATTAAAATGCCAATTGATCAACATACTTTATTTCTTTGCTTAATTTTTTTCATCGTTTGTATTTTAATATAATATTTTTATTTATTTCTATCGTTAACTTAAATTTTAATGTTTTTTTAAAAATAAACATTTAAAATAATTTATATCACAATATAAATTATAAAATATTATTTATGTATTTAAACATATTTTTTATGAATTTAAATTTCTAAATATATATGTTTCAAAAATTTATTTAATATAAATTTTTATCATATAAAATAAATAAATATTTTATAATATATAGGCCAAAATATTAGTATTAAATATTAATAAAAAAATGTTTTGTATGATATATTTTAAAATAAATTATTTTATTAAAGTATGTTAATGTGATTTATAAAATATATTAATTTCAACTATAAATTTTATTATATATTATTAAAGTTATTACACTTTTTGCATTATAGCACGGTAATAACTTGAGCGGTAAGCTTTTGTATAATAATTAAATCATTAATTTATCAATTTAAAAATAATTATTTTTTGTAAAAAGTATTTTAAACTAACTTATATTTTAAAGTAATATATAAATTATATTAATTTAAATTAGAAAAGTATATTTTTAGTATTTTATTATATTAATTATAAATCATAACCTAAGCATAACTTAAAAAATATATTGCGTCTAATATCTAAAACTCAATCTAAGCCAAATTCTATAGCCGTGCCTAGGTAGAGTACTAAAGTGAATTTTGAATGACGTATGTAAAGTATAAACTGATTGGTATTGCTAATCAATCTCCTTTTCACATCACATTCAAATCATGCAGGCTTTGATAAATTATTCAATATTTTCCTTTTAACTGACTGATTCAAACCGGACACGTGGCATAACTTGGGGCCTATGAATCTTTCCAACCATAGGCACGATGTTCTTGTGCTAGAATCCTACGCATTCCATTTGCACAACTTATATACAAAATGTTTGAATCAAAATAAAAATTCCTAATGTCTAGTAGCCATCACTTGCCCACAGGCAAATACAGCAAAATCTGCCCCTTGTTGGTAGGGGACCAATATTTTTTTTTTTACCTTCCTTTTTTGTGTTTTGTTTAATTAATGAAATATTATAAATATTGATATTTATTTATATTATATGTATTGAATTTATACGTTGAAATATTGATGAAAGATTTGTACTAAACATAATAGAATATCGTGATGAAATATTAGAATATTGTATTGAATTTATATGTTAAAATATTCATAATATGCAACACTAAAATTTATGTTAAAAGATATTTTGGTTTTGAATTCGTTTGAATTAACAGAATGAAATAATTAATTACTAACTCAATTATTCCTTTTAGGTAAATTTTGTGGAAAGGAATTATGTTCCTTAATATGGGATTTTCTTCCAAAGAGTTTTCTTGTAGTCATGTGGCTAAATGAAATTATATTCCATTTTGAAGACTTGTGATCATAAACTTTCTATTTTTCAAAACTGTTAGATTCAATTTATTCGAAGACAAACAAATCAAGTTGTGCATTACTTGTCAAGAAAATCTAAATTTTATGCTAATTAGTATGTTTTTCATTTCACTCAAAATTGTATTCATTATCTTCGATTAAATGATATGATAGTAAAGTGCCGTAAATGACTAAAGTGTAAAGAAAAATATGTAAACAAGTGAATTTAAAAGACATACTACAAGCTGCTGAATCATAAATAAAGACTTAAGATTGGAATATATACTAATAATCGTGCTAAAGTTTTCTTTTATATTAATGGATGTAACTAACTACGATGTTGTCTCTACATCACATGTAGTTAATCACAAGCTAAATCCATTTTGATTTTCTTCCTCTACATACTTTTAATTCCTATTGTAGTTACACTAATATTCTAGAAATTTGAAGAATCCTTTTATTATAAAGATAAATAAAGGTTTAATCAATCACTGAATCTTTATATTCATGTCAACTTTTAGTTTTAGTCCTTAATCATAAAACTCTAATGTTTTAGTCTCTAGCACTTTCTTATCTTTTAGTCTATGACATTATTTACCAAGTAACTTTGTTAATTCTAAATTCTCTAAAATTGTTAGAAAATTAAAACTAACAATTTAAAATAATCACAAAATAAAACTAGCAGTGCAAAGTCTATATAAATTTTCTTATGATTTTGAAATTGTCAATTTTTTTTATTTAAAAAAGTCATTGTTTTTGGATGTTTTTTGCACATTTTTCTGGTCGTTTCACATTTGTCAGAATTTTCTAACAGATTCACACAGTCAATTTCAATTTTATGATGGTTTTAGGGAATCCAAAGCTAACAAAGTCACTTGGCCATGGTATAGTAATTTAAAAGATTGTTCGTATAAGGACTACAGTATACTTTTGTGTATAAAAGCTAAAACGAAAAGTTGGATCAGGTGCATGCAGGCACCAAATGATTAATTAAACTATAAATAAGTAATGCGTATTTACAAATAGAGGAGTGATAGTAATATACATTTTATCACACTTTTAATAATAGTTTATTCTTTTTAATTTTTTGAATTTTTTAAAATTTATAAAATTATGAGTGATCGAGATTTGTTAAATAAGGAGTGAGATTCCTAAATTTTATAATTTTTAATAAGTTTTTATCATTTATAAAAAGTGCCTAAAATAGCGTGTTAAATAATGCTTTGGTGGCATTTCTCTTACAAATATAAACAAATAGGTTCTTGCTAATTTCTTTCATGATATGTTAGGTATTCCATTTTATAATCTAAAAAGGTTGTCTAATTTGAAAAAAGGTATACCCCACACTTCGTTTTTAACTCTGCTGATTGTGCCCTCCATGTGCCTTCAACACTAGCTTCCCTTCAAGTGCTAATAATGGGCCATGGATGCAGGGACACTCTTCTAAAACCTTAGAAACTTACATGAATAATCCCTTTTTTCTTTCTTCACTAAATAAGAAGCCTATCTTTTTGTTTGATTATCTTTTTTTTTATATATAAAAAAAAACTCTTAATTAATGGGGTAGCGTGTCATTCCTTCTGTGGTTCTGAACTACCGAATTCTCGTTTGTGCAAATGCATCAACGAAATCAAGCAAAAGTGTTTGCTTTGCTTTCTTGAAGATTGTAGCCTTTCATGTGAATGTAGTAGTATAAGAAACAAACATGATTGGTTGAATTATAGTAATATAAGTGGGTGTTACACAAGTATGTTAGTTGGTAAGGACAGTTAAGTAGTTTTTTCTGGTAATCCGTTGCTAGGACCAGGAATCCACCAATTTTTTTTTTTTGGGTTACTTTTCCATCACAAGTGGAAACACAAAACTTCTATACTATCGATCCACTTTTAAACATGTAAATATAAATAAATGGCAAGTTGAAGCCACGATATCTAACGTTATAACTTATAAGGCATTCTGGACTAGCATTTTAAAGCAATTGCATGGATATGTATGTGCTCATGCATGTGACCATAGCATTTACATCCTTCATCTTTTTTTAATTTTAAATTAGTAACATGATTGTTGGGCAGCAGTGGATTGAACAAGGTAAGATAGACATAATTATTTAAAATTTGGAGAAAACAAAGTTCGAAGAATATTTCATGATGCGGATCCCAACTGCCATACATTGGTTGGGGGCGTTGCAGTTACCCATGTTTGGATTAGACTAATCTTGCCATCAAGGGCGCAATGGAATTATTAATTGGAGAGGATTAAGCAGTTGATACTTTTAAATTAAATTATATGCATATATAGCGACACCCAATTAAAGAATACTTGTATTCAACATAATTTGAGGATGATGAAGTGCGGGTTGCGTTGTTGTAGTTTTATTTAAAAAAATAAGGGGATTGATAATGATTTGTCTTTTTTCTAGAAAGGTGCAGAGAGAGAGAGGGAGGGAGGGAGGGAAAGATAAGTAAGTCTTGAAATATCTTCAGTATTTTTCATGGGATAAGAAAAATAAAATCTGCATTAAGAAAAAATTATGCATTCAAAATAGTTAATTTGACTAATTTTTGCAAAATCATTATATAAGATTCTTTTAAGGAAAATAGATTTTCTAATTTAGAATATTGGTGCAAAGTATCAATGAGTTTTGTTGATAACTAATTTTCATTAAAAAATCTGATTAATTATTTTTAATAGAATTTTTCATTTTAATCACAATTTTAAATTCATAAAACTCAAATTTGAAGCATTATCAAGTCATGTTTCATTTGAATCAACCATATGTTTGTAAATATTTTAAAGCTGTTTATATGTTTTTTTGTTTTTTAAAAAAACTTATTTGAAAATAATTTTTAAAACTTGATAATTTTGGATAAAAAAGTAATTGATGAATAGTATAAAAATTATTTTAGAATTCCTTTTTTAAAATTAAAAACTGGAAAGTGAATCAAGCATGCTGTTAATAATTTAATCTTCCACATGAACCAGAGATTTTTTTTTTCCTGTCTCCATCATAAATCAAAGGATTTAAACTTGGGACTTTAATTTCCAGTTGCATTAGTTATTTTCTGTTATTGTTCTTAAAGGAGTAAGACGGGTTGTTGTCATATAAGTAAATAATGCTCCATGCACGTGAATCAATCCTTGACTCTCTCTCATTCACAAATTATATTTTGATGAAATTCCATTTAAGTACATCGTGAGTCTCCACTCTAATTTGATGCAATTTATATAATTAACATGCAATAATGTTTGTTAGATAGAAATTTAATTTGTCTTGTGAAAATCTCAGCAAATTTTAAAAAATGATGATGAAGTTTTGTTTATTTTACTAAATTGGGATTAATTAGTTGGCGTTTAAAATCACTTCCAAATGTGTATAAAGCAACATCTGTTGTTGAATTGCCTCAAACTAAAATGTGTCAAGGTCAAACTAAAACGACATGTTGCTCAACATGTTCTTTTCTTCCAATCATTCCTCGTGTTCCATATGACTATGATTAAAGATGAATCGTAACGAAAACAAAGGGAAAAAGATTATATTAATTAGTGTTAAGCATGTTCAACCATGTGCACACATGAAATATCACTGCTATGAATAGTGATAAATTAAGGGCAAATGATTCACGATGCATGGTCCCTCCCATGTGTAAGTCAATCCCAGCACAAGGGTTCGATCAATTTATTGATCTGTTATCAGACAATTAATTGTTGAACTCCACTTGACCCATCTATTGATTCAATGTCGTGTATGACATATACAATAATAACATTAATTGCGTTTGAAGTCCAATATCAATCATTGATTTCTCTTTCCATTTGCACCAGTTCTTCCAAACATGGATTTGATTCTTCAACGAAAGTATTTATTTTGTTGCCCAAATTTTAATTTCCATAAACAATGGCTGCGCATGTCATGTGCAGGCTGCAACACGAAATAATACTAATAATTCTTTCATCCTTATTATTATTGCCTGCTACACTTGCACTTAGTTAAATTAATATGTATCTGTTAATTAATTTGCTTGGTTTACTCATATCTCAAAGGCATATGTAGGTTACCAATCACGTGTATTACCCTTCTCGTGGGTCTAAACCTATTTTTTTTCTTCCTAATCAAACGTCATACATCTGGTCTGTTGTGTCTCTTGGCATATATTATGCTCAAATTAAATGATAGATATCGGTGAGGAATTTTTGTAAAAGAATAGATTTTTTTATAAAGATATAATATACATATTTCTTCCATCCTATTTTATTTGATGTTTAAGGTTTTTTTTACAAGAATTAATAAATATAATTTATATTTTATATTTTATATAAAATATTATTTGATTTTTAATATATATTTTTTATTTTAATTTTTTTTTCTCATTTATACTTCTTTATTATTTTTTCACTCCACAATATATGGTTAAGTACTAGTATATAATAAGAAAAAAATATGTAATGGTTCATTGATTATTGTAAAATGACATTAAAAATGGAGCTTTTGTTTTAAAAAGGTCAAACAAAATAAGATGGAGGAATACTAGTAAATCAAGTCAAGTTAGGAATTTTTGTCATTTACTCTCTGTTCTGCTGAACTTTTGTATCCTATCTACTTCTATATTTATGCATATAAATATAGTATTGAATTCATCCATTTGTGATTATTTTTACAATTTTATAGTTTTCACCCTTTGAAATTACTGTTTATTTTGCATGTAGTAATTAACAATATCAAATATGTTCTTTTAAATTTAGTCAATTGCATTGAGATTTAACACATTACATGTGATACTCCTCATTTTTTTTAACGTAATGTGATACTCCTCATTTTTTTAACCCTACACATGCAAAATTCCTTAGTTTATATCTCATATTGTTACTATATATTAGTGTATAGTTGAAAAGGAAAGAATTAGTACGATTACGTGTAATTGAGATAAAGCTGAAGGGAGATCAGTGTAACTTACTTTAATTTCCTTTGAATTATAATCTTAGTTGTTGATATTGATACAAATAAAATAAGAAAATAATGAATTAAAAATAATATTTTAATATTTTAATTAAAATTTTAATAATTTTAAAAGAAACCTATATTTATGTATAAGAAATACTCTGACTAATATAGAAAAAACTATATATTTAATTAAATATAATTATATATCCAATATATATATTTTTAATTTCCCGTCATTGCTTTGACAAATTTTTTTTTTTTTTTAAATGAAGGCAATTCTTTTTATTTGTTCTAGCTGATTAATTTATTATTTTGTCCAACATATATGGTGAATAAGTATATTTATTTTAAAATGTTTAAATTGTTAGAAATAATCATATAAAAAAAACTCTTAACAAGTTAAATTTTTTTTAATATAAATTAGGATAAACACGTAGCAAAGCATAAGATATCTAATTAATTGTTGTTTTTTTTTACATAAGTATTCATTTTTAGGGAATGGTGTATATCTATATCTATATAGATATAGATATACCATCAGGCATATTCAATTAGATGTTGAAGTACTCGTACTGTTGTACATAAAAACTTATCAAACATATGTCATTTTGCACTGTAAGATGTGACTGTGATTGTATATATGTCTCCCAAATATATGAAGTCCACTTTGTGTTTTTCATTATATCTGAGTCGCTTCTTGTGGAATTCTGATCATAAAATGCATGAATTAAGTGGGTCGGTTTGTTTGGTGAGTACGTAAGAAGAGCATTTGAGAAAGCCGCATACGCGTTAGAACCGTTAAGAATCACTATGTAATATAACAAGTAACATCAACAACAATAATCATAGTCTAAAAAAACCACGTTATGTTCAATTTCCAGCGGGTGAATTATTTTTTTTAGGAATATTCACTAATTATTTAAAAATGTACTGTGATTTTAGTTTGTTAGTAAAAATTAAAAATATCGTTATTTAAATAATAAAAACCCGTGAAGAGGGACACGTGAAAGTCTGTCTATCTATTTGGTCGGAGATAGTGCATGTGTTCATCTTCGATATTACTTAATCCTTATTAAATTTAAATATGACTTGTATCTATATTTATGGATTTCTGTTGAAATCATTAACAAACCCTTTTTTTTACTGGAATCATTATGCGTATTCAGAGCTGCGGACTATATATCTAGTTAATTAGGTAATACTAAGGTTCTGATTTTATAGGGAAGTGTTTAATTATACAAAAATAATATAGCTCGAAAGCAGGTGAAATAATAAGGTTAATAAAGCTATTAGAGCTGAATTAGTACATATAAAAAGAACTTTTATAGATAGATGGATATAAGACTCACTTAGATGATCTTTATATCTTAAAAGAGTTTAGTTTCCAACTATTAATTCAAAGATATTCTTGTAATATAACAAAAGTAATATTAAATTGTGGAGAAATTGCAATGGTGCGCGTGTTAGTTAAACGAAAAACTTCCTTGTCCATTAACACAATAAGTGTTTTAAGGCTTGGGGGGAAAAGCCCCAACAATCTCATTAATCATTTGAAAAAATAGAGATTAGATCATGGACTGCGTAACATGCGCTGCAGCCGACACGTTAATCGCATAAGAATGTTGTATTAATTTATGCATTATTAAATAACGAAAAAATAATGATCTTTATCAAAACCAGTCTTTAATCTATATTGTGATGCGTTAAATTATTTTATTTCTTCTTTTTAAAAAATTTAGAGTCATCCATGACATTAAAGAGTATTATATTCTAATATTCCTGATTATTGATTGAAGTATTTTTAAATATTTAATTTATTCCGCAAAACATAGAGAGGATATGGTTGTTAGCAATAGCACACATGCTAAGCCGAAAGCTAGTTACTACTAAAAGAATGTGAACTCAGTCCTTTGAACAAAAAAAAAAAAAAAGAGCATAGAATCTCTCTCTTCTCACCAGCAAATTAATGTGAATAATATATTGTACTCGACAAGAAGAAAATCTTTCTGCTGCAGATACGCTTGTATTTAAAAAAACCAAACAAGGAGACCTAGCCAAATTTTGTCTCCTAAATAAGGTATAAACTACAAGTATTATCGCAGGTATATATGGTGGCTAATAATTAATCTCTCACCTGGTCAGAAGTAAATATGCATGCTAGGCTAGCTATATCTATAACTAACTTTTCAATCTTCAATTCAGATAGATCCTAATATTTTAGCTATATCTCTCACCTAATTTTCCAATCTCCAAACTTGCAATCAATTAGTTTTCTACAATTGATGTAAACAGACCGGTTCTAAAATTTAGAAGCAAGAGGAGAGAGAACAAAGGCAAATAAACAATTCAAAAACTATACATCCCAAAAGTTATACTAACAAAAGAATAACAATAAATTATTAACCAGATTAATATTAAATTCGTTCTCCTTAATTAAAATTTCGAATTTCATCTCCTTAGTCTACACAATAAAGAGAAAAATAAAACAACGAAAAAAAAAACAAAAAGAAGTGCAACATAAATTAATTGATAAAATGAAAGAAGATAAAAAAATAGTATTATATAAATTAAAAATGTTATATAATATTAAACAATATTGAGAACCCCAAGAATTTTTATACCTGTGATATATAGTTTTTTTAAAGTAAACTTCATTTTCTTTCCTTAAAAGATGTTTGAATTACATTATTCTCTTCCCCTTTTTTATTAAAAAATTACATTCTTCTCTTTAATATTAAAAGAAAATAATATATATACTGCACTTTAATTCATTTTAACCAGCTTGCTATCGATCATTTAAATAAACCTATACACGGTGAATTATTAGAATTTTTTTTTCATTTGCACGATGTGTTTGGCTTTGGGTTAACTAGGTTGCAGCAATCATATGTAGCTGTAGTACTGGAATAAATTAAAAGAAAACCAAAAAGGTTAGGGCAAAAAATAAAGAAAGAAAAAAAAAAACTAAGCATTCAACAGTTGAACGTGAAAGGAAGTTTAACCAGCCACAACTTTGAAGGTTATATCTTTGAGTCCCTTGTATCGATGTTTGCCATGTTTGATTGAGATGCCTATGTGTATATATTTACTTCCTAATTAATTTCTTTGCAAATGGAGTTATGACAACACAAAACGCGCGTCCATTACAACCTGGTCCACTCTAGTAGATGCTACCAGAGCTTCTGTATGTTGTGATTATGATGTATTTATCCATTGGCCATTAGACATAAAGAAACAAGAAATATCTAGCTCTTCTAATGGTTCATTGTTTAGTTGCATCATGCATTACATCATTTTGTTCATTCCTTTTATTTGTTACCAAGGGTTTTGTATATACTTGTACGTGCAAATTTTGTGTATTGAAATGGAGATGAAAAATATCATATACCATCTAATCGCTTCTGTTACTTCTTACATGAAGTCTAGCCATTGAACTAGCCAACGTAACCTATGTTCAATCAAAACACAGCCTTACACGTAGCACAGAGTCAATTTTTGTCAACATTAATCCTGCCAAAGGACAGGAATATTGTTTGCATAGTTAGCTCCAAGACTTTGAAAAAGTTTAGGAGAAGGAAAGATGGTCGTAATTTTTGTTTTTCCATCAAAGCTTGACACCTATTATTATTAATTTTTTTAGTTATCACTATTTTTTGATAAGCGCCCTTTCAATATAATGAAAACTATTTTTTTCTTACAAATTTGTGTACATTTATTTTATAACTAAGAGCATAAGTTTGGTGAAACCACGCGCAAGGATGCATTATTGATGTAAAAAATTAATAAATATATTTTTGAATGAAAAAAGTGTATTAGAAATCATGATAAAAATATATTAATAATATTTTTCACAAAATTATTTTAATTCCTTAATTAATGTTTTAAGTATATTTATTAATACTCTGTGGTGTATATATATTTTTATACCCTTAAATTTTCCTTTTCAACCAGTAAACCTCCTTTATAACTTCCAATATTTTAATATTCATATTCTAAAATATGATATAATCAACAAGTAATACGGTGTTATATATACATGTAGATAGATAATTCGAGAGGGAGCATATAAAGAATATTTTGAAATATTTTAATTTTCATTCGAAAAGAACAATGAATAATTAGCTTTTTTTAGAAGAACGAATAATTAGCTAATTAAAATTCAAGATAAGTTTAATTTTAAAATGCTGTTACTATAAAAAATTTATACTATTAATTAAATAAAATTTTATTGATAAATTTTTTTAAAATAATTTAATCAACAAACTTATTTAAACAAGTATAGTAGTTTATAATTAAATGATAATATAAAACATTTTATAGTTAATATGTTAAACATTGAGTTTAATGATTATAGACTAACAATATAAAACAAATATATATTATCATATAATCATAAATTAAAGTTAAATATTTGTAATCAGCATAAAATTATTTTATACATTTGTACTATTAGTGTGTACAAGTATTTATTTTTGCGTTGAATACTCTTTTCATTTTTATATAAAATAAATAATTTTAAAAAAATTCTATTCTTTATAAGATGTGATTTCAATTGTTTTATATATTAATTATTTTTATTAAAATATTTTGAATTGTCTTTTTTCCCCTTATGGAGATTAGAGTATAATTATAGATAAATTCAATACTAATAATTAAATTAATTAAATTTTAATAAATATAAATTAATCAATAATATCATATAATTAGGTACTGATTAAATATTTTCTAACGAAAAAACAAACTTATGAAATGAAGTTCAAGTTAGACTTGGTAATCCATAAACGTGCAAGAGATGAAAGAAAACCGAAAGAAGGAAGCTTTAGAATGGAAGAGAGGGGGGGGGGGGGGGGGGGTCAAGGGTGTGGGGCAATGGGATGTGACGTGACCAAAGATTGGAAGGAGAAGAAGAGAGAATTGGCCACGTGTAGGGGGGAGTCACACTCTCATTGAGGGAGCAACGCGGGGTTCGACGTGTGCTAAAAAACAAATGCCTTCCCCACTACTCACCCAATCCACACTCAAAGGCAAGGCAATTAGGCAAAGCCATGAATCAAAAGCCCATTACCTATTCCTCCCTCCCTACACTAATGGGCCAATAGAGAACAACCATCGTCAAAACACTATTCTCTGCTTTCTTTTTTGCCTTTGCCTTTGCCTTTGCCTCTCTCTACCGTTTTTCTTGTCATCAATTGTCATGTGTGATTGCTCTCAATTTAAGGAACTTTCCCCCATATTTTATTCATTAGGCGCATATTATAAGCAATCTCTATACTAGAGAGAGAAAATGAAAAGAAGGGGGGGTCGTGGCATAGTTTCACGCCGCTATGTCCCACCTTGTCCCATTCACTTATTGGCAATCCTACCTTTTGAGTCCCCTCCCTCCATTTTCTTAATCCTACACGTGGTCTCCTCCTCCTACATGTCTCACTTCAACCTCCATCCCTTCCTCCCTCTTCCCCCACTATATATAGTCTCGTATCTCACTCCCCACTCTCCGCAACTCACTCCCTTACATACACCACCACCTCTCTTACAATTTTCAAAATCAAAACACACACACACACACCTCTCAATACAAACCAATTTCTACTACTTCCTTCAACATCTTCATCACAAGCTTATACAACTTAATTCAACCTCAACCGCCACTCTTTCAAAATTAGAAACAAAAACCATTCGCCATGGCAGCATCATCAGCAACAACAAACACTTGGATCAAAACCACACTCCCTTCTCCTCCGACATCGTCTCCGACAACCTTAAAGAAAAGGTTTCCTTGCAATTCCAATTCCAATTCCAACACCATCACATGCTCTCTTCAAACACTCCACTTCCCCAAAAAGTACCAACCAACCTCCACAACAACAACAACCAAAACAACAACAACCACCACCCCAGCAAGAGAAACGAAACCAGTAATTGCTTCTCCCTCCGAAACAAAACACCCATTACCTAAAAAATGGAACTTTCTCCAGAAAGCAGCGGCTTCAGCCTTAGACATGGTCGAAACAGCCTTAGTCTCCCAAGAACGCAAACACCCACTCCCCAAAACCGCCGACCCACGTGTCCAAATCGCTGGCAACTTCGCCCCCGTGCCGGAGCACCCGGCACAGAACTCCCTCCCGGTGGCCGGAAAAATCCCCAAATGCATTGAGGGCGTCTACGTCCGCAACGGCGCGAACCCACTCTACGAGCCAGTTGCTGGGCACCACTTCTTCGACGGCGACGGCATGGTCCACGCTGTCAAGTTCCACTCCGGCGCCGCCAGCTACGCCTGCCGCTTCACCGAAACCCAGCGCCTAGCCCAAGAAAAAACCCTCGGGCGCCCAGTGTTCCCCAAAGCCATCGGCGAGCTCCACGGCCACTCCGGCATCGCGCGTCTCCTCCTCTTCTACGCGCGCTCCCTCTTCGGCCTCGTCGATGGGTCCCACGGCATGGGCGTCGCCAACGCGGGCCTGGTCTACTTCAACAACCACCTCCTAGCCATGTCCGAAGACGACTTACCCTACCATCTCCGAGTCACCCCTAACGGCGACTTAACCACCGTCGGCCGTTACAACTTTAACGGCCAATTGAAATCCACAATGATCGCTCACCCCAAAGTCGACCCCGTCACCAACGACCTCCACGCCCTCTCTTACGACGTCGTCCAGAAGCCTTACCTCAAATACTTCCGCTTCTCCCCAAACGGCGTCAAATCCCCCGACGTCGAAATCCCCTTGAAAGAACCCACCATGATGCACGATTTCGCAATAACAGAAAACTTCGTCGTCATCCCCGACCAGCAGGTGGTTTTCAAACTATCCGAAATGATCTCCGGAGGCTCCCCCGTTGTATACGATAAGAATAAGGTTTCGAGATTTGGGATTCTTGACAAGAATGCTAAAGACGCCAATGGCATGAAATGGATCGATGCTCCCGAATGTTTCTGCTTCCATCTCTGGAACGCGTGGGAGGAACCGGAAAACGATGAGATTGTTGTTATCGGTTCCTGCATGACCCCCGCAGACTCCATTTTCAACGAATGCGAGGAGAGTTTGAAGAGCGTCTTGTCGGAGATAAGGCTTAATTTGAAGACCGGAAAGTCTACAAGAAACCCCATTATCTCCGAATCCCAACAGGTCAACTTGGAAGCCGGCATGGTCAACAGAAACAAGCTCGGACGAAAGACGCAGTTTGCGTACTTAGCACTTGCGGAGCCATGGCCTAAGGTTTCAGGTTTCGCTAAAGTTGATTTGTTCAGTGGGGAAGTTAAGAAGTACATGTATGGGGAAGAGAGGTTCGGTGGGGAGCCTCTGTTTCTTCCAAATGGTGTTGATGGTGATGAAGATGATGGCTATATTCTCGCATTCGTGCATGATGAGAAGGAATGGAAATCGGAGCTGCAGATTGTGAATGCCAATACTTTGAAGCTTGAGGCTTCCGTTAAGCTTCCTTCGAGAGTTCCTTATGGGTTTCACGGCACTTTTATTCATTCAAAGGATTTGAGGAAACAAGCTTGATTTGGTGACGGTAAATAAGTGAGTTTTTCACTTTTTGAGGAGAGGTTTAACAGTGGGATGCTTGCAGATACGCCCCCGGAATCTACTCCTCTTCAGTTTCTGTTGCAGATTTTTATTTTTATTTTTCTTCATTTTTTTTTTCACTTTGGGGTTAATTATTACTTTTGAGTGAGAGGTTTTGGGGACCAGCTTGTAGCTTTTGGGGTGTAGTTAGCAATGAAGCTCAGCTGGTCTCTGTTTTTCTTTCGCTTGATGTGCATGTAAAGTATATAAGAGAAAAAAAGAAGGGTACATACATATATATCACAGTATAGAATGTGATATACTATGATATGATGTGGTTACGGTTTACTGTAAACTTCTGTTGTAAATCTCAGAAATAATTAATTATACTTACTTCACTATTTTTATAATTTGTCTCTATAGTTTCCTTCAAATCCTTGTCTTTCTAATGATTTATGATATGCTGCTGTGGGAGAAGAGAACCAATAAATGTAAAAAGGTGGCCTCTGAATTCATTGACTTGCCTTTATGCTTAATTGATTTAGCCTCAATTAAAGGGAAAATATATTAATTAATAGACTACTGTTAAACACTTTTTGAAATTCTCTTTTTCTTTTTCATTTTCTTACAAAATTATCTTTATTTTTTTAAGATGATTTTGTTCAAAATAAATAAAATTATTATAAACAATAAAATTTTAACACAATTATATACTTACAATTTAAATTCGATACTACTTGTGTAACAGGAGCACGGGGTGTTACTTGATTCACATGTTCTTGGTGATGAAAAATTGTTTAGTTGTGCATGTACTAAATACTGTCTTGCTGTAAAATTCTTCATTAAAACTAAACTTTTTAATAATTTTTTTTAGGGGTACCCCTTTTTGTTAAATCGCATTGAAATGGGGAAATTTCATACATGGAGTATGAATAGGTCTTAATCAGTTCAAAGTGTTTGTAGATATTGCAAAAGATGGTAGTAGCTAGCTAGCACACTAAGGGAAGGGAAGATTGGTGGTTGGGTAGCATGTTAAAATCGTGAGTAGTAGTGAGTACCCAATCAGAACCAAACAATTGGGCGAGAGCAACTAGTGCCCGCCATAAGCTGAAACGACGAGTAAGATACACGTACATGGCAATATAAATAACTGTCAAATCGTGGCCAGAATATCTATCTATCTATCTTCAGGTAAGGTAGCAAGTCAACTTTGCATCAAGCCTTGCAATTTGGAACTTGCGGGGCAGATTTTTAACGAGAAAAATTAAGAGAAAGCTTTGATATTTGTATGATGTTAAATCGCCTCGTTGGATTGGTGAAATGAAAGAGGAAAAAAAAAAAAAAAGAGCTTTAAAAAAAGTCAAGGGAATTGGAGGGGTCTTTTATTGGTAGATTGTGGAGAAAATAAGTTGACACAACTATAGAGCACGAAGGGTCTGACAAATCAAACGATATAGTAGTAGTATTATGCTTTTATTCGTTAGCTTCAATTATTATTGTGGAGGGGATCTCCACATGTCAAAGTGCTGCGCTTGGAGGGTCCAACCGGTGCAAAATTTTCATCTTAAAATGAAACTTTTCATCATGCCAAGAAGCAACTTGTAACATGAAAGTCCCTCTAGCTACTTAGTCATTATAAGATTATGGGCAATTCCTCCCCTTAGTTGTTTTTGTACCAATGTGATTCGGCATGTAAGGCATGTCTTTTGTAGTTTGTTCAGTGCTCTTGCAATTTGCAATGGGGTTTCATTCCTTCACTCATAGTGCAGCTTTGTCATGGTCTTTTTTTGTTTTTATCTTGAGATTTAGGGAGTGCCCATTTGTGCTTCCCACAGTGATGTTGAATTGAAACCAACTTGGGCTTTCAGTCAGACCCTGTCATGGCTTCAACATCATCATGTCCACTGTCCACGAGGGTCTTACTCTTATAGAGTGCTACAAAATACAATTGCTTATGTACAAAACATAATCTTAATTTATTTAATTTCTCATTTGATCTTATACATACATAACTTTGACTAGTATGTTTTTTCCACATGTATACTTTTTAATCCTTTTTAGTCTTTATAAATACTAAAATGGATTAAACAGTGTATGCATAAGAATTAGAAACTAAAATGTAAATTTTTTTATAAATATAAGAATTAAACGAGTAATTAAATCATCTTAATTTCTTCTCTTAACACAATTATAGGGAAATTATATAATTAAATCTCGATCATAGTCACCTAACTAACCCTTCTAAAAAAAGCTAGGACTAAAGTTGATTTATGGTTTATCGTTGTTGATGAATCTTTCGTGTTGGGTCCATACAATGGAATATGTCTGTGGAAGGAAAGGGAACCAACAACAATATTATATTATATAAATATTAAAGTTGATTTCTTCAATTTCTTGTCCAACACATGGCAACCACCAATTTGTTTATGTGTAAGTTAGTTATCCGTCAGATTTCTGTTTTTTCAACACAGTAAGTTTTCCTTTTTTTATTAGTCAATGTGATGTCCTTTCTTTATACTTTTATGTTTACGTGGAAAGAATTAATAATTTCCCCCACCCCTCGTGGAGACGCGAAGATAAATTAAGGGGAATAAATGGTGAATTTGTAATCATTAATGAGATAAACCTTAGAAATTTAATATATTTAGAACTTCCTAAATGGGAATAGATTAGTAGTATTTTTCTAGAAAGGAGAGAGCGAATACACTTCGTTCCATTTCAATCGGTATTATTTTCCCACATAAATGTATGATTTGGATATGCATTTTAAAACATGCTGCGTGTTTCTTGCTAGTAGATAGTTGGAAAAAATGGCTTGTGATTTGCGAAAGGAGAAAATGTGGCTGATATAGTTTACCATAATTTTGTTCTTATTTATCAGTAGTACTATAAGGTTTGCCAAGGATTTAGACATGCTACACGTGATTTCTTCTCTTTAAACTTAATTTATTTAAAAAATTATTTATGACGTTATGAAAATTGCCAAAGGTTACGAAATTAGGTCATTTCTATTTATATAAATATAGACAAAAGTAAGAATGGGATAAGTGCAGTGAACATTAGCCCAAACAAGAGAGTCCTGTAACAATGAGTTACATTATTATCTTTTAAAAAAATGACTAATAATAAATGAATGACTAATATTATAGAAGTGCATTAGAATAAAACTCCTGATTTACAATTTTACTTTGACCACCGAAAGAATTGTAGCATGAAGAGTGAAATATACTTTTAAGTTGCATAATTTCAGTCATGCAGTAAAATGGTGGCTATAGTTAATTATACCACTCTGACACGGTACTACCACAAAATACCAATCCGAATTAAATATATGAAGTAAAAAAAATATAAACATAACAGTAACAGAAATCAAATTTATGTTCTTTTAGAATATAAATATATTTTCTAGCAACTGGATCAATTATAATAATAATAATAATATTATTATTATTATTATTATTAATAAACAGATGATAGTAATGGTGACCAACTAGCAATTAATTCCAAGTTAGTCGAAGATTGCAACACAATTTCCCATGTGTCTTTTAACCCACACCAGGAAGCTACTACATATTCTCGTACCAATACTTTTTCGCAATGCCCATATCATGAACTTCTATGGCTGTGGTTCAACTGCACCTTCATCGAATACCTCAGACTCAAGAGTTCTATCTAGCCACACAATGAGAGGGAGATAACAATGGCCATTTCATATGGGAAACATAAACCAGAAGATATTGTGCAGCATTTAATGTTACGATTGCTACATAAATAAATAAAAATGTTACGATTGCTACGTTGAACGCTGATTCAGTGTCGTGTTTTTATTAATTACATGATGACATAAGATATGGTGTAGCATTTGTGTTGCTAAAATTAAGAAGAAATTAACAAGATTTAGCACAGGTGTTAAATATGCATAAAATAATATTGTATAATTTGTTGTAAGAATTATTATATATATTATACTTCTATTATAATTGATATCTTTAAACATGTTATTTAGTAGTATGAGTTTGATTCTTGAAAATGTTTATTAAGAAGGATTCGTAGAAAGAAATAAAATTCATTTTGATAATTTTTATCCTTAATTAGAAATAAATTACTCCTTTTGTTACTTTTTATTTGTCTTTTAAGATAAGATTTTTATGTAAAACCTAAAAACAAATATAATATATTTTTTAATTCTAATAAAATAATCTTGGAGTTTCATATTTTATCTTTTTTCCTTTCTACTCTACAATTAATAAAGATTAGATTAAAAAAGGTATAATTAATAAAATAGTAATTAATGTAAGGTCAAACAATCTATTTGATCTTTTTTTTAATTTGATCTCTTATTTTTTAAAAATTTCAATTTAATCTTTTATCTTTATTTGTTAAGTTTAGGCAATATCCAATATGACATTTCAACTAACTTTTAATTTTTTTAACTAGTTAAAAAACTTGTTTGATTATTTGTTAAACAAATTTTTTTTAGTAACTTCTATCGTTTTTCAAAACATTACTTGAAATAATATTTTTTTTAAATGCTTTTTAAACTTACTTTTTTTAAAACGATATTTAAAGTAGTATTTTTTAAAACACTAGCTTCTAACTTCTAGCATTTTATATTTTCTTTCATTTTTATCCTCAATACATTTATTCAATTTCCTTATTACTTTTTTAAATAAAACATGATTTTATTATTTTCTATCATTTTACACATTTCAGTTACTCAACAATTACTTTTATCAAACATTTATAATTTGATAAGTTATCTTTCTAACTTCCATCTTTTAGCTTCAAGTAGATTTTCAACTTTCAAATAGTTTTTCAGCTTCAAGCTAGTTTTGTCAAACATAACCTTAGTTCTATCTTTTAAAAACTTTATTTTGGTCATTTATCGTATTTTTTTTTTCAGCTAGTCTTTTAATCCATTTAAGATAGATATCAATAATCATTTAATAATGAACTTTTTGTTTAAAAGGAAATGGAGCGAAATGGGAGAAAGCTGAACCAAAATTTTTTATTTTTAAATGACTAACGAAGTCAAATTTAAATAGATTGAAGAATCAAATTGAACAAAAAAATAAGATGATGGATCAAACTAAATCAAAAAATAAGATAAAAGACCAAATAAACTTTTTAAAAAGAAAATGGACTAAAATAAACTAAAAAAATAAGATAAATGAAAATTAAACGTATTAAAAGATAAAGGACCAAACTGAACAAAAAAATAAGATAAATGATCAAATAGGTCATTTAACATTAATGTTATCTTGAACTTTGAAAACGAGAGATAAATAGAAACATTTTTTTAAAAAAAATCGACAATTGAAAAGGAATGAATGTAGTATATTCTTAGTAAAAAAGAACATATTAAATTACAATTTTAATCCCTTTATAATATTATTTGTAATTTTAGTTTTCCTATTTTTTAAATATGCAATTTTGATCCTTCAAATTTTAAAATTATACAATTTTAGTTCTCTCATATGTTGACTGTTAATTGATGATGATTTGATATTTTTAGAGTGATGTTGACAAATGACATGTTACTTAAGTGGACTAGTGATGTGATACATTGACCTATAATTTGAAAAATATTATAAAAACAGTAATAAGAAATAAAGCTCAAGTTCCTTTCTTTCTCCTTTAACATCTAAATTACTAATATGTTTGTAACTCATTTTAGTTAGTTTCTAAATTTTTTTATTAGTTGAAAAGTTTTTTAATCATTCGGTAAACAAACTTTTTTTTAATAGTTTTAAGTGATTTTTGAAATACTATTTGAAATAATATTTTTAAAACATTAATTTCTAGCTTTTATATTTTATTTCCTTTTTACTACTTATTTAAATAAGACATGAATTTATTATTTATTTATTTTACTCATTTCTCCTACACATTTTTCATGTTATACTATTTATACTAACCATTATATTATTTATAATATTATATTTACATTTCGACATTATACCTCACAAAATTGACAATGATAAATGTTAAGTTTATTTTTGAATAATTTTATATTAAATTATTTATTTTAACTATTAAGTTAATTAACATAATAAAAGTATAATATTTAATTAAGTGTAATTTTCAATTAGTTTTTAATTTGATTAAAAATATATTTTATCCATAAAATAAAATTAAAATTTATATAAAAATATAATAAAAATATGTTATTTTTATTATTTTACATTTTTTTAATTTTTTTTTATTATTTCAAACGGAGCTGTCCCTTGAAACTACAATGTGACATGCCTTCCAAAGTTGGGTCCATCCACAAGATCTTAAAGAAGCAAAGAACACTCGAGGGAGGAGTGCACTTGATAGAAACACCTATTGGCATCCAATGAATCAAAGGATCGAGCAATGTTTTTTTGACTATTTTAAAAAATAATTTTATTAAACATTTATAATTTAATAAATTAGTTTAAAAAGTTTTAGTTATCATTTTTCAACTTTCAATATTATTAACTAATTTTTAACTAGTTTTTAGTGAACATAACCTAAATGAACTCATTTGCTTGAGTCATATTAAAAATATATACCATATTATATATATTACTATATGAGTTAATTATTTTTTAAAAATATTTATTTAATATTAAATATTGTTTATGAATAATAAATTTATCATATACATATAAAAATATAAATATAGAATAAATAAATTATATAGTTTATTATTTGATATATTTTTTAAACAATCACGTTTGTCATTCATATTTTGTTATCCTATTTTTTCACTTTTTTTTACCACATTACTAATTTATACTATAGTTTATTTTAATATTATAATATTTACATAATAACTTTATAAAATTATCATGTTATAGTATTTACATTATAAATTTAGAATATTATAATATTGAAAATATAATTTTATAATATTTATATACATATACATATATGAAATTATAATCTTGTAATATATTATGCATATGAAATTATATAATTCATTTATTAAATATTTATTTTTATATGTTAGAGAAATTTATTTAAATAATCTTTAATATTAAATAAATATTAAAAATATTTTAAAAAACTATTAACTCATATATCAATTTATATATAATATAATGCTTACAATATAATTCAAGTGAATTAGTTTAGTGATTTAGGTGATGAATGAGAAAAAAATAGTTCTAGTCTCATCTCTATTATTTTAACAATATTTTCTAATGATATTATAAACTATATTATGACATGACTGTTTCCCATAACTTTCCGGTCATTTGTCACATTAACATATTCTTTAATAATATCTATATTTTTAAAATTTTTGAAGATAACAATATATTAAGTTCTTTTTAGTTAATTTTAAATTCTTATATCATTTTATGTTTATTGATTACATACTATATTAAATATTTAAATAAATAATATAAAGAGAATAATAATTAAAAAAATATTATAATATTAAAGGAAATGATAAGCGGTGAATTTTATTAATTAAGGAGTTCAGTTTAGAAATAAAAACAATGATAAGCTAAAAGTTACAAACTCAAATCCAACATTAAGAAACATATGAAAAATGCCATAAGCTAGTGTAATAAACTTGTTCCTTTTTCGCCAAACAAATTTTTAAATTAGTCAAAAATATATTGTAGACCAGTTGAAATAAAATAGTATTCTTAAAAATATATCATACGAATGTATGGGGTGAGAAAACAATCTTAAAAGTATTTGAAGAATGTTTCAAAAATTAAAATGTATAGCTTTTTTTATTTTATTTCTACAAAGCATTTACTTTTTTCTCGTATTTTTTTAATCATAAAACTTGAACTCAAATATTAAAAATTTACAACAACTAAATACACTATCTAATCAATTGAGTTTGATCCCACAAGTTTTCTTTTTTACTCTAGAGGCTTCCATTAGTCATTTATATAATATTTTTAAGTACAACTATTACAGAGAAGTACAAAACTGCGTCTGCTCTGATGCACATGACAACTACCAATTAGACTCCAAATGAATTTCAGCCACACATAAACTACACCTTCTGTTAGGATAAGGTGTGCAGCTTCGGTTTACATCAAACAATCAACGGCACGCCGTGTTACGAGCAACTTTTGTGGCCAAGATTCCATCAAAAGTTTAGCTCAATTAACCAAAATGATACTTCAAACATTCCAAAGAAACAATTATATAATTTCTATATTAAATTGATACATGACTTAGAAACAACTGGAAGTATAAGAATACTACGTACATTTAATATTCACACTACAAACAGTTATGCTCCAAGATCTGTAAATTTGCAGGTTGTAGCCATTATTTCATGCACTACAAGGCCAAGATTCCCAGAGGTGAACTTTATAACAGGATGTAACATTCAGGATCTTAAAAGATACCACATGTAATCTGTTACACCTATTTTTTTATGCATATTAGACATTTTTGGTTCACGTCAAAAGGATAATTAGTTGGAGTTACTTTTTATAGATTTTGACATTGGTATTATTATTAGATAAGACATATGTACCTTGCCCTTTCTATCATAAGATAAATATCTCTGCTTTTTTTGCTGAAGTTGAAAAATGAAATGATATTTTATTGGGGATGTTGACATTATATTCATTTCCTCACAATATATAGGCCCCCCCATCTTCACCTAGATTATCTTCTTTGGGTTATTTTATGTCAAAATTTAAATTCACACCCTGTTAATTGAACTTGTCTGATTTAGTGCGGAGGGAGTCAGTAAGTTTTTAATTTAAGTAGCTTGTTTATTAACAAAAATGTTTTGACATGCATTTTGCATTATTCATCACCTTTTTATTTATGTCTTTTAACGACTTATTTCAAAGTCATCAACGTGAAAGTCCAACTGCCTTGCCTCACTTGTCACTTATCTTTTAATTTTTATGCCTAAACTAGTGCTTCTTTTCTTGAATATTTAGAGACTTTGGGTCAAATTTATTTTGTTCACCAGTCTTTTTTTTTTAATCTGGCTTCAAGTAAATATGAGTTCTAGTACCAAAATAAAATCTGGCTATAGGTTATCTTGCTTTTATTTCATGGGTTTTGGCTTGGTCCCCAGGTTTTGTTGTTATGTTTTTATTTTTTCTCTAATATATTTTCTGTTTTCTGCTTAAAAAATATGAGTTCTATTAAAATACAATTTGTGTGTGAGCCATTATCCAAGAGTGTGAGAGAGGATTAATGAGCTTTTAGGTTTGAGTTACCTATTTGTTCAAAATCACTTTAACACTTTGAATACATGATCTTATTAATTATATAGCCTTCTACTAATTTCTAACCCATCAATGAAAAACTTACTCTCCAACACCCATCAAATAATTCTATAGAGAAAAGCCAACAAACATATCATATCAGGTACATTGTTAAAATTTGTTGAGAATCCTTACAATTTGTCATTATCCTTGGATCCAAGTTTGAAGCAACCATGCCTTTAATTTAGTGCCATTTATTACACACATGGTAAAAAGAATTGCTAAGAAACTAAAACTAGCATACAAAAATGTGAAATTGAAGCCGCATTTCACCAAGATTTCATTGTCAACCTCTGTGCACTCAAAAGTAAGATATTAATGCTGCGTTTGTGAAGCCCTCATAGCTACAAGTGGGAAGAATCTGTTGTGACCCACGATGCCTCTAAATTCACCTTTCTACATGAATTCCAAAGTCCTAAGAGGCACTGACAGAAATTGACTAATATTTCTTATATAAACCGAGAACGCCGCTTTCAACTGTAGAAACGTCTCAAAACTTAACTCTCTCCCCTGCACATGCACAGGGGAATGTTGGAATTGACCACTGATTGCTACGTGAATACACCACCCCAATATTTAAAATAAAAATAAAAATTAATAACCCAATTTTTTTATGACTCATGTTATCGTATCAGTGGATCAAAAATTAAGGATCAATCTTTAAAAATATTAAAATTTATTTAAAAAATTGATTTTTCTCAACGGATGTTCTCTTATATATATGGAAATGTGAAATGATTTTTTTTTATTCTTCAAGAATCAAAACTTAATCTCATTTCAGTATCAATGACTAATTTCTATAACTACTTTGATTCAATTTTGGGATTGATTTTTCTTAACAAATGTATTTTTACATTCCACACATGTGAATAGAATTTTTGACTACATGCTTAAAGTGATCACATGCTTATAGTTTTGTATATTTAATTTTATAACCTTGACACCTTGATAATGTCATGCATAGATAGAATTTTAATTTCGAGGTATGTGGAAAACCAGTTGAAAAGGAGGAAAAAAGCAGTCCCAGGATTGAATATATAAGCATAAAGAAATATAATGTTGATTTTTCCTATTGGTTGTTGTTAGTTTATGGTTTTCATATATATTAGGCAGCAATGAGATAATTGGTTCAGATAAATGTCAACTATCGGAGTGGCCAGTGGATAAAGAGAATGGAAGTGCAACAAAAGGATTTAAAATTGCACGTAAATGGGAAACTTTTCATCTTGTTTTGAAATGGAGGGTGACGAGCAACATGATGTATTGGATTACCTAATAAGCATTATTTAGGTGCATAAAATTTATAAAAAAGTACCAACTGAATTTCTTAAGCCTCCGAAAGTGTCCAACATTCCTCAATTAGCATGAGGACTTGAATTAACTTGTGTCGTTTTGCTAATCTGGAAGTGCTATTAGGAAATAAAATTATAGCTTCAAGATAAATTATACTAAATTATAAACTACAGGAAGTCACATCGGACACGTAACACAAGTTTCTGGTAGTTTTTTTGACTCCCACATACAGCACCATTGAAGCTTTAGGATTTGATTAGAATTGTTAAAGCAATATTATATATAATGTAAAAACTATGTTATCAACCGGTCGCATACGTATGCCTAAAAATTTCAGGAAACTTTTTCTTCCCACATTCAACATCTTCAATAGGTTCCCTTGAATATTCAATTTTACCCACAAAAATAATTTACAAAAATAAGCACCAAAACGTGTTCAATACATGATCCTTTCTTTAACACCACTAATTACAATTTTCTTTGGGGTTATTGAATGACTTTAGTTAATTAATATGGAACACTATACTAAAAGAGCCTCTAGTTTTAGGGGTTATAACTTATAATAAGTCTGACTTATTGATAAAGAGAGAAGAGAGAGGAGAAAAGATTATGAGTTTGAATCCTTACACTAAAAAAAAATTATCAATTAATAATTAACATTGATAGATAAAAATAAAAAAATCCTGATTTTACATAATTAGCACTAAGCATTATTGTGTTAAAATTTCCAAGTAATAAAAGTATATACTTCAATTGGTTCATTTCAATTTTTCAAAAGCCGTGATTTGGAATTGAAGTTTGAAATATCGAAATTTATAGTCCAAGTTCAAGATCGAAATTGAAAAAAAAAAATTAAAAAAAGAGTTTCTACAGTAATCTTTTTAATTTTAGAGGTTTTGATATTGTTGATTTTTCAGTCAATAATAATCAAGCTACATTATTATTATTATTATTATTATTATTATTATTATTATTATTATTATTATT
>CM023955.1:34069585-34082051 GCA_013407115.1 Glycine latifolia
TCGATTTTTAATGATAATTTTATTATATATTACATTTTAGTCCACGTATAATTAAATTATTTTAAAATTTGAATTTTTTTAATCTCACATAACCAAATTTTTTCGCAACAAACATATCCACTTTCTGGTTCAAACCAAAACCCCCAGCAGCAAACATACCCACATTTTAGGTTCAAGTTCGGGTCTGAGATGGATCGTTGAGTGAATAATACAATTTGTTGGTAGCCATCAAATTAGTGGTTGCTGAAGTAGAAGAAGGTGTGGTGATGAAGAAAAAAGAGGAGATCTTGAGTGTGAAGGATGTCTGGACAAAATCACTAGCACTAGTCATTGGGAATTTTGTGAGACAATTCATGGATATAAGAATGAAGGATGCAAGTCAAAATGTTTCTTTTTGATGCAGAACTTCACTAATTGTCATTTCTTAGATGAATAATAAGTGCACCAACAATGTGTGATGTGCATACCGCGGCTAATTACAAACTTTTATTTATGTAGAGGCAACAACATATTGAAAGATATTTCTCATGAAAATTGATTATTGGATGGACTTTAATCTCCTAGATATTAAGAAAAATACACGAAGAGAAATATATTTTTTTAAAATATTTTAATTATACATGGATTAAATTGAAATATATAATAAAATTATCATTAAATATCAAAATAATGAAATAATGATGTAATTTGATTATCATTGGTTAAAAATTTAACAGTATCAAAATCCTCCAAATTAATGTAGACATCTTAGAAACTCTTAAAATAATGAAAGTCCTAAAAAGTATTTAAGTTTCAAACAGAATATTTTTTAAGGGTTCAAGTCAAGAGTTGTTATCACCACATGGATAGAGATATAATATATAAAAAATTTGTAGAATATATTTGCATGTGTTTGTATTAGGGGTGTTCATTAACCGATTCAAACCGATACAAATTGCGGTGACTGAACCGAAATAACCGAAAACCAAAAAAACTAAAAATTGAAAAAAAATTGAAAATTTTTACTGGATTGGATCGATTTTCGGTTTGGTCGGTGAAAACCGATCCAATCCAAATCGATCCAATTATAAACTTTATCTTACCCTTTACCTACTTGAGCCTATTCCCCATCATAGCCCAAAAATCAAAAACCCAATACACACTAAACTAAATCCAAGACCCACTAAACTAAACCCGAGTCTAAATGCACAGATTACCCTAGCCAACCAATACGATCAGCAAAATTTCTGTCATACCCGAATATTGAGTATATTTCTAGCTTATAAATTTGTATTATAGGTGACATTTGATAACTCTGATAATTGTATTCATACTTATAAATTCACGTTTTTTTTCCAATTATAGGTGACCTGTGAAATCCATTTTTTTTTGTTATGTTAATGCAACAGCAGATGACATGATGTGTGTTCAACCTTTGCCCAGAAGACTTCTACTTATTTACAATCTAGAGCTTTTTAGTTTTACATTTAAGTTATGAGTTCAGTTTGAAAATTAGAAAATGATGTTTGTTTTTGTCCAATGAACATGTTTGCAGTAAGGTTTCGTTGTTCCTTATTTTGTTCAATGAACTTGTTTATCCAATGAAAATTAGAAAATGGTATTTATTTTTGTCCTATGAATGTGTTTGTTTCTGCTAGATACTCCTTATTTTGATAAAAATAAGTCTCATAAATTTTATTTTTAGACTTTTTAAAAAATCGAAAACTGATCCAATCCAAACCGAAAAATATTAGATCGGATTGGATCGGATTTGAAAAAAATTTCAAATCGAATGGATGATCAAATGACCAAACCGAAGGGATTGAATCAGATGATTTTTTGCTTCAAAACTGATTCAATCCAGACTGCGAACACCCCTAATTTGTATGAGATTATTTGACCATTATTTTATATATATATATATATATATATATATATATATATATATATTAAACTAATATGTCTCTTGTATTTCATGTTTAGCTGTTGAAACACTTACTCACTTCGTAACAATCACGCCCCACATATCAATTACTATTTGTTTTTTTAGAGGACATATCAATTACTAATGATTTGTTGAGTTGAGTGTATATTTCTAAGTTCTAACTACTCTTTTGCATTTCCATCCATACTTGCATTTTGATTTACATTCTTGCAATTTTAACTCTGACAATTTTTACATTTTTAACATGCGTTTCTTCTCTTCCTTCACTTTCTTTAATTTCAAGTTTTGAAATTTATGTATTTACCTTTCCTGCAACTTTTACATTGTTTTAAAAAAAATTATATTGCTTTTTTGAATTTAAGTTTCTCACGTATTTACATTTCAAGTATTTTTATATTTTTGAGCACTTCACTAAATACCTTGAATTCTATCTCTTTCTCTCTCAGTTCTCTAAGTTTTGAGTTCTTTTAATTTTATTGCACATTTTGTAGTCTTTTCAGTCTAATTGCTTTCTTTTAAAATTTTAATTTTGCGTTTACAAGCTTAGTTCTTGTTACATTTTAACGATCTCTTTTATCTTTACATTTTACTAATTTAAAGTTCTTATTTTTTCAAGCAAATTTTTGAATTCATCATCTGGATTCAATTTTTTTCTAAGTTATTTATTCTCTAAATCATGAATAATATTCATCATGCATTTCAGAGCATGGTCAATTAGATATAACTCAATACCCAAATTGAATTTGATTATTTGATCATGTATGTAAATCAAAGTCTTAATCAAAATAGTCAATTAAAATTTTCATCTCATACATGACACTTAACACTTAATTATGCTATTGATGTTGATGTTGATTACCAGTATAAAATAATTATATATTATCATATGTGAAGCATTTTTTGAATAATTTAAAAGATAATTATTATTAAAATCAATAAATTTATTATTTAATGAATTTCTAATTCGATCCTACATTCTTTTTCTCTTAACTAAAAGCTAGAGGCTTTTAACATACCACAACCCAAAAGTTTTCAATACTCATTGAGAATCAAACAATTTAAAAAATCTAAGCCGTCAAGTTGAAATACTACACAATTCAAAACCACAAAATTCATTCAACAAATTTAACTGCCAACACATTGTAACCTCAAAAAGCTGCACCTTTGAGAAGCTAATTACAACACGTTCCCAAGGATAAATAGATAACTGCTGATGTCACTGTAGTTGAAGTCCCTTCTTGTGGAGAGAAGTTCATGCACCTCGCAACTTCTGCACTTAGTCCACACACACTAGTAGCTAAATTCAATGGCGGATTCAGGAAAATTCTTTTATATCTGTACATTTAGTTGCATCTGTACATTTAGTTGCAGAGGTTTAGGGGTGACGTCTTCAAAAAAAAAATTTTAAAAGAAAATTTAAATCAATACTTTATGTATAATGTTAAAAAATATGTGATTAGAAAAATAGATAAGATTAATAAATTTACAGCAAAATTAAATATATGTTAAAGTATTGAAATTTCTACGTATATATAAAGAAACATAATTCTTAATATATTTTGTGTAAAAAATAATTCTTAGTATATTTGATTTCAGCATTTTTCAAGCATATATTAGACTTATTTGAAATAATTAATTAAAGTATAAGGTTCAATTTAATCCAACCAATTTTTTAAGGGAGTTAAAAGTTAATTGGGCTGGTTCACTATTTTGACATCCCTGCTTTTTCTAATGCTTCAACGTGGGTGTGTGTATCCAGTGTCTTCTAATGCTTAAGACTCATTCTACAAAGGTTTATGCAAAGGATATTCATAACTATTATTTTATTATATTTGGATTCAGATGCACGAATAAACCTGCCCTTGTCAAATGTTACATGCCTACAATTCCAAGGTATGACCATTCATTTAAAGCGGCAGGATTGAAAGCGGGTTCATAGCCCTTGTCAAATTTTTTATGTGTGCACTTGCGTACACTAACTCTAACCTGGGTCCGCCACTGGCTAAATTTAGGCTCAGCCCTCCTTGCTCCTTTATTAAATATTTTTGTGCATAGCCCTTCACGAATTAAGAAGCCAATTTTCATGGCCCAACATTTTTCCAGAATATCATTTGGAAGGACAACATTTGCAATCAAAATTCAAGAACAAACATAATTATTATAAGTACTCAAATTTTGGTGATAGGAAACGCGGTTTTTTAGCGTCAGAAGTGCATAGGTAAGCATGAGCAACTAAGTCTGAGTCACACACATTGGACACAAAGACCACACAACACAAACTTCCCTTGTATTACAGCTAGCATAGTTACATAACAACATCAGCAAAGTTAGCTAAATCTATATATCCTATGGTCAAATGTCATCAAAATACACCAATCCCGTGGACTAGATGTTAAGTTCTTACTAGTAGTGTCTGTAGCATGCACAACGTTACACATGTCAATAAGGTGTGAAATTGTGGCTACAATTGTAGTGACATTGCAATTGCGAAAATTAAAGATAATTGCAAAACAAAATTCAGCTGACGCAACACTTACTATGGAATCACGAACATCTCAAAAGCACAACATTGCAGTCACAATTGTAGCTGTAGACAACAATTTAAAAGTACTATTATATATGTAATATATACTATACCAATGCAACAAAAACTCATCTTCTATGGAGCTTGCAAAAATGTTGCCAATGTGAATTAATCACAGTGGCTCTCATAACACTTCAAAGATTAGCTAGGAAAGTTCCAAAGGGATGTTTCCTGATTTATTGGATCCATAATTGTTGGACTCCGCCGAATATATTGGAGAATAATAATAATAAATAATAAAAATTGATAAAATAAGCTTAGATGATGAAAAAAAAGAAAAAGAAAAAGAAAGGGGTGTGGCAACGTGATGGTGTGGTCCTATAACTCATCCAAAAATTCCTTGCGGGAAACCCTCTCTCTAAATTATTGTTTAAGAACCATGTGTCACGCTCTGTGAGAATATGTGCTTCAGTGTACCAAACTACGAGAATATAATAAAAATGAGTGATGTGAGAGCAACAGAACAAGCTTGAAGAATAATAGATTAATATATCCGCTGAGAAGGTAGGTCATAGGTGTCGGTTTTGTTTCGGTTCCAAAACAGTGCACAAACTTGGAGAATGGAGAAGATGCATGTAACATAAGCTAATTACATTGAACATATATTTTTGGTTTCGTAGGGTATAGACATGCATAATAAGCAATGCTAGATGATCGATTTTAAGGTATATATATACCAGCAGTTTGGTGATGAGCAGAACGTGACCCGTGTCCAAAGCTGCATATGATTGACATGTAATCAAAGACATTTATTAAATTTTTTGAAGTCTAATGTATATATTTATAAGCCGCAATTGATCCTCATTTTTTTATACTAAATTATACTCGTATTTTTTTTTTGTTTTTTTAAAATTGTATTTGATATTTTTATTTTATTTTATGAAAAACTCCTTAATTATTTAGCTCACATTACACACATATTTCCTTCCTTCTAAACAACATTTAATAATTAAAAAAAAGGTACATATGGATCACATGACTTTTAATAAAAATTTATATCTAAATTGTCTTTATTTTCTTTCTCAAAATCAAACCTTAGGTTTTACAAAACCTTCATCTTTTTCAACAACTCATCTTCACTTACCACCACCACCTTATTCTCCTGTTCCTCCCTCTCCCACAACAGCATCATCTCTTCCTCCTCAAAATAGTCATCGCCCACCAACATGGTGTCCGAGTACATCCACTCCCGCCTAAGCAACCACCACCGTAATCATAGTTGTCGTCGCCATCGCCATATCCACCTCTACCGCCTCCTTGTCCCCCGTTGTACCTTCGGCCACAATCATCGCTGCGTTTGGTTTCCTAGGCACTGACATTGTTAGGGCTAGTGACATCAACAGCCTTAGCACATCCGTCAAAGTTAGATTCAAGGTAGAGGTATCGGGTATAATTTAAGAAAAACATAGGGAGTGCGATTGTAATTTACTCTAAAGGACAATTTTGTCTATTTAGATATTTCAATTAACGTTAGTTACTGACATTAACAAAATATAAGGGTGCGAATATAATGTACTCTTTTTTTATCATTGAAAATCAAAGATGATTTAAAAAAATTATAATAACTTATATATTTTGTTCAATTAATTGAGTTAGATTTTGTTATTAATTTATTCTCCATTTAATTGAAACAAAATAGTTATAAGGATTTGACAGAGTAATTGAAGACATTATCCTAGAAACATGATAAAATGCATTTCCTATAAAAAATAAAATGCATTTAAGCGCCTTCAATATCCATGTTCATTCACTTTTACAATTTTATTTTTAATGATATTCTTTCACTTTTGTTACGGATAAAAGATAGGCCCATTTATAAAGTTCAAATATTCAAACTTCTCAACCATCAAAAGATAGAAGATATAACAAATATCAAAGAACAGAAGATATAATGAATATCACAACTGCTGCTTCATTTAGATAATTCGAATATCTTAATCAAAGATAAGTGGGCCTCAACCACCACTCCACCAAGGTCCAGGTCAGTATCTTATAAATAGAATATCATCCATGGAGAAAGGTACACACAATTCTGACTCTCTCTTTTCCATTACCACAGCACACACTGCACGTCACTCGTGTTGTGTTTTCCCATTGCTGTGATATTCTTCTTGGAGGTGCTTCATCTCCATAGGCATCTTCAGAGAGGGAGAGTCTGATCTACATCAATTACCCAACATTCTTGTTGGAGATTTCTGTTCTCTTTGAGCAGAACAGTGGCGCCGTCTGTGGGGATGATAAATTTCGATTCCCATAAAATCACAATGGTTAACACAAGAAGCCACCACATTGAAGGACGTGACGAACCACCCAGATGCACGAATTAGGAGAACGTGGTAGCAGAAGATGCGGTCTCTAATACCGCCTCATCCCCTGCTATACCAGCATCGCGATTACCTGCCAATCCACCATCAGTTGTCGCGGAGAAACCAGAGACCACACAGCGTCTCATTCATAATACTTTGAATTCACTTTTATCTCGGATGGAGAATTTGGAGAAACGTTATAAGCTTCAACGCCAGGATGATGTCCAGAACCTGATAACACAATTGGAAGAACGCAGTGCCAAACACCGATAAGATGAAAATCACCGCCTTCAGCACATCAAACATCGGATTCGAGATATAGAGAACCCAGTGAGGGAACATGCCGGACAACCTCGTACAACAACAAGAAGACGCGATCCGACGACCTCGGCTCCCACTGTCAAGGCTGCGAATGGGGAGCCGGTCAATCAATCCGAGCCAGGGGGACTATCTTGTTCCCAAGGGGGACTATCTCGTTCCCAAGAGGGACTATCTCGTTCCAGCCACGTAATAGTAGACCCCGCACTTCCTCAACCACTATTCCAGAACATATTGCAGTTGAAAGCCCTGCAACAGAACTCGTACGCCGGCCCAGACGAGAAGATAACACTTACCGGAGGAAGTATCACCGAGGTCAGCAAAATAATAGCCCGTTCGTCGATGAAATCGTAGATGCTCAATTCTTGGAGGATTTTGACGGATCATTCCTATCCAAATATGATGGGAGCCAGGATCCTTAGGTGCACATTAACGAGTTTGACATGCAAATGTGCGTTCGTGGCATTGACGAGCCGATAATCTCATGAATTTTCATAACCACGTTAACTGGAGCCGCCCAAACCTGGTTTCACACTTTGCCGCCACATTCTATCCAAAATTTTGAAGATTTTGGACAGAAGTTCTTGTTGAATTTTGGGACGAGCAAGAAGCAGCCCAAATCCGAGTTCGCTCTGGGAAAAATACGCCAGCAGCCAGGAGAAACTTTGCAAAGTTATCTGGACCGATTCAAGGAAGCCGCCTTACAAGTGCAAGGTTTGGAAGAGAGAGTACACGTACATCTCATTTCAGCCGGGCTCAACGGATCATCTCACCTTGCCAAATCAATTTATAAAGACCCTGTGAAATCTTTAATGGAGTTCAGAATGCAGTCCAAGAATTATTTAGAATTGGAGCAAATGGAAATCGCCAACTCGGGTCCAAAAGAGAATAGGAAGGCCTCGTCACCAAGGAACCGACGTCAGGAGAATGTACATACCAGCCGACATCCTGTGAACTTCCACACTGGCCGACCTCCACAAAATGCTTCTGACCCTGACTTCAGGTCAAGAAAGTATGAATGGAAATTTGACAAGTATGCTCCATTGACTACTCGAGCCCAAATATGGAAAAAAGTTGCTTTTACGGATATGAGGAAAGTAGATCATCCTCGTCCAATATTGAAAAAGGAAGGATTAGACTATTCCCGATACTATGACTTTCACAACGGGCTGGGTCATACGACTGATCAATGTTGGGAGCTCCGCGATGCAATAGAGAAATTTGTTCGTGAAGGCAAATTGCAACAATATGTTATCCGGACCCAAGGGCAACAAGGCAAAAAGAGAAGCCAACAGGATAATAAAAATTGAGATGAGAAGAGGAGCAAGAAGGATGATGATTTCCCAGAGCCCGAATTCGAATGTAATGTCATTTCGGGGGTTATGGGAGGTGGAGGCGATACTGCTAATCAGCGAAGGAAATATCTCAAAGAAGTCATGTCGGTGAGAGCTCAGCCGAGATTCAAGGAAAGCAGTAAGAAAGCCACGCCCCCGCTAATTTATTTTACCGAAGAAGACATGAGAGGGGTGGTACCCGGCCACGAGGACGGTGTCGTCATAACAGGGACCGTAGCAAATTTTCGAGCTAAAAGAATATTTGTTGATAACGGTAGCTCGACCGATATCATCAACCTGAGTGCATTCAAAAAGATGAACCTGAGAGAAGACGACTTGAAACCATGCAAAACCATGTTAATAGGTTTTAATGGCGGAGACACTGGTCTTGAAGGCTCCATTGATCTTCAACTCACATTGGGAACAAAGGAGGGTTTCAAGTCAGAAAGGGTCACATTTACGGTTGCCAAGTTCACCTCACCGTATAATATCATCCTGGGTAGACCAACACTTCATAAATGGGACATATTGATGTCCACTAAACATCAAAAGATGAAGATGGTCGGACACCTCGACCGAGTCATCACAATATGCGATGATCAAAAGGAATCCAGGCAGTGCTATTACAATACAATCAGGGAAACTGAAGGCAGTCCATCCTCCCCACCTCGGATAAGGCAAGGAGACCCGACAGAGCAACAAATTGAGACACGTTCATCCCGAAAGTCGGTCAACCTGGTGGAGCTAGATATGTGGGATATCAAAGAATGGAGACCGAAACCAGTAGACGAGTTAGAAGACATTCAGATCGGAAGTTTCCAGGAGCAGATTACAAAAATAGGCAAACAAAATGATCCAGAAACCAAAGATAAGTTAATTCAATGCTTACAGAAGAACCAGGATGTGTTTGCATGGAAAGCTTCTGAGATTCCCGGAATCCAGCCGACCTTCTGTTGCCATAAATTGGCTATGTACCCCGGATCTAAGCCAGTAGCACAAAAGAATAGAAAGCTCAGTCCAGACAGAAGACAAGCTTTGGAGAAGCATATTAAGGAGTTGTTAGAAGCCGGATTCATCAGAGAAATATAGTATACCACGTGGCTTTCCAATGTAGTGATGGTGAAAAAGTCTAATGGGAAATGGCGAGTTTATGTTGACTACATAGATTATGACGTCATGCCCTTTGGATTAAAAAACGCAGGAGCGACTTATCAACGGATGATGAACAAAGTTTTCGCTGATCAGATTGGGTGCAATATTGAGGTCTACATCGATGACATGATCACGAAGACAGTAGCAAATGAAAGTCATATCCGGGATCTAGAAGAAACTTTCCACAAACTAAGGCAGCACGGCATACGCCTAAATTCGTTGAAATGTGCCTTCGGAGTTAAGGCCGGGAAATTTTTAGGATTCATGCTGACTCACCGGGGAATAGAAGCAAACCCAGACAAATGCAAGGCGGTCCTCGACATGCGATTTCCCGCTAACAAGCGAGAAGTTCAACAGCTAACGGGAAGAATGGCTGCCTTAACGCGGTTTCTCCTGAAATCCGCGGAGAAGGCCCTTCTCTTCTTCAAATTATTGAAAAAGGAAGCTAATGTAGGATGGAACCTGGCGTGTGAAGAGGCGTTTCAGGAGATTAAAAGGTGTCTGGCCTTGCCCCCAGTACTTTCAAAACCAGATCCCGGAGAAACACTTATCTTGTACCTCGCGGTCGAAGGGGAAGCCTTAAGCGCCATATTAGTCAGAGAGGAAGGCAAGTCTCAGTCGCCGATCTATTTTGTGAGCAGAGCCCTCAAGAATTCGGAGTTACAATACCAGAAGCTAAAAAAGTAGCTTTCGCTCTACTCACAACGGCAAAAAGGCTCCGTCCGTACTTCCAAAGCCATACCATCATTGTCAGGACAAATCAACACATCCGGCAAGTATTACACAAGCCAGATTTGGCTGGAAGAATGATGAATTGGGCCATACAATTATCAGAGTTCAATATCAAATATAAAGCCCGACATGCCATCAAGTCTCAAGCTTTAGCTAACTTTATTGTCGAATTAACCCCGGCATCTCCTGCCCAACAAGAAAATTCAGTGTGGAAATTATATGTTGATGGCTCGTCCAACTCCAAAGGAAGTGGAGCTGGGATTATTGTGGAGAATCCTGAGGGCGTATCACTCGAACAATCACTGCAACTTAAATTTCTGACATCTAATAATCAAGCGAAATATAAAGCATTGATTGCCGAGTTAAAACAGGTTAGAGAACAGGGAGCTTTGAGAGTCAATGTCTTCACTGATTCACAACTTGTTTCAGCACAGGTTGAAGGGAGGTACCAAACCAAGGGACCCTTATTAGCTAAATATCTTGCTAAAGTAAAGGAGATAATAGCAGAGTTTGATGAAGTCGTCGTCGCCCATATCCCGCGGGAAGAAAATGCTCGAGCCGACACATTGTCAAAACTGGCAAGTACCAAAGGAACGGGTAATTACAGAATAGTCATTCAACAAGAACTCGCTCAACTTGCATGCATCATGGTAATCTTAGTAGATGAGGATTGGAGGAGGCCCATCATCAATTATTTAGAACAAGGGCTAATACCAGATGAAGGAATAGAAGCAAAAAAGTTAATTCGGGATGCTTCTATGTACGCAATAGTCGATGGCGAATTATACCACCGAGGCTTCCACACCCCAATGCTGCTATGCCTAAGCTCAGACCAAGCTGAGTACGTACTCACAGAAATCCACCAGGGTATTAACGGCCAGCATATGGGTGCGAGGGCTCTAGCATTAAAAGATCTTCGTGCCGGATACTTTTGGCCAACAATGAAGATAGACGCAGCAGAGCACGTAAAGAAATGTGACAGTTGTCAAAAGCATGCAAAGATATTGTGGACTCCTCCATCCGAGTTAATTTCAATCACAGCACCATGGCCTTTCTATAAATGAGGAATGGATCTTTTAGGACCATTTAAGGCGATGGAAGGTCAAATGAAATGGTTAATAGTAGCTGTTGACTACTTTACCAAATGGATTGAGGCCGAGCCCTTAGTCACTATCAACTCGGCCCGAGTTCAAAAATTCTTTGAGCGCAGCATAATAGCAAGATTTGGAACCCAGCAGAAATCGTCACCGATAACGGGACACAATTCACTGACAAGAATTTCCAGGAAATGATGGTCGAATTCCATATCAAACATCACTTCTCATCGGTAGAGCATCCACAGTCTAATGGCCAGGCAGAAGCAACAAACAAGATTATCCTGGATGGATTGAAGAAACGAATGCAAGAAGCCGGCCCAAACTGGGTTGAACAACTTTATTATGTTTTATGGGCGTATAGAACCACGGCCTAAACAGCCACTCAAGAGACTCCGTTTAGAATGACGTATGGTTGCAAAACCATGATACCAGTTGAAATCGGCCAATCATCATGGAGAAGACAATGTATGTCTCAGGCGGGGGAAGACAATAATACAACACTGCCGCCGAGTTGGATTTGATAGAGGAAGTCCACAACACGGGCATCGCTGAGACTTGTATATGAAGCAGATATCGGCCCGGAAGTTTAACAAAAAGGTTAAGCCGAGGTCCTTCAAAAAGGGTGATCTCGTGCTACGGCGAGCAGATATTGGCAACAAGAATGCCCGAGATGGGAAATTAGCAACCAATTGGGAAGGACCGTACCGAGTCACTCAAAATATGGAGCAAGGAGCATACACGCTAGAAACTCTTGAAGGTAAACATGTCAAGCGCACATGGAATGCCGACAAGTTAAAGATGTATTATAGCTAAAAGTTCGGAGCCGTGATAAAATCCATGTGTTTCCCTTTAATTGATATTGAATCTTTCATCGGGATCATGGATTGATGTTTTCCTCCATGTGTTTCCCTTTAATTGATGTTGAATCTTTCATCGGGATCATGGATTGATGTTTTCCTCCATGTGTTTCCCTTTAATTGATGTTGAATCTTTCATCGGGATCATGGATTGAAGTTTTC
>CM023955.1:34082151-34102425 GCA_013407115.1 Glycine latifolia
ATGTGTTTCCCTTTAATTGATGTTGAATCTTTCATTGGGATCATGGAATGATGTTTTCCTCCATGTGTTTCCCTTTAATTGATGTTGAATCTTTCATTGGGAACATGGATTGAATTTTTCCACCATGTGTTTTCCCTTAATTGATTTTGAATCTTTCATGGGAATCATGGTTTAGTGTGTTCATGTGTTTCTCCTTAATCGATTTGGTGAACCGAGATCCGGGCAAATCTTTCATGGAGATCGTGAATTATGCTTTCATGTATTTCTCATTAATTGATTATGTAAGCCGGGAATGTAATGCTTGTGCAAATCTTTCATTGAGATCATGAAATTTATGTAATCTTCGAAGAATATTAATAAAAATCCTTGTTATAAGGAAGTTATATATACATTGTGCACAAGTTATGTGGGCCTAGTCGCTATTATGTATTAGCTCAGCCCTGATCAAGCCGACGTAATCAGTTAATCATGGATGGATGATCGGCTAGACCGAAAGAATTACATCCATTGATTAATGTTATGAAATGCATTAATAGTTGCTAGGACTGGAACTCAGTTCTAAAATGCGATATTCAAGTCCCGACCAGTGATTCGGGTAAAACAATACTTGGCCATTGGAGCTAAATTAATATTCGAGCATATCAATATATTCAAGTCAGAAAATGAAGTAAAACAGATATGAGAGAAGCAAGATGCATTAATGATAGAAATTTTTTGAAATATTAAAGAGTCGGAGACAGAAATAACATTGTTTCGAGCTATTAGATATTACAAAACAAACTGGCATTCTGGCCCTTCACGATTATATCTGCTCGCCAACAGCCACTTCTGGATCTTCAGCCAGGGAAGTAACCTCTGGGGGCATGTACGGGATCAGTTTACCATTTTCAATATAAGCTCGGCAATGAGTCCCTTCCAGGTTCAGAGTTGCTCCCTGGTTCAAATGCTGAACTTGTTCTATCGCATTTGAAAAAGCATCCTTAGCAACCGATACCAGCATCTCTTGGAGCTCGGCCACATCCTTCTTGGCAATCATTGCCTCTTGTTGGGATTTCTCATAGAGAACCCTCAAGTCAGCAAGATCTTGAGCCAAGGAATAAGCTTCATCCCGAGCTTTACTAGCTTCGACCAAGGCAGCATCAGAAGAAACTTTGAAGAAGTCGGCATCCCTCTTCACTGCTTAGAGTTCGACATGGATGGAAGAAAGATCTTCCCTTGCAATTGCCAAATCCCCGCGAGAGGTGGCGAGCTCCTCCATTAGCTTCTTGTTTTCTTCTGCAAACCTCATGCTATCATTTTTAATCTTGATATGCCGAGACTTCAATGATACTAAGCTCGGTACCAGAGTAGCACACTTAAAAAGAGTGAAGATGGAGTTGGTCGAGCTCTCGGAGGTCGTCATCAGAAAAAGGGATCGAGTCCGAGAAACGCTTGGGAGCCTTAGTAAATGGAAAAAGGTCTTCAACTCCCTTTTCCCAAAGGCATCCCAGCGTTAATGAGGAATCAGCTGGGCCGAAAGGAGCCGCATTAGTGGTGGCAATAGCAGTCATGTTGGTGGTGGGCTTGGTTATGTCTTCTATAAGAATCGGGACGAGATCAACATGGATTTCCTGATTCCCGTGCCCAGCCGAAGATGTATTCTCGTGCCCGGCCGTAGAAGTAGTCTCGCCCATTTCCATCGTCTTTTAAGGACCACTGATGGCCGACGCATCACCTTGGCGTTTCTTGATACTTTTTGCCGGCATTCTTTCGATGTATTGGCGACGGCCGCCAGTCGCTTTCCTTGAAGGACGAGGTGCGAGGTTAGTAGCAGGATCTTCCATCTTGGCAGCTACAAGGCAAATAACAAAATTAATAGCCGAAAAAGAGGTAAAGTATGAAGTTTTTGTAAAGTTAATAAAACCTTGAGCTTCCCGGTACATGTTAATTTGAATGAGTGCCGACGCCTCTATGTCAGAAAGGTTAGACTCGTCAACCCGATAAGACGCAGGAGGATTGGTATGGTGTTCCTGGGTCCAGTAGAGCGGAAAATTCCACTCAACACCGGGCGATTCTGGACCCCGGAGGAAAAAAGGTTGTTTGCCAGTTTCGGCTGCGACCTTGAAGAAATTGTTTTTAAAATTTTTGAAGGAATCAGTAAAGATAGAAAACAGATGACGGCCAGGGCGGCTTCGAAGAGAAGTTCACCCCTTCCGAGTTGGAGGTTCTCGACCAGTACGGTCGGTTTGAACATTAAAGAAGTAGAAGAAAAGAGGAACGACGCAAGGAATATATAATTCTTCACACAAATCCTCAAAGGATTTCACAAAGGCCCAGCTATTTGGGTGTAATTGGGAAGGGGCCAAATGAAGATAATTTAAAAGCTCCATCTTAAAATCCGATAGAGGAAATCGGATTCCTAGATGTGTAACCACATTTTTACAGAAGATAAAATAATTAGGCTCACCTTCCCCGGCACATGAGCAAATGGGCTCGTCCGGGTCAGGAGGTCGGATAGAAAACCCGTCCTGGTTACCTATGGGGAGAGCTGATATGTTCCCCGGGGTCAACATGGAAGAAGTACGAAGTACTTCATATGTAACCCAAGGAAACTTGGTGATTAGAAGGGAAGAAGGGTTGTCAGGTTGGGATCCAGCCGAGTGAGATTCATCAACCATTTCCACTGACGGGGTATCCATAACAACCTACGACAAAATAAAAAGAATAAATTAGTAGAGAATACCTGGAGGAGTAGCTGAAAGATGAAGAGTTGAAGGAATGGTCGGCGCCGGATTGATGCAAGAGGAAGTCGGCATTATGGCCTCGGCATCCGGCAATGATGACCGAGAAACCCTAGCCGTCACAGGAATGGCCTTTCGGACCGGATTGTGACGACATGACTCGAGGATCTCACCAGTTCGCTCATATTGTCCAATATGGACGTAATAGTGAAATTCATCCATACACTTCGAGCAGGGCTCAAAGTGAACTTCATAGGTAGGTTCTAAAGAGTCTGGGTTGACAATAATTGAAGAATTGGTACTAGTGGCTGGGGAGGGATTTAGACGTTCAGACATATTTCTAGAAGATCTCTTAGTCCTAGAAGAGCGAAAATTATTCAAAGAATGTGTAAACCCATATTTAACAGAAGAAGCCTGTTCAAGAGTCCTATCAGCTAAAATTTCTTATGGACTCATCCTACTGCAATCTGAACCTATGTGAATGCCTTTACGTCTACGAGTGAAAGGAAGACTAGGTTGAGACCTTTTTGGAACCCCCGAACCCCCAGAAGGAGCCTTTAACAGATCATTTTTCTTTTCTTCATCAGAAAGAGGGATACCCCAAAACCAGAATGCAGATTTGGGGGGAACATTCTTACGAACAAATGCTTCCTCCTCTGGAGTAAGTTCCATTGTAATATAGAAAAGAAAGAGGGGAAGGAAAAAAGTCTAGAACAAAATACCTAATTTAAGGAAGCAGAAAACTCTATAAGAATAGAAGAAAGGTGAAGGGAAGAATAGAAAGTGAATGCAAGAAATTGAATACAATGCAATCAAATACAGGAAAGCAGTAAATACCTGAAAGCTTTGAGAGATTTGGAACTTCAGAAGGTGTTGGAGTAGAGAGGATTTGACAGGGAATGGACACAGAAATGCAAAAGAGGAAGAATGAAGACGAATGGGGGGTCCAAGGAAATTAAAAAGCAAGTAACCGCCAAAAACTGCTCATGAAACGTCTCAGAAATGTAGCCTCCAAGATATGATCAATCACTAAGGGTATAAATGACCTTTTCCATGCTACATATGGGGCAGAATAGGAAGAAAATTTAAAACTCATGATTAAGGCATGGGGAATGGAAGCGGCGCATTAAATGATGCAAGCAGAAGCGTCATCAAGAGAAACTAAAAAGACCACCTTTTGTCTTTCTAAACCAGCCTCGGCAAACCAGTTTTAAAGCCGGGATTATCGATCACGACTGTAAAACTTCCATCATGGACGTTCACAAAGTTATATATATCTCGGTAGTTCAAATAAATGGTTAAGATGAAGCTCAGCTTTCTAATGGAACTCGGGTCAATTATGGCTACGAAACTTGGAATCAGCGAGTAGCAGACATGAAGAGATGTGCAACAGGGAGTGTGTTAGTCCTGCAAAAACAAAATGATTAAAGCATGCAAAGAAATAACAACATTAAATGATTGGGATACGTGTCAGTTGTGAGGACGAAGATGCTTCATTTCCCGAGGACCATAGCTGTTTAAGTTACCATTGAAAAGACAAGCGATAGTTCGACAGTAGTTGGAAACGTCTTAAACAAGCTTCGTGAGCCGGGATGATTATCTCGGCATGGGGCAAGTAACAGTAACCCACCTCGGCACAAAGTGTCTGGATTCAACATAACATGGACCTATCTACTGATACATCCCGGCCATCCAGAGTGCTAGATAACCGGGCTGGGGGGCATCTGTTACAGATAAAAGATAGGCCCATTTATAAAGTTCAAATATTCAAACTTCTCAACCATCAAAAGGTAGAAGATATAACAAATATCAAAGAACAGAAGATATAATGAATATCACAATTGCTGCTGCATTTAGATAATTCGAATATCTTAATCAAAGATAAGTGGGCCTCAACCACCACTCCACCAAGGTCCAGGTCAGTATTTTATAAATAGAATATCCTCCATGGAAAAAGGTAGACACAATTTTGACTCTCTCTTTTCCATTAACACAGCACACACTGCACGCCACTCATGTTGTGTTTTCCCCTTGCTGTGATATTCTTCCTAGAGGTGCTTCATCTCCATAGGCATCTTCAGAGAGGGAGAGTCTGATCCTACATCAATTACCCAACATTCTTGTTAGACGTTTCTGTTCTCTTTGAGCAGAACAACTTTTACATAAAACTAGATATTGTCGACACTTTTCTGGCATTTTTTAATGTTTTTTTTTCTATCGAATATATAGGACAAGTTTTGTTGTTTTGGAGTAGATTATGATAACGGAATGCCAAATGTATGGTATTGTTCATCTAATGTGGTGCGTAAATGTACTTGAAGACTTAAAACTTGATAAGTGTTAGGGTTAGTTAGTAAAAGGGTATAAATTAAATGAAAAGTGCTATCAAATACACTTTTTTCACTCTTTCTAATAAATACTCTATTGAATTTTACTTATCATTTAATGTGTTTTTATGATTTTTTAATTTTTAATAAATTTCAATCAAAAGTAGAATGTGTGTTAGAAATAATATGTTAAAAAAATATGTTGTTAGTATTTCTTAAATTAAATATATTAACAAAGATATTAATAGACTGATTTATAAGAAGACATCTCAAGCCAAAAAAATAATATTCTCTATCTCATTCTAATTGTCATCTTAAATTAAATTGGTTTATACAAATACAAGAAAAATCATTAAATAGATGAAAGAGAATAACAATTTTACAAAATTAACTTTATCATCTTTAATTTATTTTTAATTTTTGTAACCCATATAATTAATATTATATTATAAAATTAAAATAAAATATATTTTTAGTACTACAGATGGCGCAATCAATGACGGTTCTAAAGTACATACGATGACGGCTGTAGAATCGTCTTTGTTGCGCGTGTCGTTGAAAAGTAAAGTTTTCGACGACGGTTCCCAAAAACCGTCTTTGTTTGTATTTTTTTTTTTAAAAAGAGATACAAAGACGGTTCTTGGATAAAAACCGTCTTTGTATCTCTTATTCAATTTTTTTTTTAAAAAAAAGGGGATACAAAGACGGTTTTTCCTCAAGAACTGTCTTTTTTGTATTTTAATTTTTTTTTTTAAAAAAGGTGATACAAAGACGGTTTTGAGGAAGAATCATCTTTGAATGTATTATTAAATTTTGTTTTTTTTAAATAAAAGGGGATACAAAGACGATTTTAAGGAAAAACTGTCTTTGTATTTACACATACAAAGACGGTTTTTCCCCAACAACCGTCTTTGTTTGTATTTTTTATTTTTTTTATAATAAAAATAGGATACAAAGACAGTTTTGAGGAAGAACCGTCTTTGTATCTACACATACAAAGACGGTTTTTTCCCAACAACCGTCTTTGTTTGTATTATTAATTTTTTTTAAAATTTTAAATATGTAGACATATTTTCATTAATACAAATTACAAGCTATTTAAATGACATTTGTTTCCTTAAATAAAATCACATTTGCAAAAAATTAGAGGTGTAATTTTTATTCGTTCTAAAGACAGTTTGATTTGAAATAACAATTGCCAAAGTAATTATTTGTGAACATATCATATAACCATATTTTCATAATCACATCACATTAAGACCTTGAGTGCAGAGATGATACACTAATAATTAAATCAAACCAAAAAATGTATAAAAGTGCAAAAACAGTGGGCAGGAAACTTGAGATAAAAACAAGCATAATTAAGTCTCTACTCCAACCTAATCTAAAAGCAATACTATTTGTCCCTTTGTAACCAACCTAAGCATCCTTCTGTCTTCTTTGGATTGGTACAATGAATATTCCACAACAAGATTGCTCAGATAATCACCTAAACACACAACAGAGCATTAGAAAGATCAGTTAGAAATAATCCCACTATGCACGTCAATCCAAGTGTTGCTGAGATAGAAAAATAAACAATAAGCACAATGAGGAAAGTGATGGAATATTTATATAAAAATTATGTCTGCTTAGTTAATGAGGTATCCATTATAAAGTGTAAAGAAAGTAGTCAAACACCTAAAATACCCAAGAGTCGAGTGGATTTTATGCCTTTCATTCTTCTGTCTATTTGTATAAAAAAAAAGTCCAATTAAGCAAACACTCCAAATACAAGTACGAGCACAACATAATAACTATATGAATGTTCTATAGAGAATGTGCCAGTTCTCAATGTTTAACACTGCAGAAAGCATAAAATATGAATGTTCAATATACCAAGCACAAGAAGAATGTAAGCATTGTCATGGCTTAATTGGAAACTTACATAATAGTGCCTAGTCAATCCTATTGCAGATAGTTTATATTAACCTCAAACTTTTTAATGCAAACAAGTAAGGAAACTACAGATGGATAAATGAAATTAGCTGTTCTACAACATCGGGGATTATGTTCAAGATTACAAATTGACAGAAAGTCCAATGTTAGTTGATTCACCTGTTAATACATCAAGAGTTTCTTCTATAAAATAAGTCATGATATTCCTTGGATAATTAATTTTATTTCATTAGGCAATTTTACTAACAAAACAAATACATAAAAGAAATTTCCTATTCTATTTAAATCTAATATCATTTGGACGTATGTTCCTAAAGTTAATTGACAAAGTAAAAATTCAATAGGTTTTCTAACAATTATTTTTGAAGTACTTCCTCATTCAGTTAGCATATTTATACAACATTTGTAATAAATGATTTATTGTTCTTTTATAAAGACGTGAGGTTATTCATCTGCATATATAATCATAAGAACTGTGACTTAGATTTATCGATTCAATTTATCATAGTTACTTCTCCCATAAGACTGAATATTTTTCTTTTTACCTAAATTCACATGAACATCATCATCAACTTTGACATAAAATTCTGCATCCCACAAGGCAACAACAGTTGAAAAATAGATCTTTGTCTTATCTGATAGTTCTAGGTATCCCTCAATGTGGTTCTGCTTAACACAGACATATTTTGTTTCATCAACAAAAATAACCTAGTACGATATAAATAAGATATAGGATTATGTATCTAAATGAAAAGTGGCAGGAGAGAAAGATCACCAGCCTCAAAAAGTTAGCATGAAGCCTCTCCTCTACTTCACTAGCTTTGTCAAGAATGCCACCAGATGTAGAAGGCTAATTAAAAATGTCTATGTTATCATTAATTGTTCATCACAAGGAAATATGAATTCAGCCAACCATAAAGGATTTCATCATGGATGACCCTAAGGTTTCATGACATTGTGTCATTGATTTAATGATTTGACAATAATTATTTATAGTTCCCTCTACTAAAATAATGAGTATACTACCAATCAACACAATAAAAAGCAATCCTGTTGGATAGAAATAAACACAACTTGCATCAGAATGAGAGAACAACAAGTATTTGTTGGATACAATTTGATGGTTAGGCCACACAACAAAGTTCTTATGAGCAAATACATGAGGCATATGGAATCACTTAAACAAGCTAAAGGAGATCTTTTAAGAGAGGAAAAACTAGAAAATGAAATATCATTAAATCACCTCGTGGCATCCAAGTTGCACGAATAGAATCTCTGTGCTTCCTGCTACTAAAAGCTGTATTAATCCCTATAACCATGAAATATTTTTTCCTTTTAGTTGATTCAACTGTGTCTGACTTCCCTAGTACAGCACAATCATTCAGCATAAATTATGTAGTGAAGCAAATTTAAGATTCAGCTCCAAAGTAGATATTGTCTTACTCGATTTCCTGCAATTCATGTATAGAAATGAATTTAGCATTATAGTTATTTGATAAGCACATAAGTAAATCTAGTGCAAACAACCTCAGTGGCTTGGCTTACTTGATAACATTCTGTGTATTTGAAACTTCCACTTGACTGTAATTGGAGTTAGGCCTTACAACCTGAAGACATAGGCAAAACATCAAGCAGAACATGTCATGATAACATGTTTTTTTTTTCAAAAGTAACACAAGATGCAGCAAGTAGTTATATCATATATGCTTGAGATTTAAACTTTATCTGTACCAAATTTCTCAAAAGCCACTAGAGTAAAATATCTGTCAGATAAAAAGCACTCTTGCTTTGCACCTAAAACCTAATCTTTTGAAATAGTTGGTGCAGAACCTTCTCAACCAAGCAAGAGTTCAACCCTTTCTCCCTTTGTTAATATTTGAATTAAATTAAATTTAAGTCAGTACAATGTATTGGTGGCATGTGGCAGTTGTCCAGAATTCAAGTCCAAATGAGATGGCATATCAGAGACAAGAATACTTTAAGGTAATGTTTGGCCAAACAAACTTTGGTTTTTAACCGTGCCGAACGGCATCATGTAATCTATGTAACCGACCTCACCTAGTGGGATAAGGCTTTCTTGTTGTTGTTGTCTTCTACTTAAAAGGAGAAATTGGGCCAAATACAATCCTTATAAAGCTCTTAAAAATAAATGTACCCTTTGTTTAATGAACAAGACCCAAAAGAGAAAACTTCTATAGAAACTAATTAGAGGAGTTTCTTCTTATACCAACACTGACTTAGGCATGCACTTGGCACTTGGTAGCTTAATTCTGAAGGCACATTCACCCCCAATGAATACAGTTACCAAAAACAAAAAGGTCTATTAGTGACATTTTCCCCATTCCATTATGCAAGTGTATACAAATAATGAACTAACCAGTAGTAGTTCCTGATCATTCCGTGGGGAGGGGACTTTTAAGGTTGTTAATGCTAGTAGCAGTCAATAACAGACTTGTCTATATTATGGGATAGGGTGAAAGTCCAACATAGAATCATAGCAAAAATACAACATAAGTAATAAGGATATTATATGTAGAAGTTTCTAGAACAATGTTTATTTGCTAATCAAGCCAAAAAGTACTCTCAAAGGGCATTGTTGTAAGTAAAATAAGAAACATGAAGATTTTCCTTGCTTTGTGGTCAATCTAGAACTTATCTAGTTATGGAATAACTTATGTACTTATGGAAAGTTCAGTTCTCAATTACAATACATACTTTGTAGGAAAATGTGACACAATTCCAGTTGCTCTCACAAAGAAAGATTGTAACCAATCTCAATCCAATTCTGTTAAAACTGACCTGTTGAAATTTGATAAGCATATCGTTATGAAGCTTATATTACAGGAGGAACATAAGCCAAGATAAACTGTAAATCATAACAAAAGGTTGACGTTGTACCAAAGATTTCAGTTTCTTGAAGACCCTTTGCTGTCACCAGCTGCATCTCCATGAAACCAATTGCCATCCCTCTCTGTCTCTCTGTCTAAGTTGGCAAGGAAATGAAATAGAATCTTCCCTGGTTTTACATTGAAGGAAGAAATAAACCTTAAATAGTCAAAATGAGCAGCCTATGATACAATGAGTATTGGAGTGTATAAGGTCTGACTAAAATTTATTAGAAAATAGATAAATAAACATGTACAAAATGACAAATATGTTTTGGGAAATTCTCAAACAAATAATAGCATATTTATATTTTACCATACCATTAAATAATTTCCATTTAAAATATGTTATAAATTTTTATACATATATACTTGAAACGCTTTTTGGGTATCTTCAAAGCATCCTTTGCTTGCCTGCAAATTTAATTAGTTGTAACACATCATATGACGAACAATATAATTAAGGAATACCTATGAGAAATCAACATAAGGATTAATTGAATTGGCTTGACTCACTACTTTCTCAGCTTTGTGTGTCACTTCTTGAACCAAACAAGTGACCAAAGAAGGTGCATGCTCATCAAATTTGTGAGCAACTTCATCCACCTGCCATAATCATATACCCAAAATTAATTGCTTAGAAAAATACCATGTTCCTAAGCCTTCACCATGTAACTAAGACATGTCTATACTCAAGTCAGCACAAAGCCAAGCCTTCACCATGTATGCTTTGACTCTATATCCACTGACTCTATATGCCTTCAAGCCAAAAAATTTTGTGAAAATTAGAGAATTAAAGAAATTATGAAAATGACACCCTTGTTTTGCTTTTCGTGTACTCCCTAGTGTGGTCCAATATTCATAGTCATAAAAAAATCTCAAAAGTTGATGCATAGGTGAAGTAAATCCACCCGAATATCTCAGAACTATGTTGAACATTTCCTATGTTTCATCATTATGAAGCATGTGTATGAAATTATTTGAGGCATCAAATCATTTCACACAACATACATGAACTACACATTACTAAGCTTCAAGCTTATCATAAATAAACAAAGACGGTTTAAATATTGAGATACACTAAACCATTGAAGACCTTGCTTAAGACTGTCATTCCAGCATGATTATGGAAAGGAATAACAACAATATTATTAATCAAACTTCACAAGCTATACCCATAACAACAATACTGTATAAAAACTACTGACTGAAATAGTGTAGATTTCTTATAAGGCAAAACTTACAGACAAGTAGTCATGTTCATACAAATGCAGAAATTCGTTCTGTGGTGGTTGTTGATGATTCTCGTTACATTCTGGCATTTGAGTAGACCAATTACAAACCACTTGTGCTGGCCTGTTCAACACCTACATCTGACTGCTTGATTTTTTCCATGAAACATTAAATAAAATATTATTACAATAATCTCAGAGAGACAACAAAACTACTATGTCTTCCAGCAATATCACTCCCAAGAGATAATGGTAATGTATCTGGGAAAATTTACAGCTTTTAGTAACAAAACTTTAAAGAGAAAAACAAGATTTTTCAAAGCAACCAAAATATATAAGCATAAGGCAAAAGGCTAAGTCTAAATGATCCATGTCAGGCAGATACAATGACAATTTCATAATAGGCAAGACACCAATATCCATGGTAGGTGACACAATGTTCATAATGTAAGACAATGTTTAAAATGATGTCAATGACCAACAAATACAACTTAAGCATTTGTCAAAGGTGACATGGTCCACAAATTAGAATCTTGACTTCTTTTAACTTCCAACAAAAATGATACCCATTGCTTGCGAAGTTTATTTATTTGTTCAATGTCCAACGGTGTTCCATCACAAAAGCACTGCAACATAAATATGGATGAAAATCAATTTAGTTTAATTTAATTGACAAATATACATGACCCAATAATTTTAGGAATTTTAACAAATTACTCTAATTATACCTTGCTCCAGTCACTCTTCTTCCCCCCAGTTACTATGTTCCACATCCAATACATTACATAATACCCACACTCATATCCTCCGGGTTGAACATTGCTCTAAATTCAAGAACAAACATATCCAAAAGTTTACATCCAAACATTGTTAAATATCAGCAATGCATGTATTGGGTTGTTTGAAAGACTAACCTTTAACTCAATCCAGGTGGGTGCAAGTGGATTAGGTTTACCGTCTCTAGTGGTCTTCAATGTCTTCATTGCACTGATTTAGTTAAACCACATGATCATTGTGGTTAATGTGTAAATGAGTTATGTTTTGAGTTGTGTAATTGGCCAATTTATGATGTTGTGACAACTTACTTGTTAATTACGGCTTTTATGTGAACATCAGCCTTTTTACGCAAGGAACAAAGCCATACAATGGTATCGTTGTTAGGACAAAGAATAAAAGGCTGCCAATGGGCCCTGTATAGGGTTAAAAAAGTGTAAGCATTAGCAGTTACATTTTCATTTAGAATAATTCAGTGTAGATTTATCTTACTGATTCAAGTATGCTCCTACTACAACTGTCTTTGTCAATCCTTCATCCATGTTTCAATGTATTCTTGGCATTGTGCACGTCTATCCTTTGCGTGTGTATTGATTGAGGCTCAAAAAATGCATACACTGAGGTGAAACCCAATGTTGTAGTCCACTCCGCCATAAACCTATTTATAAATTTGAATTGAAACATATTTATTTGTAAGGACTATGAAAAAAACCAAATTTAACAAACTATTCACTGCACATTTACTTACATGATCCACAACTGCAATATACATATGTTCAAACACCTGTCCCCTGCTATAATTTCATTCACATCAGAAAATGTTATGAACAATGAGGATTGAACATTTGCATGTCCAAACTTAGACCCATCCCACGGCACCGCAACAGGTTTGTAGTAAATTTCAGGTAGGATCTTAATCAAATCATCCAACGCATCAAGTTCATCTGGACTTTGTGTAGGACTTGAAACAGTTTCAACTACCTGTTTTTGACACTTTTCTGAATCCTAAATGTGGTAAACATATGATTGTCAATCTTGAAATAAATTTGTCATTCAGTTGCATTATAAGAAACCAAATTTGTGTGACTTTCTTAATTAATAAAAGGTACCTTTTGTGACACTGGCTTAACCAAACTTGCGGGCCATGCAACAAATGTGTTAACGGTGTCTCTGATGTACTTAATCTCTTGCGTGGGGAATGGCACTTGTGCGTCACCATCATAAATTTTTTTAGTACCTACCCTTACAACATCATCTGCAAAATCTATGTTGTGAATGGTGGAGTTCCTGGGATAAACTTTTGCCAGTGCCACTAGGCGTGTAGAACCGTTACATTGAACGTACAACCCCATAGGCGGCACAACATCATTATCATGTCTTTCACCAGATGGATTGGCTGGGTTTTCTGCACAACTCCCTTTTGTGCTCACCCTTGCAACTAAAATTTCTATTTCTGGCTCAACTGGGTTTTTTATTGGTGAGGTCATTTGAGATAACTCAATTTTGATTTCTTCCTTCAACTCTCGCTTCCATTCTTCCTTAAGGTTTTGGATTAATTCAGCCAACTGTTCTGGTCTGATGGAAGAAGACATACTACTAGAGCCACGTGAATTGCGTCCAAAGTATTGGCTGATAGTGACACCTGCCCCTTCTCCGCGAACACGACCAGGGTGATCCGGTTTTCCTATGGCAACATTTAGTATGTCATTTTGACCTTGGGGAACAAATCCGCCTTTTGTGGATTGTTGTTCTAAAGAGTCCTGCAAACATTACATCATTAGGTAACATAATTAAAAAACTAATGCAACTAAATGTAACATATTAACAATTTTTTTCAACTGTCAATTTTATCCGAAATTTGTTGTGCCTTCATAGATGTCATATGCCCATATTTCTTTGTTCGTGCCATCTTTTGGAATTGGAGAAGGAGGATAAACGATGGATGACAAATCTTCAGTATTCCTTGCATCTTGATGTCATCTCTTAATCTTTTCCTCCATAACCTTCTTTTCAAGAAAATCATAGCCCCTATGAGACAAAACATGTGGGCAATCATTCAATTTTTGAGTTTCTTGGGCCTTTTTCCTAATTCCCTGTCAACAAAAATATCGATTAGGTAATGTGACATTTGAATCTCATATCATTGACAAGGTCATTTCATTGATGCAAAATGTCAATTTATTTTATAACCTGCCAGTTTAGGGATTTTCGGCTTACAACAAATTCCTCCCATGTGTGCATGTCCAGCCCATACACAACTGACGGATCATCTTTACGTTGCCTATTTGGGTCAGCATAGATGTATTTAGTAGTTAGGCAAGACTTGAATTGTCTCCATCTAGTTGCCACCAATGCCATAACCTTCTTCTTTGCTTTTGGAGCTTCGGGGATATCAAATTTTGCCTGCAACAATAAATGAAGCATAAAAATAAGGGAAACCAAAACAATTGATCAAATTGTTTAACCACATCAAACAAAGCCTTACTAAGCACGCATACCAAAATGTCATCCTATACTAGATCCTTTAGGGAGTCTGGTACATTGTTCCAATTGCAATGTGTGATACCAATCTTGTCTCTTGCAACTACACCAAGGTAACTATGGTGAAAATGATATGAATACTTCACACTTAACCAATAGGGGGGTGAATTGGTTAGACCTTGGTAAATCAAAATTCTTTAGTTCAAATCAGAGTTTCTAAAAGGATCTTTATCACATTTCAAAACCAGGAAACCTTATTCAATCAATCAACTCAGCCCCTTAGATTTCAATGAATCAAAACTGATAAATCAAAGCACACAATGAATTAAGAAACAATTAATATGAGAATGAAAGATTCAGAAACAACACACAATCAATTTATACTGGTTCACTTCAAACACTATGAAGCTACATCCAGTTTCTTCCACTCAAAACTAGAGTGAAGTTCCACTATTTAATTTCTGTTCTTACAAGCAATCACAATGTCTCCCTTTATCAACCCTAGATAAAGCACAGAAATCTAAAATCCTATTAGATTACAAGAGACAAGAACCTGAGAACACTATTCAGTTCTACCCTAGAGAACCCCCTTCTCTAGTTGCAAGCAAGAACTCAATTACAATAGCAAATTACAAATCAAATTAACAAAACGAAAATTACACCCAGATTAAGGAGAGAGACAACCTGATGATCCAAGGTATGGAATGCAAATGTGTTTACCAGAACATGTTGAATCTTTAAACCATAAGAAACATATCTTTCCTTAATCTTGAAATGGTTGCATGCTTCAAGAATGACTTGATATCTCATGATCAATGCAACAACTTGTATGACTGAATCAAACTCTCATTAAAGATGTTGTAGAAGCTCAGAAGACTCTTCTTGCTCAGAAAAATTGAATGGGTATGTGTTACAAGAGTTGTTGAACCAGCTGAGCAAGAGTCTTATTTATAACAAAACATTTTAACCGCATGTAATCGATTAAACCGCACAAATAATCGATTAAACTGCATTGTGTAATCGATTAAAATTATGTTATAATCGATTAAAATGTTCTTAGCTTTTCTGGGTTGGAATTATGATCAAGATAATCGATTATATCGATTGGTAATCGATTATTACAGTCTAAACATATTTTTCCAAAGCTTGTTTAATCGATTACAATTTCTGGTAATCGATTAAGCCAGTTCAAGTAGATTTTCAAGAAAGCTTAGATAATCGATTACGAACTCTGGTAATCGATTATGCCAGTGCAGTTTGGTTTTTCAAAAATGAAATATAATCGATTACGAATTCTAGTAATCGATTAAGGCAGTTCAATGTGTAAAACAGATATACACATGTAATCGATTACAGCTTTAAAAGAATCGATTAAACCAGTTCAACTATGCATTTTATTTAAAACTCAGCTTAAATAATCGATTAAAATGATACGGTAATCGATTAAAGTGTTCTAAAAAGCTTTTCCAGTTACAACGAAGAACATAATAATCGATTATATGCTTATAGTAATCGATTATTACAATGAAGAACACTTTTACTGAAAAATCTTTGAATTGTTTAAAGCACTTGGTTGTTTTGAAAAACTTATTGATTTTAGTTTGCTTATTTAGATGATTATGCAATGAATGAATGTCATGCACTTGGATCACCATGATAGCTTTTCTCTTACACAAGTTTAACACTTAATATATCTTCAAGTTGGCCTTTGCATGTTTGAAAGCTCAAAATCAATTCCCTTTAAGCAGCTCCCCCTAAGTCCAACATATGGAACTTGTCTTTGTTGTTGCCTGATGCTCTCCCAGTGTTAGGGTTCACATTTACCATTGGCCTAGCCGAATCCAAGCTTCTCAAAGTCAATTTTCTTAGCTTGGTGGATTGTCTACTCCTCCTAGATGTGCAATTTGAAGTGTCGTTTGAATTGGGAGGGGACAAAGGAGGTGTTGCCATCAATCTGAAAAACAATAGTAAAACCAATAAAATACATAAATGATAACATTGAAAAAATTTTCAAGTCATGTAATTAATGATGAAAAAGGTTGTTATTTTAAATTACATATTTCCGTAATTAAAACCATTACTTAAATATCACACAGTTAAGTATGAATGTTCTCCCATAAACCTTCATCATGATCAACAAGATTTGCATGTTCATCGTCAACTTCTTAGTCTTGGCATTCGTGTTGAGAAAGCAGGTATGTCACTAATATCAACTGTATTTTCATCATTTTGGTTAGTTACGCCTGACGTTCTGCCACGTAACACCACAGAAAATCTTGAATCGCACGGATCCTGCACATAAAAGACCTGTCTGACTTGTTCTGCCAATATAAAAGGCTCGTCTTTGTAACCGACCTTGTCCAGTTCAACTAATGTAAATCCATATCGATCTTGATGCACACCAGTGTTACCGTTTACCCATTGACACTTGAACACATGCACTCTGAATGCCGTATAATCCAGCTCCCATATTTCTTGAATAACTCCAAAGTAAGGCATGGAAGCTCGAATCGGGTTGTTATCAGATGCACCACAAAAGTGCTCAGAAGCCGCGTCAACACTGACCCCACTGTTCTGGACATTACTATGATCATCTAGTGATTTTGTGTAGAAGGAATAGTTATTGATATCGTATCCCTTCCAGGTGGGGACATTGAGATTCAGGCCAACAACTAACAGTCGTAATGCCTTTAAGGCACTGTCGTCACGAAGAATTTGGTCTTTAAACCAGGTAACAAAAGTTCTATTATGTTCTTGCAACACCTTCATCAAGTTCATTCTTGGGTGATAGCCTTTCAAATATTGTTTGTGCCTTTCAATGTAAGGCAAAGCATTTTTTGTGTTATTCAAAACATACAAATGTGCTTGTGAAACATGATGTCGACTAAATCTCACTACATTGTATCCCCGTGTACCGTTACCTCCCGCAGACAGCTCATGATGGGTTTGTGGAATCCTAATAGGTTTAAGTGCATCGATGTACTCAGAACAAAACTCAATACTTTCTTCGGCAACATATCTTTCAACAATGGAAGCCTCTGGACGGTATTGATTCTTGGTATAACCTTTTAACACTTTCATGTAGCGCTCAACAGGATACATCCATCATAGAAAAACTGGACCACATAACCTGATCTCCCTGACTATGTGAACAATTAATTGGACCATTATGTCAAAAAAAGATGGAGGAAAAAACATCTCCAATTGACAAAGGACAACGGCAGCCTCGTTCTGCAAATCATCCAACTGTTTTGGGTCGATGACTTTGTTACAAAAAGCATTAAACAAGAAGCACAAATGAGTAATTGCAACCCTAAGTTTTTCAGGCAATATACCACGAATTGCAATAGGTAATATTTGTTGCATCAACACGTGACAATCATGAGACTTCAACCCTACCAATTTCAGGTCGTTCACGGATACAAGGCTCTTGATATTAGAAGAGTATCCTTGTGGGACTTTTATTGTCCGCAAACACTGACAAAATTATTTTTTTTCTCTTGTCGACAAAGTGTGGCTTGCAGGGGGTAAATACGTTTGTCAACCTTGCTCAATAGGATGCAATTGGTGTCATACACCCATGTCAACCAAATCTTGGCAAGATTTCAAATTATCCTTTGTCTTCCCTTGAATGTTAAGAAGGGTGCCAATCAAACTATCACAAACATTTTTCTCAACATGCATTAGGTCTATACAGTGTCTGACATCCAAATCGGACCAATATGGAAGATAAAAAAAAATGGATATTTTCTTCCAAATTTGCTTATCAGATGCATCCTTTTTTTGGGTTGTCCTAAAAACAATCATGATGTCCTTCACACGATCATAAACTTGTTTTCCTGCTAATGGTGTTGGCGTCATTTCATTCTCTTGACAACCATCAAAAGCCTTCTTCAATGGTCGATATGGGTGATAGGGTTGGAGGAATCTCCGATGCCTTGTATATATTGTCTTCTTTCCATGTTTAAGTTGGACAAAGCTTGTATGTTTTTCACATATAGGACATGCGTGATGTCCTTTGACACTATATCCACTCAAATTCTCGTATGCTGGAAAGTCATTAATTGTACAAAAAACCATAGCATGCAACCTGAAAGTTTCCTGGAGATACCCATCAAAGACATCAATGTCGTCAACCCACAATTGTTTCAAGTCTTCAATCAATGGCGCCAGATACACATCAATATCATTTCCTGGTTGTCTTGGACCCGCTATCATCATACACAACATAATGTATTTTCGCTTCATGCACAACAAAGGATGCAGGCTGTAAATCATAATCAATACAGGCCATGAACTGTGGTTAGTGGATAGGCTACCAAAAGGATTCATACCGTCAGAAGCCAGGGCAAGCCTTAGGTTTCTTGGGTCGTTGGCAAAATGTGGATACATACGGTCAATTGCCTTCCATTGAGGAGAATCAGCGGGATGCCGAAGATTTCCATCATTATTCCTCCCATATGCATGCCAAGTAAGGTTTTTTTGCATCATTGGCATTAGCAAACAACCGCTTAAACCTTGGAATTATTGGAAGATACCAACAGACTTTTGCAGGACGACCGGTGAAAGAGTTTTTTTATTACTGCCCTCATCATCTGTGAATTTGTATCTAGGGGATCCACAAGTGGGGCAGCTGCGCAATTCAGCAAAATCATTTCGATACAATATGCAATCATTAGGGCATGCATGTATTTTCTGGTACTGCATCCCCATTGGACAGAGAATCTTCTTTGCTTCGTAATGAGTATTGGGCAACGTGTTGTCCTCAGGAAGCATTTTCTTTAATAGTACAAGAAATTCTGTGAAACTTTTGTCACTCCATCCAAATCTGGCCTTCAAGTTAACCAAAGATGACACTGCGGACAACCGTGTGAAGGATGTGCACTCAGCATACAAAGGAATCTTTGAATCAGTCTCTAGTTTTGAATACGTCGGTGCATGTGCTTGGCGAAAACTTTCTTCTCCCAGGTCGCGTATCATGTCTTCTATACGGTCCACATTGTTCACATCAACAAATGAAGGTTGTGTCGTTGTTGCACTGCCTGGCAATTCACCGTGCCATATCCACTTAGTGTAATTCGGAATGATACCGTCACATATTACATGAGTTCTGATATCATCTATGGATTGGCATCTCCCATTCACACATTTTACACAAGGACAAAAATATTTTCCCCGCAAAGATGGGGCATTTCGGGTTGTAAATTCAAGAAATTGTTCAACCCCAAATTCGTACTGATCCGTAATGCGTGGTGCTTTCATCCAACTACGATCCATGTTTTCCATCTGCTGTCAAACCTTTTCTATAAAACACTTATATGGATGCAAATGTATGTCATCTATCCAATAAGGTGTGGCCCTATCCCATTCAAGAAGTAATGTATTTTATACAACATTCATACATTTACATTACATAAGGTTTCTTAAATTTAATAAAATTTGGGCAACATTTCGCATTGGTCTCCGAGTACACGACATGAAAGTGGAGGTTTTATTCAACCGCAATCAGTATGGACCCAGAGAACAACGCAAAATGCAGTGCACCGAAATTTCATTAAATTAAAAAAAAAAACCATATGCAATGTAAATGTATGAATATTGTGACAAATACATTACTTCCCAAAATTTCCAAACAGATAATTCAAGATTCAAGTCAACGATTAATCCAAACTATCCATATTAATCATTGTCTCAAACCTTAAATGGGAAACTAAGGTTGTAAAATGTAATGCATGTTAAGAAAAAAAAGCAGTGGAAAAGCTGACACAATGAAAAAAAGTAGGACATTAAATTAACAATCATTGGACATACCTGAAAATATGGAGTATATGATAGATTATACGCCCTGATGTAATTGAAGTTGTATGAAAGAGTTTTTGTTGCTTCCAATATAAGCCTTTACAAGCTAACGAAGTGA
>CM023955.1:34111162-34150013 GCA_013407115.1 Glycine latifolia
TAACAAAGAAAGCAAATATACTAACATGCATTGTTCCAAATGAGGTTCCAGTTCCACTACACCAAATAAACTTACAAATGTATATAGAAAATGGCATACGAAAACTTCAGCGCAAACAACATTTGGGTTAAACAATGATTTTGCATCTTTCTGGTGTAAATCAAAACCAAGAAGGGTACCTGTATGACGTACGTTGTTGACACAAAATGGCGGCATTACACACAAGAGCCACGACAGACTGCTGGGTTAGGGATTGAGGGAGGGCACGATGTACTTTGGGAGTGGGTCACACAGTGAGGCTAGGGCACGCAGGAACAATTGAAGTCCTTCAGGTTTAACAAGTGCCAAACGAGGTCGACCAAAACGACGGCGTTTACATTAGTTTTTAATTCGGATACAAAGACGGTTGCCCATAACCGTCTACGATTTGATGAAAATGACAACGGTTTTCGACGAAAACGTCATCGTATTGCGCTTACACTGAAATAATTCTTCATGGTATTTACAAAAATACCACCGCCCTGCATATAAAGACGGGTTTCGGACAACTGTCGTAGATTGGCCGTCGTTATACGCTGCCTTTGTAGTAGTGTAGATAAATTTGTTTTTCACAATGATTATTATGAGATGGAGGAAGTAGTAAGTTTCAACATCAAATTAAAATTTAAGCTATTTAAATGGTTAGGGTTGTGTTTGAGAACCCCAAACAATATGAAAGGATTGACATTGATTATTAAACGTGCTTTAAAAGGTGAAATGTGGCAAAAGAAACATACTCTAATAAATCAACGTCATAACTTACACTTCAATAATTAAAGAATACTTGGATAACCAAAAGTTATTCTTTTCAGTTTGTATTTCTTTTTAATTGCCTTAAGTTTTTTTTTTTAGAGGATATGCCTTAAGTTTTAAATATATTACTTTTGGTAATAACATATTATTTCACGTATTTTTTATAAGCCATTAATGTAACTGGGTTTTTTACGGTTTTTATTCTGTTTAATTTGATTCTACGTATTTGAAACAGTTTAATTTATATATGGCTAAACAATTAATCAAAAACTTTTAGAATAGGTTAAAAAATTAATTGATTCGTTTTTTTACTGCAAAAGTTAATTAAATCTTAAAATTAAACCATTTTTACACACATGCAATGCAAAACATGATAGGCTTTTACATCAGGAGTGCTACTTTCGGTTACAAGAATATATACTTAGTGTTTTTTTTTTAACTTTATTTTTCTACAATAGTAACAAATAAGATTTAAACGTATAATTTAATACAAATTAATCCTAGCTTCTCATCCCTATCCCAATCCTAGTGGCTTGTTTTCACACCTTATTTGTCAATTAGTCATAATTTTATTGACTTAATTACAATTTTAGTCTCCATAATATTGGTTCTGATCTTAAGATTAATTGTCCATATTTCGTTCTCTTTGTTTCTAAATTATTAAAATAAAGTCTTTCATTCTAAATTCTAACCAAATAACTAATGAGAATATAATGACGGTTTAAATGATATCCATTTGATTATGTAAATTCCCTCAAAAAAAGTACATATAATATTTCTATAAAAATTAAAATGTGGAATTAAATTACTCCAAAATTAATTCCTTAAGAATGACCTTTCATTCTCACATTTCGTTTTCTTTTAATATAACGATTAAAGGTAATCTATTCTATCATTAAAAATTCATTGTATACTTTAAGATAATCCTTTTTTTTTTCTATATATTTCAATTGTTGGGTAGTGTATCTTGAAGAGATATGTCGAAAATATATTTTCGAATTAATCTAGAGAGACTAATAAAAATGCTTGGATAACAAAATACTGAAAGTGTAAACAGTATGAACAGATCGTGAAAATCTTGAAGTTTTGGTTAAGCATTAGATGTAACTGTGGATTTATTGGGTAAACTGGTTTAAAATTTTGTATTCTATACTAATTCCTTAAGAAATCGATTTGAGATTTTATTTTAAAGAAAATCTTTTGAAAAATATATTTTCAAGATATAATGCTTAATACTACTTTCTAGAAGACTTTTGTCATAATTACTTTCATTTGAAAAATTTAAAGGAAACAAAAACTCAATCCAATCCTTCTTATATTTTTCTGCATTCCCTCTTTTCAAGAAATAAAACCACAAATGAAATAAAGTATGAGAACTAAAAATTCAATGAAGTCTAAATTTTTACTTTTAGCAAGACCAGGGAAAAATAAACATCATGCAATTATAATTAGAAAGAATGGGAACTTAAAAATGACAACGGGCAATCTGTTTAAATTTATTTATTGAAATAAGTGTTTATTTTAATAAAATAAATAATTTTATATTTTTGTCTATTTGTTTAAACTATTTTTGCTTAAAAAAGTAATTTTTTGTTTACTTTAATAAGTAAATCCTATTTGTTTCTTAAAAAAATATTTATTTTAAAGTTATTTCTTTTTTCTGGAAGCAAAGTATCCTGAAAGCGGAATACAATGAAACTAACCCTCACGTAGAGATCACCGAAATGAATTGTATCTCTCCTAATAAAGTCTTCTTCCCATATGCACATACAAGGAAATGAACCCCTTGGAACTCAACCATCTACCAAGTGTTACATCTTGTTGGTTATTTTTTTAAAAATTAAAACAAACTAATATATGTTAAGGCAATTGCTAGTTGGACCTTTTTGCTTCTTTTTTTATTCCAAATAGCTGGGTATAGGAAAATTGCTTCCTACACCTCCCTTTTTGCTTTGTGCACCTCTCAAAAGTCCTAAATGAACACAAATACCCCTACCTCTCCCAAGCAAGTTCCGCCTCCACCTAATACCACCTTCAACCCAACACATCATAGCCTCAACCACCCAACATCATACCCTTATGTAGGAAAAAAAATGTAGACAAAGTAAAAAATGAAAGTGAATTACAAAACTTGACTCTACTTTGAAAAGGTCTTTCTAAAATGCACAATTTGTTTCTACACTTCCAGAAAGGTTTTTCTGGAAGTTTAAAAATTTACTTTAAGAATAGTCTTTCTGCAAGTAAAAATATACTTTCGAAAAAGTCTTTCTAGAATACACTAATTCCCATCCTAATTATAAGACTATTTTTCAGAAATTTGTTTCTCCATTTTTATAATACCCTTTTCTAATTTCTAGATGTATTAGTTATGTTTTTCCTACATACCCTAACTTAATATTCTTTCTCCAAACATTAATGAGAAACAATTAAGTGAATAGAGAGATAATAATTTTTTTTGGAATGATAGTACAAATTATTGACACATTTTATATGATTAATTAAATTAATTATATTTCTTAAGAGATGTTATAATTAAAATAGTCATATAATTATGGACGAAAGGAGTATTTTTTTGCATTTGCAGAAAGACTTTTTAGAAGGTATATTTTTTAATTTTGGAAAGGCCTATCTAGAAGTATATTTTTATACTTCCATAAAGAATATTCCAGAAAGGACACAAATAAGATGAAGGTTTCAAATAGGTTGTCGTGTAATGGACTATTGGCAAATAAAAAAAATGTGGTGCAATAAGTTGATTTTGAGAATGTTAGCGTATGTAGGGCCATTGCTTTTTGCCACTGTGGTGCCGGAGAAAGGTCATTGTCAACTCATTTCCACTGCCAGACTTGATGGCGTTATTGGAGGAAGAAGGAGGTCAGGGCATTTTTGTCCATTTAGCTTTATATGGGTGGTGAAAAGAAAAATCGGAGAGGCAGGAAGCAATAACCTCCACATGGGTTCTTAAACTTGCTTAAAAGACATATGGGCATTTGGGTTTTAAACTTTCTTGTTCTAACTACAAAAAAATATATTAACTTGCTTGTAGATAGAAACAAAAGATTTTCCAATACCCTGGATGCGTTTAGTAAAAAAAATTAAATATTTTGATAAAATATTTTAAAATATAAAGGCTTATTTTTTTTTAAAAAAACCCACTGTAATTATCTATTTTTATAAAAAAAATTACAAAATTACCTTTACCTGGATATATTGACTAATTTCAAACAAAAATAATTTAAAAATAGTACCTATTTATACATAAAATTAATCCATAAGCACCAAGTATTTCATTTTCATAGCTTAAATTATTCAAAACATGACATAAAACTTCATAGAAGTACTACTATGTCATAATACAAATCCATAAAAATACTACATAATACAAACCTATAAGCTTTGATGGTGACTGCAAGGCAGCTATGATGCTGACATTTCAAGACTTGTCATCCCAAGCTCAATATATCGACAAGAAGACTATAGCCATTTGTATTCATTACAACCTAAGAGAGCAAACATCATAATACATTACAACTTATCAGTCATGTAGCGATAGGCAAAAAATCTAGAAGATATATTTACCGATAACATATTCTTTTAGCAACCACTAAGTAACATGTACCCTTCAAATAGAGTATTAGCTGGAAAGAATTTCTTCAAAGCAATATGCAAATTATGTTCGATGGTGTTGCTTTTTAATGTCAAGAAGTTGCAAAATCATAAGCCTTTTACTTTGGAACTTAAGGGCAGTGTTATAAAAATCGGTTCAGCTTGGCCGGTCGGACCGATCCAATCGGGATCTGGTGGTACGATCGGGCTGAGTGCACTATCGGACCGTGACCCGAGATGACTCGGTCAAACCTGGCCGATTTTGATGGAACCCGACAACCTGGCTGATTTTGATAACCCGGACTGTGTTGTGCCACTGTCGCACTGCGAGGTAACTAACTGCGCTGACCTCGCAATGACAATGCAGCGTTGATCGAAGAGGAAGAGGAAGCAAAAGCGGAAGAGAAACCATTGAAGCGGAAGAGGAAGCATTGGAGGCTTGAAGCGGAAGAGCACAGGAAAGATGCAAAATGAGGCGCATAGAAGAGAGATGCAGTTTCAAATCTGAGATTTTTTATTTGCACAAAAAAATATCATTTCAACATTATTAAGTGTTTAATCCTGAAGGTTGAAAGATAACAAAACAATATTCAACCGACGTTTTATTTTCAGTGAGATTATAGCTTTATAGCTTACTGTACGCCGCGCAGCACATAAATGAGAAAATGAGGCTAAAATGCGGAAGAAAAGCTTTTATATATATGGGATTAGGGTTTTTCGTATTTGGGCCCAGATCCATAAACATATTTGCTTCCTGCACTCACTTTATTGCTTACTGTACTCCTTGTGCCTCATTTTTTTAATAAAAATTGGATTTTTGTTTTAATTTAAGTAGTTGCTATTTACACTCTTTTTTTATTAATACACTTTACTTGTGTTATCAACTTTAATACTTCAATTGTCATTTTGAATTTTAGTATACTTTTCTTAATCAAATAATATTATTTATATAGTTATATATATTATAATTTTAAATTTTTTAATATAGACCGGGCCAAATCGGACCAATTACTAAACCACCAGTTGGATCACTGACCCACTACCTCGATCGGGTCAATGACCGAACCAATTTTTATAACACTGCTTAAGGGCTTGTTGTAAAACAAAGTTTTCCTCAAACTTCATCCTCCAAGCATGTCTTGAGTATTGTATTCCCTATAATTATATGGTTTTAGATAGGTGTCAATTCAGTTTTTCATATCACTAAAATAACTAAATAACTTGATACCTTAGTTTTCTGGAGATATTTGGGTTCTTTTGTAGGAATGTCACCCACATGGTAATGTCATGATGATCCATAAGTTGTTAGTTGAAATGCATGCATATCACTCTAGTTTCAGTGAAATTAGTGATAATAAAAAATAATAAGTTCAAAATGAAATGTCAACCAGGTTTTTGAAACTAGTTCACTAACATGAAAGTAGTTTGACTAAAAAAATAAAACAAGCTAGGTTTTGTATTAAAGCCATATTTTGTAAATTAAACTGAATACTAAATAATAGTATAGGGTAAAGAACAACAAAAGCAAATGTTAGAGAGAATAAAATGTGAACAAAATAACCATGACTATGCTGAGAATCATGAAAGTACATTCCTCTATCTGCTGTAAACTGAAACCTTAATTTGTAAAAAGTGATGGAACAAATACATTACATATGAGTGGTGATCCTTTTAGATAGCCAAATACTGACAAAGATTCATATCAAGTCTATTTGTAAAATAGGCAAAAGCTTCAATGTGCATACTGATAGTATTTAGGTTTATATAAAATGTATCATATATAACAATTAGAAAGGTAGAATTTCTAAAACCATTAAGCAACTATATTTACTACAAAAAGAAAATAGTTTAAGTTTCAATGGGCAATGGCAGTGGACCTGTAATGTGATAAGTTAAGAATATGTTAGAAACATGAATAAGATTAGGAGTGAGACCATGGAAGGACCATATCATAGTGGTTAGTATGTATGTTTGTAATCGTAAGGTTGCTTTCTTACGGTTTTAGAGGAGATGGGAGACTCACTTCATACACTCTTTGTTTTTTAGAGAAAGATGAAGGACTTGATGCCAACAACAAAGATGTGATGGGAAAGTTGCAACAAGCACTAAAGAAGTGGTTGTACTTGTTCGATAAGAAGAAGGATCTGTTGATGGTGCCTTAAGAGTTTTGAAATAGGTATATAAAGGTTGGGTTTTCTTTGAGTCACTCCTTTGAGTCTCAATATTTTCTTGTAAAAAGAAAGGTAGATTAGGTTTTAATCTTATGTTTTTATCATTCTTCGTATGTGACTCAGATGTATTACGTATATAATTTTAAGAATGTAACGTGTGTTATAATTGTATAGTGTAGTTGCTTAACGGGACATAATCGAGATTGTACATATGAGCTTTATTGTTTTGTATTGCTTTAATTGAAATCAAGTATTTCACAAATTAAATTGTTCTTATTGGAAGATATGATGTTGATGGACACCTTATTTTACGTATAACGAGTATTATCTAAACATGACCTATCGTTTTAAAAGCTCTCCATTAATAACATTTTTAAATCAATGACAAAAAGTTATTCATTGTTTTCAAAAAGGATGTTGGATAATTCATTTTAAATTAATTATTTTACTTCATAATTTTACAAATAAATAAAGAGAAATCATAATAGTAACTAGGGGAGTTACAACCTTAACCTCGGACTACGTCTAGTTCTTATATGTGTAGGATTTTCAATAAGATAAAGACCAATCACATAGGGTATTGGAGTTTATATCATTCTCTAATCAGAACTGGATATTTGTCTTGATAAGCTACTTAATAAGGCCTACATTAAAAGATTTTGCAGAATACTAAGATAAAATTTTAATTCTAATTAGAGAACAACAAAAATAGTATCTAAGATTTTTTTATTAGTTGTTAGTTTTTGTTAAAATTTACTATCATATATTAATTATTGAATCTAAGTTTTCTCTGAAATATCAATAATCACACCAAAAGGGGGGTGAATAGTATATTAATCAAATAATAACTTTTTGCATATAAAGACTTGTATCACCAGCCCAACAAGATACGTGCAATGAAGTTGTCCACTAATAAGAAAAACAAGTTTACCCATCCAATAATAATAAAGCAATATTTTCGCTGAGGTTTTTCTAGTAAACGCTTGGTGAGATACAGTAAAAGATAAGCTTTAAAGAATACTCAATAAAGCTAAGGGAGATATAGAAACACTTGGTTTATATTGGTTCACTCAAATAGAGCTACGCTCAGTTCTCCTTAACATAGTTGTAAAGGGTTCTACTAATCAAAACTTTAATTACAAACAAGTATTCTATCATGTCACTCTTGACTATACAAGTATTCTCTTTGTCACTCCTGGAACATCTTTAGACTGCCCCTGAATCTAAGACCACCAAAGTATTGTTTAACACTAAGTCACTCCTAACATTTTACAAACAAAAGTTTGAATGAATACAATGATTCAACAATACTCAAAGAGTGAATGAACAAGAAAACTCAAATACATAATAACTTTTTAGCAAAGGATAGGAAATATAAGTGTATGTGTATAGTCCACTGATTTTGCAGAGTTTCGCTTTAGAGATATTTTGCGCATTCCTTTTCTTAATGATTTTTTTGTTTCCTCTTAACTAGAGGTTGTCTTTTATAAATTTCAGTGAATAATACGTTATGGGATTAGCGTTGAGTGTTGATATGACTGTTGTCTCAGTTCTGGAGGTGAGGTAACATGGTGCGCTTTGATTAAAGAGGAAAAGAATACAAGTATAGACAACAACATGTGCTCCTCTTCCGCGACGAAAGCAACCTATGGGAAAATATTATGTAAATACCTTCTATTCTCTTCTATTATGCTATTTCCTTAAGTTTCAAATGTTAGCAATTCAAATAAAGAGAGACAAAACTGAAATTCATAAAGCTAGATCATGCACTTCCCTTTGTGGCTAACATAGTCCTTTCATACTCGGTTGGACATTACTTATAAGAGTATAAAATGAGTATGATTTATATCTAGTGGATGTCAGTATTTTACAGTGCATTGGATGTTGATTATATCTTTGGTAAAATAGGTTTATAATTGTGATTGGACGCAAGCTTACAAGAGTCATAGAGGTGGTGTTATAGTATGCTAGCTCATTTATGTAGTTCATCTTGTTCACTTAACAACAACTCATTAGATTATCAACAATTTATATTTTTGTAAACATCAAAATTAAAGGAAGGATGATTAGTGGATTGTTTAGACCTAACATTCTTCTATTAATTACTGTATTTATTAACTATCATGTAAAATTGACTTCAATAATATTATTAAATATTATGTTTCATATATAATATATTTAACAAATTAATGTGTATTCATAAAATGTATGCTTTTAATATGAATATATACATATTCAAGATTCATTGTGAAATAAAAACATTTGTTCTTAAATGTAATGCATAAATATAAAAATATACTAAATTTTTTATTATTTAAAAATTATTTTATAAAATATGTTTCAAAATATAAAAATTTATATTCATATTAATATAATATATATTTATAAATACATGTATATCATATTTCATATGTTAATTACTACCCTTAATTTTTGTTTTAAATAAATTATTATGAATTATTTGAAATTGAACCATATATTTTTAAGAAATGCTTATTTTAAAATGTTATTCTTTATAAAAAAAATTAAAATAACAAAACTAAAAAACTTATTGATATAATTTTGAAATTAGTTGAAAAATTAAGTTAAAAAGTAATTAATTCTAGTATTTTTTTTTACTTATGATATTTTGGTTTTATGAATATAATATAGCAACGTAAATTTTTTTTACTGCTATTATCAAATAAAAATGTAGAGTTAGATGTGATATGTTTGGGTCAGTCTTGCTTCGATATGATCTTAAATAATGATCAAATGATTTATGTCAAGAAGGGGAATATGCTCCTTGGCTATGGGTTTTTAAGCTACTCCGAAAAGTGTTTGGTGTAGGTGAATGGAGAAGAAGTTAGAAGATAGGATTTTGCGTGAAAGGTAAAGGCTGCATATGAAAATCATAAATGGAAGTGATAGAGAAAAGACTCTAAAGGAAAACGTTAAATGAAGACAGTAAAGAAAAGCCGTTACGGAGAGGCCCAATTAGGAAAAAGGCCCACTAAGGCCAAGTCAGCTATCCCCAACAGCACAATATCTTAACCGTTAAATATTAATAAAGATACAACAATATCACAACCACCACTATTCAAATTAGCCAAGACCTCAGCTGAAGATCGTAACTGATATCTAGGTCAGTATTCATCAGGCTATAAATAAGAGTATTATCCATGAAGAAAGGTACACACATTCTGACTCTCTCTTTTATATTTACACAGAGCACACACCACACGCCCATTGTGTTGTGTCCTCATTTGAGTACTCTGATCACCTTCCCTGAGGTGTTTCACCACCATAAGCATCCTCAGTGAGAGAGAGTCTGATCCTATATTAACTATCCAACAACTCTTGTTGGACATGTTTCGTTCATCTTAAACAGAACATTGGTGCCGTCTGTGGGAACGATAAATTTCAATTCCCATAAATCACGTTGGTCAATACAAGAAGCCACCAAATTGAAGGACGAGACGAACCACCCAGAAATATGATTCATGAGAACGTAGTGGTAGAAGATGCTGTCTCAGATACCGCTTCATCTCCAGCCCTGCCAGCATTGCATCTGCCTAACAACCCACCACCAGCTGGCGTGGCAGAACCAGGGACAACCCAGCATTTTATTCATACTGCTCTGGACTCAATTTTATCCCGAATTGAGAATCTAGAGAAACGATGAGCTTCAACGACAGGAAGACGTCCAGAATCTGCTTGCGCAACTGGATGAGCGCAGTGCCAAACGGAGGCATGATGAAAACCGTCGTATCCAACACATAGAGCAGCGGATTAGAAGCATGGAGAATCCGGCACAAGGAGAGGATCACGGACAACATCAGCCCGTCACAGGAAGGTGCTGCCCGATAACCTCGGTCTCCGAACTAGAGGGGTTATCTCACCCTTAGACATGTAATGACCAAGGACCTCGCACCTCCCCAACCGAGGTAACAGATCATAATGCCACCGAGATCTTACCCCGGCCCAAGAGAGAAAATGGTACTTACCGAAGAAAGTACTGTCGGGGTCAGCATAATAATAGTCCATTCGTGGACAAAATAGTAGATACTCAGTTCATAGAAGATTTTGATGGATCATTCCTATCAAAATACGATGGGACCCAGGATCCTTAGGTACACATTGATGAATTCGACATGCAAATGTGTATTCGAGGTATTGACTAACCAATAATTTCGAGAATTTTTGTCACCACCTTGACCGGAGCTGCGCAAACATGATTCCATACTCTGCCACCCCGATCCATTCGAAATTTCGGACAAAGATTCTTGTTGAATTTTGCGACCAGTAAAAAACAGCCTAAGTCCGAATTTGCTCTGGGAAAGATACGCCAACAACCCGGAGAAACTCTACAAAGCTACTTGGATCGCTTCAAGGAGGCCGCCTTGCAAGTCCAAGGTCTGGAGGAAAGGGTACACGTACATCTCATATCAGCCGGACTCAATGGCTCATCCTATTTAGCCAAATCAATCTACAAAGATCTTGTCAAATCCCTTGTAGAATTCAGAATGTGGTCAAAAAAGTACTTGGAGTTGGAGCAGATGGAGATTGCCAACTCGGCTTCCAAGGAACCTAGAAGAAAGCCGTCCCCACCAAGGAATCGGCATCAGGAAAACACGCATCTCAGCGGACATCTTGCAAATATCAATGCCGATCGACACCGGGGAAATGTTTTTGACCCCGATTTCAGTCCAAGGAACTATGAAACAAAGTACGACAAATACGTTCCGTTGAACACTTCTCGGGCTCAGATATGGAGAGAAGTTTCCTTGACAGATATGAAAAAGGTTGATCGACCTCATCTAGTTTTCAAAAAGGAGGGACTAGATTATTCCCGATTTTGCGAATTTCACAACGGACCGGTCACACGACTGATCAGTGCTGGGATCTTCGTGATGCAATAGAGAAGTTCATCCGTGAAGGCAAACTAAGATAATATGTTATCAAGACCCAGGGGCAACAAGGCAAGCGAAAAGGCCTTCAACACGAACACAAGAGCCGGGATGAAAAGAAGACCAAGAAGGATGACGATTTTCAGGAACCCGAATTTGAATGTAACGTAATTTCAGGAGCCATGGGGGGAGGAGGTGACACCGCTAACCAACAAAGGAAATATCTCAAGGAAGTTATGTCGGTGAGAGATCAACCAAAGTTTAAGGAATACAGAAAGAAGGAAACCACACCCCCGTCGATTTATTTTACCGAAGAGGATATGAGGGGGGTGATGCCCGGTCATGAAGATGACCTTGTAATAACGGGGACAGTAGCTAATTGTTGAGTTAAAAGGATATTCGTTGATAACGGTAGCTTAGCCGATATCATTTCTTGGAGTGCATTCTGGAAGATGAACTTGGACGAGGAAGACCTGGAACCGTGCAAAACCATGTTGATAGGTTTTAACGGTGGAAGTACCGGCCTCAAGGGTTCTATTGACCTCCGACTCACACTGGGAACTAAGGAGGCCTTCAAGTCAGAAAGAGTCACGTTCACCATCGCTGAGTTCTCTTCACTATACAATATTATCCTGGGCAGACCAACTCTTCATAAGTGGGACATATTGGTGTCCACCAAGCATCAGAAGATAAAGCTGGTTAGAAGCAACGGCAAAGTGATCACCATATGCGAAGATCAAAAGGAATCCAGACAATGTTATTATAATGCAGTAAGAGACAACGAAGGTGGCCCCTCCTCACCACCTCGGATAAGGCAAGGAGATCGGGTTGAGCAAAAGACCGAGAAATGTTCATCCCAGAAGCCGGTAAATTTGGTGGAGCTAGATATACGGGATGTTGAAGAATGGAGACCAGAACCGGTAGATGAACTTGAAGATGTCCAGATTGGAAGTTTCCCGGAACAAGTCACAAAAATAGGCAAGAAGAATGATCCAGAAATCAAAGGCAACTAATCAAATGCCTCCGAGAAAGCCAAGACGTATTTGCTTGGAAGGCGTCCGAGATCCCCGGAATAAAGCCTACTTTCTACTGCCATAAACTGGCTATGTATCCCGGTTCCAAACCAGTATCACAGAAGAATAGGAACCTCAGCCCAGAAAGAAGACAGGCTTTGGAGAAGCACATCAAGGAGCTTATGGAGGCCGGATTCATAAGAGAGATACAATATACCACATGGCTCTCCAACATCATAATGGTGAAGAAGTCAAATGGGAAATGGTGAGTCTGTGTTGATTACACGGATTTAAACAAAGTTTGCCCCAAGTACTCATATCCAATGCCGAGTATCGACCAGCTGGTAGATAACTCTGTCGGATTCCAACTGCTATCATTCATGGACGCTTATTTCGGATATAATCAGATCCCCATGTACCCGAATGATTAAGAAAAGACGGCATTCCGGGGTGTTGAAGCCAATTACTGCTACAACGTAATGCCGTTCGGCTTGAAAAATGCCGGGGCCACTTATCAACGGATGATGAACAAAGTTTTCGCCAATCAGCTCGGACGTAACATTGAAGTATACATTGACGACATGATAACAAAAATGACTACGACTGGAGATCATATTCGGGATCTAGAAGAGACTTTCCACAAACTGCGACAGCACAACATACGCTTAAACTCATTGAAGTGCGCCTTTGGAGTAAAGGCCGGGAAGTTTTTAGGGTTCATGCTTACTCATAGGGGAATAGAAGCAAACCCCGATAAATGTAAGGCTGTTTTGGATATGCAGTTCCCATCCAACAAGCGAGAAGTTCAACAGCTGACGGGAAGAATGGCCGCCCTAACACGGTTTCTCCCAAAATCCGCAGAAAAGGCACTTCCTTTCTTCAAATTGTTGAAAAAGGAGGCTACAATGGGATGGAACCCGGCATGCGAGGAGGCCTTTCAAGAAATTAAAAAATGTTTGGCCTCACCTCCAGTGCTTTCAAAACCAGATCCCGGTGAAACACTGATATTATATCTCTCGGTTGGAGAAGAAGCTATAAGTGTGGTATTAGTAAGAGAAGTGGGCAAGTCTCAGTCGCCGGTCTATTTTGTAAGCCGAGCATACTTCCAAAAGCTCGAAAAGGTGGCTTTTGCTCTCCTAACAACAGTTAAAAGGCTTCGTCCATACTTCCAAAGCCACACCATTATTGTCAGGACAAATCAACCTATCCGGCAAATATTACACAAGTCAGATTTAGCGGGAAGGATGATGAATTGAGCCATTCAATTATCTGAATTCGATATTAAATACGAAGCCCGGCATGCCATCAAGTCTCAAGCTTTAGCCAATTTTGTGGTAGAGCTCACTCCGGCATCTTCAGATCAGAAAAACAATTTATGGAAGTTGTATATTGACGGTTCGTCCAATTCCAAGGGGAGCGGAGCCGGAGTCATCATTGAAAATCCAGAGGAGGTGTCACTCGAACATTCATTACAGCTTAATTTTCCAACATCTAATAATCAAGCAGAATATGAAGCACTTATCACCGGGCTGAAGCAAATCAAAGAACAGGGAGCGTTGAAAGTCAACGTTTTCACCGACTCATAACTCGTCTCAGCGCAAATTGAAGGAAGATACCAAACTAAAGGGCCTTTGTTAGCTAAATATCTGGCTAAGGTAAAGGAAATCATAGCAGAATTTGATGAAGTGATAATCGCCCATATCCCGAGAGAAGAGAATGCCCGAGCTGACATATTGTCAAAACTGGCAAGCACAAAAGGAAAGGGCAACCACTGTACGGTTATTCAACAAGAGGTCGCCCAACCCGCATGCGTCATGGTAATCTCGGCAACCGAGGACTGAAGGAAGCCTATCATTAGCTATTTAGAACAAGGGATAATACCAGACAATAGAATAGAAGCGAAAAAGCTAATTCGAGATGCTTCCATGTACACAATAGTTGATGGCAAATTATACCGCAAAGGCCTCCATACTCCGATGCTGTTGTGCTTAAACCCGGGTCAAACCGAATATGTACTTACAGAAATACATGAAGGCATTAATAGTCAGCATATGGGTGCAAGAGCTTTAGCACTGAAAGCTCTTCGCGCCGGATACTTCTGGCCAACGATGAAGGCGGACGCATCGGATCATGTAAAGAAGTGTGACAGCTGTCAAAAGCACGGAAAGATATTATGGTCTCCACCAGCTGAGTTAACTTCAATCACAACACCATCGCCTTTCTACAAGTGGGGAATGGACCTTTTAGGACCATTTAAAGCAACAGAAGGACAAATGAAATGGCTAATAGTAGCCGTCGATTACTTCACGAAGTGGATCGAGGCCGAGCCCCTGGCCATCATCACCTTGGCTCGAGTCCAAAGGTTTTTTGAGCGCAACATAATATCAAGATTTGGGATCCCGACAGAAATTGTTACAGATAATGGAACACAGTTCACAGATAAAATGTTCCAAAAAATGATGACCGAGTTCCACATAAAGCACTATTTCTCATATGTAGAACATCCGCAGTCCAACGGCCAGGCTGAAGCGGCTAATAAAATTATCCTGGATGGGCTGAAAAAGCAGATGCATGAGGCTGGCCCAAACTGGGTGGAACAGCTTTATTATGTCTTATGGGGACATAGAACTACGGCTCAAACAGCTACTCAAGAGACCCCGTTCAGAATGACGTATCGCTGCGAAGCAATGATACCAGTGGAGATTGGCCAACCTTCATGGAGAAGGCAGCATACGTTTCAAACAGGAGAGGAGGATAATAATGCAGCATTAGCCACTGAGCTAGACCTGATAGAAGAAGTTCAGATTGTGGCACATCACCGAGATCTCCACATGAAGCGTATAACGGCTCGCAAATTCGATAAAAAAGTAAGGCCGAGGTCTTTTGAAAATGGCGACCTCGTGTTACACCGAGCTGATATTGGAAATAAGAATGCCCGGGACGAAAAGTTAGCATCCAATTGGGAAGGACCATACCGAGTCAAGCAGCACCTCGGGCAGGGAGCATACATGCTAGAAACCCTTGACGGAAAGGACGTGAAGCGCACTTGGAACGTTGACAAACTCAAAATTTATTATAGCTAAAAGTTCTTAGCCGCAATAATCATCCATGTGTTTTTCCTTAATTGATTTTATAAGTTGGGCCCCAATATGCCGACCCGCGTAGATCTTTCATGGAAATCATGGACTAATATTTGAAATTTCGTTTCATGCGTTTCTCATTAATTGATTTTGTAAGCCGGGAATATAATGCCCGTATAAATCTTTCATTGAGATCATGAACTTATGTAAATATCTTCAAAGAATATGAATAAAAATCCTTATTACAAGGAAGTTATATATATATATATATTGTGCACAAGTTATATGGACCTAGCAGCTGTTCAATATGTTAATTCTACCCTAATCAGGCCGACATAATCATTTATTCGTGGATGGATTACATTCATTGATTAATGTTTATGTAACATGTTAATTGTTGGTAGAATGTGAATCCGGTTTCGTAAAATCGGGATTCAAAAATCCGATATTCAATTCAAATTGTTAATTTGAGTAATATGATACATGGCCACTGAAGCCAAACGAGGCACGCACATATTAACATCAACTGAAATCTATTAGCGTGAAGGCAATTATAAAATGTGCAAGTCATACAAATAAACCCGGGAAAAGAGATTGTTCAAAAATTACAAAGATAACCGGCATCCCGGACCTCCAATAGATTATGCTGTCGGGGCATGAGCCGGGCTAGAAGTCACCTCCTCCCCCTGTTGTATATCCTCATCCGGTGGAAGCAATGAATCTTCACAAGGGGAAGGGGGGACCAACCTATCACCATCCACATAGGCATTGAAATGCATACCTGCGGTGTTCAGCTCAAGCCTCGGATTCAGACAGCGTATCTGATTCAATGTGTTATTGAAAGATTCCTCGGCAGTCATAGCCAAAATCCCCCGCATCTCATTAGCTTCTGCCTCGGCCTGCAATGATTTATAATAATTAGCATCCCGCGCCTCTTCGGTCTTCTTCAACAGCCCCTGTAACTCTTTAAAGGTCTCAGTCAAGACCTTATTCCGTTCCCAGGCTGTTTCCAGAGCTGTTTGGGCACTTTCAGCAGTACCTAAAGTAGTTTGGAGTTCTTGGCGCAGGGTAACGGCATTATCCTAAGAGGCCATGAGTTCTTGATGGGCTTTCTGAGCCTTTTCTCGTGATGCCCGGAGCTCGTCCTTAGAGGCAATTAGCTCTTGATGCGTTTTCTGAGTCTCCTCCCGAGATGCTTGGAGCTCGTCCAACACCTTGCCAAGCCTGGACTTCAGGGTGGCCAAGCTTTGCACTAAGGATGCACACTTCAAAGCGTGTGCCTCTATTGCACTGAGCTCATTAAGGTCGTCATGAGAAAGAGGGTTCAAGTCCGAGAATTGTTTTGGGGCCTTGATAACCCGAATCACATCATCATTAACCCCTTCTTCCCATAAGCATCCTGTCAACGGCCTAGGTGGCGGGGCAATATTAGCGGCAGGAGAAGGAGCGGTTGATATGTCTCTCGGGATCGTGGAAGAGACCAGAGGAGCTTGAACAGCCGGGGTAGAAGCCGGGGTCGCAGCCAAAGATGGGTTGCCTTGGTTTTCTGATGAAGCGGGGACTGCCTGGTTCGCAGCCGAGGACAGGTTGCCCTGATTATCTGAAGAGGGTCCCGACCGGGATACGTCACCAACTTTCCATTTCTTTTTGAAAGATTGGAAGTGGGGACACGCGGTAAGGGGCTGCTTTGACTTAGACGCAGGATGGTTGGCCGGAGCAGTCAATTCTGTGGCCGGGGTGGAGGATGGAAGAGCCAAGGTAGAGGGATGCGGCTCCATGGCATCAGCTGCGGCACGAATAAAACAGTTAATATCCGTTAATACATCACATCAAAATTAAATATGTTCATACTTTGTTCAAGAGAAAGGTCGGAGCGGTAAGCACGAATATAGGAGGCAACGTTTAACAAGCCATAAGTCTCCTTATATGTTGCAATCCGAACAACCGATGAAGCCTCGGAGTCTAATAGATCTGTCTCCTCAAAACGATAAGAGGCGGGTGGAGATTCATGATGACAATGGGTCCAGTAGAGTGGAAATCTGCACTCTGCGTCCTGTGACTCAGGAGAAGAAAGGAAGAAAGGCTGTTGGCTGGGTTCGGTGACAACCTTGAGGTATTTATTCTTGAAACCTTTAAAAGACTCGGCATATACAATAAAGAGTTTTCGATCGGAACGACCTCGGATCGAAGTCCATCCCTTTTTATTAGGCGGTTCTCGACCCGTCCTAGCAGTATGTACATTAAAATAATAAAAGAAAAGACGAATTGTACAAAGAATCCCCAACTCTTGACAGAAAAGCTCAAAAGCTAAAATGGAGGCCCAACTGTTAGGATGAAGTTGGGAGGGAGCTACATTCAGATGTTCTAAAACTGACATTTGGAAGTTTGAAAAGGGAAAATGAATGCCCATACGGGTAATGACATCTTTGTAAAAAAAGAAAAAGTTGGGTTCATTCCCTTCCCGGAAAGAACAGATGGGTTCGTCCGGGTTAGGAGTACGAATACGGAAACCATCATGATGGCCAACCGGGATCATGGCAATACCTTCCGGATCTAACTCAGAATGGGTACATGCCACCTCATGGATGACCCATGGAAATTTCTCAGTTAAACCCGATGGGGGATTAGAATGAGACCCGACAGATATTGACTCAGCAACCAATTCTGGGGAGGTAGTATCCATAATTACCTACGACAAAATAAAGAAAAAACAACAATCAGTAAAAGAATACCTGGAGCCATGGTTGTTAGATGAGAATCAAGATTTGACAGAGTTCGAACCAACGCCGGGGTAGCTCTGTGAGAAGTTGGCACCCCGGTCCAAGAGTCCGAGTTAGGAATTGAGATAGGAATCCCAGTCCTATTTGGAAGAGGCTTAAGGATAACAAATGGGTTGTGCTGACATGAGTCAAGCAAAGTTTCAGCCTGTTTATCTTGATTAATACTTGCCAAGTACAGAAATTCATCAAGACATTTAGAACATGGCTCAAACCGAGTCTCATAATGTTGCCCCGGCACATTGTTGTGTCCTAAAGAACCCAGGGGGGCAATGTTAGAAGACACGGGAACCCTAGGGGGCACCTTAGACTCTGCTAATCCTAATGTCTCTGACCTTTGTTTTGATAACCCTAATTTTGAGGGATTAGATGGTTTGGAGATGCTAGTTGTGGAACTATCAGGACCTGAAGGGGTACGCAAAAGGATCTTTTCTTTTTCCTCTTCTAGGAGAGGAAGACCAAAGAACCAATATGCAGACCGAGGGGGAACAGTCCTGCATATATGCGCTTCCTCTTCAGGAGAGAATTCCATAGTTAAGAGGCTAAGACGAAGTTTAGTGCACAAAAGGAAGAAAGAAGAAACTCGAAAGCAAAGCAGAGAAAAAAGTGGAACTAGATGAAGGACAAGGAGGACTCAAGAACACATAAATCAGAAGCAGGAAAGGAAAATCAAAATAAATTGCAATAGGCGTAATGCAAAACAAATGCGAAAGAAGAAGTGCAAAATACCTGGAATGAAGAAGGAAAATTGAGGAAATGTGGGTAGCAGGAATGAAAGCGAAGACAAGAGCACAAGAAGCACAAGGTTTGAGAATGCAAAGAAATGGAAGGAGGCACAAAGAAGAGAAAAGAAGAAAATGCATATAAGGCCAAAAAGGAAAATAACCGCCAAATACGAAACGATTGGAGTAGGTAACGGGCGGATGTGAAAAGACACGCGGGATAAAAGTGTCATTTTGCTAGGGAGGAAATGATTAAAGCGTGCAAAGAAAGGACAGAGCATTAAATGATTAGGATATGTGGCATTTCCAAAGACGAAAACACTTCACTTCCCGATGGGTGTAACTAGACAGTTATTGCTGGAAAGGTGACAAAATATAGTCCGGCAAGAAATAAGAATTCTCCTCGACGAACATTCTAGACCGGGCTAGTCATTCCGGCATGGAATTGTTGAACAAAGGACGGGCCTATTCAGCAATACATCCCGATCATCTAGAGTGCTCGATAACTGGGTTGGGGGGCATCTGTTACGGAGAGGCCTAATTAGGAAAAAGGTCCACTAAGGCCAAGTCAGCTATCCCCAACAGCACAATATCTTAACCGTTAAAGATAAATAAAGATACAACAATATCACAACCACCACTATTCAAATTAGCCAAGGACCTCGGCTAAAGATCGTATCTGATATCTAGGTCAGTATTCGTCAGCCTATAAATAAGAGTATTATCCATGAAGAAAGGTACACACATTCTGACTCTCTCTTTTATATTTACATAGAGCACACACCACACGCCCATTGCGTTGTGTCCTCATTTGAGTACTATGATCACCTTCCCTGAGGTGTTTCACTACCATAAGCATCCTCAGTGAGAGAGAGTCTGATCCTATATTAACTACCCAACAACTCTTGTTGGACATGTTCCGTTCATCTTAAACGGAACAAAAGCTATAAAGGAAAGAGAGAAAATAAATGCCGAGTAAAATAGGCTTGTGATCAATCTTCTGGTCACTACTCTTGTATTCTAGGGACGCTCTTCTCTTTCAAAAATCAACTTTAAATTTTAAAATTAACTAGAAATTGCTTCCTACATGTTAAGGGAGCATTATCATTTTAAATGCTACGAACCATTTAAATATCATAAAATCGTAAAGAATATTATCTTATATTTATTAAATTAAATATGAATTAATTTAGCTAATTTTCTGGTTTTCCTTCTCAATATATTTATGTTAAATTGGCAAACCATGTAAGCAGCCGATTGTCGATTTTTATCATTTTGGCATACATTATAAGCATTCGATATTGTCAAATCGACATACCATATAAGCAGTTTATTGCCAATTTCTATCATTTCGACAAACATTGTAAGCAATCGATTTTGTCTCATATTGGCAGACTATGTAAGCAACTGGTTGTTGAATTCTATCATTTCGGAAAACATTGTAAGTAGTGGATTTGGCCTTATCCTCACTCAATTAACCTTCTTCTTTAACTGATATTGAAAAAATAGTCAGTCATGCATCCAACTGAGGTGATTTTATCTTCATTTGGCTAAGACTAAAATCAATCGATTTCCCATTAATCAACACCAATTTCATTGACTGAAAGTTGATTTTAGTTGATTATAAACAAATTCAATATGACTAAAAGTCAAACTTAACAAATGGACAATCTTTAATTAGCGTTTTGTTAGCGAGAAAGTCCTTCTCATCTTAAATTGTAAATTAAGACTATTGGGTTTGCACCAATCAAAATCATAAATTTGATAAAAGATAGAAGAATGTAAATAATATATATATATATATATATATAAAAGTTAAGATAGTCTACCGGTTACCAAAATTACAAAATTTGATTACCAACAACTACAAATAAATAAATAAATAAGGATGTAAACTTTTAATGTTATAGGATATTTTTCATATTAGAAATTAGTTCACATAATTTTAATTTATATGATATTCTTGCCGTGTACCCAGCTAATCAATTCAGCTTCATCATTTAGTATTTGGTTATCTTTTCTTCTTTTTTGAATGAATGAATATGGTCTTCCTTTTCTAAGCATTTATTTGCAATTTCAATTGTTTTAAAACAAAATCAACTGACCTATTAAAAGGGTACTATAAGCCGCCCTAAATTTATGAATTGAAATGAAAATATGTCAATTTGATAAGTTCACATCAACATGTCATGCCATGCACGTAAAAACGTTGTTATTATTATTATTACTTCACTTAAATGGTGGATTAAGTTGACTGATGAAATGTAATTTGAGGAATTTTTTATGAAATAAATGTTAGTTCAGAGACTAATCCGATAGTTCATCTCAGTTTTCAAATTCAAAATGATTGTTGACTTGGTTTAAATTTAACATACTGATATAAAATGTGGGTAAATGGTTTCGAATTGTTGATGTGTAGATGGAATCAGGACCCCAAATTCCACAACATTGTAGCTAGTTAAGAGTTTTGGGGGTTTGTACGATTGGATAAATGTCTCCTGTATGTATTTTTAGATGAAAAATAAAATAATTTTTTTATAAGTTAATTTACAAAATCTCGCATTAGTTTATCTAAAAGTTGATTTTTGTTAATAAAGAAGGAAAATGCTTTATCTTCCGCTTATTTCTGCCGAAAAATTGCCTAACTCAGTTATAACGTGACATCTATCTTGGAAATATAATGAATTATTGTTTTACAGTACAAGCAATGTTAGATGTTAAATTGTTAGTGGATTGGATATTTTCTCTCATTCCTCAATTTGGTGAATATAGCAGTGCTCAATAAATAAACTTATTTCAATTTTGTTTTCTTATGTTCTTCTATTAAAAATACTTATGAAAATATGTTCTTGTTGAAGAAGTCTCCATGCATTCAACAAAGACAGAACCATCATCATAATGCAATCCTTAATCCTTGGTTTGATTATATTTATCAACACTGCGGTTTATCGGTGTGCAAGTGCATTTTCTCATTTTATCTTTTTAAAAGCCCAAGTAAATTTTTTCTATTACACAATTAAAACCTCAAACTAAAGTAGTATTTTATTTTCTCTTATATATTTTTGAACCAGTTAATTTCAGTTCTTATAATCTGCCCTACTGGGGTCTTGAGTACCTACAGGTTATCCACAGACCTAACTAACGGAAGGACCAAGTTGATTATCACCATGGCTTCCCCTTTGCTTCCATTTCTCTTCCTTTCAATGGTTCTGTTACCCTTTCAACATATCAATGTTATGGCCCAAACCAAAAGCAACATAGTCATTGGTGACTCTCACACAGCAGGAACCAGCACCTCCCCATGGTTGGTTTCATCACCTTCTGGTGACTTTGCCTTTGGGTTCCTCCCACTTGAGGACACTCCTGATCACTTCATGCTTTGCATTTGGTATGCAAAGATTCAAGACAAAACCATAGTTTGGTTTGCCAACAGAGACAAGCCTGCACCAAAGGGCTCAAAAGTAGTGCTCACTGCTGATGATGGGTTGGTGCTCATCACTGCCCCAAATGGTAACCAGTTATGGAAGACCGGGGGACTCACTGTGAGAGTTTCTAGTGGTGTGTTAAATGACACTGGCAACTTTGTGCTTCAGGATGGTGATTCCAACTCTGTTTGGGAGAGTTTCAAGGACTATAGAGACACCTTGCTGCCTTATCAAACTATGGAAAGGGGTCAAAAGCTTTCTTCTAAACTTAGGAGGAATTACTTCAACAAGGGAAGGTTTGTGTTCTTTTTCCAAAATGATGGTAACCTTGTAATGCACTCTATAAACTTACCATCTGGGTATGCTAATGAACACTACTATGAAAGTGGAACCATTGAGTCCAACACATCAAGTGCTGGGACTCAGTTGGTGTTTGATGGATCAGGCGACATGTATGTTTTGAGAGAGAACAATGAGAAATACAACTTGTCAAGAGGGGGTAGTGGAGCTTCTTCTACCCCTCAATTTTTTTACCTTAGAGCAACTCTTGATTTTGATGGGGTGTTCACACTCTATCAACATCCAAAGGGTTCTTCTGGCAGTGGAGGTTGGACCCCAGTGTGGTCTCATCCAGATAATATCTGTAAGGATTATGTTGCTAGTGCAGGTAGTGGTGTTTGTGGATATAATAGCATTTGTAGTTTGAGAGATGATAAGAGGCCAAATTGTAAGTGCCCAAAATGGTACTCACTGGTCGACCCTAATGATCCCAATGGTAGCTGCAAACCAGATTTTGTACAGGCATGTGCAGTAGATGAACTTAGTAACAGAAAGGATCTATATGACTTTGAGGTGTTGATAGATACTGATTGGCCTCAATCAGATTATGTGCTTCAAAGACCCTTCAATGAAGAACAATGCAGACAATCTTGTATGGAAGATTGCATGTGTTCTGTTGCCATTTTCAGGCTAGGTGATAGCTGCTGGAAGAAGAAGTTGCCACTTTCAAATGGTAGAGTTGATGCCACACTTAACGGTGCAAAGGCCTTCATGAAAGTGAGAAAAGACAACTCCTCCTTGATTGTTCCTCCAATTATTGTGAACAAGAATAGGAACACTTCTATTTTGGTTGGCTCAGTGCTTTTGGGTAGTTCTGCTTTTCTCAATCTCATTTTGCTTGGAGCAATATGCTTGAGCACTTCCTATGTTTTTCGGTACAAAAAGAAGCTTAGAAGTATTGGCAGAAGTGACACTATTGTGGAAACCAACTTGCGTTGCTTCACTTATAAGGAACTTGAAAAAGCCACCAATGGCTTTGACAAAGTGCTAGGAAAGGGAGCTTTTGGCATTGTGTATGAAGGTGTCATCAACATGGGTTCCGATACTCGTGTTGCGGTGAAAATGTTGACCACTTTTCTCTTGGAAGATGTTCATAAGGAATTCAAGAATGAAATGAAGGCCATTGGCCTCACACACCATAAAAACTTGGTCCGTTTACTTGGATTTTGTGAGACTGAAGAAAAAAGGTTGCTGGTTTATGAGTATATGAGTAATGGCACTTTAGCAAGTCTTCTTTTCAATATTCTGGAGAAACCGAGTTGGAAACTGAGGCTACAAATTGCATTTGGAGTTGCTAGAGGACTTCTATATTTGCATGAAGAGTGCAGCACACAGATCATCCATTGTGACATAAAGCCTCAAAACATACTCATTGATGATTACTATAATGCAAGGATTTCTGACTTTGGATTGGCCAAGCTTTTGAACATGAACCAAAGCAGAACCAACACTGCCATAAGGGGAACAAAAGGGTATGTTGCACTTGAATGGTTCAAAAACATGCCGATCACGGCTAAAGTGGATGTCTATAGTTATGGGGTGTTGTTGCTTGAGATAGTTTCATGCAGAAAAAGTGTAGAGTTCGAGGCAGAAGATCAAGAGAAAGCAATCCTAGCTGAATGGGCTTATGACTGCTACACTGAAAGAACTCTTAATGCCTTGGTTGAGGGTGACAAAGAGGCATTGGATGACATGAAGACCTTGGAGAAATTGGTAATGATTGCCCTTTGGTGTGTGCAAGAGGACCCTGGTCTTAGACCAACTATGAGAAATGTGACACAGATGCTTGAAGGTTTTGTTGAAGTGAAAGTACCACCATGCCCCTCACAAATTAGTGTTCAATATTCCTAAACTAATCCGTTGGTGCTAATCCTAGTTGTTATATCTAGATTCTAGTATGAACTATAAAATTTGCAATTTTGCATTTATGTGCGTGTATCTATTTGAAGCTTTATCATTTGGGGTTTGAGATTTTCCTTAACTAGCTTGATAACTCAATTGTTATGTTGTGGATTTTAGTAAATTTAAGTATTAAGTAACTTTAACAAGCCATCAAAGCAAAAGAAATAAAGCAGATACTATTGAATTAAACTCATGCTTGATAACCATAAACTATTAAATAATAGTAGTTTTAGCACATAGGAAGCCACCCTGCAATTTAGAGGAACCAAATTCAGCATATAGACTTGTTCACTTTGTTACTTGAGACTGATATTTTTGGAGAACTAGGGAGTGTTTGAAAAAATAGTTTGTAGACATAATTTGATAAACATGAATTTATTCATTGTATTGTGAATACATTGGACCATGGTAACAAATGATCTGCAAAATTCACTAGCCACAGGTCCATTTAATCTCCCATCATATTTATTCATCACTAATTTAAACGTGGTTATTAACATGTCCCATTTTCTTAATCACAGTAATTTTTGTTGTTCTATGTGGATATTTTTCCTTAAGGACTAGCTTAGAATTACAAGGTTCTGGTGCCTTGGTGTATTAAACAAATTCAAATAGTTGTTCATTTCAGAATTCCAATAAAAATTCTGCAAGAGCACATAAAACTAAAGAAGAAATACAAAACTTTTTTTCTCAAAATACTGAAATTAATTATCAGTACTATTTCATTCTTGAACTCCTCTAAACCTTGTCTAGACCATCTTGATTCTTGAAAACCTCATCGCTGCTATTTACTCTCCTCTTGGAGGCTTTCCCTGTTAAATGGAACAAATAACTGTTATTAGATAGCTTTCCCAAATTACCATTTACCAATATTTGTAAAGTTCAATGTGCAAACAGAACTACCACTCCACAAAGACTAGTAATTAGAGGGAACTTAGCTGAATAATACATGTTATGCTGCTAAGCATAGCAGTACCAGATATAAAATTCAAAAATAAATAGCTAGGTTTGTAAAATTATTTGCACAATATATTAGCTTTTGAAATAAGATGCATAGCCTTGATAAAGAAAACCATATTAAATTAACCATCAAATACAAAATAACATCAATAAAAAGGTATAAAAAAGAGAAAGAATTAATGTGTAATAGTGCAATGCAACTTTGACGTACAATTATAATATTATCAATGGTTATATTAAATCAGTCCGACTACTTGACACATGTCAAACTGTGATATAATACTGGGCCACTTTTTTTTTTTTCCTTCACTCTGTCTGCTGTTGAGTTTCGTTGCCCATGACTGAGCATGTAACGCACGCAAGCCACTTTCTATTTTTTTTAATACATATAATTTGATCTCTTTTAAATACGATCAATCGCAACAAAAAATCAAGTTTAAATCTTGGAATCGGTCCAAACTAACCTCACTGGTGATAATTATCACCATCTGTATCAAGGTTTACGTGAAATATTTTAGTCTTCTATTAATTTTAGAGGTAAGAATTAAAGTGTCTCACTTTTGTGATTTTAACTTTTTTCTTACGAAAATAAACTTGTATAATTTCGTTAGCAATACGAAGCTCAATACAAAATGGAATATAATTGAAAACTTGGCAAGTAGCATAAGATATGCCCTTGCAATGAGCAATTACATTAGTCTGTCTCCTAACAAACTGCACTCTAAAGTTTGAATTTACAGATATAGGCCTCAACACTCAGAAACATCTCAAGTAGGCTTGTGCATTCTATCAAACACTTTGTAGCTGTAGCAAAGCAAAAGCCTCTCCCTCATGCATCTACATAACAAAATCTTCCCAACCAAAACTCCCTTTTCATCCCTTAAACACATGCCAAAGCCAATCTTGTGTTGTAAATTAAAGAACACAACATTTACATTACATTTTAGATAAGATGTAGGTGGAGGTTGCCAAGCCACTGAAATCACAGTTTGTTCAGCACTACATACACCTTAGAATCTGGTTCCTTCAATCCATCCCATAATTTCCCATCACACCTCATCCAAGGTTGTTACTTCCTGCACTTCCTAAGTTGCTTCCTATACTCTTTCCTGAATATTTTTTGACCTTCTGGGTTGGTCATTCCAGAAACAAAAATGGGAGTGTATTCCGAAATATAATTTTACATTTCAGATTGGCCATTCTAAAAGACAAAATGAGAGCGCAAGAAGCAACTTAAAAGTGCAGAAAGCAATAGCCCTCATCTAAATGCTCCAAAAGACCAAAAGACCATGGCAAATAGAGCCCATTTGGTTTCTTCAAGCCATGTTTACACTTTGAAAAACAATTATGAGAAATTTTGCAGAACGTTTCAAATTTTCAACCACACTCCACAACTCAACTACCATGATTTAAAATTTTTAAGGAGCTAAATATTTATGTATTTTTTATTGAAGAAATAAAGCATTCACAATATATTTTTAAGGACTAATTTAGATATGATTATATTTTTTTAAATACTTATCGTCAGAAATCTTTTTAGACATTTTCAAATAATAAGCACACGTTTGCCATCCCAATGTGATCGGAGTACATTAGACTAGCGCCAAAAGCTTAAGATTAAGGTCATTTGAAAAAATGCCCCCCCACGAGAGGGTTCAAGTATAGTTTATCTGAACGCGTGCATAATTCTTAATTTTACAATATTTAAGTTTATGTAGTATATATTATGAATGAATATTTAGTTGTTTCATTATAATCTTTACATACATGTCTGTAATTATGTTACATTATAATTGTCTTATACTATAAAACTAAGGACAACTATTTTAAATGATATTTTAGAAAAATAAATTGTTTTCCACCTCTCATTCACTTGTGCTTCTATACAGATAAAACTATTAATGTAAAATTCCCTAGGCAAAATGGGGATTTACTTGCAACAATTCTCTAAATATTACCGGGGTATTTGCTCCAACTAATTTCTAAATAGAAAATGTCAATAACCAAAAACTATAAGCAACCTAATAATAAATAACTTGCATGAAAATTCAGCAATGAGAGAAACTATAAATGAGAGCTTCCACAGCCAAAGTAAAGGTGTTGCCATTAGGATAAGCTAGAAATTTTAGATCCTCCAATAGCTGCAAACCTTTCATTCTCTGCTTCCAACTTTCTGCTTCTTTTGTTTGGATGTTGGAGGACTGCACAGATAAAAGAATATTAACTTTCTCATATATACAGATCTCATAAAAGCAATAGAGGATGCTATGTTTGTTACAAAAGATTAAGGGCGGAAGGATAGAGGACCGACAGAAAAATGAGACTGGTGTCTTCCTCCGTTTGGAAAGGATGGAAGAATGAAGTGTGGGACCCACATACTTCAGCAATCATTCCAATTTTGGGAAGAAAAGTGCTTCTTGTTTTAAAATTACTAATTTACTCTTATTTTTGTATACTTCTCTTTTATATTAGGGACTATGTCATTTTATGTTTTTTCCTTCCTTCTATTTCCTATACAACCAAATAAACAAAAAGAAAAGAAAAGCTTTAACTTTCTTTCCTTTCATTTTCTTTCCTACTAAACAACTACAAAATCATCTCACTCTCCTTTCACTTTATTGTTTATATTAAACACACCCTTGAGGTGTAATGATCACATAGACAAGTATTTTATGATATTCAATTTAATACCCCATCTCCCAACCTCAAATCACTTGAAAACAGTGTATTTTGCAGACAAGCACTTTAATAGTTCATATAACGATGGAGTCACTTATATTTGGTGAATTCTCATAGATATATAAACAAGCTCGGTGAACATACCTTCTAAGAAAAGTTTGTATATCAGCACCAAGCCTTGTACTTAGCTCATCAATATTTGCATCAACCTCATTGCTACATTTCAATAGGTTGCAAGCATCTAAAAAAGAAGCAGATTTAACCAAATTGGGGATAAGTGATGAATCTTTTATCTCTGCCTTGAGATGTTCCATCATAACAAGTGCTGCACAGAGGTCCATTGGAAGTTAGAATAGAAAATGTAGCTAATTAGTAATCATGTATAATCTAACTACTAGTGCAAGAAGTGGATTAATTATCATGCACCTGGTAGTAAGAATTTCAATTTTCCATGAATACAGTGAAATTCAATTCAATTCAGTTCAAAATCTAAGAAATTCAAATCGCAAGTGCAAATCATGAATTGTGATAGTAATTCACTAGCAATTCATTGTATATATGCAACAATCAGGATACAATAGCCTAGGACAAGCCAGTGTGCTTGATATAATCTCAAAATTGTATCTTCAATTGCTCAAATCAAACAAGGTAAATTCTTGAATAATACACACTTTTTTATTGATATCAAGAACTGAATTACATCCTTTCTCAAGAACTGGGAACAATCTCTTCCAAATTCTCCAAGAGACCAATGCCTCCCCTAACTGAACTGCTCAGTTTCTAATCTCTATTTTTCCCTCCTCTAACACAGCCCATACTGTCCTATTTATATAGCTAATCAAAGATAACTAACCCCTCCTACCCTTTACAGCTGTCATAACAGATTACTAACAGCTCTTTATATAAACTATGTTCTTATATATAAACTATTTAATTTTTATGTCTCCTCTAGTATACTTTCCATTCAAGCTCTGTTTGAACCTCCTCCAGAGGTATGTATGGGTCCGTATCAGTGCTTCTATGATTTCAATGGATGAAAGCAAACAAAGAACATCCAGAATTATTAATGTAATGAATTCTTCTTACATGAATTGAAGTTGATGGTCAGTGCAATCCAGACCCTTTGATAATGGTCAACATTATAACCAATTCCTGATATAAGGGATGTGTTATTTTTTAAAATAAAAAAATCTGACCTCCACTTCTAGAACCTTGCCTAACCACTAGTATCAACATAAAAACAGACAGATAAAACAAGATAAATGCATAGGATTATTATTTTATTTTTTTTCCATTCATAATAACAATATGCATATTACATTTTGATTAGACATGCATTTAAGTTAGAGAACAAAAAGGCATACATCATACCAATGGCTCGAATCATTTTAAGGTTGAATTTACTAGCCAGCTCCTTACAACCCATCATTTTTGCACGCTGAATGATCAACAGTTTCAAGCTAATAAGCATGTCCTGCAAAAAATTTCAAATTTTGAACATAAAAAATTAAGAGCTTACAAGAGAAATCACTCAAAAGTGAAGGAGTACATCCAACTTCATGAAACACACATAACCCAGCTAACCGTGACAGATCAAATCTACTTTAAAGTAGATTTGCACATATAGCCTGATCTAAGAGACTATGAGACTAAGACACACAGGTTATATTACATAGCCATTCTTTGATCAACTAGATATAACTGGGTCTAAGACAAAGACTCTATTGCATTGCCATTCTTTAATGAACTACGTATTACCGGATTATTTTGTTTTCACAAGCTCAAATTCTTTTACAAAAATAAGTTTGACTAAAGAACGAATAGTAGAAGTACAATGGGGTGGGGTGGGAGAACAAGATATCCTACAAGAGTAATCCAACATGTAAAAGGAATATTATAAAAAAACAGCAAGACTATCCAATCTCTGAATATTAGTGACGAAATGACAAGAACCAAAGAGAAGTAATATATGCAATTCTTTCCCAAACAAAATGGTAATTCCGAATACTAAAAAGTTGCAAACATTCCTCTCCAAACAAATAGGACTGTAAAGATAGCATACTGCTACCGAAAACTTATGCTTTCATGTTAAAACCACCATTGAAATGAACAAAGAGAAATGAAGGGACACACCCTATAAACATCAAACATGCAAAAAAGTTATTCCAAAGGGAAGTAGCTACAGCAATCACTACAACATTATACAAAGGAGAGGACTTGATCAGTCACGGTTTATCTTGTAAAAATTTGTTAACTAATAAATTTCAACCTTAAGATTTATTTATCACTTTTAGTATTATTATTAATTTTGTTTTCAAGATATCGTATCTTCATCCCCCCTTTGTACATTCACATGTCTATCCTCTCTAATAATATTATTATTCTATAAGAAAATGCAGCAGAGTGTGATTCTTGCATCCTCTGTAATCTATGAGCATGACTTCAGGCATAAAACATTTTACCAAACACATAGGGCTCAAAACACTAGACTAATACTATCTAATTCAACAAACCTAGAGTATCTAAAAATAAAGAAAAAAAATGATGTAATGTGATCCATCAAGTTATTGAACAAAAGCAGAGACTTACAATCTCAGACTCTGAAAGGGAGCAAAGCCAAGCAACATCTTCAACCCTAGTCTCGCAATTTTTATCTGGCTCAACCATGTCTTTCAATCTTTTGATTCTTTTCTTCAAGTGTCTGTCCTTCATTGGATCAAACTGAGGTCCACGACGATGGTGCTTGCGCGAGGGAGGTCCGCGACGAAGGCTCAAGGGTCACGATGGTGGTGGCGCGAGGAAGGGGCTATGACAGTGGTTGCACGAGGGAAGGGTCGCGATAGTGTGGTGTGGTGCGAGGGGTGATTGAGAAACAGAGAAGGGGAAGCGATTTGGGGCGAAGAAGAAGAAGAAGACTATGTGGACAAGAAGGGGAAGCTTTTTTGGCTGAAGAGAGAAAGAAGCAGGCAAGCGAAAAGGTGCGAAGAAGAAGAGAAAAGCTTATGGAGAAAAGAGTAGTAGACTTGTGGGCTTGTGGGCTTGTGGATAGCAATTTTTTGGAATAAAAATATAAGAAGCAAATGCACCGTTGAAGAGGGAAAACAGAGAAAAGCAAATGGAACTTAAAAAATTACCATTGTACGTTACACTGGACCGTTGAGACATTATTTTCACACTTAGATAGTGTTGATTATAAATAGAGTAAATTATATTCCCATTTAAGGTATTTTGCTCAAATTTTATCTGGTGTTTCTTTCTTTTTTCCACATTATTTCTACCCTCTTTATTAGCATTATTAATTAATGTCAATTAAAATATGTAAACATGCAAAATTGTCCTTACATTTTAATTGTAAGACTCAAATTATCTTTTCCTAATTAGTTTCAGAATTTAGGATTAACTTTTCATTCTTCTTTACTGTTCGTGAGTACTGTTTATCTTCCTCTTGTTGGCGAGTACTTCTTCAGCGTCCAGTAGCGCGAATTCCTCTTTCTATCACGAGGTTTACATTCCATTCATCATTTATCTTCACTGTTCGCGAGTTCTTCACCGTTTCTGTTCCAATTCGCGAATTCTTTATTGTTCCTCTTCCCGTTCACGAGTTTTTCACTATTTATCTTCTAGTTCGCAACGTTCATGAGCGCCTCCATTTGTCTTCTTCTTCTTCAACGTTCATGAGCGCATCTGTTTGTCTTCCTCTTCAACGTTCACAAGCGCTCTGTTTCTCTTCCTATTCCACAATTTCTGTTCACGCTAGGATTATGCTTGTAAGTGACCACTGAACCTTGTATATATGTTACTTTTTAAGATTATTTATTTAATTTTAATTGTTTGTTATTGTCTATTTCTGAATGGGGTTTCAATGGGGAACCAGTTTGGGACCACTTATGATTTTTAAAATCATTTGTTTATTATTGTTGATTAAAATAGTATTGATTTTGGAACCAAAGGAAACACAATGGATGAACTGGAAATCATATGTTTATTATTATTGATTAAAATATTGTTGATGTATAGGACCACAGAAAACACAATGGATGAACTGGAAATCATTTTTTTATTATTATTGATTAAATTGGAATACATGAAATACATGACTGTGTGAACAACATTGCTAATGATTTTGACTTATCACCATGTCACCCTTTTATTTTGTGGTTTTGTTCTACTGCTAGTTGTAAAATTCTTCCCCTTAAGATTGATCATGATGTGCTGAAAATGTTTGTTGATAATTAAAATTCAATTCATATGTATGTTATTAGAACAAAAGGATGTGAGGAAGGTTGTTAACACTGCATACCAACAAAGTGGGTTCACATCCAATAAAAAGTTGGGTTTACGTCTAATTACAAAAAAAACAAAAAAGAAGTAAAAGTCTTAAAATATTTTCATGAGAGGAAGATGAAGGTATTTTAAACATAAAATTTCATTAAAAGTCATGTGACCAGCATGTGCTTAATTTGTGTTAGATCATTAAACGGTGTTTAGGAAAGAGGGGGTCTAGGTGTAATGTGAGCTAAACAATTAAGGAGTTTTTTGTGGGATGCAAAAAGAGAGGGATATCAGGTGAAATTTGAGCAAAACACAATGTGTGAATGTAATTTACTCTTATAAATATGGGTCAATTTGGTGGAGTTTTGTACACAATATTTGTATTTTTAATTATTTTTTTGTGCCTATCAAGTCTCAATCTTTTTTATTTTCTCTAAAATGGATCTCAATCAATATAATGATCAATGACAAGAATTGGCAAGAAAAGATTTAGAACGGACGCTCGGAGTACTACAATCTCAATTCACAATTATACGTGGTCCAACATGTTTTTTGGGATGTTGCTAAAATGAAGAATATCATTTATGCATGCATTATATTACATAACATAATTGTCAAGAACAAGCGTGACACATTAAAATAATATTGATTACGATAGTGTAAATAATATCACGTCAGCATTCGAAGTATCTTTAGATGTTCATCCTAGTATCAATATCAAATCAACATACCTTCAAAGGAGAGAAGATGTTCATGACAAACAAAAACACTGTCAACTTCAAACAAATTAAGTTGAGCATATTTGGAAACGTTTCAGAAACGAAAATAACAATGTCATTTTCCGTCGTTATGTTTTTTATTTCAATGTTATTGTGTTTAATTATCTATTATTATGTAAAAAATTATTTTTTATTGTCACACATTTCCTTTCATATGCAATTTTATTATTTTTAATTGATATGTAATATTTCCTTCAAGTATTCATATTTATTATTTGTATTCATAAAAACTGAAAAAATGATAATTTTTAATCAAAAATATAAATGTGTGAATTTTTTTAATTTTCTTGCAGTTTCTTGCATTGGAGCAAAAATGTGTATGAGTTTCTTATGGATGACATGACACTATCGGGATTACAAAAGTGTTCCGGAGACAAAAAAAAATTGATTAAGAAATCCATGGAAGAACTCCCCATTGGAGTTGCTCTAAGAGCATCTCCAACCTTGGTTTCTTATCGGGTGCTTAGTGTGAATAAATTGTTCCTTAAATAAATTTGGCACTGGAGCAAACCCACATGGCAGGGTGCATTCCTTCACTCTTCAAAATCGTTTCTTATATAAGAAACGACATCTTAACATTAAAAAAAATAATTTTTTCACAGTTAACAGGTATAACGCATGTACATATTAGAGGGTCTCCATGAACCAAATTGAAGAGATGAAAGGGAAAAAAGGGGGAAAGGGGAAAACCAGATCTCCAACAACACTGACTTCCGAGCCCAACAAAGGTGGCGCGATGGAGACGTAGCGATGGCTAGAGGTGTCGATGCAAGACGCACAATGACCAACGTCGGTGACTCTATGAGCTACAGTGGAGAGAATCGACGCTGGTGGCTGGTGGGGAGGATTGTCACTGGTTGATGGTGGACGCTGGGAGATGGAGACAATGGTTGCAGTCACTCAAAGCAGCACTGGTGGTTGCGGTGGCAAGGAACGATACTGGTGATGCGTGAAGAAAGAAAAGGTTTTGGAGAGAAAGAGGGGTTAGGACGAGAAAAGAGAGAAAATAGAGAAGGGTTGGTGGGAAGGTTCAGAGAAAAAGGATTTTGAAGAGATAAAAGAGAATGAGATAGTGGGGAAGGAAGGATCTAGAATGCTTTGCACACAATAAATTTAGGTAAAATAATTAATTATTTTATTTGAATAATAATTAAGTTATAATAAAAAATATAGATATGTAGATTTTTGAAGTTTCTTGTGATTTCTTAGCATTAGAGTAAAATTTTATATAAATTTCTTATAAGTGACATGACATTGTGAAGACCACAAAAAGTGTTGCGAGAACCACAAAAAATGATTAAGAACCCATATAAGAAGTTGCAATTGGAGATGCTCTAAGATTTGAATTCCTATTGAAATTATAACCTAAATAAAACAAGTGTTAACTGTAAAATAACTGGAAAAAAGTGGTGTTTCTTACAAACAACAAAAGTGAACATTAGCTGGTAAGAAAATAAAATATACATCTAACTATCATATGGCCAAAACAAAATAACTAGGGGAATGAAAGTTAATGAGACTCCCAAACCAATGAACACACAGAGAGAGTGAGAAAAAAAAACAGAACAAGAAAATTTTCAAGTGATATTGAAAGGGGTTGAAGAGTGTTGCTGATTGCATGAGTCCCACTCACCTCAAGTAGTATTTGAGTGGGAGTGGAAGAGCATCAAAGTAGCACAAGAAAGAAAAAAGTGAGTCAATCCATCAACGAGGATTATAAAAAATTCATCCCACAAGGGTTTGCTAACTACAAAATGTAGCCAACCTAGCTCAACCACAAGTGGTGGGTTAAATAGGTTGACTCATCATAATTAGAGAAAAACAGAAAATTTAAAATAGCAAAAAATGTATTAAAAAAAAGGTTAAAATAAAAACATAAAATTCATCAAGTAAATTTAAGAAGGGAGCAATAAGGTAAACTTGGTACACAGTAGCCAGTAACTCGATTTGAATCAAAGAACCAGGTAGGTCGCAATGCCCACATGAACCACGGAAGAGCAAGAAATAGGGAGAGATAACTACACAAACAGAGTTTAGGGGAGAAGAGGTCTGCATGCCGAAGGGAACCTCTGGTTGCGGTGGTTCGTGCAGTAGTAGAGTTTAGGGGAGGGAGGGAGGGAAGAAGGCTTTGTGCGAAGATGTAGAATCGAACTAGTGATCGACCTGGTCAAGGCACTAAGTCATTGGTTGAATCAGTAAGTCACTAATTGATCAGTATGATCCGATCTATATTAAAAATTTTGAAAGTTTTATAGCTGCCTTAAAAAAAACAAATAAAAAAAATTACCTCACAAATTTGGAATCTACAATGACAGAAACTTCAAGTATAAATAGCATTAGGTACAAGTGGTACCCTATTTTGATACAAAAGATGGTCCACTTGCTTACATACAAACATTTTAGCAATTAAAAAAAATAGTCAATTCTAAATACCAGACCAAGCATTACCTAGACCACAAAAACATAATCCTCCGATGACGTGGCGGCCTGGTGTGGTAGTGGCACGGTGCAACCTTCCGACTACCACAGAGGAACCGTAATTCGACGGTGACTGTGAACAACAGCAAGGGTTTTAAGTTGAGAGCTTAGTCTCAGTCATAGACACAATGCCAAATTCCCAATTCATTCGTACCTTCTTTTTTTTGAAACTTTTTTTTTAGCAGTTAAAACGAAACGACATCATTTTAATATTTAAAAAAGGGAAATTAAGCGTGCCAAACTTTACTCCTTTTGCAAATAAACACTTTAAAGTTTAAACTTTAATTTTTTCCTAATTAATCCTTAAACTACCTCCTTTACAAATAGACACGGTTTTGACATTTTGGGAAAAAAAATTACATTTTTTAATTTTTGGCAAATTTTATCTCAATTTTTAATTTGACATATTTTACTCTCAACTTTTAAAAAAATTTCTGAATTTTATCTCCAATCATTTATCCATTAATAAGCACATAAATTGGGGATAAAGTTTGCAAAAAAAAAAGTTTGGGGTAAAATTTTCCAAAAAAATAGATAAGTTAAAGGTAAAAATTGTCAAAAAATAATAAGTTGAAGATAAAAATGCAATTATGAATAAAATGATAGAGGATAAAATATGTAAGTATATTAAAAGTTGGGGTAAAAATGTACCAAATTAATTAGTTGGGTAAAATTTGCCAACCAAAAATTATCAAGTTAGGAGTATAAAAATGCAATTAAGGCAAAAAAAAAAATATGAGCATGACCCAATCCACTCAATGTGGCCCGTCAAGTCATCGATTTATACCTAGTCTCATCGGCTCGCATGTGTAACCAATCCAACAAGTGGTTTGGACTACGTAGAATGCCTAGATTCCTAAGCCAATGCATTAATCTGAACCAAGTCTAATAACTATGGTTAAATGTATTCGATTAGTGACAATGACATGTGTTGAAGTATTTCACTGACTAAATTAAAAGGGAGAAATACATTTAAAGAAACAAGTCTTGTATTTATTTATACTATCATAGTAAAATATTATTAATATTACCAACATAATGTGACATAATTAGTAGATAATCTTCTTTAAGCATATGATTATGGATTTGATATATGACCCGTGCATATAGAAACATCTGTTGGGAGGTAAATTATGTAAATGAAACTCGATATTTTAAGGATTAATCATCAACTTTAAGTTGAAGATATTCTAATTAAAAAATATTAATATTGTTAAATGAACTAAACATCAAGATGATCATCATAACAATATTATGCCATAAAAAAATAATTGTTCCAATCTTGTAAAAGGTGGGCGAAAATCCAAAAAAGAATTGTGAAAGCATATAAAATTAATCACTTACTATTACGCAATATTTATAATATATAATAAATTAATGAAATTCAATTACCATGATATTTTCATGTCTTGGTATCGACTTTAACGTGTGTTTGGTTGCAGCAGATGAAAGTAATCATGCGATGCAAGGCGGTGAAAGAGAACCACTGTCAGTTTGGAACGAATGAAAGAGTGGGCTGAAAGTGCAAAAAGCATCGGGTCCCATGGCAAAAACATTCACCGAAATTAGAAGGAAAGGAGTAGAAAGTGATGATTGAAGCATAGTTATTGGATCGACACGGACTGGCTAGTTGTATGAGGAACTAGCGGGGTCACTTGTTGGGTTGATTATGCATGTGATTCAATTGATGTGGTTTGACTTGATACATTCTGACCTTAAATTGGCGCTCGACAATTCGATCTTAAATCGATGACTCATGCATTTTTGAGTTTTTTATATGGTTGAAAAATATTACTCATTAGAAAATTTAATTTATATTTTATATTTGTATTGTTTATAAATTTGCTTATTTGTTTTACCAAGTATAACAACATCTTAAAAATTAAGATGATAAAGTTGTATCCATTTTCTTTTTTTAAACTAATTTATGTGTATTAAATTATGTCAGTCATTATACAACAATGATATATATTTTATATATTTTAAAATTCTAGCTTAAGATGATTTATATTGAATTTTGAAAAAATATGTTGCATATTCAAAATTTTAAATAAATTTATAATTATATATATTTCTAAATATGTTTAATTTTATTAAACTTTAAATCTTAAGTGTACTAGATATTACATGTTATGAAATTATTTAAATTTTGTTAATATAAAAAAGATTATGTGAGTCAACTAATGATTCAATGAGTTGATCATTAACCTAATGACCCAATATACAGAAATAATCAATCCAAATCTAATAACATTGTATTGAAACTCACATAATATTATTTTATTACCATATCAGCCAATATAATAATAAATTAATAATAATATACCATCATCATTATCATTCTTTCTCTCCTAAGTGTGGAGTCACAAGACTTCGAGGGTGAGAGTTGAACAAGAGCATCTCTAGAAAAAATTTCAAACTCTATTTTTTTGGAATATTTTAAATTCCGCTGATTTAATATAATTAAATTATTCAATAAAAATACTAACATTTAAATTTTCTTTTAAATATTTTATACAAACAAGTCATTTCACTTAAATGAATTTAAATTTCTTTTACAAAATAAATTATCTGATTTAAATATCTCACCCAAGGTTAATGATTCATTATATAATTATTTTTGTTGGACTAACCCTAAGCGTGTCTTTGGATATGCTTTTGCGGCCCCAAACTTAAGTCTGTGATGGGTCAAATATGATTTTTGCATTGATAAGATGTTGAGTGTTTCTTCATGTACTATTTATTTTTTCTAAAACACCATTATGAATGATGCATTTTCGAAATTGCCCTTCACGTTTTTACTGCTTTTGTACACCTGTAAGGTGCCCAATTCGTACGAATTTTTTTTTTTGTTGTAAGTTAAAATATATTTTAGAAAATAATGGTGCATACAGGTATTGAACTTGTGACCTTCAGTTTACTAACACGATACTCCAACCAACTAAACTAATAGACCAATTATGTTAA
>CM023955.1:34150413-34171947 GCA_013407115.1 Glycine latifolia
TTAAATTAAATAAATTTAGTAATATATATATATATATATATATATATCAATATTAATTAATTTTTAACATAATTGATCTATTAGCTCAGTTGGTTGGAGCATTGTGTTAGTAACCTGAAGGTCATAAGTTCGATACCTGCATACACCATTATTTTCTAAAATATATTTTAACTTACCAAAAAAAATCTTACGGATTGACGAATCCGTAAGAATTGACGAATTGACGAATCCGTAAGTGTGAATCATACTTTATAATGGTGTAGTAGAAAAAATAAATGGTGCATGAAGAAACACTCTAAGATGTTTGAGTTGGATATATGTTGAAAACATGATTCTAAATTTTGAACTCAAGTTTCATTGAAGCAATTAAAAGTAGTTTCTTCACAACCTAAATTTTAATCACTATATATGTTCCAAGTATACTCCTATTATCTTGATTAACAACAAAGATCAAACACATATGCATGCATATTTTGATAATTTAACACTCAAAATCAATTTTGATTACAAATTTTTAAACAATTTTTGTGTATCTAAACACACTAAATCAAGCTCTCATTCAACATCGTGTTAATACACAGGTTTAATAAAAGGTAAATGGAGGAGCCTGAGCATTAACACGACACAAATGTCATTTGAGTCAACTGCCAACTTAAGAATACGAAATTTAAAAACATCCAATATAATAGGAAATTTAAAAATTGACAAATTTTTTTTTACAAGTGACACAGAATAAATTGAAGAGGCGTATAAATGACATTATAATGTAAGGTCATTCAATTTGGTTAGTACTCAGGTTAACCAACACTTATATCTCGCCTTTGTGTATACAAATCAGCACTTCCTACATATTATAATAACCGACTAATACTGTGTTTAGTAGAGTAAAATAAAAGAATTAAAATTAAAGTTTTAAATTAAAATAAAATGTAAAATATAAACTTCATATCATTTTATCGTTTATTTCACTAGTTTTTAACTTCCTTTGACCTCTACCTCACCTCTACCAAAAGAAGAGTAAGTGCATTTCAATTCACATTGTTCCACTTCTAGTTGTATTTCTACCAATAATCACTTATATTTCTATTTCTACACCAATAATAGTTTATGCAACCAGTCATTTGATTAATATAAACTTACAAGTTACAACAAATATATTTATATTTATATTTCATAAAGTTTCTTTTTACTTATTTCCCTCTTCCCTCCTACTTCCACCCTTATTTTCTTGTCTTATTTACACCTTTTCTTTCTCTCCTTTTTTTTTTCAACTTCCTCTTATCTTTCATTAAATTTATTTACCATCAACCTCAATTAACTTAAATTAAAGGTGGTTATTGATATTGACAAATTTCAACAAATATATTTAAAACTAAATGTGATACGTAAGGGAAAAAAAGCATATTATCTTCCCGCAACGGAAGGTACTGGACCAAAAGAGTGAAAAACAATTATTATAAATATAAAATCTGGAAGTAATTAGCAAAAAAAAAAATATTATTAACTTTAAAAAAATAAGGGAGGAGAGGATGCATCACTATCTAGTTCACAACACTTCAATACATTTGGACTCTTGCTATATGGCTACCAAATTTTGCACTTCATCCGAGGAGAAAAAAACACTCTTCTCACTGAAACAGCCGTTGATCTAGATACCATATCCTGGAGAAAACAAGCCAAAGGTCAGTCAACTACAGTTTCTTGAAATACCTTGGAATGTTAAGATTGAGAAACACACACCAGTTAAGTTGAACTAATAGATTTTTAATACCAAAATACATATCCATAATATTGAAATCTCAATGAAAGTGTTGAAAAGTATTGTAGATTCACACTGGTTTCAATATTCAGGCATACCAAATGCAACATAGTATCTCCATTTAAAACTACATACCCGAATTGTCCATGGGGTTTCCAGCGGGTACGGGCTCAGGTTCCTTTATCTCGACAACCACACAATCTGACATCAAGAAGGTTTTCGCTACAGAGGCTGCATGTTCCAGGCAACATCTGACCACCTGTAAAAGAGTGGTTGAGACGAGAAGGCATTATTCAATGTTCTAAAACAAACAAAAAAAAAAGCTTACACAAATATTTGGTAAAAAAAAAAAACATATCAATGTTCCAAAATTTTACAAAACCTTTGGAAGTGACCATGCTTCCTTGCCCAAGAAAAAGGCCTACTTAAGTCATTGTAGATAAGATATTACTTTTTTAGGCCTACTTAAGTCATTGTAGATAAGATATTACTTTTTTTTCCTTAACCCTTCAGTTCATTAGGAGAAAGGAACAAAGACTAATCTGGAATTCGGTCGAAAAGTAAGTAAAGTCTGGTCAATAATTGTTTCTGCCAAGGATCGAACTCAGATACTATCCGAACAATGTAACCTTAACTTCACTATATTAACCACTTGTGCCTAATTACTTGGTTAGATAAGATTTACTAGACAGAGATTCACCCAGACTGGAAAAAAAAATTGGCTAATGTTTTTATCACCCCACCCCAAACACGAAATTCAATATAAATATACCATCATATTAGACAAACCCTAAGTTTAGTTAATCAGGAAGAAAATTAAAAACTAATGATTCTCAAAACAGAAAATCACCTTTGTTGGATCAATGATCCCGGCAGACATCAAATCTTCATATTTTCCAGTGGCAGCATTATATCCATATCTTGGATTGTCGCTGGACAATACCTAACCACAGCACAAGTCACATCATAACAACCACGTTCTTAGAGAAAAGAGAAATTCTAAATGGACTAAACCTTAGTACCTTCTCACTGACAACACTACCATTGACACCAGCGTTCTTGGCAATTAATTTCAAAGGGTAACTAAGAGCTCTTTTCACAATATCCGCTCCAACCTGTAAAAATTAAACACAATTTTGAAGTCATGACCACGTTTGGAGTTGAATTGGAAGCAACAGTCAGGAGCAAATCCCCAGCACCCAAAACAAAAATATCAAAACATCCAACAAACTTGTATTCTCTCCATATCAAATAAATGACTCACTTTTTCTTCATCATTATCAAGGCTATCCTTGATTGCGTCCACCTTTGATGCAAGTCTCAGAAGAGTGCAGCCACCACCAACTACAATACCCTCCTCTACAGCTGCCTGAAAGTCAACATACTATTAGCTTACAGAAACAGAATCCAAAAGAAATCTAAAAACTTTGGGAAAGAAAAGGACACCTTTGTAGCATTAAGAGCATCTTCAACTCTCAATTTCTTTTCCTTGAGCTCTGTCTCAGTTTGTGCGCCAACCTACACATGTACGAAAATTGCCCAAGTTGATATACCTTACGGCGTACCAAACTAACATATTACCATTTCAGCGAGTCTGTTACCTGTATCACGGCCACACCACCAGACAATTTAGCAATTCTCTCATTCAGCTTTTCTTTCTCGTACTCTTGCTCCGCAGCCTGTAATGTTCCGTAATCATATTGTTAGAACCATGGAGAAGAATGAAGCTTTTACATAGTCTCCCATAAGTACAGAATTTCTCCTTGGACTACTCATGTGCATGTTTGCATACACAAATGGATAAATATAAATTTTCTAGCTATGTCTGTATACCAATCATTTTTAAACAGTACAAAATATTTCTCCCATGTTAAAGTGTATCATTAGTCATGCTTTCTGTGAAATATCTTCATGAAACCTGCCCATGCCACGTTTGCATGTGCAAACATTTCAGTGGAGAGAAAAAAAAAGAGAGAAGGAAAGACCTCAATAAGGTTCCTAATTTGTGCAACTCTCTTGTTCACAGCTTCCTGGGTACTTCCATCGCCAACAATTGTGGTTGTATCCTTGGTGAGCACCACCTTGGACGCATATCCGAGAACCTCTTTCCCAGCTTTGTCCAAAGTAAGGCCAACCTCTTCTCTGATAACAGTAGCTGTAAATCAATTGAGAAAATACATATGTTATCATCATCTGGAAACAAAAAAGATAGAGAAAAGCATATACACACTTCCAAAATCAAAGGCATGAAAATTTAATAATTACAGACCTCCAGTCAAGATGGCAATATCATCAAGGTACTGGCTCTTGCGATCTCCAAACCCAGGGGCCTTGAGTGCTGCAATCTTCAGTGATCCTCTAAGTTTGTTCACCACAATAGTTGCTAAAGCTTCTTGTTCAATATCCTCAGCAATAATCAATATAGGGTATCCACTTCTAATAGCATCCTCCAGTATGTTGATAAGATCCCTTGCATTGGTTATCTTTTTGTCAACTAACAGCAACTGCATAACATACCATATAAAGTTATAATTAAATATGAAGGATGTTAAAAAATAATAACAAGTTACATAGAAAACAGACAAATGTCACACCTTACAGTTCTCATACTCAACAGCCATTTTCTCACTGTCAGTAACAAAGTATGGAGAAATATAACCACGGTCAAATTGCATCCCCTCGACAACATATAGACTGTTATCAGCACTCTTACCCTCCTCAAGGGTCACGACACCCTTTCTACCAACTCTGCTCAATGCTTCAGCTATCATATTTCCTACTTCATAATTGTTCCCAGCACTGACTGCTGCCACATCTGCCAACTCACTATCTTCAACCTGCAATCCACCCAACCACATATCAAGTCTCAACAAAAAGATGAGCAAATTAATTAATTAGTAACGGAGCACTAAAATATATTAAAACTTGGGAAACTTTTAGTATCCCGTGTAATAATCATGCTTACAGACACACACAACAATGTTTGGTATTTCAACAATAAGTAGAAAAATGCTTCACCTCTTTTGACATCTGTTTAAGCTCAGACACAAGAGCTTTTGCCGTCTTCTCAATGCCACGGGTGATGAGCACAGGGTTGGCCCCAGCTGCAACAACCTGCAAAAATTAGCATAAAATGAGGCATAATTACATTACAAAAACCAAAACCCAGTAGTTATTAGTATGAACACTACATTTCCAATAACACAACAAATAATCCTACCTTAACACCTTCAGCGATAAGACCCTGAGCTAGAACAACCGACGTCGTGGTTCCATCACCAGCCAAGTCGTTTGTCTTGGCAGCCGCTTGTCTCACCAACTTGGCGCCAATATTCTCAACCGGATCCTCCAACTCAACCTTCCCAAATCAAATTCAACAAAGCATCAAAACAAACACCCAAAAAATCCCACTTAAACAAAATTCAAATGAAATCTTATCCACATAAACAAATTCAAACATTCCCAACACATGCAATAAAAGAAAAGAAAATAGGTTATGCACCCTCGACATAAGACAGTTTTAAAGAGTCATCCAACCACAACTCTGTATGATAAGTTTGATGGTTTTTAAAATAATTACCTTAAAATTGCTTTAAATTCCAAAAAATAAACAGACATAATAATAATATGACGAAATTAAAAAACTCACCTCTTTGGCGACAGTGACACCGTCGTTAACGATTTTCGGCGAGCCGTACTTGCTCTCGAGAACAACATTCCTTCCCTTGGGACCAAGTGTGACCCCAACCAGATCCGCGAGCTTGTTCACACCGCTCTGCAAAACACAAAAATACACAAAAACGACACTCAAAACACGCGTTTCACGATCACTAGCCACAGCGATATACAGCGCGCGGTACGTACCTGGAGCTTCTTAATTGCGGTGCCGTCTTTGTTGAAGTGCAACTCCTTGGCCATGGCGGAGACCCTGGCGGCGCGGCTGCGTCTGGACAGAACGACGGCGTTGGTGCGGCGGCCGGTGGGGAAGGAGGAGATGGCGGCCGAGGAGGAAAGCTTGCAGGCGGACATTGCGGTGAAGGTGGAAGAAGCCATGGTTGGTTAGGGTTTAAGGAGGGTTGAGGAGTGTTGTTGTTGTGTGGATAACGTGAGCTGCTTCGGAGTAGTTCGTTGTGCTGTTGTTGAGGAGTGAAGTGAAGAATTAGGTTTTTATTACTACTATGCGGGGAAGGACAAGGATTAAGGATTTGGTCTTGAAGGTTCTGTTTCATCTCAGCCGTTGGATTCTAACGGGGTGGACGTTGCTCTTGTCGTACATTAGAATAGTCTAGAACTTTTTGGGGTGCTGTTGTTGAGGTTAGGAAATGGTAGTTGGAAAAAATGCATTGCAAAGGCTGGACTTAGGGAAAGGTATTAAGAGAATATTAATGGGAGAAATTCAATTGGATTTTTTAATTTTTTTTTGTGGTTTTTGTGGTACTTTTTGTGATTTCTATAGTGTTATGTCACTCTAAAGAACTCACCTATTATTTTGTTCCAATGCAATAAATTATAAGGAACTTAAAAAATTTCACATATTTATATTTTTTTAATAAAAGTTAACATTTTTTTAATTTTCATAAATATAAATTAAAATAAATAAAAAGAAATGCATAACAATATAAAATAAAATTTTACATAATAATAAATAATTAAACACAATAACATCAAAATAAATAAAAAATCTAAACCTCGAAAATAAATATTACATAAATTTAGTTATTGTTATTCAAACATAACGACTAAACTTTAATTAAACAGTTTCTTCTTAATATGTTCGCAATACTTTTCATAGTCTTGGCGTTGTTGTTCCAACATGTTGGATGTATCCTTCATGAGGATTTCATAATCCATGCGTCGTTTTTGATCTTGCATACGCCTTTCTTGAGCCTCTTTTAACTGAATAAGTTTTAATGTGTTTGCATTCTTTTCATTCATTACACTTTCAATGCCAGATAAATTGATATTGTTAGAAGCTTATTTTCCTTTACTCTTTCTTTTTGCCGCTTTTTGTCCCACTGGGCGAGACACTGGCGATGGCTCATCATATTCTTCGGTTTCAATGGGTGTCTCTGTGTTAGAAGACGATGAGTAATTTCCATCTGCAGAAACCTTTGTTCTTTTTGAAGTATTTGACATGAATTCTACATCGAATTTAGGTTGATCTTTCAACAACAACCAAACATGCTCAACCTCAAATTTTTTACTTGTATCCTGCGAGTAAATCAAATGAGCATTAGCCATACAATCCTTTTCTGAACTTCCACTTCTCCTATGCTTATCGGCTTGTTTGTAGCACCCATTAAATTTTTGAACTGCTGGGTGGATCCTATTCCATCGAGATTTCAACTGAGTCGAGCTTCTTTCACAAAACAACCCGCTTTCACGCACATCGTCACTGTTGTATGCATTTTTAACCATTGCCCAATATTGCTTTGATGTTTGGTCAACACTGATTATTGAATCCTTTGACACATTGAGCCACGATCGAATAAGAATTACATCTTCTGCCACCGAGAATGCTGTACGTGTTTTTTTTCCATTACCATTGTGGTCGCCCTCATCTAGTTGAATATTGTCTACACCAATTGTGGATTCAACTTCATTGATAGCGGGGAAAATATTGAATAAAGAAGGTCTATAACACGTGTTTGGATTGATGAGGGGTGATCATTGACTACAAAACTGTGAATTTTGAGAACTACCACTGGTAGGTGACTCTATATTAGATGGAGGATGCATATACCACATGTGTGGGGGTGGTGGATGCATCATATACGGAGGTGGATTTTGCGAATTTTCACTGGTAGGGAATGGTTGAGGATACATAACATATTGTGGTGGATTTGTAGAATTTTCACTAGTGAGAGGTGGTTGATTTTACAAATAATTGTAAACACTTTGATAATTATACTGATTGAGATCCATTTCAGAGAAAATAAGCCAAAAAGATTGAGGCTAGATTGGAACACAAAAAATTAGAAACTTGCACTGTAAAGAAGAAGAGAATATTACATATATTTATAGCTGTGCACATTCATTTGACCGTTGTTTTTTTTCCAACAGCTATATTTTGTTAACGGTAAATTTTCTTCATTTGACCGTTGTTTTTCTCCAACAGCTATATTTTGTTAATGGTAAATTTTCTATACACAGGATTTACACTTTGTTAATGTTAAAACTTGCACTTTGCATTTTTATTTCTATCCAACGGCTCTTTTTTATTGTGTTTCTATCCAACGGTCCCTTGCATTGGCTAATCAACACGCGTTCCCTCCTGGTTCTCGAGAACCTTCCCCGAACCCTCCCCCCTTCCTTCAACATCTTCACTCTCCAAATCCACTCGGGAAAACCCAGCCTCTTCAATCTCAAAATTCCCCTTCCACACGTTTCCTCAAAATCCACCACGAAACCCAGCCTCTTTACTCTCAAAATCCACTCAGCCTAAGCCTTTCTTCACGCTCCCCGAATCCTCTCTTCACCGTCCAAAAATAGCGTTCCTTCTCCTCTCTTCCACACTTAGCCTCTACCCTCTCCTCTAGTCCTTCTCCTTCGTCCATCTTTCTTCTCCCTTCAGCTCTCTGCTTTGACAACGCGAACAACACGAAGAAGAAGAAAGTTCATCGTCGATGGGGTCGCCATGGGGTCGTCGTAGCCGTGGGGTCGCCGTTGTCTTGGGGTCGTCGTCGCCGTCGCTCCTCTTCTTGAGGTCAGTATTGGTTTGATTGTTGAAAAACTGTTCATCTTCCTTCTTTGATTCATCCAAATTGATCTGCATGTGGTTGGGAATAACTGAAATAGGGGGTTTCACACCAAATTAATTGTTTTTTAATTGGGAAGAAATAGCTCCTTATATAAAAAATCCAATCTCAGCGGAAGAAATGGTTCCACCACATCACTGCGCTCCAACGAGAGGGAAATCCTATGGAACGGGTGCTTAGGCTAAGAAACCCCGTAAGCATCTCCCGTTGGAGATGCTCTAAGAGCATCTCCCGTTGGAGATGCTCTAAGAGCATCTCCAATGTTAGATGTTTATTTGGGTTCTTTAAACAATTTTTTGTAGTTCTAGTAATAATTTTTGTAGTCTCCATAGTATCATATTACTCTTAAGGAACTCACTCAATATTTTGCTCCAGTACAAGAAATCACAAGAAACTCAAAAAATTCACATATTTATATTTTGTTAATAAAACTTTTAACATTTTTTTTCATTTTCTTTTCACGCACATCACACACACGATCCACACAATTCCAGAAACTTCCCCCTCAAAATCCACGCATCCCTTTTCTTCTCTTCACTTCCACGCTCAGCTCTCTCTTCTCTACAACCACACCCACTCAACCTACTCAACCCTCTCCTCTATCTTCTCCGCTCAGCTCTCTTTTCACTCCCGCTAGCGCCGTTCCTGCACGCATGTGGTCCTGCTGCTAAGCCGTCACTGTCCTCTCGACGTCGCTGTTGTCCTCTCGTCGTCGTTGGGGTGCGTGCATGCCCAACGCAGTCATCGTCGTCTTCCTCGAGCAACTGGCCTCCTCCTTTGCGAGTGTCGTCTTCCTCGCGCTGGCCTCCTCCTTTGCGCGTGTCGGCCTCCTTGTGCAACCTCCACCTCGCGCCACCACCGTCTTGCCCGCACCACAATTTGGTTTGTTTCCCTTTTTTTACGGGTAGTTGACGAGGATAATGTTATTTTATTCCTAAGTTTCAGTTCCTTATATAAGGAATGTGTCTTAATTTTCACGGAACGGTTCCTCTACGTAAACAACCTCCAATGCTCAAGCTTTTCAAGAAATGAGTTCTTCAATCGAAGGAACCCTACAAGCACTCCCGTTGGAGATGCTCTAACCAATTTTTACTTAATTAGTGTTTAGTCCTTCAACATGGATCCTATTTCTTATAGTCTCGCAAATTTAAATTTATTTTTTTTATTCTTAAATTTTGAAAATTACTTACTTTTCATAAATGTAGGCTCAATAAATAATAATAAATTAATAATTTACGAGGGTTTTAATATCATGGATGATAATTAATCTAAAGATAGGAAAAGAATTATATATCTCCTAATCAACTGCACGTGCTTAAGTTCAGCCTTTTTGGCCATTTGAACCTCATATTTTAGACCCTTATAATTCAGTCATCAACACATTACATGACCCATACTTTTTATAAAAGCATCTCACTACTCTGCCATCAGAATCCCTGATGAAACCATCGCAAGATGTTGTACCAGAATTTACATTGTATGATCCATTAGTGTTAACTTTAAAGAAGGAAGAGGAGGGAGGTTTCCATGCAATGAAACCTTTCATTTTCAGATTTTGAAACCTGAAATTAATACCTTTTTGGAGATCCCTGTTAATGAAAAGGGCTTCTGCCATTACTTGGTGTGGATTAGACTAAGGCACATATTACATTTGTGATTAAACACCAAATCGTTTATGTCTCTCCATAACACGTTAGTAACAGTGCCAAAAAAGGTGGCACATGTTCCACCTGGAGCCTAAAGGGATTTATCAATGAGATTAAAATTGATTTAGTCATGCAGTCTCAAACTCAAAAATTTTGCCTAATTTTGTTGATCAACAAAGTACGACAAAAAATCCCTTACTGAATCACAATCTTGAATTGCATGCATCACATCTTGGTAACAACTACATCTAGGACGTATAATTAAATTAGTCATATGTCTATACTTTTTGAACTCATTCATCATATGCCTCCCATGAACTAGGCACCAAAGGAAAACTCTTATCCTTTTCGGACCTTGCCAACGTCGTACCACATTAAATTATTTGAGATTCTCATCCACCAAAGGATTTGCTGGCATGAACTTGCAAATAGTTGTACGTCTCTTTTATTTTGAGATTCCCATTCCAATCTTTGGATCCCCTCCAAATTGGGACATCATTTGATCCATCTATAGGAGGAGGGATACTTGCCAACAGATAACAAAAATGTCACATCTTTTATAATATTTCAGATTTTCCTAAAATGTCATATCTAATTTTTTACTTTAGGCAACACAATCAATTTTTTTCTGCATCAAATAAACTCATTAAAGTTTCTTAAATGGATCTCATAATATATCTAATTCATTTATATTTTATTATTCATCTTAATTTCAATTTAATATATTTAAATGTTGATTGTTAAATAAATATAAATATATAATACATTTTAATTAATAAAATTTAACTTTCAAATTTAAAATACATAAAAAATAATGCAAATTAAATTAATAATAACTTTTAAAATACATAAAAGAAACACAAATCAATATATCGTTAAAATAAAATTATATTTTGGTTATTCTTGTGTCCAAAACTTTTTCAAGTATGCTTCACTACATTTGCTTGATGATGACAGTGTATTTCCATTTGACGAGGATGTGCTCTCTTTTAAAAATATCTTAAGACTCATTTGATAGTCATGAAAAGATAGGATAACATGAAATAACATATATAATAAGAGCAAGGTAAGTCTCATATGTGTGTTTTGAAAATTAGACCAAACCAACTTGTTAGATCAGAAACTAGTGAACCAGTTAGGTGATCGATTCAATTCAACTTGAAAAAAAAACATTTAAAGAACTAAGAATTGGTCAAAATTTGGGAAAATTGATAAAAATTAGTTAAAAAACAATTTATAGTGGGTTAATAAAAAATACTTAATACAACATCATTTTGAATTTTATTTTAAAAAATGAAAATCTACCTAAAATATTTTTCATTTTCTTTTATATTTGAAATGTAAACTTACTATTATTATTGATAAATGCTGATGTGTATTATTGAAACTTCAATTGAAGTATTATAATATATTTGATTTGAACTTTGGTGTGTACTATGAATATTAAAACCTATAAAACTATGTTTTATATTTAAATTTTTTATTCAAAAGTTATAATGGTATACTTCTTTAATGTTATCTTTTATATTGTTTAATTGGTATATCATTATTTTATTAATATTGAACCTTAAATCAATATCTTAATCGGATCAATAATCCGTCTGGTTTTAAAAATATTGAATTAAAACATAAATAATGTATGTTATTAGTAGTAAACAAAAAACGTTAACATGGAAAGGAGAATATTATTGCTAGTAAAGATTGCTTGGTGGGACCTCTACTTGTTGAGTATAAGTTGTTTGGTGGGATTTTCATAGTGTTTGTGTTAATTTCAAGAGTAACCTAAGTAGGATATAGAGATAATTAATTTTTTTAGTCATTATTGACCTAATGTACATGATTTCTTGCATGACTTCGTAGTTGTGACTATGATCGAGTAAACACATAAGTTGGGTTACTAGAACCTTCAATCTAGTACTGGAAGGGTTGGTGGAGCCTAGTAGGTGGACCTTAGGGATTGAATAAACTGGTGAATTTCACACTAAAGTCAAGGTCATTGCAAACTTTGTATTGTGGTAAGCCATTATACATGTATATTTATCCTCACGTGCCACTACTAAAAATTAAGGTGTCACCCCAATGGTTAATGGCATATACCACTATTTGAATCTACGAGATTTATGCAACCCAATCACATCGACTCTTATACCCAATACTTATAAGAATTTATATTCAATTATTGATTTGATTTAGAAATAATTTTTTTAATTCTAATTCTTAAGGTGATTTTTTAAAAAACTTTTTTGAAATTAAATTGGTGGGTACACATGTGTTAACACAAACCTTATCACCTGTATTAGACACCTTAGTCTTTAGATGATCGACAAACGAAGAAAGAAGACAATTTAGAGATAACAACCACTTCATCAGTAAACCTGTAAATACCTAAAGTTTTGAAGAGCTCAATAAACAAATCTTAAAGAAATATTCTCTTCAATCTTCAAACTCTTGTGTAAGAATTTTCTAAGTTGTAAAAAGCTCTCAAAACACCACGTGGATCTTGAGAGAACAAGATTGTGAGCTAAACTTTGTATATCCATTTGTAAGACGTTAGTTTAGTTTGTGAGCACTCAATCTTAAGCAAGATGTTGATTTGTGTAGAGTTACGAGTGACTTGGTAGGAAACAATATTTGGATTCTCAGCTTGGAGAAACTAGTGTAAACAATACTTGGGCGAAGCTAGAAGTGGTTAGTGAAAACAATACTTGTATCTTTAAAGAAGATAGTAGAAACTTGGTGGGTTACCAATAATTAAACGTAAATACAATGGAAGAGACAAACTAATATAAACCTCTGAGTTTAATGCTCTTTACCTATCTGCTTTTATCCAACCTTGAATTATGGATCTGTTTCAAAAAGTGTTTCATATAAAATTGTTTCAAAGTTTATCGTCTATACCTTTATTATTAAACTTCTTTTTAGAAAAAAATTGTATCATACGAAAGAGTAAGTTTCAAAAAGGTTTGAATTTCTTTTTAAAATCATAATTCAACTCACCTTGTGATTTTTTCCCATTCAATAATGACATGCCACATTGTTTCAAATGTTAGGCAAATTTACTAATGATCACAACAACTTTAAATGACATTGAGAAAAGGAAAATTCATTGACAAAATATACTCTTTGATATGAACCTATCAAGATCCGATTATTTCAAATATATATTGCAATAGATGAAAGATTGGACTAAAGTAAGAGATAAAAAGTAAGATTAGTGAAAATAAACAAAAGAATAAAAAATAAAATAAAATAAACGTTATGTTTGATTGTGAGGAGAGAAGATAAACATAGTGGAAATATGTGAGAAATAGAGTGAAAATAAAAAGGTAAAATTTTAAAAATACTATTATACCTTTATTAATATACATGCCTTTTTTTATATATACCAAATATAGGTTAGTTTTGTTGGTCATAATAAACAAAGGGCATAAACATAAATGTGTATACTCCTCACCTTTACCAAGGACTTAAATTTCAATTTTGGGATCTACTTAACTCAAATTAATTCCACCTTATACATTCGAACCAATCTTTGTTTTGCCCCTCCTCTTAAAATCGTTGCTACCAAAAGTGTAATGAAGAAAAAAATATAGGTCTTAAATAACTATTCAACTCAAAAGCTAAGTAATTTACCCAAATAAATTCCATCTCACAAATGCATCTTGATTGTAAAATAGTGTGCTTGTGATACTCTTCAAATTGTTGTCTTTGATTGGACTATAATTTGGCAGAACCTTATTTAGCTTGTAGTTCCATTACTAATCTTTGAAAAGCTTTTTTTTTTTTTTTTAATTCTTTTATATCTTACTTTAGTCATTGGATAGATTAGTCATGGAGCTACAAGCTGAAAATAAGATTAAACCAAATTAGAGCCCAATCAAAGCTTGTAGCTCCATTGTAAAAGATATTTGAAATAATTAGACCTTAATAGATTATGTCACTCTTTTGCTAACAACATTGATAGTCACATGAAATGGTACAATTTTATACTAGTGATATTTGAAATGGTTGGAAGAAATGCTCTTACATGTTAATGACGTTCAATGATATTGGGAAAAACTAATCTTTTATGTCTTGTGAGAAAGAGTAACTAATTCAAATATATCTTAACAACCTTATTTGATGTAGAAAAAACTAACATACATTCGTATTGACAAAAATAACTTAAGAATATTTTTTTTTGTAATTATATATTATTATTTAAGATATCTTTAAACACTTATTTTAATTGGATACCAAAATAAAAATAAAATTAAAATAAGGATATAATATAAAAGGAGGGAAATATACACCAATGCATGTGCATGGAAAAAACTGAAGTAGTCTCCAAATAAAATGTCCATAATTGACAATAAAATTGCAACACTACCTTAATTAGAGGGAAAAAGTGTCAATAATTAATAACATGTGGTTACTACATGAATAGATTTATTATATACTAGCTAGTTGACCACTTGCAGGTGTCACTTTTTTTATATTTACTTTTAAGCATGGATCAAAATAGTTTGTAACAGAGCAATGATAGATGGACACCTATATTTTTTGAACACCTAATCAACATTTACCATTTCTCTTTATCTATTTTCTCCTATCACATTATGTATAGCCTATAATACCTATATTTGTTTTTCACTTTTTTTCATTCTCTCACTAGGTGTCATATAGCATATTGGGTGTCCATCAATTATTTTCCTTTGTAATATTGGAGGTTGATTTTGTCCTTAATATTAAGCAAAACATGCTAACATACATTCTATATTAAAAATTAAATGTTTAGGTATGTATAAAAATAGTTTGTGATATAAGAGGTTGAATTATCACTTGATATTAAGTAGGCTTAATTGTAAATTTTACCACTTAACTTTTATTATTTTGCAAATTTTCCTACCCAAGTTCTATTTTCATGAATTTTACAACCAAAATTTTCAATTTTTGCGCATTTTATCACTGTTGACATGTCACAAAAAAAGTTAAAGATAAAACAAAACATTGCCGTTTTGTTGCAATTGAAACACACCGTATACTAAAAGAGAAGGAAAAAGTATATTATATAGTAATATAACATAACCCCTCCTCTATTTTTAAACATCCCGAGACCCCTTCCCTCACTTTCCTAATTCTCTTCTTTCAGAACCCACACCCTCATCCCTCGAGTCCTCCCTCTCCATCCCTATTTGCATCATTTTCTTCTCTCATCCTTCCACTCTTTTTCCTCTATTGTTCCAAAATTCATCAAGTTCCTTGCACCCTGTGGTACTCTCAATCATGCATGGGAAGGAAGTTGGAGTAAAAGGGAATAATACCCATCTTTTTAAATTTTCTATCTGAGCTCATTGAGCTAATTCCATAATCCATTGAGATAGAGGAGTATTTTTATGAGATAGATTAGTTATTGTGATTTCCTCAAAACCCTAGGTATGTTAAATTTCTGGAATTTGCCCTAACATGTTGTTCTTTTTATTTTTAATGCCTAGATTCTATGGAAAATTATGGTGGTTGATCCTCCTAACAACATTTGGAAGGCATTGATTGTGTTATCTTTGATTGTGAATAGCTACAACTTAGTGACAATTTTAACTATTTTTAGGAGAAGCAAATAAATTTTAAAATAAGCTTTTTTGGTGATTATGGTTTCTATGAGCACTTGAGAATGTAGTATAATATTTATTTTACTTGGTTGAAACTTGATTCCTTGTGATCCTTAACGGTTAGATGAATATTTTAATAGTTTGATAATGTAGTTTAAATGTGAAATTGGTTTTTATTATGGACTATGTGATTTGTTACCTTTGCTACAACGAAGAGATAATGTAGTGTATTTTTCTATTTGTTACAACGAAGAGACAATGTAGTGTATTTTTCCCTTTGCTACAACGAAGAGACAATGTAGTGTGTTTTTTCTTTCCGTTTGCCACAACGAAGAGATAACATGGTTTTAAAATTGGAGAAAAGTTTGTTATTCTTGATTTTGACTTGATTATATTTCCAATGAATTTTAAAGGGAGTAAATATTATTTTTCACAAAAGTGAGTTGTATATATTCTCGCTTTTATTAAACATCATTTCAATTCTTTTTAATTGAAAAAAAAAACTTATGCCATGTTTACTTTCTCCTTCTTGATCACTTTGTATTTTATACTCTTACTATGTCTTCATGACATACCCTTTTCTTTCCTTTCCCCCCTCAAATACACAGGTGGTTAAGTTGACTTCCTTGGATTTGTTGTCTTACCCAATATTTTAGCCATCTTTTGGTAGACCTCCATTGCATACGATGGCGAGTATATTTTGGTAACTCCATTAAGATGCAACTATAGAGATTCAGGTTAGAAACATATATATAGGAAATATCTTACTTTTGGGATGTAGATAATCCTACCTTATAGATATGCTAATGATGTAATTATGATGTTTTGAGACACTTTGATGATTACTATGTGTGAGCTATATTACTACTAGTTGATGTTTTGGATATTATGTCAAGGGCCTATGTTGTGATCTGCAGCCTTGATATCTAACTGTTGGATTTGAATATATATGTGTGTGTGTGTGTGTGTGTGGATATATTCATGAAAAGAAAAATTTTCAGTGGTAAAATCCTCAAAATTATGTAAGTTGGGTGGTAAAATTCGTAAAAATAAAACTTGAATGGTAAAATTTGCAAAATAATGAAAGTTTAGTGGTAAAATTTGCAATTAAGTAAAACATGCTAACATATAGTCTATATGTAAAATAAATAAATAAATAAAAAGCTACATTTATCTGTACCATTATATTAAAGAAATACCTTTTGATAATTGCTTTTTGGTGTCATTTTTGTTTAAGACCATTTTATCCTTTAGTAATTACATAAGCACACTTAATTTATTTGATTACCCCTGAGAAAAAGTTGTTTAATAGATAAATAAATGACAAATAAAACAACGTAACTGTCACTTTTAAACCATTTTTTTCCCGCATTAAAAAATATAATTGAATTTCCATTCAACCTCCATTATCTCTCCTTCTTCTATTTATCACCCGACTCTTTTTCTACCAATCCGCAACCATTCTTCCCCAATGATTTCCACAACTTCTTCAAATAGCAAGGACAAGTGGGTTCTCAAGGTTAGAATTTCATTCAATGATTCTTCATTCTACACTGCTCCAATTTTCTTTGATAAATTTGTTGGCTTATGGGTCTTCATTACATTGATCTAAAGCTTCAAACTTTATTAAAATCCCACTACTATTTGGACTCTAACATGTTCTTCGTCTGTTCCTTGCATTTTTTTTTGTAATTTCAACTTTTTCCTTTTTTTTTCATGTAACCACACATTTTGGCTCACCTCACACTCTTTGCTTACAAAATTAGGAACTTCAATATCTATGATTTTGGATTGAATATCACAACTTGATCTTTCAATTAGAAGAGGAATTTTCCCCACTTTTTTTATATGATGATAATTGACTTTCGATATATGTAACACTTTAGATTGCAATGTCATGGACCTTGATTTCCTCTGGTTCCAAATTACACAAAAATCCAAACAAGAAGGGCAATAACAACGACGAGTAGGCTCTGAAGGTCAATTTTAAGGTTGGCATTTCATTCCATGATTCTACATCTACTCAGTTATAATTTTCCTTAAAGTAAATTACACTCGCACTCCCTGTGTTTTGCTTAAATTTCACCTGATACTCCTCCCCTTTTGCACCTTACAAAAAATCCCTTAATTGTTTAGTTCACATTACACGTAAACCCCCTCCTTCCTAAACACCATTTAATAATTTAATAGAAATTAGGCACATGCTGGTCACATGACTTTTAATGAAAATTTATGTCTAAAATATGATTATCTTTTTCCTCTCAACTTGAAAATATTTTAATACTCTTGCTTCTTTTTTGTTTTTTTTGTGTAATTGGACTAAACTCAACTTTTTATTGTACATGAACCTACTTTGTTAGTACGCAGTGTTAACACTCTTCTTCTCATCCTTTGTTCTACTAACATACATATGAATTGACTTTTGATTCTCAACAAACATTTTCAGCACATCATGATCAGTCTTAAGGGGAAGAATTTTACCACTAGTAATAGAACAAAATCATAAAATAAAAGGGTGACATGGTGACAAGTCTAAATCATTAGCAATGTTGTTCACACAGTCATGTATTCTATGTATTCCAGTTCATCCATTGTATTCCTGTGGTCCCAAACATCAACACTATTTTAATCAACAATAATAAACAAATGATTTTTAGTTCATCCATTGTGTTTCCTGTAATCTCAAACATTAACACTATTTTAATTAACAATAATAAACAAATGATTTTTAGTTCATCCATTGTGTTTTCTGTTGTCCCAAACATCAATACTATTTTAATCAACAATAATAAGCAAATGATTTTAAAAATCATAAGTGGTCCCAAACTGGTCCCCCATTGAACCCCATTCAGAAATAGGCAATAATAAACAATCAAAATTAAATAAATAATCTTAAAAAGTAATCTATATACAAGGTCTAGTGGTCACTTACAAGCATAACCCCTAGCGTGAACAAAAAATCATGGAACAGGAAGAGAAACAGAGCGCTCGTGAACGTCAAAGAGGAAGACAAACAAATGCACTCATGAACGTCGCGAACTAGAAGAGGAACAATGGAGAATTTGCGAACTGGAACAGGAACAATGAAGAACTCGTGAATGGTGAAGAGGAATGGAACATAAACGTCATGAGAGAAAGAGGAATTCGCACCCCCTGGATGCTGAAGAAGAACTCGCCAACAAGAGGAATATGAATAGTACTCACGAATTATGAGGATGAATGAAATGTGAATCCTAAATTCTGAAACTAATTGGGAATAAATAATTTGGATTTTTCAATTAAAATGTAAGGACAATTTTGTCTGCTCACATATTTCAATTGATGTTAGTTAATGGTATTATTAGAAGGGGGGGGAGGGTAAAAGTAATGTGAAAAAATGGAGGGGTATCGGGTGAAATTTGAGCAAAAAACAGGGGGTGCGAGTGTAATTTACTCTTTTCCTTAATCAATTTTTTACTTCTGATTTTGAGTGCTTTAATTTGTTCAAAAGTTTTAGATTATCATTCTTCTTTTCAATTTAGATTTTACATTTATTAAGTACAACATTTTGGCCTTTTTATTCATTAACAATAATTGCAGGATTTGGTTGATGTGAGATCATTGTCCAAAATACTCCATTTTTATTCTTTAGATTTCTTTTATTTTTCTGCAGCTCTCATTGAATTTTAGTTACTAAAATTTCATAATGTTTTCTTTTACTTCCACTTATTTATCTGCACGTCCATACTTATAATTTTTTTGGGGTGTAGATACATAGTTGAATTGGGAAAAAGGATGATGATTCAAAATTATTTACTTATCTTAATGACATTGCTTTCTTTTGAATTGAGTAAGCATACTTATCTCTTGATTAAGCAACTGACATTATCTCTTGCATTGAATTGCATAATTGACATTAGTTTTAAAATTGAGTAACCACCCTTATCTATATGTTTGTTGCAGACAGATTTGAGAAAAATAGGGTGTAAAGGAAATAAATGCAGATGAAAATTGAAAGAAAAAATATATTAAGAAATGTGGGCAACTACTTCACAAGATCCTTTGCATCTTTAAACACTCAAAAAAGGGAGAAGGAGAACTTTGCATTCAAGAAGAAATCCCAATATCCTTTGTTGCACTTCTTCACTACTCGGATTCTCTTATGAAACAAAAGAGAGAAAACTGAAACACCTTTCTCGATCTCAAATTTCAATTGAATACCTAATTCATTGGCAAGAAAACACCTATCGGCTATCACTTCAAGAACCAAGAAAATTATTTAGGAATTATATACTATCTCCCATTTTGTACCAACTTGATATGTTCTCACATTTTATTACTCAAACAAACACTTTTTTACTTCAAGACATTGAGTTCTTGGGTCAATAGTCAAATTAACGGATCACTAATTAAACCGTATCACCCGCTTGTGGAAGGGGTCTTTGGGATTACAAAGATGCCTTTATATGCAGCTTTTCTTCTAACCTTGGAGGATGTTCAGTGTTGGTGGCCGAATTGAAATCTATTTTGCTTGGCCTTTAGTTGGCATGGTCGAGAGGCTTTAAGAACATCAGGGTCGATTCAGATTCGAAGCTAGTTGTGAATCTATTAATTCAAGGATGCTGTAGTTTGCATCCTTGCTACAATATTGTTCGAGTGTTCCATGGCATCCATTTAAATGAAGGACAAGTCACTTGAAATCATATTCTGAGAGAGTCCAATCAAGTTGTTGATAGATTGGCTAAGCATGCATTCCGGGAAGATGTTAATTTTCATGTTTATTCTTTTGCACCAAATTTTATTGTATCTGAGTTAAGAGCTGATATAACTCATATTTGTTTCCCTAGAGGCTTTTAGCCTCTCAATAATATTATCCATTCACAAAAAAAAAAAAGACTAGCAATGGGCTTGTGCGCTGCAATCCAAGGGAGATTAAAAAAAAAGGTCAATGAAAAAATTTAGTATGCCTAAACAGTATGTGGACGTGACACATGGAAATGGTTCGATTTGTTTTTATATAAACTAAATATAGATATATAGGAAAAATTTCTAACTATTGAAAATTGTACAATGTCAACTTACATAACTTTCTCTCTCTGTGAGATGTTTCTCTCATTTGTGAGATGATTTTTCCTTGTGAGCTTTTAAGCCTTTACCAATTAAACCCTGCTTATCTATAGAAGTTCGTTTCAAAATAATAAAAAATAGGACCATTTCTCTACTTATGTGGTATCATGGGTAATGTAGATGAACTTTGTGATCATCTCTTTATGATGGCAGTTGATGATGGATCAAGGCACTGGAGTTCAGAGCTGTGACCTGAGCTGCGTCGAACAACAACCAGAGCAAGCACTACGAAATACCTGTGTGGTGACAAAGCTGGCCCCTATGTGAGAAGAAGCAAAATAGAAATAGTTATAGACAATAAAGGCATTAATGAAGGTGGGACACGGGCAACAACTGTCCCTAATAATCAGGAGTCAATGCATGAGCAATTACTATAAGATATATTTAAAAATTTGAAACTGATCTTGCTGCAATCAAGTCAGCAATCATTACTCAATAACCAGCCAATCAATCATGCAACGATGATGGAAGAAAAATCCAATGTATTTGAATTAATTATTGGTGACAAAAAAAAGAAGGTTGGCAATTGGTGCGAGTTTAGAGAAATCAAATACCCATTATTCCAAAGATAGCTTTGCGGATACCATCACACCCATGTCAGAAAGTGGAAACCCTAGGCAAAAAATTAAAAATAATACAAATTTAATATATAATTTGAAAAAAGGTGCAAATGGGGC
>CM023955.1:34181947-34201634 GCA_013407115.1 Glycine latifolia
CCCCCCTTTTCATAAATCGGCCGATAAGTCACCTAGCCTTAACCAATTAAACCCTGCTTCCTATAAACATTTTGGGCATTTGTGCGGCCCTGAATTGTTTCATTCTGCTACCTGTTGGTTAGAAAATGGCTCTTTTCCTTCCCAAGTAAATAAAACCTCAACTGTCCTCATACCAAAAAATAACAATCCCAAAAATATAAAAGATTTTAGACCTATATCCCTTTGTAATGTTTTATACAAAATAATTTCAAAGAATTTAGCCAATTGTCTAAAACCCTTTCTCCTCAATTGCATTTCCCAAGAACAATATGCTTTTGTTGAAAATAGGTCTATTTTAGACAATGTCCTCATAGCCTATGAAATCATTCACCATATGAGATGCAAAATAAAATGTAAATTGGGAGAAATAACATTAAAAATTGATTTCAGTAAGCCCTTTGATAGAGTGGATTGGAGATTTCTTTTCGGACTTTTGATAAAAATGAGATTCCATGATAAATGAGTGAGATGGATGAAGTTGTGCCTAGAAACTGTAACTACTCAATTTGGGTCAATGGAGACAATGTTGGTCGTATTGTCCTTGGGAGAGGGCTTAGACAAGGTGATCCAATGTCATTTACCCTTTATATCCTATGTACCGAGGGACTTTCTTCTATCCTAAAAAAGAGAGGCTAAGAGAGAGATTCGTGGTATCAAGGAGTGCAGAGGGGTTCTTACCCTTTCACACTTCTTATTTGATGATGGCTGCTTTTTATTTTGCATGGCAGATGAATGGGAAGTCGATCAAAATTCTAAAGGAGGTCCTAGACACTTATGGCAAGGCATCAGGCCAAATGATCAATTACCATAAGTCAGAAATCTTCTTCAGCTCCAACACTCAACCCACTTTGCACCATCAACTATCTTCTTTTCTTGGAGTTCAACAAACCTTAGGAACTGGATAATACTTGGGGCTTCCATCTCTTATTGGAAGGAAAAAGAAGCAGATCTTTGCCTTTTTGACGGACAGATTAAGGAAGCGCATCAATCACTGGTTAACCCAACATCTTTCAAACGCAGGGAAGAATGATCCTCATCAAATCAGGTTTGCTCAAGTTAAACGTTGATGCCGCAATCTTCTAAGATAGATGTTGTTTTGGTGTAGGAACGTGTATCCGTGACGAACAAGGCTGATTTGTCAAAGCAAGATCTCAATGGCATTCTGGTGTTCCTCACCTGATAGAAGCTGAATCATGGGCTTTGTTGCAAGCTATTCTTTGGATTCAAGAGCTGCATATCCAAAATATAACCCTCGAAGTTGACTATAAATCAGTGGTTGAAGATTTATGGGCAACGAACATAATACTGATGTTCAAATCATTCTAACAAAGTGTAGAGAGGTTTTACATTCTATTCCAAACTCATTGGTGAGTTTTGTAAGGAGGCAAGCCTATAATGTTGCTCACAAATTAGCTAGAGTGTCATTGTCTTATGCTAGCATCTACAACTTTGATTAACATTCCAAATTGTATTTCGTATGTTGTTTTGAATGAAATGAAATAGATTTCTTTCAGTAAAAATAAATAAATATAGATAATGTTTAAAATATAATAATATATAATCAAGTTTGTGTAAGATTTAAAAAATAGAGATTTCATGTAGTAAGTCAAAATTTATAATAAATAAGGTATTTTTATTTATTTGAGAAACAAATAACAATTAACTTAGCAGTCAAGTCTACCATATAAAAAATTAAACTTAAGCGAAGTGTATTTATAAGATATGAATTTTTTTAATGAGATTTATAAATACAAGAAATTTTGTTTAACAAAAGCAACCTACATAATCAACATGTCTTGGTTTTAGTAAAATTAGACTCCATCTCTTTAAATAAGGTCCGGAATTCGAGTCTTGTCAATGGAAATAATATGGTTTGGAGGGGAATACACTAAAGGTAGTCAGTCATATTTTTTAAAGGGATTAGTCATCAACAAAATTGGTGCATATTTCATATCAATGTCATGGTGACTAGCTAAAAAACAACAAAGAGAGAAAGTTGATAAATTTCTCAAGTATCATCATATAATGCTTACAAAGAAATTAAGCATAGAGTTTTCCAAATACAACCTTAAATGAGTTCTCCAAAAAGGAAAAGAAAGGATGAGAACAGGTTCATGAAACACATATAGAACTGTTTCCCCCATTGTTCTGCACCACATTATACAAACTTGGCTCAAATGAGGAGCAAATTTTTCATAATCTTGGCAACGCGCGGGGGAGAATGCGAGGTTGGTCCCAATCAGTGACAATATGATCACGAGTGATATCCTTGAGTGAGGTGCAACCACTCAAGGCCATGGTTAGCTCAAACTCCTCACGTAACATACGTAGCACGTTTCTTACACCAGCCTCTCCTTCAGCAGCCAAGGAGAACACCACAGGGCGTCCAATCTGACATAGAACAAAGTTTGTTACACTTAGTTTATATAATAGGTTAAGATGACATATTGCTAGGAGTATTTATACTAATATATGTGTGTTTTGTGTTTTGTGTGTGTGTGTGTGATGCACACCCATAGTGTGGGATGCACAATGTTTAGTGGCCCCTGAATGAATTTCACATAGTTATAAAAGTGTGTTAACATTTGCTCTCACACTTGTCTTTATATTTAAGTTTTAGTCTGTCTCTATATGAGAAAATTGTAAGTTTTTGTTCCTAAATATGCATAAAAGCTAAGTTTTGGTTTTCATTGCTAATATCAGAGAGCACTTTCTAACAGTGTAAATCTGCTACCACAGTGAGCACTTTCATTGTTTGGAATGATAAAATGAGGATGGAATATAACCTTATTTTATCTTTTTCATTCTTTACCTTCCTAAATTTGTGAGGAATGAAAGGGAATATGAATTTCGTTTCATTCCATCATAACATATTCAAATAATAAAATGGAAATTTTATTCCGTGATGTTCTATTTTACTTCATTCTATTCTATCTCATCTCTTTCCATCAATCCATTTTCATGGTAGTAAATAACATGGATATGGGATCCAAATTGGTGGTCGGCTCTTGCAATAAATGACAATATATGTGTATAACAAACAATTAATAGGGAACTGATCTGAAAATGTTATCCCAATATGAAAAAAAGCCAAGAATTATACTAAGCTTTTGGAGGAGGTCATGAAGTACTCACAAATATGCCAGAGGCACCTAGTGCCAATGCCTTGAAGACATCAGTTCCACGGCGAACACCACCATCCAAAAATACAGGAAGACGACCTTCAGCAGCTTTGACAACCTAAGTTTCAATAACAGAAATATATATAACAGCCTTAAAATGAGTGTGTATAAGTTTCAAGGTGACTAAGATGTAACTCAAAGTTGATGTACCTCTTCTAAGGCTGATATGGTGGCTGGAACATAGTCAAGTTGTCTAGCTCCATGATTGGACACTATAATTCCAGCTGCACCACTTTGTACAGCTATCCTTGCTGCCATATTGAAATGAAGGCATTAATAAAATATTCAAAGAGGGAGAACAGATGAAAGTGAAAACAGGCTTTTTGGTTTTCCTTACTGTCCTCAGCAGTCAGCACACCCTTCACCAGAATTGGCAGTTTGGTGATTGTTTGAAGCCACTTCACATCCTACAAAATTAACAAGGATAATTTAAATGGGGGACTCTATTCAGTGGAACCTTGAAAGTTCCATATGTATTCATAAGAACTGAAGAAACTAAATGTAAACTATGATTTAGTTGAACTTATTACTCTACATTCCTCTGAGGATGCATGAATATTATCTTGCAAGCAAATTATGAATCAAATCAATGAATTGGGCAAATGAAGTTGTCACTTGTATTTGACTTCAGTTTAATTTTCACGCGAACAATGCAGTTAAGTATTTTTTGCACTGTCAAACTAATTAGAAATCATTATGAGCATGACTCTTAAAGTAATTATAATACAAGTCAACAATTTTACACCCAAGACAATCTATGATTAGATGACAGTATAAAAAAAAAACCTTTGTGTTGTCAATGCATTTTAATTAAATTCATTTCACTTCAATAAAATCTTGCTTACTGAACAAGATAATAACTACAAAGGAAAAATAAAATGCCTTATTTGATTTTCTAACATACCTTCCAGCTTAAAGTACGATCAATTTGACCAGCAACATATGAAGCAAGTCCAGAGTCATCAGCCTGAAAGGATCATGACAACAGTTCAATTAGTGATAAAGGAAAGAAAAGTGACCAACAGAAATAATTCAGTCATAACTCATCTTACTTTGTCCATCTTTCCAAGGTCCAATCCTTCAAAGTTTTTCAATGTCAAAAATGGTGGCAGTGTGAATCTGTAACAGACATTTTAGTATTGATTTAATTGCAAGGATAAGGCTGAAACTTGAATAAAAGATAATCATATTCATTGAGAAAGTGATATAACAAGGTTGAAATGGAAGAGTTCAGAGTTGTACCTGTTCTTGATATCAGCTTCTCTGCGTCCTAGTCTTGGGGTATCAACAGTAAGGGCAATGGCTTTGAATCCAGCCCTTTCAGCTCTTCTCACAAGCTGAGCGACCACATGCCTGTCCTTGTACACCTAAAGTAAGGAGAACAAATCATGTCAGTAAAACAGACTATTGTACCAAAAGTTCAAATAAACAGTAAAATGAAATTGAATGAAAGCTTACATATAGCTGGAAAAAGCGAATGCCAGGTCCTGTTGAAGCCACCTCTTCAACACTGGAAGTAGCCCATGAGGACAAAGTCTGAAAGAACCAAAATGTTACTTATCACTAAAGAACATAGACCTTATCATTGATTAACAACAAATAAAATTTGCAAGCATACAATCTCATGAAGTTAATTGGAGTGTTCATGAATGAAATATTCTGGCATGATGTACAAGGGAGCAGATAACACATCCTCAGCAAATCCACCAATTGCAAATTACAAAATTGTCTACGCTGAATTGAATCATTGATTCCAGAATATGTGGTGATTAATCAAGTGAAGCACTACTCGTTCCCTAATTAAGAGGAATATGAACATAAAAGAGAAGAACCATGATTGTTCCAGCAGCAGATGCAGCTCTTGCTGTTGCATATTCTCCTGCATAAAAAAAGCATATATATCATCCAACATAAAATCCATGCTCTTGGTTGTTGTTTTAGCAGTGTTTGCAAAGGAGACTTGGAATTAAATAATTTAGTTTATAAATTTCAACGAATTTAAATGTTATTATCCACGAATTTAAATGCTACTGCCCTATTGTAAAGTTTTCCTAATAAAAAAGCCACAGATTTTGCTATTATCCATTTATCAGAACTAGATGATAATAATGTTCTCAGAATTACCGACGTTCAATCACATTTGACTCCTGTATAATTTCTACGCGTGTAACAAATAGAATCATATAACAGAACGTTCTATGCAATTCGATTGCAAGGATTTTATCTTGCTGAATTTTTTTTGGCTTATATATCTCGAGGAAATTGATTAGGAACACATCTATCTTATTTTTGTGCTTTGCTCATTAAACCAATACGTAATTAGAAAGTATGGAATTATCTTCTTCCAGTCTTCCTTTTGGCAAAATGCACACAATATTTTAATACCACAACTGAAAATTTACTAATCCAAGAGAATGTAAAGGACAAACAATTATACCCTCAGGATGAGCCATTTTCTGCATGGCTGTTGGGGCAAGCATGATTGGCATGGATATTTTGAAGCCTAGGACAGTAGTTGTCATGTCTATCTTGCTCACATCAATAAGAATACGTGGCCGAAACCTGTATATTTATCAAACATATTTTCATCATATCAACATTTGTTTGTATTCTTAGAAATACAGGTACATGAATATCTAAGGAACACAATAATTATTATATTTTAGTTAGTAGCTAACTACTGTAAAAATAAGGAGGGAAAAAATCTTACAAAATTCTGGAAAAGGCATTTCTGTTCTCTTGCAGAGTCCACTGGTCCTCTGCACCAGATGCGTAGTAGTCAAACACCATCTTTGGCAACTTCTGCTTTGCAATAGCCTCATACTCGCTGACATTGGTGATCTCCATTTTCAGAACTGTTAGTTGATGCTACCCTTCTTCAGGAATTCTACATAAAAAAAGACATATATCTTCAGCTATCAATTCTTTTATAACAATCTGTAGCTACAAAGTTTAAGATATTCCTTCCAAGAAACTAGCATGTGTTGATATAGGAAGAGAACTACTATGCCAACCCAAAATCTTTGGAATAATCTAAATAATAAATTTTGTGGCAGATTTCAGCTGTGAAAATTTTCAAATAAATAAATAATTGGAAGTTGGAAAAATTTTCCTAAAATTTCCCAGATTTTGGATTAAAGAGAAAAAATAAATAAACACTTTGGATATGCTACAATGTTGAATTTCAAATGGAAATTAAAACTAAAAGCAAAAATAGTGGCAGTATAAGATAGAAACAAGTTACATGATGAAAAACTCTGCCAACAAGAAAAACAAAGTTACATGCTACGGTTCACTAATATTTCAACATAGTATTCCCCCCATTATTACATGGCTGAAGACTTCCAAAAAATCTACAAAAGCATGATAATAAAAGGGAAGAAAAGCATGTATATATATACATAAAAAGGAGTTACAAAAAAAAAAAAAAAGATGCAAAGAAGATTGATGCTATGAGCTATCCAATCACAAAACTTAGTTCAGCCTTAAATTCATACACAAAGTCAGTTTGACAAACACAACTGAGATTGAAATCCATTCATACATACAACACAAACACTACTATTCAGTCCTGCTAGAGTCTGATGACAAATTGAGCATGGAAGAAAGATTATAAAGGCCACATGAAGTGATGACATGTTTGAGCATGGAAACAAACTACATAACTGATGAGAAACAAGAAGTCGACCTTGGTTTCCAAAACTATGCAACTGTGTGCATGCAGATGAAGAACCACTGGAGAGGAGCTCCTAGTGAGGAATAGAAACAGAACGGAAGTGAAGTGAAAATAGCAAAGGGCAGATAAATACGTGGTGGAATAGAGACAAAGTTAGAGGGGCCTAAAAAAAAACACTTGTTGTAACGTGTATACGTGCAAATGAAAGGAGAATTGGAATTTTTTCTCAAGTGGATGAGCTTTTGGAGGTGAGCATTATTTTGAACCAAATCTCATCAACAAAGTGAGGTGCTTCTCAGCCACAAACACCTTGTGTGTTTCACAGCACTCTTTTCTTTCTCCATTATCATTTCCATCTCTAAATAATGAAAAAGAAAAAAAATAATATATATGAGAGAAACTGTTTATTTGTTCCTATCTTTTTCATGTGTTTGGAGTCCTGAAAATAGAAGAATAGTAGTACCCTCATCATAAGCTATTGCTCTTGTATGAAGGAGTGCTACAAGTGGATTAGGCTATATGCCTATAGATAATGTAAAAAATGCATTAGCATCTATCATTGTGCTAAGAAAATATGTGTCATTACTTTAAATTTATCCATTTTAAAAAATTACATGATTATATTAAAGTGTTTTTTTATTTGTAAAAATTAAAGACAATTTACAATATCTCAAAATCATTATGCTCAATCAATTGAACTTGACTCCCTTAATTACTATAACATGTTTGATTTCACGTATTTTTTATATTTCAGATGTGATCTACAAAAGTTAATAATTATAATTTTTACGTCTCAAACGTGATTCTTTCATTCTGAATGAGTTTTAAACCAGATATAGATAGATTAAGTTGCTTCTGCTATCATGGTAAGTGATTTAAAAAGGAAAGACGTATATTAGTACCATTTTTTTTAAGATAATGTTTTGATATATAAATATGAGAATATCAAATTTTATTGACTGCAAATCTGCAATCCAGCCACATATGTCAATTTTCTCATATCTTACGTCTCCCTCCAATATTCTGATTAAATTGTCATCCCTTTCTTTTTCGGAATTCGTTCATCTGCAGTTCCTATTTGAACCCTGAAGGTAAGATCCAAGGGCTGATATTTTATTCAACACATTAGCCCTAATTACTAACATAAAACAAAAAAATTAAAGGTGAAAGATCTCTTGTAGTTATTTTCAAACTACTGAGTCCTGAATCCTGAACCTTCTTTTTCTGTCCTTATGTCTTTGTCTCTTTTAATTTTTCATTTACTTCGAAAACTTTAAAAATCCCGTAAACATTTTAAATTATGGCGATTCATTTTAAAAATATTAATGTAATTATATGGACATACATATTAATTTAACCGAAATAAATATTATTGTCTTTTTAGGTTTATTTTAACAATAAAAAATAGAATATAAAATAAACCAAAATCATTCTATAGGAAGCTATTAAAAAATCATTTATGCTTACAAACCTTAAAACTTATCATTATATTTACCAACCCTAAATAGAGTTAGAATATAGTGCAACTTTTTAAAATAAGATGAAATATGGTAGAACTTATTTTATTTTATTTCATTCAATCTTTTTTTAAAAAAAAAACTTGGGAGTATAAATAAAAATATTTTTTATTTTATCATAAAATATTCACAACATTAAGTATAAATAAACAATTATTGTATTTAATTTAATTTCGTTATTGCAATGACTATAGATTTTGAAACATGAATTAATGGCAACGATTACGAGAACCTACCTTAAAGCGCAATAAATTGATAAAAACTATTTGCGGAACAGATAAGTGTACAGTACTACAAAATTTAGCTGAGCCCACTCCAAAATTCAAATGAATAATGAATGAGCTGACCCAGCAACACCCTCTATAAGTTTTCAATTCAACCTCAAATCATTTTCTTTTATCAATGAATTTATTTATTTTTTAAAATAAGAGCAATTTTAAAACATTATATCATATCTTAAATGTTTTTAATATTTTCAAGATATTTGATATATTTATTTTTTCTTTAATACTTTCATTATATATTTATTAGAAAGATTTGTAGATAACATTACTTTAAAAATAATTTTTTCTTGTAATTTAAAATTTTCCTAACATCCTTTGTACCTTTGAATGGTAATATAGATTTTGTTTGTCTTGTAAGATAGATTGTGTCTTACTAAGAATCATTTTAATCATAGTTAGGTTGGTGGGCATATTCTGGTGGTCTAAGTCAATTAGTCAAATGCCAACCATGTGTTTGTAAAATTGCCTCTGTGGAAAAAAAAAGGCCAAAAGGTACTTGAAACTGGGGGGTACGAGGAAGATAAGTTGTTGTCTTACAAGGTGGTATGGTTATGGCAAATAGTGGCATAAACTTGGTGCTTCATCAGGGGTCAATGTTGCTCCATGAACTTCCTGTAGCTTCTCAACTGAGACCTGCAAGCTTTCGTTCGTTTTCTTCAACTTGGGCTACTACCAATGGAGCCCTTCATGTATCACCACAAAGGTGGAACTGCAATGCGTCTTCTTGTTGTTTCCGTGTCAGGGAATGCAGATGCAGATGGAAACGGCTTGTCAGATGCTGCTCCACCAGTGAGTTTGTTATTGCCAGTGATGAGAACTATGGCAAGAAGCAGGTCGTTAGTCTCACTCCCTGCCTCTATGACTATGTCCTCAAAAATGTTCGAGAACCAGAGGTGAGGACCGTGGAAGACACCATTTTAAGAAAATCATCATTTTTTTCGGGAGGGGGGGGGGGGGGGTGTGGTTCATTAAGTTGCCCTTTGTGCTTATTGTAAAGCGGTTGCATTTCAGATTCTAAGGCAATTGCGACAGGAGACGGCCTCTATGCGTGGAAGTCAGATGCAGGTGCCTCCAATATGCTAATTTACTTGCACATTGTTAATATTGAGCTTATGATTGTATTTTGTCTTCAGTATGCAAGCAGGGGTTTGTGCTTCACATTTGGTTTTGTGAAAGTAGGGTAGCATAATTGTACAATTATTTCAATGATGCTATACATAATTAATCATTTCTGCAGAACATATTGGTCTGTTTGTAATTATGAATCCTTAAATAGCAACAAATAATGAATAATACGTACAATTATTTTGAATCCTTGTTCAAAGCATATTGGTCTGCTTGTAATTATGAATATGCAAATTGTGGAATATTCTAGAGTATTAGAATTAGTTGTATATAATGAACCCTTTGGGTTTCAATCTGTATGAATCAAAAAGAGTATTCATATTACAATATGGTATCAAGAGCAGGTTTTTCTGTTATCATTGTGCAAATCTGAAGCCTTTTTTTTAATAAAAAAAAAGGGTTTACCCTCTTTTGGTTTGAGGTGACTTATGGACTCTTCTAATAATATGAGTGAGGAGCTTCGTGCCTCTCCTAATTTTGATGGTGTTTTCATCTCCAAGGCTGAGTATGAGCAATTTCAGAAGGTGATGCCTCAATTTGCTGAAGCAACTAGTCTTGTTATGCAACAAGGTACGACATTCCATGTTAATGGTAGTAATCGTTAGATTCTCGATTCTGGGGCTTCTGATCATATGATAGGTAATGCAACCTTGTTTTGTTCTTATACCCCTTACTATCAACTGTCACGAATAAAAACAACTAATGGCAGCTTCTCTACTATTGTTGGAAAGGGATCCATTAAACTTTCTGAACACATTACTTTGAACTCGGTCCTTCATGTTCCCTCTCTTACTTGTAACCTCATCTCTATCAGCAAACTTACATCTGAGTTAAATTGTGTTGCGAAGTTCTCTGTCCATGCTTGTGTTTTTCTAGAACAGGACTCGAGGTTGAAAATTGGTAGTGCTAGAGAGGAAGAATGGCTTTACTATATTGAAAAGGATCCTAATGAAACAAAAAATTTTGCGCACCGCTCATTATCTTTGTCTGATGATTGTAATGATGTTTTGTTGTGGCATCGTCGGTTAGGACACCTAAATTTCTTTTATCTTCAGAAGTTGCTCCCAAACTTATTTATCAATAAAAAACCCAATTCTTTTTCTTGTGAAATTTGTTAGTTTGCAAAGCATCCTCGTGTTTCTTATCCTCCTAGAGTTTGTCATGATTTTTCTCCATTTACCTTGATTCATAGTGATATATGGGGCCCAGCCCGTGAGAAAAATATCTCCGGTGCTCGTTGGTTTATTACTTTTATTGATGATCATTCTAGGATATGTTGGGTATATCTTTTAAAGGATAAGTCTGATGCTGCATCCACCTTTAAAAACTTTCATGCTATGATTCAAACTTAGTTTCAGACCTCTATCAAAATTCTTCGAACTGACAATGGTACTGAATATTTTAATTCTATTCTTGGAGACTATCTCACCCAGCATGGTATTCTCCATCAAAGTTCTTGTCCTGACACCCCTCAACAAAATGGGGTGGCTGAAAGAGAAAATAGACATCTTCTTGAAGTTGCTTGAGCTCTTTTGTTTACCATGCATGTCCCTAAATATCTATGGGGGGAAATTGTCTTGCATGCATCATATCTCATCAATCGCCTTCTCATGTCCTAAATTTTCATTCCCCTTTATCTTGTCTTACCAACACCTTTCCTTTTTTTCGGTATCATTCTTCCCTTCCTCTCAAGTTGTTTGGCTGTGTGGCTTTTGTACATGTTCCTCCCCATCAAAGGTCCAAGCTTGATCCTAAGTCTATTCGATGTGTCTTCATTGGATATCTTCCTAACCAAAAGGGTTGCAAATGTTACTCACATTCTCTCTATAAGGTCTTTGTTTCTATGGATGTCACATTTTATGAGACACAATCCTTTTTTCCTTCGACTTCTCTTCAAGGGGAGTCTATTGGGGTAGATGAAGATAAGTCTTAGAAACCAAATGAGTCTGTTGTTCTACCTTTGCCTTTGGAGACAGGGGGAGTTATTGTGCAGGAGATAAGGCGAGCTACTGTGCCAGAGATGGGAGATCCTCCTGGTAAATGGGGAAAAATTTACAACAGGCGAAAAACACTTCAGGAGCCTCTAGACTGCCAAGATTCTGACTCGAGTCCTAGTTCCAGCAACCCAATACCTGAATGCACTGATGCAGTCGACCTAAATTTGCTTATTGCTCTTTGAAAAGGTACCACATCTTGTACTGGTTACCCTATTTCTCATCATATCTCGTATGAAAAGTTATCCCCAGGTTTTCGGGCTTTCAACACTATTTTAGATAGTACAAAAATACCAAAAAAACATCAAAGCAGCACTTGATGACCCAAAATGGAGGAGTGCAGTCTTTGAAGAAATAGATGCACTTAAAAAAAATGGAACTTGGAAATCTGTCGCATTACCCAGAGGAAGGAAAACAATAGGTTGCAAGTGGGTGTTCACAATAAAATTTAATGCAGATAATAGCATTAACAAGTACAAGGCAAGATTGGTTGCTAAGGAATTCACTCAAATTCATGGGATAGACTATCAAGAGACATTTGTCCCAGTTGCCAAACTTAACACTAACTGAGTTCTACTATCATTTGTTGCCAACCTTGACTGGCCCTTGCAACAATTAGATGTAAAGAATGCCTTCTTGAATGGAGATTTACAAGAAGAAGTTTATATGGATCCATCACCTGGTTTTGAAAAAGGAGACGGTTCAATATGCAAGTTGAAGAAGTCTTTCTATGGGCTTAAACAATCCCCTAGAGAGTGGTTTGAGAAGCAAATGTGGTGCAGGGTATGTGAAAGGAACTTTTGATCTTGGAATTTTCTACAAGATCGGTTTGAGAAGCAGGTTTTTGTACAAGATCCATGTGCCAATATGACGCATACTAAGGTACGTGAAAGGAACTTTTGATCTTGGAATTTTCTACAAGAAAGATGAGGAATGCAAAGTTGAAGGATATTGTGATGCTGATTACGCTGGTGACCACGACACTCGACGCTCCACCACTGGATATGTGTTCTACATTGGATCTGGAGCAGTGTCTTGGTGTAGTAAGAGACAGCCAACCGTGTCATTATCAACTACAGAAGCAGAGTATAGAGCTGTAGCAATGGCAGCAAAAGAATGTACATGGTTAATGCAGCTTATGAAAGACTTACATCAACCTAATGACTATGCGGTAAACCTTCATTGTGATAACTAGTCAACTATAAGACTTGCAGAGAACCCAATGTTTCATGCAAGAAACTAAGCATGTGGAGGTACATTATCACTTTATTCGAGAAAAGGTACTACAAGGACAACTTGAAATGAAATATATTAAGATTGAAGGCCAAGTTGCAGAATTGTTCACTAAAGGAGTGAGTGGCTTGAAGCTTCAAGAATTTAAAAGGCAACTTGGTATGACTGCCAGATCAACATTGAGAAAGACTAGTCATTGAGGGGGAATATTGAAGAGTAATAACTAGATTTTTCTAGAATGCTCCATAAAACTCTCCATGTTCACTAGAAATGTCTACACTTTTGTCTTGAAGTCCTTCTTAATATTGGCGCCAATCTCTTCAAATTCTTCAGTTTGACTGAGTCTTTCTTCTTCAACGATTTGTTGCGATGTTCTAGTTTGCCATGGGCTTTTTACTTTCTCTGAATTGACGGAACGATCTTCTTTAAGTTCTTCTTGGGATTCTACTCCTTGTTGTAACTTTTCTTCAACTTCTTGAACATTTGGCAACATAACCTCTTTTGTTGGCCACCATGATGATATTTCATCGAACACAACATTCCTTAAAGTGTAACACCTTCCTGCTGTAGGATCGCAACACTTCCATTCTTTTCTTTCGTTATCATAGCCAACAAATATGCATTGTATTGGCTTTTTATCGAACTTTGTTCTTATATGGTCTGGCACAAAGACGTAACAGACACAACCGAAAACTCGAAAGTGGGTTACCGTGTGCTTGACATTCCATAGCTTCTCATAAGGTAAAACAAACTCAAACCTTGCTTGAGGTAGTATGTTAATAATATGTGATGTCGTCTTCATACACTCAGCCCAAAATCGAGGTGGCACATTCTTGGCATGCAGCCTGCTTCTGCATATCTTCGCCAAGTGGCGATTCTTCCTTTCCACAACTCCATTTTGTTGGGGTGTATTTGGACATGAGAATTGTCATCATATCTTACAGTTATGTAAATACTATGTGAATTCTTTTGATGTGTACTCTCTCCAATTATTTGTGTGGAGACTTCTTATATTTCTTTCTATCTCTTTTTCTACCTTCTCTTTGACATTCTTAAACTTGAAAAATGCTTTAGATTTTTCTTTCATAAAGTCAAGCCACACGTACCTCGAAAAGTTATCAATGAAGGTAATCATGTACTTGAAACCTCTTATAGATGGTTGCTTGACGGGCCAAAATACGTGAGTGAATTAGGTCAAGCACGACTCATTCGCTCTATGTTGTGACTCATCGTATGGTAGTTGATGTGTTTTCCCGTATTGGCATCCAGCACACACTGTATCTTCTTGAACTTCTAATAGAGGAAGACCTTACAACATTGCCTTCTTCATCATCACCTTAAGTTTGTGATAACTTACATGTCTGAGTCGTGCATGCCACAAGTCAGTTGTTTCATTCCTCCTTGTCTTGTCTACGTATGCCGTCTGAGCTGACATTACGTAAACAGACTCTAATCGCCTCCCTTCCATGATCGGTGTACCATACTGCTATAGATTTTTGTACACCCTTACAGTATCTGAACTGAACACTACATAATTTCCAAAGGCTGTGTGTTGTGAGATAGAGATTAGATTTTTCTTCATACCTGGCACATGGAACACTATTGTTACCTTTCCCACATGAGTGATAAGCAACTTTGCATTATTTGCTGTGACAACCACTTGCCCTTTTTTTGTACTGAGTCACATCCTTTAACTTCTTTATGTCTCCCGTCATATGATTGGAGCACCCAGAATCCACGATCCAATCATCATCATAATTAATTAACTTATTACTCACTGTAATAAGTGCTGACTCCTCCTCTGGTTCCACAACACAAGAAGCAGCAATCTCCATGAGTTCTTCCACGACAAATGATGTTTGTAGATCCCATTCTTCTTCCCTGATATTATCATTTTGGGTGGAGGTTAAAACATTACCCTCCTCTTTCTTTGACCAGCAATATCGTACAAAGTGTCCTTTCTTACGACAATTGTAGCACTGATTATTCCGACAATAATCTTTCTTATGTCCAACATCTTGTCCTTGTCGAGCTCTCCCTTGTTGTGAGCCTCTTCTGTCTTGTCTTTGTTTATCTCCTCCTCCTTGACATTTGTGGTCTCTTTTTGGTTTCGATCAATCAACATTTCCTCCCTTGAATTCTCTTCTCTTGCTAAATAGGGCCTTCTCTTCTTCATTTATGGAGACATTAGACATTTGATTGTCTAATGCTTCTTAATTGGCTAGTAAGTTTTCCAACTCTGTAAGAGTTGGCTCTTTGGCCCATCCATGGGTTGCCGTAATAATTCCACTATATTCTGGCCTTAGCCAATGAATAATTATTCTCCTTATGCGTGCCTCCGATATTGCATTTTCAGGATCTAACTTTGAAATTTCTTCACAAATAGATTTAATTTTGGAAAAATATTGACTTACTGTTTTGTCCTGTTGCGTGGTTGATAGAAGTTCATTCTCCCAGCGCTGTAGCTTCGCATCATTTTTGCGTGCGAACAATGTCGACAAGGTGTCCCATACCTGTTTTGGAGTCTCTGCACTTTTAATGCAACAACTCATCCTCAACTGTTACTGCAAGAACATACATTGTTTTGCCAACTTCCACCTTCTCAATTCATTCGCTTCCGTGGGTACTGTGGTCATTTCGCCATTTACTATGTCCCATAGATCCTGACCCTGCAGGTAGAACTTCACATGGACGCTCCAATTATTATAATTTTTGTTGTTGAGTTTCTCAATTCCACTAGCTGAGTTGGAAATATCTGTCATCTTGACTTGGTGATGCCTCGCACTCTTCCAAGTAAGTTTGATCCCAGATCAAATAGATACACAATCCTAGATTGTGCAATTGCAGAATTTCCGTATAGTGATCCCCGATCACTAGCCTCCTTAAGTGTAACTTGCCCCCAGACAACCTGGCTTTGATGCCACTTGTAGAGAATATGAAACAAAATTGTATTAAGAGAAACTCAAGTACAAACACTTTTACAGACTACACCTTTTACAAAGATCACTCACACTCACTCTTACTAAGTATGTTCTCTCAAGCTCACACTCTCTTGTTTCTTCTTTCTCCTTACTTGTTTCTACTACTCTCACTTACTTCTAACAAATAGCTCTCACCCCTATTTATAGTTGTTTGGCGAGGTTTCTAGAATTCTCTTTACATTTCTTTACTTTTCGTAGTTTTTAGATTTCTCCATTCATCTTTATCTTTTAGAAATTTTCTAGATTTTTTCTCATTGAAATATTTAGATAAAAGAAGAAGTCTCTAGAAAGTGTAGACATATCTAGTAAACATGGAGAGTTTTATAGAATATTCTAGAAAAATCTAGTCATTGCTCTTCAATATATTGTACGGAGAAAATTACTAGTAATACATTATTTAACAATTCTTTCAAATATTCTTTATTGTTGGTTGAAATTTACCAGATATTACAAAGTTAAGTGGGTCTATGTACTTATGATTTTATTATTTTCAACAAATTTTAGCTAATAAAATCTAATGCCTTAAAAAGTGTGTTACTAATGAGGAATAAACTCTCTAGTATCTGAGAATACTGTTGAAAGCTTGGAAAATAAAGTTTAGAGAGAATGCTTTCATTGGCTATGTAAAAGTAGCACAAGAAATCTTTATTGCAAGAGCTCATTATTCTACTTTATCGTGGTGAATTGTAATTTACATCCTGTAATTAATTTTAATGAGTTGCATTATAACACGTTTCTTTGAAGAGTGAAAGTCAACTACAGGGTAGAGAGTATTCATTTTTCTTTTTTGAGTTTAATTGCATGTCCTAGACAAAAATTTACACTATTATTAATTAGAAATTATCTTTTATATAATTTTTATAACTTTTAAGATAATTATTATAAAATATAACAACCTTATTATATAAAATAAAAGCTTAAACGAAACATTATTCCATTTGCCTTAAGACAAACTTCCATTTTTTAAACATAAAATAAAACAATAAGTCTTATTGCTCAATTGGTTAAACAAGGTGTGAGTTGTTGTAAGTCCTTGGTGCTGTCTGATTTTTACAAATAATAAAAAAAAGCAACTTCACTTTTAGAAGTCTTGAACCCCATATATAGGGGTAGGTATATGGATTAGTCCAATCTATCTAAAGGCCTGACTCGTGAAACTTGTGTGTTTAGATAGGTTAGATAAGCCTAGTTTGCAAAATAAATAAACTTTTTTTCAAGATCAGTGTTCGACCTACAAAAGTCCGTGCATAAATGGATTGGTTTGTGGATCCAATATTAATTTTAAAAAATATTTTTTTAAAGAGAAAAATGTATAAAATTAAAAGAAAAAAATTGACTTTATTTTTTAAGCTAAAAATTTATCATGCTAAAATATATCAACATTTTAAACATAACAAAATAACAATAACAACCTAAATTAAAAATCAAAATCTTAACATAACAAATTAATAGTACTCGCACATTAGATTTAAGCAGATTAAATGACTAGTTCGCAAGTCCACGGGTAAAGTTTGCTAGGACCGTGGACTTAACGAATCAGATTCAAAAACTAAATATAATTATACATACTTTAAAAAAGAGGCTCATTATCTGTCCGATCCGCGGGTTTAACAGGTTGGTCTACGAACCTAGGTCTATATAACCACCCCTACCCATATACAATTACTTAAAAAATATGTCAAAAATTGAACACCAAATCTTAATTAAAAATCTTAAGTGTCGAATCTCTTGTGCCAACATCACTTTTTTTACAATATATTAACTTGAAAGTTATTTTTTATTAGTAAGTTAGAAGAGTTAAAGGCCCAAAGCCAAGATACAGAGACTGACCTTAGCAAGGTCTTATCACCAGTTGCAACATATATTTTTTTTATTCATTCATAACTTGCAACAACTAATTAATAACTTTTTTGCACAATAAATAAAATTTGATTCATAATAGATGAATTTTAAATTACAAGGTACTTTTTAAGGTGGATAACTGGATATAAAGAAGGAAAAATGTTGTTGTTCTTGTTGTTGTTTCTTACACAAACAATCTTTCTAACACAAAAATAAGCAAATGCTTAAGAATAAGAAGTCTATCTTAAATATGTATATCCAAACCTGTACAAAGAGAATTTGCTAAAAAGTTAGGTACCTATTTCCCTTACTTGCTGGGAACATACATTCCAGTCCTTACCCTAAAGCTCCCTAATCTGCACGATCATTTTGCATCCAGCGGGTGCCTGTGATAGACACGTTCATCCACTAGCTATGCAGCCTATACCTCCACCCACATTAAAGGCAAGCCATGATTCCAACCATGACCTAGTGTCAAAATATGACTCAAAGCTCTGAAAGAAAGATCAAATATGAGCCAATATTTTCAACAAAGCCAAACAATCAAGTTTTACATCACCCACCGGATCGTCCACCTTATAATTTGTCCATATAATATCATGGAACCACTCCTCTGAGTATCCTAGTATATGTTTACTGATGCCTTAAATCATAATAGTATGTTTTATTCATGAAAGAAAGTGAAAAAAAAAATGAAATAAAGAAAAGGAAAGAGACTGAACAAAAAGTGAGATGATTTTAAAGGTTGTTTAGTAGGAATATATACTAGGAATATATATATATTCCTACTAAACAACCTTTAAAATCATCTCACTTTTTGTTCAGTCTCTTTCCTTTTCTTTATTTCATTTTTTTTTTCACTTTCTTTCATGAATAAAACATACTATTATGATTTAAGGCATCAGTAAACATATACTAGGATACTCAGAGGTATGTGGTTAATAGAAAATTAAGTATGTAAATATAAAGGTATCTTTGTCATTGATAAAAATTACATTCACCATGTACTCAGATTAGAAATATAGGTGAGTTAACCAACTAGGATTGGTCTATTGACAGAAGTTAAAATAAAATATATGATATCATAGATTTAAATCTCATTATAATCATGGTAAAAAGAAAAAAAAATATAGGTGAGTTTTACATAATTTTTTTTTTCTCTTTTAGATGATACCAAACTATAAAAAGAAAGTTATTCAACGCTTTTGTTTTATTATCTTCTTTTTATGATGTTTCTTGAATTTCGAACACAATCTAAATGTATGTCTTTGATATGAATTCATATTTATTAAAAAAAGGAAAATGATAAAAGAATATCTTCTAACACATTAATTTTTCCAAACACACTATCTTTTTAATTTGTTAAAATTCATTAAAAATTATAAAATTAGGAAAGAGAAATATTAAATATAACATGAGACCTACAAAATTTTATTATTTTTAATAAATTTCAATTTATAATAAAAAAACGTATTCAAGAGAGCATGTTTCTAATATTTTATTGTTAAAAAATATTCTTAAATACAATTTTTTTTTACAACTACAAAATTTAAAACCTATATATATACATATAATATATGTTTATTAAATGAACGTATTCATATATATTTTAAAAAATATTCTTAAATAAGAAGTAATAATTACAAAATTTAATACCTATGTAAATATACTAAATATGAATTATTTTTTTAGAACAATCAGCTTGTAAAAATTATTTAAAAATAGAAAAATTCAGTTGTTTATTAATCTAACATAAATGAATTGATAATAATAATAATAATAATAATAATAATAATAATAATAATAATAATAAT
>CM023955.1:34201644-34246558 GCA_013407115.1 Glycine latifolia
TTTTTGTATTTTTATCTTTAATTATTAGTTTAAATATATTACCATGAATTATTTTAAATTTAGTTATATATTTAAAAATTCTTATTTTATAATTATTACTATTATTCATGAAACATATTTTAAACTAACAAATTGTAATTATAAATCAATAAAGAATTTATTTCTTACGTATTATTTAAATTATACATTTTTTATATTCAAATAAATTCTATTTATTTCCTTTCACATGTTCTTCGAATCGGGTTTCAGATGCATCTTTGAAAAGGCGCAAAAAGTCAGTGAAGTAAATAAGCTGAAACAAGAAACGTTGGTTCAATTTGCATCAATGGCGGATCTGAAGAACGGTAATTTCCTCACCTACGCGTACATTCTTCTCTACATTGGTCTCTCCAGCGGCCAAATCTTCTTCAACAAGGTTACCGTCGATCACTTCAACTCTTCTCCGTTTGTTTGTTTCCCCGTGAATTGCGCGAAAACGCTTTGTCACATAGATATCGCGAAAATGGATTCGTGCTGATTTCGAAGCTAGGATTGAATGTTCTGTTTGTTTGTTTCTATTTTGATTTTAATTTTGCTTTTATTTGTTTTCTTCTGTTCTAAGAATTGTTTTGCAAGAATTTGCGGTGTGTTGTTGATTGGAATTGGATATGCTGATGAGTGATTTGTCAGTTGTGGTTGTGAGTGGTAGTTGAGCATTTTGTTCAATTGCAAGGCTCAGTGTAAGAGAATCGAAGGAATTAAGCAGATTTTTATTCATTTTTTCCGGAAATTTATGTGTCGTGTCTTATTCGTGAAATGATGGTGGTAAACTGGTAATGGCAGAGTGCCTTGTGTCAGAGACTCAGAGCTTGTTGCTTGAATTTTGGTTTTGGTCTTTTGTGGTTTGGCTGTCTTTTTTGGATTGATTTTTGGAAGTATTATTGCATTCTGGGTTTTATCCTAGATTTATGCTTAAATCGTGATTGGTTTAATCTGAGGAATGAATCGAGGAGAAAATGTGGCTGATGCATATTTTGTCTTTTCAATTTGTTATCTGCAGTGGGTTTTGTCCTCTAAGGAAATTAACTTCCCTTATCCTTTGGGTTTGACTCTACTTCACATGGTCTTCTCCTCTGTTCTGTGTTTTGTGTTAACCAAGATTTTGAAGGTACAGATTTGAGCTTGGTGTATTTTGTTGCTTAATCAGTTACTGTTATGCAATGCAGGTTAATGATCTGTTTCTTACAGGTTATGAAGGTTGAGGAGGGAATGACTCCTGAAATGTGAGTAAATAATGAAGCATTCTGTATTTAAAGTTGATTTATAGCAAGGTTTTATGTATGGAACAATTTTGATTATCATACTTTCTCTGACTGTTGGTGACTCATGATATGTTAAAAGTTGGATCTTACGACATTTTCTACATCAACATCTGTTGGGAAAAAACTCTTTCCCTCAAATAGTCAAATACTGATACTAACGTTGGGTAAACATGTACCCTCAGAGTCAAATGCGGAAACGTAATCAATCAAATAGTTAACGAGAGGAGAGACACAATCAATATGTTTTACATGAGAAAACCTTCCCTCAATCTAGAAAGGAAAAACTCACAGGACACTGGTCCAGGTCAAATATCCACTATAACAGTAATCTGGTTACAATGAATCAAACACACCAAGGTGGTGGTATACTCAACCTCTCCAACAATGGTGATACTCTAACTCTCATAGTGTTTCACTCGAGAACTCTCAAATATGCCAAGCACGCAGGCTAGCTCAAATAAGCACTCAAGGATGTCACTTGAGGCTCTCAATTCTGCGGAATCTCTCACGCAGTCAAGTGACAGAACGGCGGAGTCACTCTCACGCTCTCTCTCGATTTCTGTTCTGTCTTTGGTCTAGGTCTTGGTCTAACCTAATTACACCCTCAACTAATGTATATATAGTGGTAAATTAGGTTTGGGGTTTTAGACCCCTCAATTGGGCTTGGACCAGCATTGGAGGAGTAACCCGTTCCAACAACATCAACATCAACATCAACAGTACCTTTAACCCAAGTTAATTGGGGTCAGTGGTAGATGAACCCAATGATAGATCGGAAATAAGACAAAGAAAAAGAAAGGGAGAGGGGAAGAAAAAAGTGGAAATAAGACAAAAAAGAGGAAAAAAAACTAAATAAAATAGGGGTGAAAAGAAGAGAGGAGAAATGAAGAGGAAAAGAACTAAAACAAGGGAACGACTGGAACATAAAACTACTAATGAGTTTAACCCTCCATCAAGCTTATAGTTTTTCTCCACTCCGTCCTAAGACATACCGTCCGCCAATCTATATCTCACTCTATTAGGTCTTGTTTAACTACCTTTTCCCAGGTAAGTTTCGGTCGACCTCTACCTCTCTTTGTGTCGAACTCTTGGTAACAAACTCTTGTTCTTATGGGAACATCCAGTGACCGTCTCATAACATGCCCAAACCACCTCAATCTATGCTCTTTCATCTTTTCACATACCGTACCATTGATACCTTTCGTCGAATATCCTTATTTCTTATCTTATCCATCTTCGTATAACCACACGTCCACCTTAACATCTTCATTTCTGCTACCCCTATTTTATGCTCATGTTGCCTATGTGCTGGTCAGCATTCCGCTCCATATAACATTAGCGGGCTTACAGCTGTTCTATAGAATTTTCCTTTTAGCTTAAGGGGAATTTTGCAGTCATACAAAAACCTTGATGCACTCCGCCATTTCATCCAACCCTGCTCTAATTCTATTATTTACATCCTTATCAATTTCACCACCTTTTTGCAAAATTGATCCCAAGTGTCTAAAAACATCTTTCTTGGGTACCTTTTGACCAAGTAGATGCACTGTGTCTTGATCACCATATCTTACCCGTGAAAACTCACACTTCATATATTTCGTCTTGCTCTTGCTTATCGCGAATCCTTTAGACTCCAAAGTGTTTTTTCACAATTCCAATTTCTATTAACACCATCTTTGGTCTCATCAATAAGCACGATATCATCTGCAAAAAACATACACCACGACACTTCCTCTTGAATATCTTTTGTTAGTTCATCCATCACTAAGGCAAAGAGATAAGGACTAAGAGCTGAACCTTGGTGAACACCTACCGTGATAGGGAAATACCTTGATGTTTCATTACAAGCTTTCACACATGTGGTAGCCCCATCATACATATTCTTAATTGCATTAACATACTTTAATGCCACATTTTTATTCTCAAGAGTCCACCATAAGACTTCTCTTAAGACCCTATCATATGCTTTCTCAAGATCTATGAACACCATATGTAAGTCTTTCTTCTTTTCCCTATACCTTTCCATTAATTGTCACATCAAAAAAATAGCTTTCATGGTACATCTTCCTGGCATAAATCCAAATTGATTTACGGAAACCTTGGTCTTCCTCGTTAGGCGATGTTCAATAACTCTCTCCCACAACTTCATAGTATGACTCATGAGCTTGATGCCTCTATAATTAGAACAATTCTGGATATCTCCCTTGTTTTTGTAAATAGGCACAAACATGTTTTTCCTCCAAGCATCAGACATCTTCTTTGTTTAAAGAATTTTATTAAAAAGATTGGTCAACCATATTATTGTCACATCTTCCAAGCCTCTCCACACTTCAATAGGGACGTCATCGGGTCCCAAAGCTTTATTATTCTTCATCCTCTTTAAAGTCTCCTTAACTTCATGTGGATTAATTTTGCGCACAAATCTTTTATTCAAATCATCAAAAACATCTTCCAAATCCGCCTCACTTTTGTCGTCATTCCTATTAAATGTTGGTTAAAGTAGTTTACCCATCTTTCACTTACAGATTCATCCCTTACCAAAAGTTTTTTATTTTCATCCTTGATACATCTAACTTGGGTGAGGTCTTTACCCTTCTTATCCCTCATTTTTGCAAGTATGTAAATACCTTTTTCACCATCTTTGCTCCCAAGATTTTTATATAAATCATCAAAAACTTTGCCTCTAACTTTCCACACTACTTTCTTTGCATTTTTTCTCGCTACTCTAAACTTTTGTCAATACTCATCATTGGGACATTTATGCAAAGATCTAAAACATTTCTTCTTCTGTTTAATAGTCTCTTGCATTGTAAGAACCTTGTTTCCTTTGCTTTCACCTAGCACCCTTCTTCCCACATTTTGAACACACATAGTCATCTTATTCCATATTTCATTAACTTCTCCAATAAACTCCCACGGTCATTCACGCAACATGTTTTCCTTAAATTCTATTTGTTTCTCCTCCTTTAGTTTCCACCATCTTATCCTTGGGTTTTGAGCCTTTTTCCTCAAATTAAAAACTTTGTTGAACTTAACCTCTAGAATTATCAACTTATGTTGTGTCGTCACACATTCTCCAGGATAGACTTTGCAGTCAATACACGAATTTCTATCTTCCCATCTAGTCATAAAGAAATCAATTTGACTATAATTTTGGCCACTATGATACGTGATAAGTTGAGACTCCCTTTTCTGGAAAAAGGTGTTCACTAGCATCAAATCATGGGCTACTGCAATGTTCAAGACATCTTCTCCAATCTCATTTCTCGTTCCATAGTCAAAACCACCATGAATTCTATCAAAACCTACATTATTTTTACCAACATGACCATTTAGATCTCCTCCTAGGAAAATCTTCTCTTCTCGTGGTATCCCTCTCAGAACCTCCTCCAAGTCTTCCCAAAATTGGTTCTTTTCATTTGATTGTATTCCAACTTAGGGTGCATACACACTAAGGATATTTAAAATTAGATCCCCCACTACAAGCTTAATCATCATAATCCTGTTGCCTTTCCTTTTGACATCAACGACTTTATCTCTGAAACTTCTATCGATCCCAATTTCAACCCCATTTCGACTCTTGGTTGTACCTATATACCACAACTTGAAATCGGTGCCCTCCACTTCCTTGGTCTTTTCTCCAACCCACTTAGTTTCTTGCAAGCAAACAATATTCACTTTCCTTCTAGCAAAAACATTTGCTAACTCCCTCAGTTTACCCGTTAATGTTCCTATGTTCTAGCTTCCCAATTTCATCCTAAACCCCTGGGCGGTGTTTATCCGCGACGCTCGCCCATCTGCGTGTTGGGACCCTTGCCTATTTGTCACCAAATCCAGGTAAGACCTGACGCCTTGCCTTTCGGCATGGACCCTAACTCACTTATCATTACATCCCAGGATCGATGTAGCTTGTGGCAAGGACCCTAGCTCATTTTTCGCTACACCCGGAACCCGATGTAACGCATCGTTATGAAGGGTACGCCCGAACGAAAAATCATAAAGGTTCATCACATAAAAATAGTTGGTTTTTTACGGCCAATTCGTAACCCCTGACGCCAACCCTCCTCTTTTATCCTGGCTTGAGACAGGTCATGCATGCAAACACACATAGGCGGAGTTATCTTACGACATTTTCTAATTGAAAATAATATTAGCCAAAATTTTCAACATATGGTTATGTGCCTCAAACTTGAGAGTTTATGTAAGCTCGTGGAGGTTATGAAACCACTTGGTTACTTATAGTTACGGTCTTATACTTTTTAACTTGCGTATAAGACTATACATTGATAACAAGACTTAGTTATGACTTATGATTTTGTCTTTAAGAGACTTATGGTTAAGTTAGTTTGTCGTTTCCCTGATTAAAATTATTACATTGACCACTGTACATCATTTATATGTTATAGTTCCCATGATTGTTCATTGTTCTTTGAATCTTTTGATTAAATACAATTTTTTATTTGCGCCTCAAAAAGTAGGTTGACAGTTCTTGATTTGAATTTTTTTCCAGTGTAGAGCAATTTAAGGGTCAAATCTTGGTTTTGAATGTACTTATTGAGTTGTTCTCTTTCCTTCATATCCCAATTCCCTGGTGAAACACATGTTACTTGGGATATAACAATGTTAATTTTGTATTACCATAAAAAATATTTCAAGGATTCAATCCATTTGTTTGATGTCTGTTCTATAAGTGAACTTTGTTCTAGAAATTCAACTGCCATGTTTTGATTTGAAAAATTACACTAGTGCTAGTCCTTTTGCAAGGTGACTGGCTCCAGAAATTTCTGCATATTTGTTTATTAGGTTCTTTGAATTTTTTGATTGAAATTTCTGTTGTCTTGTACATGCTTTAGTTTTGTAAGAATGGATTTTACTGGTTGAATGCTTGTGCTTATGCATATACATCTAGTATGTGTGTGTCACATATCTTAAAATCATTAACTTCAAGTCTATGTTCCTTAATATTTTATTGCATTAAATGCGTAAGATGTTTCCAAATTCCAGTTGCAATTATACCTTGATTGTTTCAGATACGCTACTTCGGTAGTGCCAATTGGGGCCATGTTTGCAATGACTCTTTGGCTGGGAAATACTGCCTACCTGTATATTTCTGTTGCTTTTGCACAAATGCTGAAGGCAATTAGTAAGTTTTAGTGATCCTGTTGGTTATTGATAATAGTTAGGTATCTTTGTCCATTTATGATATCTACCAATCACCAATGGAAAGCTTAATTGCTAAATGTATCATGAGGCGTTTAAAACCATCTGATCTATTGGTTAATCAACTTGCCTTAGTTGTACAATATGTACTATAGTAAATTAGTAATTATATATTTACACATTACTTTTTCTCCAATATGGCAACTAATTGCAGAATTACATTGGTTCTTCAATTGTCAATCACAGTGCCTGTAGCTGTTTTTGTGCTTGGGGTAGCTGCAGGACTTGAGGTAATGAGCTACAAAATGCTATTAATCATGTCGTTGATTAGTTTTGGTGTTCTAGTAGCTTCTTATGGAGAGATAAATATAAACTGGATTGGAGTAGTTTACCAAATGGGAGGTGTTGTTGGTGAAGCTCTGAGACTTATCTTCATGGAGATTTTTGTTAAGAGGAAAGGTCTTAAGTTGAACCCTATATCTGTGATGTATTATGTTAGTCCCTGCAGGCAAGTGTTTCTTTTAGTAATTTCACTTACTGCTACAAAAATGTTTGAATAAATTCTGTGTACTGTGAATTAATTCCTATGGGAATAATTTTGGATTCTTCTGCAGTGCAATTTGTTTATTCCTTCCATGGATATTTCTGGAGAAACCAAAGATGGATGAACATGGACCGTGGAACTTCCCACCTGTTTTGCTTATCCTCAACTGCCTTTGCACTTTTGCTCTAAACTTATCAGTTTTCCTTGTGATTACACATACAAGTGCTTTAACCATTCGTGTTGCCGGAGTTGTCAAGGATTGGGTGGTTGTCTTACTGTCTGCTGTTCTGTTTGCTGATACAAAGTTAACACTTATCAATTTGTTTGGTTATGCAATTGGTAAGTAACTGATTCTGTTTGACCTTCTAAATTTCCTGTCTCATTGGATATAGCTTTTGAGGATTTTCCATGACATTTCCTGCAAATGCCAGAGGACTTCCACATATTCCACCGTCCAGGAAAATTGATAGCCCTGTATTGGGTGCTACCTGGAAGCCTATTTGCCATTAGCATTATACAAATTTTAAAAACTCAGAATCAAAGATAGTACTTCATTTTGGAAATTAATGTGAGAATATCTAAGATTAGTTAATTGTCAGGTTTTTAATGTGGTTGGAGTCTAACTAGCACTCTAGCAGTGTGTTATTGTTGGGACAAAACTAAAGGGAGATTGTAATAATGGAAATGGAGTATACAAAACGCAACAGAAGCTCCCTGGCTGAGAAATGGATTCCTGGGCCCAAAGCTATAAGCTGAGAACTATTACCACCCCCCCTTCCTCTCTGGGAATTATTCCATCTAATTATATCCACTTTCTGTCTCCATAATTGTCTTTCCCTCCTTAGCACATACCTTCCCTCCTAACTAATTTTTGGCCTGGGGTTTAGGTCTATGCAAATATAGTTTAAGGCCTTCTTTCTTGGCTCAGTCTCAGCAACCTGAACCATACTTGTAAGCACGGTTCTATCAGTTATCCAATTACAACAATTTCTCTTTTTGAATCCCTTTTTTAGGGTGAGGGTGGAGAGTGATGCACCATCTTCTACTTTTTGTTTACCATTGCCTGTTGGTTCAAGTGGTTAAGAAGCCTAGTTCTCCTTTATTAATGTCTTAGGTTCAAGTATTGTGAATGAAAAACTAGGTGCTAGGGTAACTTTGGTCCCCTAGGAGGATTCACTGATAGCAGGATTTAAAGACTTCTGGATATCAAGGATCTCAATCTCAAACCAAAAAACTATTCCATATTTTTTTTTGTTTTAGATGGATTTATAGTCACTGATTTACTAATCTGGAGTGTGGACACGATAAATTTGTTGAGCTGATTCAAAGTAGACAATATGATTGATTTTTGACAGAATATTTCTTAGAGAACTATGGAGGCTTTACTCAAATCAAAAGCTAGACGATACAATGTAAAAATTATAATAATTGCAAGTCTTGGACTAGAAGCAATTGTGAATAATGTTAATTGTTAATTAAGAAAAAAGAGAAGCTTCTTTAACCATTTTATAAATTTTTATACAGCCATTGCTGGGGTAGCGGCATATAATAATTGCAAGTTGAAAAAAGAAACCTCTCGTGACACCTCAGATGATTCCAACCCTGAATCTTCCCAAATGCAAGAGTCTCGGCCTTTAACAAGTAGATAGTTGCAATCTTTGAGTTACTCAAGGTATGTAAATAATGTATTTGAAATCATTCTTATTCCCACAGTTTTCCTTCCTCTCATACATTATTTCTTTGTATCTCTTCCAGTTGTCCATGCCTTATTCAGAAGTTGATGAGACTATATAGTAGTTATCACTTTTCACATAATGTGGCAAAAGGACATCAAAATGCATGTAGTGCATAAAAATATAAGCAAATATTTTGGTTCAATCTTATAAACAGTTTCAGCTAAATTTAGATCGGGGAAAGCAATGTGCTGATCCAATGTAGTACATGAAGATGTAAAATACAAACTTCATCTTTTAAAAAACAGGTGCTTGGCCATGGCATTTGATTTTTGAGGAATTTGGAGTCATTCACATTCCAGTGATTATTTGTTTGAAGCAATTACCAATTTCAATCTTAGCGATTCATTATTTCAAGTTGAATGACCAAAGATATTGCCCCTGCACCCACTATTTATTATAATTGGACAATAGGCGAGTAACCAGGGTATATAAAGCAGTTTCTTAGACAGATGAAACCTTGTAGAAATAATGTTTATTTGAAATGTACTAATAGTATTCGATATTCTGAGACAGTTTGTTTCAGTTTTGGGAGTCTTTGCTTCTTTGTAAAAAAAATTATGTGGATGCTTTTATTGTATTTTGTGAATTTATCTCATTGGTTCTCACTAGTCATTAGAGATTTGGGAAAAACAAAAAAAAATGTATTTTGCTCAAAGATAAGGTATATGTCGTGTATTTGAAGTATATCTGTATTTTGGTTTTAATATATGACCTTTTCGGCATATATTTATTGACTAGGCAATCATACTGTCTTTCATTTAGTGTTCTTGGGGATAGGAGGCCTGAAATTTAAAGTCTAAACCTTGTTACAGATAACATGGTTATTAATTTTCAATGTGCATATTTAGGCCTCATATTCTTGGGCTCCTTCCTCCCTCCCAAATACTGTTTTAGTTCCTTTTCGCTGTAAAGTCACTTGTTTCCGATGCCTCATAAGAAAATATATTTTCTCCCTTTACAGTTCTATCTTTTGCCTCCCTGCCACTAATAACACATCAAAGTTCTTTTAAAATAGGCAATAAGGGCAAATTCGAGGTCCATTTTAATTAGAGATCATACACAACTTTGGTGGGAATCATTGGAAGATTGCCACATTTCCTCGTTCACTTACAATTTTTTGGCACGTTTTTTGGAAATAAACCCTAATGAGTCTTCAATTTCAATTTTCAATTTCGAATACTAAACTTGTTGATTGTGTGATAAAAATTGACGTTGACCAAGGTGGGATGATGGTTTTACATATTTAATTATTTATCGATTGTTAGTTTAACAATGAAGAGATGATTTTTTAGTGAAAAAACTGTAGAGGATACTGATGCAGACAAGAATGTGTAGAGGTTACCAATCTCTTACCTTCCCCGCAAATTTATAATTTAAATATAAGTGTGAATTTGCAAATTTGGTTAACTCTATTCAGTCTAAAGATAAAATAATCTTAATTATCTAAATATATTGGAATGATCGAAATTAGCTCATCTAACTACTTATTAAATATAACCTTATATATAGTGTATGAGTATTCCTATTTTTAAAAATAATGTTTTTATTGTTTACATTTTAAAATGAAAATATAATTAAATTTCCGTCTGATTCAAACAAACATGGATTTAAGTTTACTGTTTTTAAATTTGTAAACACACTTGTTAATGAATTGGAATTTTTTGGCATTCTCGTAAATTATTAGTTTAGGTTTTTAGTCTCTAAAATTTTAGTCATTTTTTTAGTCTTCTAAATTTAAAGTTATTTTTTGTTCTTTAAATCCATAAAATATTCTTTTTAGCCATTCTATATAATATGAACTAAACATGAATAAAATATTTGTAATTTGGGGCAATTTTTTATTATTAGAATTTGATTTTCTATTTCCCTATTTTAAAGTATGATTTTTTGACAATTTAAAACTTTCAAAATCAAATTAATAAAAATAATTAAACGAGAATGCCACACAAAGACAGTAATAGCATTAAGCATATATAGGTTATCTAGTGATAAGTGATTACAGGTGTGACCGTTCTTTTGGGGCAGTTGGAGTTGGAGGAGTGTTATTACTATTCATTTATTGAACGAGATTAACCTTCAACTTTATTTATGCGACTTTTTCAGTTTCTATATTGTTTATTTTATTTATTTATTTTAAATATTATTTCTTAATTATTATTTTCAATTTTTACTATTTAGATTTTAAATCTTAATATATTATACGAATTTAAATATATTTTTAAACTTAATTATACTTTTGAGATTATAATTATACGATTTTTATTCCTCATGTTCCAATTACACAAATTAGGTTCTTTAAGTAGATTAATTATTCCTTATATTCCTCATGACACATACTAATATCACTTAATCACATTATTTGATCTTTCTAATATCGCAATTGTGAGAAGTTCATAATAGAATTAAGCCACATCAATTTATGTGTGAGACATACACAGATGTTCATGGATAAATGTATACATAAACAGTTAAATAATATTATTTCTTGTCCTATATGTAAAAAATAAATACTTAATTCAAAACATCAATAAAAAATAGTTAAATTAGTAGTTTTAATTAATAATATTATATATTTAATTTAATTTGATAAATATCTATTGAATTAAATAGATTCAGTGATAATTATATTCAATAACATTGCTCGTAGTTTAATGCATAATTTTTTTAATGAGTCTAATTTATATTGCTAATAACTCAATAAATAATCTACTTTTATGAAAATAAGTAGAAATAGATTAAAAGTATAAAAAAATAATAGTCATTACATTTAAAAGTAGATCTTTGTTTCTTATAATTAGGGAAAAAAACATTTAGTTTATATAAAAAGAACAAAAAGTAATTAATGTCAAATTTGATAGTAAAGGGAAAACAAAGAAATGAAGGGGAGACATGGAAATAGGAGGGAGCAACAAAGGTGATTTTGTTCGGTGTAAATGACGAAGAAATTGATTTTGCAATACATTGAGTATCAAATGGCACCCACGTGCATTCTGCATTATTGGATGAACATAAACTTTTGTTTCAACCAATCACAATTGTTCTTTGAAAACACACACAAATCTTTATTTGGTTCTTATACAAAAGATAAAAAGTAATTAATGTCATATTTGGTAGTAAAGAGAATTAAAAAAATAAAAGGGAAACATGTAAATAGGAGGGTAGGGTGGAAATAGGATAGATTGAGCAAGATTTTTGTTAAATAGGTCTGATTTGTTTAAAAAATTTATAGGTTTGGGTTTAATTTATTATTAGTCATATGTTTTATTTTTAGATCTGAATTAACTTATTTCAAAGTCTAACTTGATTTATTAGCTTATTTAAAGGCTTATTTCATATTAAATCTCTTATATAAAGTTAATTTCTATTTACATTAGACAGTAGACTCACAATCATTGAGAAAAATTCTAAGTGAATCAAATTATAATCTATAAAAATTAAAATTGTCATTTCTTAATGCATAAGAAAAAGGTGAAAATAGGCTAACTAAGTTTTATAAGAGTTAAGTTTAACACATTAATTTGATGTAAGTTTATCACCGTTAAAATAACTTGGTTGAAAAACTTATTTTGTAACAAGCCCTCTAAGTAAAACATAAATTTATCACTCAATAAACTTATATATTTGACTCTTATTGTTTATCAACATTTGAAATATTTTTAAAAGGTAAACAAATCTATGATTTTGATACATAATAAAAATTTTAATATAATAATAATACTAAAAAAATAATTATAATTTATATTTACTCAAATAAGCCAGTCTATTATACCTAAAAGACTTTTTAAATGGCCTAAAGTCTAACCTATTTAACCAAATATGCTTTTATAAAAGCCTAAGCCTAGCCTATTTTTGAAAAAGCCTACTAGGCTTGATGTAGGTTAGGCCATAGCCCTTATCATGGGCTTAAGTCTATTCCCACCCCTATGGAGGAAGTAGCAAAGGTGAATTTGTTTGGTTTAAATGACGAAGAAGTGTGCAATGTCTACTTATAATCGATTTAACATAATGACATAATTGATTTTACACTACACTATGTACAAGAGGACACCCACTTGCATTGTACATCAATGGGTGAACCCACGATCTATGTGCCTTTTGTTTCGACCAATCTTAGTCATTCTTTAAAAACAGTTAGACCCACCGACCTCATTAATTGTTTTCTACATCTCAAATCGTTGGACGAATTCACAATATGTGTGTATCTTGTTTTGACCAAATCTCCACTGCTCCTTAAAAATACATAGACTCATTGACTTCATTAATTACCTTGCTATTCAAGAGAGTTCCATTCCTATTTCTTCTCTATTTTTCTTGAACCAAATACATCTAGATTTATTTTATTTTTCACTTATTTCCATGCTCAAATGGCGAAATGCACAATGCTCTACCTATAATTAATTTTGTATGATGGCATAATTGATTTTGCACAATACCATGTACTAGTTGGAACCTATTTGCATCATGCATCATTGGATGAACCCGTAATTTGTGTGCCTCTTGTTCAACCAAATCTCCACCTTTTCTTGAAAGAACATATACCTACCAACCTTGTTAATTGTTTATTGCATCGCTTATAATTGGATGAACTCGTAATCTATGTGTCTCTTGTTTGGACCTAATCTATGTCATTCCTTAAAACACATAAATCTACCAACCTTGTTTATTGTCTTCAGCATCCCTATATTGGACTACCCTTAATTAATGTGTCTCTTATTTCAACCAAATACCAACTTCTCATCTATATTTCTTCTTTATATTTTCTTATAAATCATCCACATTTTAATTTACTATATTCCTCACTTATTTTCATTAATCTATTTCTCTTCTATTTACCGTATTTTCCGACCATTTCTTTCCCTCCAACCAAATAGTGCTCAAAGAATTTCCCATCCATTTATTTCTTGTCCACTACTACAAGCAGGCAGTCCATAGTGTCCTTAGTTCTCACTCCCTCACTCTATTTTCCCCCAATAACCAAGAAGTGGCAAGAAGAATTAAAGAAAAAAATAAAATAAAATAAAAAAGAGCAACACACCAACCGCATAGAGAGGGAAACACCGAAAAAACTAACTGAACCTCTCTCAGTCGAGATATGCGATTGCGGTGGCGTCGGCGGTGGCCCGGGTTGTTGAGTCCCCGATCGACAGCCAATGCAGCGGCTCGTTGCGGCGGCGTGCGGCGTCGTTGATGGCCCTGCAGATGACTTGGCAGCTGAGTCTCCTGAGTCAGAAACGTAAAACCGGAACCGGTCCTCCCGTAGGGCTCCGTAACCTAGGCAACTCGTGCTACCTCAACAGCGTCCTCCAGTGCCTCACCTACACTCCTCCTCTCGCCAATTTCTGCCTCCGTCTCCAACACTCTTCTCTCTGTAATATTCCATTTCTCCTCAATTTTAATTTTCTTATTTTTTCTTCAATTTCTGTTCATTTTTGAACCAATTCGCTTCGATTCAGGTGATTCATCTGCGTCTTCGTGTCCGTTCTGCATACTGGAGAAGCAGATTGCGCGTTCTCTGCGATTGGATCTCACGTACGACGCGCCGTCCAAGATCCAGAGCTGCATCCGGATCTTCGCGGAGAACTTCCGCTGCGGCCGCCAGGAGGACGCGCACGAGTTCCTCCGCTACGTCATCGACGCCTGCCACAACACCTGCCTCCGCCTCAAGAAGCTCCGCCGCAGAGGCGCCGAGGCTAATGGCGGCGGTGGCGGTGACACTGGCGGCGGTACGGTGGTGAAGGAAATATTCGGTGGCGCCTTGCAGAGCCAGGTGAAGTGTCTGTGTTGTGGTTATGAGTCGAATAAGGTTGACGAGATAATGGATATTAGTCTTGATGTTTTCCATAGTAACTCGCTTAGAGACTCCATGCAAAAGTTCTTTCAGCCTGAGGTGTTAGATGGCAATAATAAGTACAAGTGTGATAGGTGAGTCACCGAATGAGTGTGTGTGCAAGTGTCTGTATGTGTTTCGATTGTTAAATGTTGGTACAAAACTTAGATACAATTCCTTAGGTTAGGTGTTGTTTGGACTGTTCTCTGGTCAGAATTTGAGTTTCACCTTGCTAATATGCATAATCGTTTATTGCAAATCTTTATAATGCAAATTATTGTGGTGAAGCTCCAATTCTGATTGGAGAACAGCACAAACAACACCTATTGAAATGTATCCAAGCTTCGTCCTATTTGTTTGGGTGTGTGCGTGTTTTAGTTATTGAAGGGATGAAACTGTTTGTGACTGTTGTTCAGTTGTAAGAAATTGGTGGCAGCTAAGAAGCAGATGTCCATACTTCAAGCACCTAACATTCTTGTGATACAACTAAAGGTTGGTTATATCAGTTTTATTTATTTATTGGTTTTTGGATTAGTCTTGGGACTTTTGAATGATGGTGTTGGTGAAATTTGGATTGTAGAGATTTGAGGGTATATTGGGTGGCAAGATTGACAAGGCTGTTGCATTTGAAGAGGTTTTGGTGCTTTCTAGCTTCATGTGTAAAGCAAGCCAGGTATGTTTGGTGTTTGTTTTGAATTAGTTACTACTGCAAAGGGGTGTGTGTTTTTTTTCATGTGGAGGCACACACCAGCATGATTTAGGAAGTACAGGGACTTCAAAATAGTAGCCATATCTTTATCGTATCTGCATCCTTGTTCGACACTTTAAATACTCCTAACTGTATTTTATAATCTTACACTATTACAGACGGAAATATCACGATAATTAGGTATAAATAATAGCATTTGATTACGTCTGCAATGTCTCTTGCTCACCTTAAAACATTATTTTCCCCTTTGATTTAATTTTAGGTTTTATGCTGATTTTATACAAATTTTGCACACTGTGCTATTGATATAGCATTTATAAGTTTTAAAATGCACAATATTTATAAAGAGCCATTGATAATTTCTTATTAATACATATATCAGTGAATGATGATTGCAATTTACAAAAGCAATGATTGTCATCATAGCCAAAAATATAGCTACATATCTTCCCCTTGGCAATATCAGAATATATTTTTCCCTGTATAAACATGTCACGAAAATTATATATTTTTGCCAATCCATGACAATGTCTCAAAAAGCATCGTAGTCAGTGAGTCCTATTCAAAAGAAGTCTTCGTTCTATATTATTGACTACTTTTTGTATAACCTTTAAAGATACATGGGAAATATGAGGTCATATAAATTTTAGTCCTGTCTAAGTATTAGAGCCATATCCCCAAGATTATCAGGAAATAAGATAAAAAAATTGGAAGATACTCCCTTGATAGTTGATATGTATCTAAGTGTATCATATGCAATTATGCATATCAGTTTTGAATATGGGTATGCCACCTATACTTTACCATTTTTGAAGTATTTGAGCTTCATAGGTTTTGAATGGAAATCCTACAATGATGACTTGGATTATTGTCAAAGTATGTTATTTAAAGAATAGTAGTAGATGGAAGATAAATCAGGTTTTATTATACCTCTGCAATCTTAGTTTGGAGATCTTAGGTATTGTGTGAAGATTGTTGCTATTAAGCTTTGTGGCAGCTTGTGATATTTGTTACTTTTGGTTGAAGCAGAATGCTCAGGTTTGAGTATGAAATCCCTGCCATTAGATCTCTTGTGAAATAAGATTGCCATTATGACTTTTTGTTTGGCAATCTTAGTCGTGCATTTGCAGTTATTGAAAAAGCATTATTACGTGGGTGAACCTCTCAAGGTCTTAGCTATTAAGCTTTTAATATTCAGAAAATCCATGAGAAATAAGGAAAGCTTTATGATAGAGGTTCATAATCTATAAAAATTCTGAATATTCTTTAAACTTAACTAAATGTGTTTTTCTTTGTTCAGTTCTAGTTCATATGGAAGTTGTGGTATAAAAAGAAGGTGCAATTACTTGTGAGATAGAAAAGCCTTTGACTTCTTTTGTGACAGAGTATGGGAATTGAACTATCCAATATCCATTGTATATAAAACTCATACATTGTGGTAATAATTAATTGCAAAAGGGTTGGCTAGTTTAGGACTCTGAACTAAATGGTGAAACTTCAAAGAGGCTAAAAATACTACTTATCAATGTGCCACTCGTAATAAAAAACATAAATTGCTTAGTGAAGGCCAATAAAGGTTCAATATTTTTCCAACCTATGCTGACATCTTGTAAGAATGGCGTAACGTGATCAATATTACCCAAGTCTTCCATTTTAATATTATTTTTTACTTTTCTAACAGTTATCTTTATGTAGGATCCCCAACCGGAATATAAGCTCTTTGGCACGATTGTGCATTCAGGCTACTCCCCCGAATCTGGTCACTACTACGCTTATATAAAGGTTTGTTAATTTATAGTCATCTGTACCCAAATTATGTAGCTGATATGTTGATTCCTAAATAACTTCTAATTGTGCTCAGAATCTAATTTCCTATTCTGTTCACAGGATGCAATGGGTCGGTGGTATTGCTGTGATGATTCTTGTGTAACTGTTGCAACCCTGCAGGAAGTTTTGTCAGAAAAGGTCTACATTCTTTTTTTCTCTCGAACTAACCAAAGGCCAGTGGCAAGTAGTAATTCTCTTGTTTCAAATGGTGTAAAGCCTCATTCCAATGGGAGCCAAACATCTGAATGCCCAAAGGTTGGTGTACCACCAAAAGCACTGCACATGAAATCAAATTCTGAGCTATCTCCTTGTAAGGATATGCCAAGTGTATCTAAGACTGCTAAAGCACCTTCCAGCTCAAGAGTGAAGTTTGACATTAATGGAAGTTCTTCTAAAAGAAATCCTGCTCCTGTGAGTGTGAATGGGAAAGTTGATGCTACTAGGAATCAGCCTTTAGTAATAAATGGGCATGTGAAAGATTCAGTTTCTTTGGAGAATGGTAAGAAAGATTCTTCATTACCCACCAGCAATGGCATTGACAAAAATAAAGTTGCTGTTGACAAATTGAAAAGAAAGGAGTCAACAGTTACAAATGGACACACTGGTAATCAGATAGTTGATATTCATTCTATAAAGTCAGATCTCAAGGAAGATACTGATAGAAGCAGGGTAATAGCAGGTAGAGTGCCTGACAGTTTTAAGCATGAAAGCAATGGCCTCAACAACATACCTACAATGTTGGGGAATAAGAGAAAGCTACAGGAGGACCCATGCATTTTACTTGCACTTGATGGTCAGTCTCAAGCAAGAGTTCAAGAACTGAAGGACATGTAAGACATTACTGAAATTCAATCTCTCTCTTTTTTTTTTTTTTTTCCTTACAAATTATAGTTAAGCATTCATTTATTTATATTTATTTATTTTTTAATGATGCCTTGCTATGCTTTATGTTTTCTGATATATACATTGAAATGTAGCATCTTGTACTTTTGTTTGTGTTTCATAGCCAGCCTGGATATAGACATTGGTAGTTGTTTTTGAGTTTAGACTGTTGAAGTTAGTTAATGCTTAAATTTTTTTATGAAATCTTTTAGTTCTACTGAGGCTTTGATATTTGTAGTTGTTGTTGACATATTGTTTGGATAACCTAATTGGTGAGGAAGGGAATACAAAAAAATGACTCATTTCTTTTGGTATCCAAATCACATAACATTCCAATTGGAAAGAAACATTGTGCAATTAATAATGGATGTTCCACTATATATTTTCTTCATTTTGTAATTTATCTCCCTTTCCTTCTATCTTCAATATCTCAAATGCTAAAAATATGTTGATCTGGTTAAATTTTTTTAGAATACTAGTCTTCTTGATTTTTACTGTACTAAAATCTTCATGCTTGTGATCGGTCATTCCCAAAATTTGTTACTCACTAGTTAACTTTTGACAATCAGTTATACAGCTTTACATTCTAAAATACTTTTTATGTCTGATTCGGATACTGTTTTGTTTCTAAAATATTCTTTATATGCTTGATTCTGATTTTATGTTTTCAAAACATTACTCAGTCTTGGGAAAGAGGCAAGGTCAGTTTTGAGGTCATGTGGCTGGACAGATAAGGTCTATGAATTTATGCGTTCAAAGAAATTACGTGCACAGGAGGCTGGAAATTTGATAAATGGAGATGAAATAAGGTAAGGTTGATCATATTCTACATTGCTTTATGCATAGCCATTGATATTAAACACAAACATGGGTGTTGCACAATTTTGTGAATATTATGATATGCCGTTTTAACTATTACATGGTCTTTTAATTATGTAGGAGATTGATTTCCAACTGTGACTATAGATGCCAGCCAGGTGAAGGGATGTAGGGTTGTAAAATCAAGTTTATATTTATTATTATGATTCTTTAGAAAAGTGTGATTCTAGAGGAAACATGGCTTAGAATAATGTTGGCATCTCTGGTTAAGTGATTGGGAAGATTGGGATATTTTAGCATTTGTTGGGACAAAAGGGATGGCCAGCCTTGGCACAACGGTTAAGTTGTGCCTTGGTGATTGGTTACTCATGGGTTCGAATTTGGAAACAACTTTTGCGTATGCAAGGATAAGGCTGCGTACGATGATCCTCCCTTATACTTCGCATAGCGAGGAGCCCTCGGGCACGGAGGTACGGTAGTTTTTTCTTTTTTTTGGGACAAAAGGGTATCTTGCTAGGATGAAGAGGAGTCAATGCAGATAGGAACAGTTAGGGAAGCTAGTTACTGGAGGATCATTAGATAAAGGGGGCATTTAGGAAATTATATTTTGTGAACTGAGCAAGTGCTCTGTTATAAAAGCGGACTCCCTTGGACAGGAGTTTCTCTCCTTGTTTTGTTGAATTTTAGTCAATAAGTACAATCATTCTTTGCTTGATAGCAGCGACTTGTGTTTGTGAGAATACATTAAAACTATCCAATGACATCATGATTATATATTAGAATATCTTAGATTATCTTATACAATTAGTTTTCTCATTTCCTTATCTCTTTGTCTCTTTATATATAGTGGTCGTATAGGAGTAGGTTAAATTTTCCTTTGAGCTTGTTATGTCTTTCTCCATTTCAACCACCCAATATGTATGTTGTGCAAGACATCTTCGTTAATCCCCCATCTTTTTGTACTATTGATTTCAAATACTTCAAAAGTTGTGGTACTCATTTTTACCTCCAAAGCATTTTTCTCTTGTTTCTTGATAAAATTATAATGTATATGCTCTAATCTTGCTCTAACTCAAGTGAAAGCCCTTTGATTCTAAATTATGTCTTCAAAGCTCAAGTTTAGAGTTTATCTCTCTTGATTCCTCAATTAGAATAATCTGTTAATAACATGCATTTAAGATGGTCTTTGTATGTTATGTTGGGCACATCCAAGATTAAATTAACCAAGGACTCAATGCTGAGTCTGATGTAAACTTATCCTTTTACGAAAGTCTTTAGTTTCTCTTTCTGGAGTTTTCTCATTGGTAGTTACTCCATTTATGTCTTGTATGGTTCAGATTTCTTTTCTGAAGCCTTTCACAATGCTTCTTTGTGCACTCAATCATGTTTTTTTCAAGTCAATAAAAACCATTTGTAAGTCTTTTTTTTTTTTTTTTTTTGTTTCAGTATGTTTCCATCAGCCCTTGTGGAAGATAAATAGCTTCTATTGTAAACCCATTGGACATAAAACCAAATTGATTCTTTGCTACCATAGTCTCTACACTTAATCTATGCTCAATCACCTTTTCCCTTAATTTCATCTTGCATTTTCTTATATTTCAAAATCTCAGTAAATAGCTTATGAACCAAATGATACCTGGTTTTCTTACACATTTCCAAAGTTCAATAAAAATATATTAGGACCAACAACTTTATCATTATCTATCCTCTTAAGAATTTGCTTACATCCAAATTCTGCCTGGTTCCCTTACACATTACATCTCAAGTCAACAGAATACTCGTTAAATATTTTTCAAAGTCTCTATTTAGTATAAAGCTGGGCCAAACAAAGCCTTAAAACCCTTAGTATTTAGTATAAACAAGGTTAGCGTTTTTATTGTTGTGTCACATTGCAATACATCACAACACTCAAGAAAATATTACTCAAAGTATCTATTTTCTCAATTTCATCCTTCAATACCTAAAACATATCATTTCAACACTATAATATGTAGTGTACTGATATCATTCAATGGTAAGCCATTTTCTACACTTGACATTTTAGGGTGTTAGCTTTATAGGCTGTTTGCATGCTCATTCTATGTGCATGTTGTATGCTCATGTGCTTTGTTTATACTTGCAATAAAAAAATGTCAAATGCCTGAGCATAGTCTAACCTTTTGTATTTAGCTATAGTATGTAGTACCTATTGAGTGTGTGGGTGTTTGTGATCTGTTTTCATTTCTTTTTTCAAGGGATTGCATGTTCATTTAAGGTTATCTTTTTGAAGTTGATGATATTAAATAGTTCATAATGTGGCTTTGCCTTGACAACCATGTTTTTTTTTTTTTTTTTCCAATTTGCCTCAGTGAATTACAGTCTCAATTCTTAAAATTGGAAAAAGGAAGAAAAACCAATGGTTGATGAAATCCTAGTTTTAGTTTTATAAATGATTTCTTAGAGTTATTTATTTATTTATTTCTGTTGGGTACATAGTTTTATTTCTTTAATTATTTAAAAACTATGCACTGAAAGTTCCCTTTTCACATTTCTTAATATATGGACAATGGTGATTGTGATTTGACTCACTGGTTATAATCCCTGGATGTGCACTACGTGTGATGCAGGAAGTTGTTAATAAGAGATGCACAAGGAGCTTTCATATCCAAGATTCCCGAGTCATTGAAACAGGATATGATTGAACGACTCCAATCATTTAGCCACGAAAAAATACAATTTTCAGGACCTTGATCCGAGCATGGTACAAGGTGATCTAGTATTTTATTCTACAGATTTTCCGTTCTATAAGCCTTTAATTCAGTTAGTGATTTGATACCGATACCTATTTCATTTTCAAAATGTTGCAGAATGTTGATCTGTCGTGCTAGTGAGGCGTGGTGTGAATACTCTGTTTTACTAATATATGGATTTTTGTAGTGATGGTGGCACCCTTGCTGGGATGCTCAGTTTGGGTTTGTTACATACTAACTCTTTGAGCTAGTGCTGGCAATAGTAGCTGGAGAATGTGGAGAATTGTTATCATTGAAGCATGGTTTTGTTGTGCTTCTAGGTGCTTCATGCATATTTGAGATAGAAGAAGTTCAGATTTCATGTCTGGCCATAAGTTTTCTTTCTTCATGGAGGCTATAAAGTTCTATTGAATCTTGAGGAGAGCATGCCAGGAATTCTATTCATTCTGTACAATCTATATTTTAGTTATGTACTGGAGCAAAATCTTAATTTTCTATAAAATTGCTCAACAAATTTTGCAGCGAAGATGAGGCTGTGCATCCTATTAACAGTGTCTGTAGTTCTTAAAAATTCATTCGCTATATAAACGTTTTGCCCGAGAGGACAAGATCCTGAAATTTGTGGGATTTATGATTCAATTTTGATACATCTCGGCAACTAAGTAACATGGTTAGAAAATAGCTTTCAAGATGGTTGAAAAATTTACAAAATTCTATATTGTTCGCAGAAGCTGCCAATATTTTGGTAGACAAATGATAGTGACCATTTTAGTCCTAAAAGATTTAGGATCAGTCGCAGTACTAACACTGTAATTTTGGTAGGATTTATTAAATTTGTCTCGATAGAACATAATTTCAATAACTTAGCAACTTGATTCTTTAAGGAGTGAAAGGTGATTTTATTTTTTAATGTGATCAAAATTTAGAAGTCAAAAACGGTATTTCAAAAGCAATTTTTTTTTTTTTTGCTAATGCCAGAAACAAATATTTGAAATATAGTCCCGAAGGGTAATTAATGTGATCAATTTCAAATTTTAGAAGTAGAAAAGGAACTCAATATTTGTTTTCGGAACTGTAAAATTCAAAGTAGGCCAAAGCTTTTACCATTGTACGGTCTCACTGAAATGTTGATTAGTTGTGGTTTGATGAAGTGAAAAAAATGTAACGTTAATATATGTATTATGTGCTTCTATAATGGATTTTCATTTGTTTGGTATACGGACTTGTGAGGAATGCTTTTATAGATGAGTTGTGTGTGTGTGTGTGTGTGTTTTATAAGACAGTTGAGTTGTATGGTTTAAGAAGGTAGAGGTACGTTCTTTATCGTAGCAAACTAGGTCCAAATTAATACTGAACAAAATATAGATTGGCAAATGACCCCATGAAGAAGAACGAAGAATATCCTATTTTCTTTTCAGATTGTATGATGTTTAAGGTTTTGAAACAAGTAATAAGAAATATAATTAATTTGTTGAATTTTATACAAAACGTAAGATAACTTTCTAAATACCTTTTATCTCTCTAACTAACGATTTATTTAATTTTTCTGTACATCACTCCTACTAAGTATTGATTAAGGGTAGCGTTGAATATATATATTTAATGCTGATTTTGTAAAATGATATTTATTTTAAAATGATTTTTCTTTCTTTCTAAAACGTCTCATAATATGAAATCGAGTGAGTAGTGAAAAGTAGTTATTCATGTCATATTCTTCAAATATTGCAATTTGCTGCATTCGGGTAAGAATTTAGGATGTGTTTGGTTGTGAAGAGAGTAAAGGAGGAATTGTAAGAGAATATGCGAGAATAGAAAAGAAGAAAATGGAGTAGAAATAGAATAGAAATATAGGTGATTTGGTTGAAGAGAAATAGATAAGAAATATGATGGAAATATTTGAATTAAAGTTACCATAAAAGTAAAAGAAAAAAAAAGAATTTTTATTTATTTTATTTTCATGGATGTGACATTATTTGTACGCTTGATTGAATGATAGAGCCCAATTACAGTAGAATGATTAGTTTGAATGGAACTAATTACCACAAGTGGAGAGGTAAGATGAAAGATTTACTATTTGTGAAAAAATTACATTTGGTCATTGAAAATAGGGGGAGAAGTACAAACAGAGATCAAGAAGGATGTCACAGAGGTAAAAGCAAGTGCAGAAGCAAATCAAGGTCTAAGCAGAAAAACTACAAGTGCAGTTATTGTGGTAAAAAGGGTCATCTTCAAAAGTTTTGTTATAAGTTGAAAAATGATAACAAAGGCAAGCAAGAAAAGAGATATGATGAGAATGGCGATAGTGTTGCCACTGCTAGTGCAGGAGATCTTTTGATTGTTTATGATGAGAACTTGATCAGCGTTGCTTATGATGATTCTAGCTGGGTTGTTGATAGTGGTGTCGGTTTCATGTGACTTCTTGGAAGGATTTTTTCTCATCTTATACTCCAGGTGATTTTGGTGTGTTGAAGATGGGTAATAGTGATACGTCAACGATGTTTGGCATTGGTACTGTTTGTTTGGAAACTAGCATAGGAACAAAGTTGATTTTGAAGAATGTCAGGCACGCACCAGACATTCGTTTGCATCTGATTTCTACTAGTGTTCTAGTTGATGATGGTTTTTTTTAATACCTTTGGTGGTGGACAGTGGAAGCTCACTAAGGGTTCCTTGATTGTGGCACGAGGTAAGAAGTTTTCAGGTTTGTATTGGATGAAAACTTTTGTTTTAGTTGATGCTATAAATGTTGTTGACTGTGATAGTTTGTCAGACTTATGGCACAAGAGACTAAGTCACATTAGTGAGAAGGGGCTGAATTGTTTGGCCAAGAAGAATCCTCATACAGGTTTAAAATGTGCAAGGTTAGAAAAATGTGTTCATTGTTTGGCTAGGAAGCAAAATAGGGTTTCTTTTAAGAGACATCCTCCCTTCTCGAAATCAGAGGTACTTGAGTTGGTGCATTCAGACATTTGTGGTCCTATGAGGATTAAGACTTTTAGTGGTGGACTGTATTTTGTTACTTTTATCGATGCCCATTCGAGAAAGCTTTGGGTTTATGTGTTGAATACTAAAGACCAAGTGCTTGGTGTTTTTAAGCAGTTTCAGGTTTTGGTTGAGAGAGAAACAGGGAAGAAACTGAAATGTATTCGTACTGATAACGATGGCAAGTTTTGTGGACCTTTTGATGAATACTGCAGGTAGATGGGCATTCGACACCAGAAGACGCCCCCCAGACTCCTTAGCTCAATGTCTTTGCAAAAAGGATGAATAGGACATTGATGGAGAGAGTCAGATGATTGCTTTCTGAAGCAAAGATACCAGCTTTTTTCTAGGGTGAGGCTTTATGTACTGTTGCACGTGTTATTAACTTGTCTCCTATTGTTGCTTTACAAGCTGATGTTCCTAACAGAGTGTGGTATGAGAAGGATGTTTCCTATGACCATCTTCGTGTTTTTGGCTGTAAAGCATTTGTGCATGTGCTAAAAGATGAGAGGTTCAAGTTAGATGTCAAGACAAAGGAATGTATCTTCATTGGTTATGGCCATGATGAATTTGGCTATAGACTTTATGATCCGGTTGGAAAGAAGCTTGTTAGAAGTCGTGATGTTGTTTTTATGGAGGATCAAACGATTGAAGACATTGGGAAGGCAGAGAAATCAGAGTCTTCGAGTACTGATGATTTAGTTGATTTTGATCCAGTTCCTGATATAGATATGCCTGATGTAACATATTTTGACAATCATGATGATGCCCCTACCCATATTCCAGATGATTTAGTTGAGAATATTGATAATGATGATGCTGGTAATTCTGTTGAATCTGATCTTCCTTTTAGAAGATCTTCTAGACAACATTTGCCTTCTACTCGTTATTCATCTGATGAATATGTGATCCTCACTGACGGGGGAGAACCTGAGAGCTATGAAGAGGCTATGGAAAATGAGTACAGGAAAGAATGGATTGCAGCAATGGAGGATGAGATGAAGTCTTTGCATGATAATCATACTTTTGAGTTGGTCAAGTTGCCTAAGGACATGAAAGCTTTGCAAAATCGATGGATTTATAGGTTAAAGATTGGAGAAAACAGAGAGAATGTACTAACATAAAGGACCCTAACCTCTACCCTTTTCCACTCAAATCTCCTCAATTTGGTGAGAAAGATTTTAAGTGTGGGACCCATGACTTTTCAAAAAATGTATTCACATCGCTTCCCAACCAAACCACCACTTCATACACATCTTTCCTCTCTTCTTTGCCTTTATTTCCTCACCTTAATTTAACTCAATCAAACCATTCCTTTAATGGGGGAAGTGGAATATGAATACTAGCCTCAAAATTGCAAACATTAGGAATGTGAAACAAAACTCATTGTTAAATATATATTTGCCATACAAAAAGTTATTGGCATAAGTGGTCCCTTAATCAAGGTAACAGGTTCGACCCCCAGCTTGTGTATGAAGTCGTAATTAGAGGTATCACTTTATCTCAAAATCGGCTGATCCGGTGGGAGAGGATTAGTTAGGTACCAAATAAGAAGTCTCAGATAACTCTAGTTGAATAAAAAAAATGTATGGCCATCAAAGATCATACTACTCAATGTTTTGTAACCAAGGCTTTGAACTAGGTGTGGCAATGAATTGAATCAACTTGAAAATAGTTTGAAAATCGATTCAATAATCAACTCGTTGAACTTAGTTCATGAACCAAAAGACCTGAACTTGAGCAAAAAATTGAGCTTGTTAAATAAATGAGCCGGACTTAACCTTCACATAGTTTGATTTGTTTAGTTCATGAATTGGCTCGATATATACTATATAATTGATTGGATTTTCTGTTATTTTATTTATAAAGGATGGACTAATTTTTATTTATGTAGACTTTGGTTGTAATTATATTTTTTTATTGTCAAACCTTGTGGCCCTACAAAACTAACAAAATATGTTCAGTTTTTCCTTCTTAAAAAAATTACATAAACATTTTATCTAAAATCTAATAAATAAAAAATTTGAAATATAAAGGATATAACAAATTTGACTCTTGGTGCATGTGATTTGAGCTGCTGAGCTAAACTGAACTGTTCCTTAGCTTGAATAAAGTTGAGTTCAAGTTGAAACAAAAAGTTTATACAAAATTATAGTCAAATTTCAGACTAAGTTAAATATTAATGAGTCGAGTTGAATTGAGCTCGGCTCAACCAACTCATTTTTTTTTTATCTTACTTTGAAATGTCAAATTAAACTTTTAAATATTAAAGACCCCTGGCCTTGAGAACAAACACAATACAAACTAGAGGGGAGGAATAGAATGCTTTGCAGCAAATACTTCCTACTAAATCTATTTTTCTTCTTCATTCTAGCTCAGGGTTAAAAACATATGTAACTTTTTTTCTCATCAGTGAGGTTTCACATGGAGTATCGGTGAAAGTCATCGATCTTTTGTGGGTGAGGAACCTTCCTCAGATTCTAATGTTGTTGGGATCTATTATTTGGTGGACACCTAAAAAAGCTTGGCTCTAGTGCTGTCTCACGAAGAGAGTGATGGAGAAACATTGGACAAAGGTCACAAGGAAAAAGCAAGGAAACAAATCAAGATTCAACAACAACATCTCAGATACAGTCAATAGCAGTCACAAGCAGGCTACAAATAACAAATTGAACACAGGCACTCAAATTTTCAATTATCTCCAGATTATTTCAATGCCAAAGATATGTGGAAAGTTTTTCAAAGCTACAAGAAAATTAAAGAGGTGTTTATTCTAGAGAAGAGGGATAAAAGTGGAAATCATTTTGGATTCACACAATTCGTTGATGTATAGGATGTTTGCATCTTGTGCCTTACTCTTGACAAGATGTTCTCTCGGGAGAAAAAGTTGATGGTAAATCTCCCTAGGTTTTCTAGAGGTCAAAAGCATGAGACTAAGAGGAATGAGTCGCATGAGAAGAAGAAGCTAATCTCAATGGGTTTGTGAAAATTAGGCCACTCATTGCTTCACCAGAAAGACGTCAGAAATAGAGTTCGACCCGATGTAACTTATGTAAATGCTGCTTCAAAGAAGAAGAATGCACTGGTGGTAAAGATCAACAAGGTACAACATGGAAAAAACAATTTTTATGGCTTATCTTTTGAGGTAGTAGAGGAAAATGTGAGGAGGAGTAGTCAGGCATATGTTGCATGGGTCAGTAGAGCGGAAGATGCATACATGACACAAAAAAAATTACACATTGGACTTGTTATTGATGGAATGAATCCCTATGGCAGGTTAAGCACTCAGCACAGTTTGTGGCCTGTTTTGTTAGTCATTTACAACTTGTCTCCTTGGTTGTGCATGAAGAGAAAATACATGATGTTGTCTATGATGATATTGGGCCCAAGACAGCCAGGAAATGACATCAATGTTTATCTTAGTCCCTTGATTGAAGACTTGACAAAGTTGTGAGACGAGGGGGTTGCCGTGTTTGATGGGTATCAAAACGAGACATTCAAGTTGTGTGCAATGCTATGGTTTTACCATTAATGACTTTCTAGCATACAAGAATTTGAGTTGATACAGTGTTAAGAGTCATCGTGCATGCCCTTTTTGTGAACAAGACACAAGCTACGTACAACTAAAACATGGAAAAAAAACTGTATACACTCGACATCGATGTTTTTTGAAACCTTGTCACCCTTACCAGGTGATTGAAAAAGCTTTTAATAGAAGTCAAGAGCATGAAAGTGCACTGATACTGTTAACTAGTCAATAGGTTCTTGAGTGGGTTGAGAACATCAATACTACATTTGGAAAGACCCAAAAGAAGTTGACAAGTAAAACTTGCATATAGAAGTAGAGGTCCATATTTTTTGATCTTCCATACTGGTCCGACCTAGATGTTAGACATTATATCTATTTTATACATGTGGAGAAAAATGTGTGTGACAGTGTCATCAACAAACTTCTTAACATTCAAGGTAAGACAAATGATGGTTTGAATACTTGTCAAGATCTAGCTGAGATAGGTATACATGACCAGTTACATCCAAGGTCTGATGGTAACAAAATATACTTGCCTCCAGCATGTCATACTTTGTCAAGAAATGAGAAGACAAGTTTATGTTAGTGTTTGTGCCGTGTCAAAGTGTCACAGGAATACTCTTCAAATATTAAGAGCCTTATGTAGCTAAAAGATCTGAAACTAGTTGACTTAAAGTCTCATGATTGCCACGTTTTGATGCAACAACTATTAGCCGTGGCGATTCGAGACATTTTCTTAACAAAGTGAGGCATCCCATAACTTGCATGTGCTTTTTCTTCAATGCCATTTGTAGAAAAGTCATTGACCCTGTAAAGTTAGATGACTTGGAAGACTAGACTGTTATTATCTTGTGTCAATTGAAGATGTATTTTCCTTCTTCATTTTTCGACATCATGGTTTACTTAATTGTTCATCTGGTTAGAGAAATTAAATTGTGTGGTTTCGTTTATTCACATTGGATGTACCCAGTTGAGCGATACATGAAAATCTTAAAAGGATATACAAAGAATCTACACTGTCCTAAAACATCCATTGTTGAAAGGTACATTGCAGAAGAAACTATTGAATTTTGTTCAGAGTACATTGAAAAGGCAAAACTTGTTGGGCTTCCTGAGTCTCGGCATGACAAGAGAGTGGGAGCTAAGGGTTCACGAGGGTTACATGTTATAGTTCCCGGTCTAGAGGAATTGCAACAAGCTCATTTGTATATAATGAATAACAGTAACGAAATCCTGCCATACATAGTTCGTCATGAAGCCTTAGTCAAGGAAAGTAACAAAAAAATGATCAATAATAGGGTGTTGAAAGAGCATAGCAAGACTTTCCTAAATTGGTTTAAAGATGCAATATTTGGAAATGATAATGCCTCTGAAATGTTAAGGAAGTTAGCAGATGTGCCTAAAATAAATGTTAGAAGTTGGTAGGGATACAATATCAACAAGTATTCGTTCTACACTAAATCAAAAGTTGACAAGAGAAAAATGCAAAACAGTGGGTTTAGTCTTAGGGCTGAATCCCAACACTTTGCTACTGTACATGACCACAATTCCTGTTTGGAGTCCATGCCCTACTTTGGAGTCATTGATGAAATATGGGAGCTTAATTATGTTAAATTCATTGTGTATGTTTCAAGTGTAAATGGGTTGATAGCAACATCAGTGTGCGAACCGATGATTTGAGATTTACTTTGGTAGATCTTAAGAAGCTAGCTTATCAGAATGAGCCTTTCATCATGGCAGAACAAGCTAAACAAGTGTTTTATGTTCAAGATCCGTGTGATGAAAGGTGGTCAGTGGTTCTACATGAATAAACCATTGGTATTAATCTTGAAGATGATGATTCAACCCTTGATACTAGTCTCACTCTTTTCTCGACACAAATGCCTAACGTCAATAGAGAAGAAAAAGTTGATGACGTCTATACAAATCGTAATGATTATGATAAAGGAAAATTAATCAACATCATTTAATGTAATTTTTTTTATATTTACTTGTTTCCACATTTACAATTACGTAACTTACTATACTTTTAAGTTGTTTTAATGAATGTTGTTTTTTAACAAGCACATGACCACACCATCGAGCTCCCTTCCTCCTCCTGAGTCAGCACCTTTGCCATGTATGTCGAAGAAGACTAGAAAAGCAACATGACTCAAATCATTGACTACTAGACCCGTCGAGATGGAGAAACCAGTGGTTCATGCGAATCCTACCACTGGAAAAGCTAATGGTCCCCACAAAAATAAATTAAGGACGTATTTAGAGATCATTGATCGGGACAAGGTGGATGTTACCTTTGTTAACTGGAAAGAAGTTCCTGCAGCTCAGAAGGATTTGATTTGGGAGGACATTTAGATATTTGAATTAATTGTTGAATGTTATTGTAATTGGTTGTACTAAAAATCGTAAAATGTTGAATGTTATTGATTAAGTATTAAATGTATTTTTTTTTATCACAGGCTGAATTTGATATACCAGAGGCGTTCGACCAAAGGATGAAGAAGAAAATCCTTAAGACGGTAGGAGAGCAATGAAGGCAGTTTAAGTCAGATTTGACCTCCAAATGGGCTCTAGCACAAGGCAAGGAGGATGATGATGATATTGTCTATGAGAAGTATGGTATCAATAAAGAAAAGTGAAACCAATTTTGTCAAAGTCGTAGAGACCCTTCATGGGAGGTTAGTTGACTTGCACTGTTCATGACTAAAATAGTTAACTTGCATTATTTTCAAGTGCATTTTGTTGACAAGTTTCTGTCTAATTGTGACAGGATGTTAGAAAGAAGGCCCATGCCATCTAGAAACTAAACACTGCCCCTCATGTGTTGTCTCGTGGGGTTATGATTTATTAGAAGAAAAGTTAATGGAGGAAAAACAAAAGAAACGATTGGAGGAAGATGGCTCACACCAACAAATAGGAGAAATGACATCTGCAATGGCACACAAAATTGCAAAAAGGATTGTAAGTTAATTTTTTGTTTCAACGGTTATTAATTATAATAACAACAACAAATTCATAAACTCATGTAGTATTTTGTTGATTGCACGATACCCTGGAAAAGCAGTCTACAAAGGATATCTTTGTCGTCCATGGACATCAGGATGTATTGACTATTGCCATTGGGAGACCAAAGAAAATTTGGTCGTGTCGATGCTGTTGTAGCCAATGTGATGATCAGACAATACTTTGGACCGACTTCAGCAAGTTCCCACACTTCTATGTCGATCAACTCATTAGAGTTGGATCGAATCAAACAAAATATCAGGGAAGAGCTGGAGCAGTCAATTACTGAAAAAGTGGCTTGACAAGTAATGTTGTGCTTTAGCCAGATGCAGTCCCAGATGCAATCATAGAGACTCATTTTGACTGCTATGGTTGAGGTTGGTACTTCTGCTGCCCGTGTTAGTACAAAGGGAAGCTATGTTGATCCTTCGGCACAGGACCTAGAGACGAATGCATCAGACATGCATGGGTTGTATGTTGATGACAATTCTCCCTGCCTGGTTTCCCTTGGAAGAGTTTATGAGGTTGACAATGGTTTACAATGACCCTTTAGCCAATGATCAAGTGAAGGTCGGTGTTGAGGAAATTAGAGATGCTAATGCTCGCGTCCTGTTGTGAACTCGGCAAGTGCACCGTTCGTTTCAAGCAATAAAGTGATAAGTAAGATATCGTTCCCACGAGGATTGAAGCATTACTTTTACTGTAATTTAATATCTTTAAATTGGATGAAGAAAAATATAATTGAGAGAATTTGGGATTATATTTTGACTAAGAAAATTAAATACTGAATGGAAAATTAGCAAGAATTCGAAGGCAATATTAGTAAAGATTAACGCAATAATGAGAAATAATTGTAGTCAGAGCACTTCCAGTTTTGATCCCTACCAGTTATATTTGAATTAATTATTGATTTTAATAATTATAATTGTTCAGAGAATGTATTTTTCATAAATAGCTAAATCCTAATTCCTTAGTAATTTAACCTTTTAACCAACTCAAAACCCTAATTCCTTAGTGATTTCTTATTAAGTTAAGCATTAACTAATACATCAATTATTCTGCAATCCTACATCCTATCCCTAAGTAATGTAAAAACTGTTATTCTATCGCTTTCAGAAATTAGAATTTCAATATCCCTATTGTAAATCCTAACCCTTAGTACCTTCGCAGAGTGATCAATTCTATTAAGGAAATTTCAAGTAAAGAACGAGATAGAATAAAACAATTATAATCATTAATTTCAATATTAATTCAATACAAAGGAGTTCACATCAGTTGGCTCTAACCACAATAATAGAGAAGTTAGCCAGACATAATTATGTCTGACTCTAATACAATTAGATGAAGAAAAACTAAAAAGATTACAAGGGAAGAAGAGTATGCAAACCCTTCAATCTTGATTTCTCTCCAATCTCCCTCCTTCTATTTGATCTTTGTCAATGCCTCTTTTTCCTTGTTTCTGCCTCTGTGTTCTCTGTTGTTCGTCTCCTAAAAACATCGTACTCCTTTTCTATTTATATCTAGGTTATAAAAACCCTAATATCTTTTATTTTTATGTTATCTTTAAGCTAATTCATATGGCGCCAACTTACAGAATCCATCTGGTGTCTTCTGTCATCTGGCACGAGTGGCGTGAGATTGGCGCGAGATTCTAGAAAACATTAGCTCCTTTATTTGATGTATTAGTTAATGTACCGATTTAGTTAATGTATCTCGGTTGGACCGGTCCGAAAATTTGGATTTTGGAGTAATGATAAACTTTTCTTACTCAAATAATGTTAGTCATATACTTATATATAATAGATACATATATAATTCAATCTAATATATATCGGGTCAAATCAGGCCAATTACTGGCCTACCGATTAGACCGTTGACTCATTGACCCATTAGCTCGACCAGAATTCTGCTCCACGATACAAAGCGAGATTAGTTGTCAAAGGTTATCGTCAGAAAAGAGTATTGATTTGATGAAATTTTCTCTCCTGTTGTTAAAATGTCTTCCATCTGAGTTATTTTTGGTTTGACAGTCAGTCTTGACTTAGAGGTTGAGCAAATGGATGTGAAAACTGCTTTCCTTCATGGTGATTTAGAAGAAGAAATTTACATGGAGCAACCTGAAGGCTTTGTGGTGAAAGGTAAAGAGAATTATGTCTGCAAGTTGAAGAAAAGTTTGTATGGGTTGAAACAAGCCCCGAGGTAGTGGTACAAGAAGTTTGAGTCTGTTATGATCCAACAGGGATTCAAGAAGACTACTTCAGATCATTGTGTTTTTGTGCATAAATTCTCTGATAGTGATTTTATCATTTTATTGATATATGTTGATGACATGTTGATTGTTGGTCATAATTTATCTAAAATTAACAGGTTGAAAAAGGAGCTTAGCAAGTCTTTTGCAATGAAAGACTTGGGACCAGCAAGACAGATTCTTGGCATGCATATTACTCGTGATCGAGAAGCCAAGAAGTTGTGGCTGTCACAAGAGAAGTACATTGAGAAAGTACTTCAACATTTTCATATGGATAAAGCTATAGTGGTAAGTACACCTCTGGCTTCACACTTTAGGCTTAGCACTAGACAAGCTCCTTCTAGTGATAAAGAAAAAGAGGACATGCAATCTGTTCCCTATGCATCTGCAGTAGGAAGTTTGATGTATGCAATGGTTTGCACTAGGCCTGATATAGCCCATGCAGTTGGTGTTGTCAGTCGTTTTCTTTCCAATCCTGGTATTGAGCATTGGAAAGTTGTGAAGTGGATGTTGAGATATCTCCGTGGTACTTCTAATTTGAAACTGTGTTTTGGAATTGGGAAGCCTATTCTTTGTGGTTACACTGATTCTGACATGGTAGGGGATATTGATTCTAGAAAATCTAATTCTGGTTATTTGATTACTTTTGTAGGGGGAGTTGTGGCTTGGCAGTCTAGGTTGCAAAAATGTGTTGCATAGTCTACAATTGAGGCTGAGTTCATTGCTATTACTGAGGCATGTAAAGATTTGCTTTGGTTGAAAAAGTTTGTGCAGGAACTTGGTTTTGAGCAGCAGAGGTATATTTTATTTTGTGATAGTCAGAGTGCTATTCACCTTGGTAAGAATCCTACTTTCCATGGTAGATCTAAACATATTGATGTGCGATATCATTGGATAAGTGATGTTTTAAATTCCAAGTTACTGGAACTTGAAAAAATTCATACAGATGATAATGGTTCTGACATGATGATAAAGACACTACCAAAGGGGAAGCTTGAAGCTTGTCAATTTATTGCCGGTTTGGCATTTGCCTCCACTTGAGTCGTAGAGGGAGTTTGTTAATAGGCCTCCTCAAGTGGGCCTATTACTTTAATATAAAAAAAAGGTTATACGGGGATTAGAAGCTGTGTTGCGCCTCCTTTCGTGCAATTCATGTTTCTCCTATGCCATCAACGAGAGAAATACAATTTTGCTCACTTTGTGGTATTGGTTGGATACTCATTTGTGCTCTATTTTGAATGAAATTTCAGCCAGTTGTTCCTAAAATTATGGGCATTCATTTGTATACTCAGAACTTTATTTCTCTCATATTTTGGAAGAAGATATTTTTACCCTATTATGGGTCTCTATTTGAATATTTTTGCTTTGTTGATTTTCACTATTTTAAGAGTGAGTAGACATTTATTTGTGAGGTTCTGTTGTAGAAACTCTTTGTTGTACTCTTTGATATTTTACATAGTGGAGAATTTTTTTCTGGACTTGGTCCTGTGATTTTTGTCTCTCACACTGGGGATTTTCCTCGTTAAAATTGCTGGTGTACTTCTTGTTATCATCTCTTTATTTTTTTGCCCCCTTGAATTTTTGGATTGCCGTATATTACGCTTCTCACAAGTTCACTCAAGTAGGAAATGTTTTATTTACCGCTACATATTTGTGTAATTTTTCCCCTGTACATATGTGCATTTCCCAACATTTATTTATACTGATTAAGTTATGTTTTATTATATCATGCAGTAGTTTGCTGATCCAAGACCATTGAAACCAGAGAGATTAAAGACAATTCGCATTCAATAGGCAAGATTTTATCTTAGAGTTAAAAATGAAACACTAGGTGTTTAAGAGATTTTACAATTGTATAAATAGTTTAATTAGAATCGGTTATAGTAAATGATTTTATGTATTGACATTATTATTTTCTTTGACTATTACTTATAATTCATAGTAATTATTCAATAATAATAAAAATTTGTATTGTAAAACTTCCTTGAATGGTCTGTTTTTTAATTTGCAGGTTTAGGTAATATTAAAATACAGACAATATATTAAAATAATTACAAAAATCAACATCGACTGTGTTGCATAAATCAACATCCATTTTTCTAAATATTGATGTTGTGATGCATTAATTAACATCAATTTGATGTTGTTATGCATAATTCAACATCGATTTTTCTAAAAAATGATATTGTTTTGCATAAATCAACATCTATTTTCTAAAACCGATGTTGTGAGTGAACCACATAATTGGTTTTTAGTAAAACCGATGTGGGAAGGTGTACTATATCGGTGTTTACTAAAACGATGTTGATTTTACATATTTTATATTCTTTTCGTTTATTTCTTATTATGCAACATTGATTTTCTTAAAAACACATATTGTGTAGTGTATGTTAACATTGATTTTTGAAAATCAATGTTAATATTGAAATTAACGTTGGTGGTTTCAACATCGATTTTTAACCGATATTGAAAGTCCAAAAAAACCGATATTAAAAACCTATTTTCTAGTAGTGAATGGTGGCTTGGCTGTTAAAGAACTGGAGATGTTCAATGATAGTCTTTTTATCCAAGTGCTCTTTTATCCAAGTGGAGGTGGAGATTGCTTCAAGATAAAGAGTCAATGTGGAGCAGATTTTTATCCTTCAAATATGGAAATGTTCACATGCTTCCATTAAAGCTACAAAATAGATCTACCAGTTCAATTTGGTGGCGTGATTTAGTTGGATTGGATGTAACATAGATGTAGCAAAAGGGCTGGTTAAAAGAAGTGATAATGAAGTGAGTTGGAGAGGGAAATCAGAATCTTTTCTGGTCTGAAATTTGGAAGGGGAATAGCAGCATCAAGGATTCATATCCTAGACTATTCCAGTATCCACAAATAAAAATGCAACTATGTCAGCAATGTTCTCTTCTGAACCTGAAAACCACACATGGAGGTGGTTATGGCGCATGAACCTTTTCCATTGAGAACAACAGCAGCTCGAGGAGCTGAAATTTTTCTTAATTGATTTTACCCTGCGAAGGGGAGAGAGAGACTCTTGGAGATAGGCTGAACCAGGAACGCCTATTTATTCAGTAATTGACTGGGATATTCTTTTCCGTTACCTAACAATATTCAAGAACTATACTTACAGTTAGGGATGGATATAAGAGGGAAAAAGAAAAGGAGGTTTAAACACCTATTTTGGCATATCACATGTTGGTCCATTTGGTGTCTCAGGATCAATGTGATTTTTAGGAAGGCATAGGTTGACGTGAACAATACTATATTGTTCATTAAATCAGGGTCATGGCAATGGGTGTTGTATAAATCTGGTGGTAAACCTGATTTCTTTTTCTTCTCGTGGTGTCTATGTCCTTTGGATTGCTTATAGTTGACATAGATGAGGCCAACTTGCTTTCTGTTTAGAGAGATGGTCACTTTTTTGTGATTCCAATTGCACTTGTATATCTTTCTTTACAATGATATATAATACTATTTAACTTTAAAAAAATAAAATACTTCCCACTAACGCTTTGATTGATTTGTGCTGTCCTATGAAAGAGTTTTGCTACATACACGTAGAGCTAATGTGTATAAATTATTATAAAGTACTCAAAGGAGAAGAAAATAAAGTGAAATGATATTTTTTAATAAATTAAAATTAATTTATGTATTTTTTTAAAGTTTATGGAACTCTTTCACAAGTTAAAGTAAACAATTTTTTTATTTATAAAGAGAACTTAATTCATTTTATCTATTTGTTTTATATTTATAAGCAATTATTAAGAAGTTTATTAATATTAATTTATAATTTTTTAAAGATTTATATTCTATTTACAATATCATATTTCTTTGTATATTTCACTTTCTTCTTCCCAATTCTAGGTAATTTTATTCATTTTTGTTTGTAAGGAGTTAGGTAATTTAATTTATTCATGATGTTTGATTTGTATAGAAATTTGAGACCATATAATGATCTATTTTCCAATCTATTTATTCAATTTGAGAGAGTGATCCACATAATATAGATAATGAATTTAAACTAGATATTTGATGAGTTTTATTCAAGAGTAAAGACTTTGTTTTTTTTTTTTATTAATAAAAATTACAATAGAAATGTATTGGTGTATTATATTATATTGTATTTTTCCTGTAAAGTTTTTTTACCTTCAATTCAAAGATTAATTCTTATAAGCTGATCATCATTTCTCATTTGATATGTATGCTAATCTTGCGTGCTGAACTGCTGCTCCTTTTTTCTAGGTATAAACAAATAAATAAACTATTTTTGTGTTTTCTGAGTTCTGGTGACCTTTGGAAAATCCTGAAGGTACACTCCAAAAAGGAGGCGTGTGGGAGGAAAAAACAAAGAAATATATAAATAAAATAAAATAAAGGAAGAGGTAGAAAGTAAAAGATGTGATGAAAATTAAAGAGAAAAATAGAAAAAAAAATTAGATGAAAGAAAAAGGGAATGAATAAAATTAACAACTCAGTGCCTTTTGTGAACAGTAGCATATTTATTTATTATCACATTTAAAACTTTTAGTGATACAATACTTTTAATCATCATAACCATTAAAGGACACAACACCAAGTTATATAAAGTAAAGCACATAATAAAGTAAACCCCACCTCAACAACAAAACACATTGGAACATATAAATTAACTTCACAGCACTGATTTTTCTCCAAGTAGATAGAACAACAACTTGGGGTGTGGTTATTGAGCCCAATTAAGCCTTTGGCTTGCGAAGAAGAACAACTGAGTTGATCACATCATTTGTGGGGTGAAAGATGGTAAGAACGTCAAAATTCACCATGTCACGTTCTTCAACTATAGGGTACAAAAAAGCCCTTGCCCCTTTTGCACTTCTCACAAGCAAGACCCCTCCTTCCTTCATATACTTCCTTATGTGTCCCAAAATCTTCACTTTTGCTTCCCTACTCATCCCCACAAGCGCTGCCAAAAAGATGCAATCATATTGCCCTAACCTCTCCCTCACTTCCATGACATCTTGTGTCTCAAACTTCATCCTCTTCTCAAGTGCCGCTTCCGAAGCCACGATCTTTCGAGCCACCTCGTTTGCCTTTTCGTCTATGTCAAAGTTGTCAAAGTGTGTGGATTCCATGTGGTGTGTGGCCATTACGATGGAGGTGAGTGGCATTGGCCCTGACCCTACAAAGGCCACTTTCTTAGGGTTTACCACTCCGTTTTCTGTGAGGATTTTGCTCTCCATGTTTGCTAGCTTGACATAGTTCCCGTAGTAAGGGAATAGGGTTACGTTTTTCATTGGCTCGGGTGTGAGGCTTATGAAGGTCGAGAATTCGAACTCTAGGAGCCCCTCGGCGCGGCCACTTAGGTTAATGAGGCTCTCACGCATGTCTTGCACCTCTTGGGGCAAGGATTCAATGTCAATGGAGGAAGGTAGGGTGCATAGGTTCACTAGGTGAGTGAAGAGGCTATTGACTTGCTTGCATGGCCTTAGGGTTTCAAGTTTGGAGATGCTTGCATGGAGTTGCATGATCTGAGTTATGAGGAGCTCTGGTGGAATTTGGGTTTCAATGTTGTTGTTGATGCCTTGGAAAGAAGCCATTATTGGGTTGAAAATTGAAATGATCTGAAGTATAAGGTTGAGAGATGAACTTAACTAGACTAGAACACTAGGGTTTTTTTCTATTTGCCTTGGGGAAAAAGTAGTGAAGGCTTCAACTATTTATAGTTGCATGGGCATGGATTGAAATGTCATTATTGTTATTGTTGGACATTGTTTAATTAATGTTGTTGGAATTCTGAAATCCGTGTACTGGTCAATTTCAAAGGGGTGTTTCATGCCTTCAAGATTGTAATCACCCGAATACATGATGGTGATAGATAGGTGTTATCTATCTAATCATCACAACTAACGGTGGAAGACAGAAAATAAGTCTATGTTTGCTTTCGGGCCTAAGCTTAGGCCTATTTACTAATTAGTTCAGGTTAATTCTTTTTTTAAAGTCTATTTAATTTAAAATTCAGGTTAATTAACTTGGTCTTTTTAAAAAAAATTAATTAGTCCGTTTATTTTAAAATTATGATGATGATGATGGTTTTACAGTTAGTATCCTACAGGTATGTATTACGAAATTAATATATTTAGAGCTTTTATTAGAAATTATGCTAGCTATCCATACATTGGAAATTCTGGTAGGAATAATATATTATAATAAAAAGTTTCATTTTTATTCTTTAATGGTGTGATGCTAATTATCATTTGCCTTATATGAATAAATAATACATACAATGCACACCAATGGTATAATAATTCTAATACTAGTATTCAATTATGAATTATTATATATAATAAATTTATTAATTTTTATAAAAATTATTTTAAAATTTATACTAAGAATAAGTTTTACTAACTGACTGTATATAAATCTTTTATACTAGATGCTTATTAAACATCCATTATTATTATTATTATTATTATTGATTTTTCCTAAAATATTTTGATATTAAATAATTATTGGTCTATTTAAAAGCCGCTAAGTAATTTTTTGTTCTATTTAAAAGGTTTTAAGTTTTTTTTGTGTGTAAAAAAAGGTTTTACTTTTTTATTTTATGTTAATTTTTACTAATAAATAGATTAGACTCGTACCTTATGTTTAAGTAATCGGTTTGGTTCAAATCTTATAAAGTTTTAAGTAATAAGTTTGGTGATCAACATGGAGACAGTTATTTTTTCGAATATTTAATTTAACACAATTGTGTGTCTAAACCTTAGTTTAATTCAGTCTATATTTCCAATCCTAATTGTAATAAAGCATTGATTAAAAAATTGTCTATTTGGGGTAGTGGACCTTCAAGCGTGTGGATGTTGCAAGTCTCTCACTATTAAATTCACGGAAATGAATGAACAGAGATGGTATCTTAAGTTTATTTGGTTCTTTTCACACCTTCTGTAAAATGAGAAGGTGTGGAAGCATATCTGTGTTCACACTAACTCACAAATACGAGAAGGTGAATGTTACTTAGGCTTGCAGTCCTGCTGCGGCATGGAGCATGCAAGTCAACAGTTGAAGATCTTTGGAAAAAAGCATTTTAATAGAAAAATAAAGGAGTAACATAAAATAATCAGACAAGAGTACGTATAATGATTTTTTTTATCACATGCTATTCCATTCATCAATAAGTTTAGGGGTGTCTGTATCACCACGTGTAGGTATACTGAAACTAAATTCATCTATAGATGAACTTAAACAGAGTCCCAAAAAATATTTAACGTGTGTCTTTTAAAGTTTTTTTGAAAATGATTATTGGACACTCTTTGACTTTTGAGTATCTATATCTTGAGAGAGACATGAAGAAAAAAGAAAAATGATTGATATAATTAGTAATATAATATGATAAGAAGAGAAACATAAAATAATGGGATCAGATATTAATAAAATATTTATAATTTGTGGGTATGTGTTCAAACTTCAAACATCAACACTCAAGTTATTTTTTTTAAAGGAGTATTAGGAGCATACTCATTTAAATATATTGTTTTAATTTTAAGTGGTTAAAAGTTATTAAAAACTATAAAATCAGAAGAAAAAAAAATCATATTATTAAATGTGATGTGAGACTTAAATTTTTTTGTTACTTTCAATAAAATTGAAATAACAAAAAATAATGTGTTTAAAAGAAGGTGTTTCTAGTATTTTTTTTATAGGTTGTAAATATTTGCTAATCAATATTGTTATAAGATTTTCAGCAACTCATCATCTGATTAAGTTCGTATTAATTCCTGAACACAACATTAATTACCATACTTCCTTAAGAAAATGAAAGTTAATAAAATAAGTTTAGTTGAAAAGTTAACATAAATGCTATGCATTGTCAGGGAACTTTTTTTTTACACTAACAAGCAATTAAAGTGATTTATTTTGACATATAAAATAATAATATTATATTTAAATTAAAAATAATTATAAAAACTAAAAAAAATTGTACCCTATTTGCACTGGTTGTTCTATCTTCAGTAGAACAAAGCATACCTTCATCACACTACACCATGAAATCCTACCTAGCTTGATGCATCGTCATCCACAATATATGCTTACCTTTTCAGCACGCATCATCCATGATTTTAAATTGTAGTTGGTTGCAGTGAGTAAAAAAAATTCGAACTTTTATGTTGCAGGTATATGTAGAAAAATATAGCTGATACGATTACAATTACGATCATAATGATTAAAAAAACTTTTATTTTACGAAAATTATAATTGTGGATCGGATCACAATATAAAAAATTAATATATTAACAATGAATTAAGATTAAACTCTATTTTTAGCTTTAATATTTAATTCAAGTATTATAGTGTAGACTCTAGATATTAAAATGATGTATATTTTATCTTGGCTACTCTTCAAGGCCAGCGTTAGGCCTATGTCAAAGGAGTGACGATTTAAGACCCAAAATAATTTTACACATTTTTAAAATAATTAATCAATTATTTAATTTGGACATTTATTTTCGTGAGTTCTCAATTGGAATGATTTACAGTAGAGGTTTACAAAACTTAATTCTTTTAAACTCTCAATTTTTTACTATTTTTAATTTTGCTAATCATTCAATTGTAGTGAGTAACATAATTATTTTTTAATTTTCTTTATATAGTAAAAGTTTGATGATTGTTCATTGTTATTATAAGAACCCATTGATTATCCTGTTGTATTTCTATATTTTACAGGAAAAAAGAGTATAAAGAAAAGATAAATGAAAATATAGTTTATGCTGAAAAAAAAGTAAGTATCCCCTCTATGTCCTAATGTTGAGGCATGGTATCATTTTTCATGACAAATTGTTTGAAAGAAACCACTTTTTTATGATAGTTTATATATTTTGTTTTGCAAGTTATAAATGACGGTCTTAATAATAGAAAATATAATTTATTTATGATAGACAATAAAATAAGAGTAAATTAGAATGTGAAAAATATGATACATCTTTTGTAAAATGTGTTAAAACTATGTAAACTAAATATCTCATTGTTTTATATTGAAGTAAAAGCTAAGAAATATGTCATTTATAAGTCATTATAATGCTAATAGTAGTATATCTATTCAAATATATACTATTAAAAATAAATTTACACAATTTGATAATTATATTTATTAGGGACAGCTAAGGGTTGGTTTGGTTTGATTTTAGATGTTTTTTCAATCCAAACCAATCAATTTTGTTAGATTTGGTTTGATTAATTTTGTTTAGTTTTAATTATATCATAACCCAAAATAAATCAACTCGGCTTGGTTCGATTTGGATCAGATTGGGTTTTAGATTTAATAATAATAAAAAAATTAGAGTGTTAATTTTTTTTATATAAAAGACACAATTACAAGCAACTATAATATTATTAATTTTTGAGAAAAAAATTATAGCCTACAATAGTAGCTATGTAACAGTAGTAGCCAACAACTAACACTAACAACAACAAGTTTTTCAAAACACATTTATATCCTTCAATTATCTAACAAGTATCAACTAACAAAAAGAAATAAGAATTGTATTGCATTGCATTGCAAATTATAAAATAAAAATAAGAATTGTAAAATAATGTGACAGCAAAACAAAAACAAAAATTAAAAAAATAAAACATTGTGTATTGATCGAATCAATTGGTGTAAAGTCAAAAGGCATTTATGTATTAAAATAAATCAGAACCATTAATTATTTTGATTAAATATGAATAAATACAAAGGTTAACATATGTGTCTTATGCGATATCAAATCTTGTCCCATACATCTTGTCTATGTTAATAGATAATAAAAGAAGGGAAGAGGTTGAATTGTGATTTATCATAAAAGATAAATTCTTTTTGAAAAAAATAGGATTTTTCATTTGTATAGATAACTTTGTAAGATAGACAACCTTTATCACAAGAAAATTTCAAACGATGAGAAAAATGAATTTTCAAAAATGCAATTTATCTCATAATTTTGAAACACAATTCAAACCCAACGTAAATTAATCAAACATATCAGAAGAGATAATAAACAAACACAAAGATTTATAATAGTTCGTCTCTACTAATGAAACTACGTCCGATTCTTGATAAACCATCAAGTTTCACTAACTTTTTACGAGTTACAAGTATTATGTTACAACCACTCCTGTCTCTTACAAATCAAACACTACCCCAAGTTTGATCAACACCTAATATTCTTTCTTCTATCAAGCCACTGTTGGCTCTAAACAAACTACAAAAGATTTGTGATGAAAGATGGCTCAAAGACTAACACACAATCGTCTTTCAAACTTTTAAACAATCCTAGCACTTAGTCTTTTTCTCTCGGGATGTTCAAGGTATTTTAAGAGATTTTCGAATCTTACAAGAAAATATTCAGAAAATCTTGTTGAAGAAGAAGAGTATTAGAAATTATGCATAGAAGATAAATTGTATTGATCTTCAAAAACTTCTAATTTATATAGGTCTTTGACTTAGATATTTGTTGTCTCATAACGGGTAGATCTTGTTTTGATCTTTGTCTGATAGAAATAGGTCATCGGGTGCATTTAATGCACATCCTTTCTTCATGCATAGAGCTCTTCCTTTAAGGCTTGTGTGTACGAAAGATTATAATAGGTGGTCACATCTTTGTGCAGAGCAGGTCCTGCATAGCAGATCTTTTCTTTTGATGTTATATCAAATCTTAACTTCATTTATTTTTCATAAAGATTTGACAGATCCTAGGAGAATGTTTTTGTAAAAAAAACCTCATACACAGAGTGATAAATAAATAAAGTATTAAAATATCATACCATATGCAATGTCAGATCATGATCTTATTTGCTTATCTTCTAAAAAACATCAAACAAGGATATTATGTAGATATTAGACATAGATCACGCAACATATTTTCTTTGTATTTGTTTGCCTCTAATCAAAATAATTAAGGATATTGATCAGTATTTCAAACATAAATGTCCTTTGACTCAACATATGTTATGATCTGATATAACATTAATCGATAACATTTAAGAATTCATTATTGTTGTGAGTCTTATATTTATTTTGTAGAGATATTCTCCTAGGATCTATCGAATACTATGAAAAATAAATGAAGTTCAAGATCTGGAAGTTGCCAAACATCATCAAAAGCCACACACTTCTAGTGACAGACTTGCTCTGACTTAAAGCAAGTGGTTTTCTACTGAAGTCACTACTAGAAAAAGCAGTTTTAACATTGGCACTTTAACATCGGTTTTAATAAAAACCGATGTTAACGTAAACACGGTGGCAATTTTGTAATTATGTGGATAAAGTTAACATTGGTTTTGTTAAAAACACATGAAAACTGATGTTAACGTGTCCTATTTAACATCGGTTTTCTGAAAACACTTAAAAATCGATGTTAACGTTACTAGTTAACATCGGTTTTCAAGTTTGGCAACGAAAACCGATGTTAAGTTTGAGTAGTTAACATCGGTTTTATGTTTTTTAATAAAACCAATGTTAAGGTGGAGTAGTTAACATCGGTTTTTCATTGAAAACCGATGTTGTTATTGTAATTATAACACATCTGGCCCCCAAATCAAATACCACCACTGTTGCGCGCATCTCTTTTCCCTCATCCCTAACCTCCAACTCTGATACTCACCG